>AP025044.1:9277916-9337987 GCA_036186865.1 Eustoma russellianum | reverse complement strand
TACATTAGCAATGGATCCTACGAAAAAATCAGAGATTATGGCTGATTTGAAAGATTTTGCTAGTGGGGAATGTTTTTATCAGAGGACAGGAAGGGCTTGGAAAAGAGGGTATTTGTTGTATGGCCCACCTGGAACTGGAAAATCTAGTATGATTGCTGCAATGGCTAATCATCTTGGTTATGATATTTATGATCTTGAATTAACAGAGGTGCATACTAATTCTGAGTTAAGGAAGTTGCTTATGAAAACTAGTTCTAAGTCTATTATTGTAATTGAGGATATAGATTGTTCAATCAACTTGACTAATCGGAAAAAGAGTAATCCGGTGGGCCGGTCCGGTCACAGTTACGACGTTTCTCTGCCGAGGGTGGGGAGTAACGGTGGTGGTAGTGGCGGTGGTGATGATGGTGGGAATTCGATTACTTTATCTGGGCTATTGAATTTTACTGATGGATTGTGGTCATGTTGTGGAAGTGAAAGGATTTTTGTGTTTACGACGAATCATATTGAGAAGCTTGATCCGGCATTGCTTAGGAGTGGGAGAATGGATATGCATATTTACATGAGTTACTGTTCGTTTTCCGCTTTGACGGTTCTTTTGAAGAATTATTTGGGATATGACAATGGTGATTTGGATGAGGAAATAGAAGATGAGATAAAAGAATGGATCGATAAGGCGCGAATGACGCCGGCCGATATAAGTGAGGTGTTGATCAAGAATAAGAGGGATAAGGGGAAAGCAGTGAGGGAATTGTTGGAGTCTTTGAAAATGAGAGCTAATGGGAAGGCTATGGAAATGGATGAGATGGTTGTGGAGGAGGATGTGGAGCAAGTGAAAAGGGGCATTGGAGAATCCTACAATTGAAGAAGGTGAATTGAAAGAAAGTTGTAACAAAATTAAGGATGATAATGTTGAAGACCAAGATGATGAGAAGATTCACTAGAAGGTTTGTTATGGTTGCATTTTGGGACTTGTTTTGTTCTCATGTTTTTGGGTAGGGTTTGGCCTATCAAGGGGAGGGTGTTGGGGAAGTTGGCATGAGAAAAAGGAGATGAATCAGTTGGCAATAGAAAGCATCCGTGATTTTGTCCAGCTGAATTATGTAACTTATTTTAGTGCCAAGTGATGATGTTGAATACTCTGTCAGCTTCGTACATGAACTAATGTTCATGTGAAGTTCTTGGCTGTAATGGTTTATTTTTGTCTTTTTGTTATGCTACTTACTCTTTCTTCCTTAAATTCTGAAGCAAAAGATCAATACCCTTGGCTGTGGGTTTTACCGTCTTTCAGCTCTAAAGAGCTTCGTGGGGGATGTAAATTAAGAATTCAACAGCCTCTTAGGTTGGCAAGGCTAAACCAGAGTCCCACTGCAAGGTGCCTACTGCAAACTAGGCCAGCAATTCTCCTAATCCAATTAGACCGGATACAATGGTTTCGTCATTACTTGACCCCAGACAGTATTATTGCATCAGCAATTCTCTAATCCAATTAGACCGGGATACAATGGTTTTGTCATTACTGACCCAGAGAGTATTATTGCACTCACGCTGCGTGTGTCATGGTTCGAAGTGGAACCAAACACATATGTTATAAGTAATTAAAATGTTACACCGGATGACCACAAAAGAAGTGGAACCAAACACATATGCTCTCTCCTTAATACCCCCGATCTGATCAGAGGAGGCTTTATATGAGGCCAAATATAAGGCTTCCAATAACGCGATGTCACGTGTATTAAAGAGTAAGCTGTTTATGTTTTTTAAATTAGAAAAACATTTTGTACATATGGCGTCGCGTGATTGGAGGCCTCATGTTTAATGTCATATGAGGCCTCCTCTGATCAGGTCCGACTTAATACCTATCAGTATTATCGAATTGGTCAAGGATTCCTCAATCCACAGAGTGAATAATTCAACATTCAGTGGCATCAATATGAAAAATTTTTGTTGAATTAATAATTCAATGCCTTTTCTTTAAAGGATAATTATTGAGAACTGGTGGTACAAAATATACCCCACGGCAAAGTACGAATCTTTTTTCATCTGCACAGATACTGGATTAGTATATTTATGGACTAAAGCTCTTTGTGCGGTTCCTCATCAATAGTTGGATGTAATGAGTGTGCCTTTTGAGCACATGAAGCTTGGATGAACTTGTTGGCTGATGGTAGATTTAAAAGAGGATGAGTAGACATGGGTTGAAAATATCAAAAAATAAAAATAAAAAAAGACTAGGCATGGATTGATAATATACTTATATATGCGTTAATCGAGCGAAGTGATTCATCTTCTAAACTTCTGTCTTTCTAATGTGGGCCTAATATATCAAAAGTGTGCAGTTTGTAGATGTTTTTGTTTAGAAGAAAGTAGGTTAGAAGATGATATCTTCTTGTTAATTGGACGATGTACCAATGGGTGGAGATCATCTACATTTAGGAGATGGTCTCTCCACTATAATAATAGTGAAGAGATAATATTCTAACATATTTCTTTTTAAAACCTTTTCTCTCAAACAAAAATATTCTATAAAAACACAAACTTGAGTATATTGTACATTAGACTCACATGAATGGCTCACAACGTACCATACACTCAAATTTGTTTTTATAGAGTATTTTTTTTAGGAGAACGCTTTCGGAGGGAGGAATTTAGAAGAGAACATCCATATGTAAGAATATATGTATAGATCTAACACATCTTTTGAAGCGGTCGTCTCAAAATAACTAGGTATATGCAGAGGGAGTCGAACATGTCTCTGATACCATGTAAAGAACAAAAATAGCACTTCAAATCTGCCTTTGCTTTATTTCATCACCTCAATTTATAGAGTTACAAATGGAAGGATATATCCGAAATATCCGAGTCAATCCAATCACTCATTCAATCAATCAATCATACCCAGTATATCCTAACGACACCAAAAGCTATCGTTAGGGTCTGGGGAGGGTGAGTGCCGGGCAAACAATACCTCCATCACAAGGGATAGAGAGTTGCTTCCAGTGAGACTCTCGGCTCTTTATGTAATTCATAGATAGTACAATAATAGGAATATGTACTAGTGAAGGGATTTTATTAAACATAAACAGAAATCTTCCGATATTAAAATAGTCATAACAGAGGGTATGCAAAAATAGTTGAAAGACAAATATCAAAACAAAAAAGTGCAAAGTCAACATGCAGTGTAAATACTATCTAATCCTCTAAGGTGCCCCTAGAACCTGTTTACCCCTCCTTAACCTTAATCATCTGCCTCCATGAACTCCTATCCTGAACTATGTCCTCAGAGAGGTGTAACTCTAGTAAGTCATGCCTAATCTGCTCATCCTACGTCAATTTTGGCCTACCTTTACTCCTTTTCCCTTCTACAATGAGACTTTCAATTGCTCTAACAGACGCCGTTGTCTGTCTCCTCTTGACTTGCCCAAGCCATCTCAGTCTTTCCTCTCTTATCTTATCTGCTACACTAGCCACCCCTAACATTTCTCTGTATACCTCATTTCTTATACTGTCTAGCCTTGTATGGCCACACATCCACCTCAATACCCCCATCTCTGCCACTTTCATCTTCTGTGACTGCGTCCTCTTGATGGCCCAACAGTCTATTCCATATAATATTACAGGTCGCACTGCCACCCTATAAAATTTTTCATTTAATTTTAATTGGAAAATTCTTGTCACACAGCACCACTGAGGCCACCCTCCACTTACACCAACCTGCCTGAACTCGGTGTGCTACGTCGTTCTCTATGTCTCCATCTTTCAATACAAATGATCCTAGGTACTTGAACTTACTTACCTTTGGGACCACTTGACTCTCGATGGTGAGTTGGCTATTCTCATCGTCGGCTGCGCCTCTGAAGTCGCAGTGCAGATACTCAGTCTTAGAACGACTAATCCTTAGGCCCTTTCTCTCTAAAGCACCTCGCCACTCCTCTAGTCTCATACTCAGGTTATGTCTACTTTCTGCGACTAATGCAATATCGTCGGCAAAAATCATACATCATGGGACTGTCTCTTGGATCGGCTTTAACAACTCGTCTATGACAACTGCAAAAAGAAATGGGCTCAAAGCAGACCCTGATGTAGGCCTACCTCCACTGGGAAGAAGTCTGTATTCCCTACAGGCGTATGAATGGTTGTTTTTGTCCTAGCATACATATCCCTAATTATGTATGTATACTTCATAGGAACCTCTCTTGCATCCAGACTATCACATATCAGTCTGCATGGCACACCATCATACGCTTTTTCAAGATTGATGAAAACCATATGTAGGTCTCGCTTTTTCTCCCTATACTTCTCCATCAATCTCCTTAAAATGTGTATTGCCTCCTTAGTTGATCGTCCTGGCATAAAACCAAATTGGTTTACCGTAACTTGAGTTTCTTGCCTAATTCTAGAGTTGACTACTCTCTCCCATAACTTCATAGTATGGACTTAGCAATTTAACCTCCCTGTAATTCTCACAATATTGTGAGTCTCCTTTTTTCTTATATAGAAGGACCACTATAATCCTTCTCCACTCGTTTGACATTTTTCCTGTTTGAAAATAAGGTTGAGCAGAGTAGTATCCATTGAACCCCCTCATCTCCCAAACACTTCCAAGCTTCAATGGGTATGTTATCCAGGCAAACTGCCTTAGCTCTTCACATCTTGTTAAGTACTCTCTTCAACTCTCCTTGTGTGATGCTACGACAATCGCAGTGTTATGTTGTTGTTTGTGGGTAGCGATGCTTCCTCTTTCTTTGTGGTCGACCCTTCCGCTGTTGAAAAGGTTGTGAAAGTATGTTTTCCATTGTCCCTTTATATCTTGTTCTTTGACTAAAACATGTTCATCTTCTCCCTTTATAAACTTCACGACTCCTAGGTTTTGCCTCCTTCGATCTCTAGCTTTGCAATTTTGAATATATCACGCTCTCCATATTTTGTTTCTAACCTTTTATACATCCTTTTATAGGTTGCGTTCTTCGCCTCCTTCCTGGCGATTTTGTAGTTTTCCCTCACTCTCTCTTTCTCGTCCCTGTCTGTGCAGCTTAACACCTCTCTAAAATTCTTTTGCTTATTTCCTTATTTTTCACTGCAAATCCTCGTTCCACCACCATGCCTCTTTATGTATGGTTGTCTTTCCTGTTGTTACCCCAAGAATTTCTCTTGCACGAAAGTAATGGTAGTCGCTATAGCCTCTCACATCTGGTTTGTGTCATCAAACTAGTGGATCTGATGTCGCTGAGATGACCTTGTCTCTAAATATGTTAATTTTCTCGTCCTTCAAACTTCTCCATCTAATCCTGGGGTGATAATTTTCTAACCCTCATGCTCGGCTTTTGGTACAAAGCTATAACTATGACTAGTAAACGGTGTTGCGCCACTGCTTGTCTCTCCTGGTATAACCCTTGCAATCCCTCCACAACTGCCGGTCTTCACGTCCACCACCACACTTAACTCATATTTATGAGTATATTCAGGTCTTATATCATATGATATAAGTCATGGTAATGACAAATTTAATACGACATGTTAAAAGGTTCTAAAACCAAAAATTGTCGTATCGGACGAATACCGAAACTTCGCCAACGTGTCACGTACTTGCCATAAATAGATGGCCAGCCCCTACACTTCAAAAATATCCACAAATTTCGTGGATTTCATGATATGTACAGCCATAAATCATTCCATGTTGGCACACACAAATCATCCCACATTAAGGCCAAATTGTGGAGATTCCAATTTCAATTTGTCACATGGTTTAGGCGCCACTTTATGATCAGCTAAGTGCCGAATATTAAAGTTTAATTTATGTACATTATGTGTAACATAATATATATAACATGTGCAAAAAGTTAGAATTTAATTAGAGAAAAATCGGGGTAATCGATAAACGTCGAAAATTTGGTTTTTCTATGTACACGACACATGGAACATTTTTGGCATATCATATAACATGTATCTAGACACTTTTTACATATTTCATACATCTCAAAGTGTTCTAGAAAATTCAATTAGGGCTGATTGGAATATACCATGTGTGTATAATTAAAGGGTGCACTATTTTACAAAGTTTGCAAAAATAAATTCAGCACATGTGTAAGTCAATGTCACACGCCTAAATCATCAAATTAAATCATATGTGGAGTTTTGTTGGCATCTTGATTGGTCAAGAATGAAGCATACAATGTTGGTAACAAAAGAAAGGAGCTATACAAGGTACATTTCAAACTTTGTCACATTTGTGACACAATGCTGAAAATTCAGCATGTGTAGTAATATGCTGGCCGAATTTTGAAGCTTAATGAGCCATATTTTGTTGTCTTGAATCATGTGATAATTGGGCGATAGTATGGAAGTATTTGAATATATTATGAAATTAAAATGGTGATATCTTTGAATATCACACATGCTGAAATTTTCAGCATGTGTGCAATGTATGTTGGCCGATTTTGAGGCTCTGTCGATGACCAATTTTATTCCAAATTAATGGAAATAGTGTACCTAAATGGTGATTGAATTATTCTTTAATTTCAAGGATTAAATCAAAGTAAACTTGGCAATATTTTGAATGAAATGCAAATGTTACACATGCTGAAATTTCAGCATGTGCAAGAGAATGTTGTGGCCGATTTTGCATGCATCTTGGAGTTATTGCCTAGCTGATTTTGGGGTGATAATCTTGTGAATTATGGTAACCATTTTATGATGATTTTGACACATGTTTTAAGTGTTATTCTCAGATTTGTCTAGTCATCAAGTGATGACAACATCCAATCAATAAATGAGTGCCAAGTAAGCAAGAGCTTAATGATCATCCAATGAAGAGATACCAAGTAAGCAAGACATGTCACAATGATGCCATATACTCTTCCAAGGACTTAGAAGAAAATTTTCAAGAGGAAGAAATCGCTAAGGGGGGCGGCACATATTGATAAAAAGAAGAAGGAGAGCAAGCAAAATACAAGACAAGCCTCACAAGTTCAAAAGTGCAAAAAGAGTCTTCCATTCCCTTCTTCTTCTACATCTTCTTTCTTATTTCTAAAGCCTATTGTACTTACATTCATATACTTGAATAGGCTTCATATAGTCCACCACAATATTCTTTCATTGTTGTAAAAGATTGATCAAGGTGTGACCAATCTTGAACTTACAAGGTGGTGGTGTTCGTGTGAATTGTATTCACATACAAGGTTTGTAAAGGGTCGGAGTTGGTGTGTAACTCCATCAACCTTGTGTAAGGTGTTTTTTGTGTTGTGTGATTAGTTTGAACCGAGGAAGGTGTCCTCGAAGACTGGAGTAGGTTGTTGATAACCGAACCAGTATAAAATTCTTGGTGTTATTCACTTCAGCACTTACTTTCAGTTTCAGCATTGTTTATTGTTTTTGAATCACGTTCATAAAAATAGTAAACGGATTTCAAAAATCACAAAACTTTCAATAAATATAGCCACATGTTTTAAGGTTCTTTTTGCATAAGTTTCAACCCTTTTGGACAAGTATAAGTCATTCAAACATCCAAAGTTCTGAGACTAGTGCAGTCTGATTTTCAGGCTTGCAAAGTTGAGACTTGATCGTATTTGACTAACTTATCAAAGCATTTTCAAAACTGTTTCAAACCATTTAAATACAACTTATAAGGGGTTAGTCTTTAGAGTTTCAAAGT
Organism: Eustoma russellianum; assembly: GCA_036186865.1. Classification (NCBI taxonomy): domain Eukaryota; kingdom Viridiplantae; phylum Streptophyta; class Magnoliopsida; order Gentianales; family Gentianaceae; genus Eustoma; species Eustoma russellianum. The sequence goes on along the minus strand of AP025044.1, from coordinate 9,330,336 downwards.
ATTTGGAGTTACGTAAAAATAGGAATTAATTTTTCAAATCACACTACCGTTTCTGGCAGATTTACGTAATCTGACCACCAACACATTTTCAAGGTGTTATAGGTTGAATTTAAATCTGAAATTTTTAAGAGACACTTATAACATCTGAGGCGAAGTTCTCTCCAAATTTCAGAGGATTTTTGAAGACCTGCAACCTAGTTTTCAAAACGTTTTAAAACTGGTCCTGAAAACAGAAACTGTTTTCAGAAGTTGGGTTTTCGGTTTAAACAAATTTTAAAAACCACATTTTCGCACCCACTATTCAACCAACCCCCTTCCAGTGGTGCCTTGCAGATCCTACAAGTGGTATCAGAGCGTAGGAACACTCACAACAAGAAGATCCAACAATCTGTGTGAGATGGCAACCACTTGCCACGAAACTGAGGAAAAAGATATGTCAAGCCAAATGCCTCCACTATTTGAAAATGAGGTAAATTCTGATTCTGACTCAGATTCTGAACTATCTTACGATGATTTATATGTTGAATATCTTGAATTACATAAGTTTTCTAGACTCTTGAAAAACAAAAGAAACGGTTAATTGAAGACAAGAAACTGTTAGAATCTTCTAACACAAATCTTGTGTCTCAATTAAATGATTCAAAAGAAGAGTCGTCTTGCATCATAAATTCATTAATGTCTAAAATTTCATCATTGAGATCCGAGAACACTGAAATCAAATCCGAGATTTCAAACTTAAAATCAAGGAATACGGATTTAGAGAAAATGGTGAAGGAATTTGATACGGGAACAAACATGTTAGATCACATTATTTCTTCACAAAAGCATGATAGTGATAAAACGGGCTTAGGATACATAGAAACAAATGAAGTATCCATTAAACCAACAAAGTTTGTAGTTCTTAAGAAAGTAGACACTCCAAAACCAAATACGGCGTCTAAGATGACGCAAAAACTCCCGCTCCCCATATCTCGTCATACTTCTTCTTCATATCATGAGAAATACAATTTTGTACCATATAGATATGAGAAGAAACAAGTGATGCATACGCGACATTCATATCATAAAAATGCATCTAGATCACTCCCCGTGCATGCAAACCAAAAACGGAAACCATACTATATGCATGATGGGATTCTTGGCCAAAGACCAAACGCATTTGCACCTAACGTATATTATGTTGCGTTTTCATCACCTTTCTCACCTTTTGGAATACCTAGAAAGGTCACCCAAATTTGAGTACCAAAAGAAACATTTTCAAAGGGTTGAATAAAAACCCATACGAACGCGCATTTGATACTATTTAAAATGCATGATTTTTTTTCATCTTTATATGCGCTTTTGATTGTCTTTCCAAAATAAAGGGGGAGAGAATGCATGATTTAAGGGGGAGAGGAAACTGATGATTGCATAAATCAAGGGGAACGATTTGAAATTTGAAATTCAAAATTTGAATTTATGCATAATTGAAGGGGAAGCGAAAAGATTTAAATCATGTACGTAGGTTATTTTGTAAATCATCAAAAGGGGGAGATTGTTGCAAAAAAGGGGTTTGAGTGATTTCAAAATGCATGATTTAAATAACGTGAACTAAAGAAATGCATGACTTGATTTATGACATGACATGTTTTTGCATGAAAGTTGCCTTATATAGTTCATATATAATGCTGTCATACTAACGAGCCATGAAGTTTTAAAGCTTACATCAAATGGCAAACATTTGTTGTGTTTGAACTATTTTCAGGTGCCACAATTAATGAACTAAACTAGTTCATTAAGTGAAGTACTTAGTTAATTAAACTAAGTAGTTCATTAAAGGAAGCATTATTTGGAAAAAACACAAAGGCAACAATTTGAAGAATGGAAAGTCCTCTTCATCCTCTCCACACGTTTTTAACATATATATATATATATTCAGATTTTTTGAAAAAGACACATACACATTTATTCCAACGTACTACCGACACGTTATATTTTACTTATGTACGTTAACGTCACACCATCACACTTAACTCATATTTATGAGTATATTCAGGTCTTATATCATATGATATAAGTCATGGTGATGACAAATTTAATACGACACGTTAAAATGTTCTAAACCGAAAATTATCGTATCGGGCGAATATCGAAACTTCGCCAACGTTTCACGTACTTGCCATAAATAGATGGCCAGCCCCTACACTTCAAAAATATCCACAAATTTTTTGGGTTTCATGATATGTACAGCCATAAAATCATTCCATGTTGGCACACACAAATCACCCCACATTAAGGCCAAATTGTGGAGATTCCAATTTTAATTTTATCACATGGTTTAGGCGCCACTTTAAAATCAGCTAAGTGCTGAATATTGAAGTTTAATTTATGCATATTATGTGTAACATAATATATATAACATGTGAAAAAAGTTGGAATTTAATTAGAGAAAAATCGGGTAATCGATAAACGGCGAAAATTCGGTTTTCTACGTGCACGACACATGATACATTTTTGGCATATCATATAACATGTATCTAGACACTTTTCACATATTTCATACATCTCAAAGTGTTCTAGAAAATTCAATTAAGGGCTAATTGGAATATACTATGTGTGTATAATTAAATGTGCACTATTTTACAAAGTTTGTAAAAATAAAATTCAGCACACGTGCAAGTCATTGTCACACGCCTAAATCATCAAATTGAAGAATATGTGGAGTTTTTTTGGCATCTTGATTAGTCAAGAATGAAGCATACAATGTTGGTGACAAAAAGAAAGGAGCTATACAAGGTAACATTTCAAACTTTGTCACATTTGTGACACATGCTGAAAATTCAGCATGTGTAGTAATATGCTGGCCGAATTTTGAAGCTTAATGAGTCATATTTTGTTGTCTTGAATCATGTGGATAATTGGGAGATAGTATGGAAGTATTTTGAATATATTATGAAATTAAAGTGGTGATATCTTTGAATATCACACATGCTGAAATTTTCAGCATGTGTGCAATGTATGTTGGCCGATTTTGAGGCTCTGTCGATGACCAATTTTTATTCCAAAATTAATGGAAATAGTGTACCTAAATGGTGATTGAATTATTCTTTAATTTCAAGGATTAAATCAAAGTAAACTTGGCAATATTTTGAATGAAATGCAAATGTTACACATGCTGAAATTTCAGCATGTGCAAGAGAATGTTGTGGCCGATTTTTGCATGCATCTTTGAGTTATTTGCCTAGCTGATTTTGGGTGATAATCTTGTGAATTATGGTAACCATTTTATGATGATTTTGACACATGTTTTAAGTGTTATTCTCATATTTGTCTAGTCATCAAGTGATGACAACATCCAACCAATCAATGAGTGCCAAGTAAGCAAGAGCTTAATGATCATCCAATGAAGAGATACCAAGTAAGCAAAGACATGTCACAATGATGCCATATACTCTTCCAAGGACTTAGAAGAAAATTTTCAAGAGGAAGAAATCGCTAAGGGGGGGGGGGCACATATTGATAAAAGAAGAAGGAGAGCAAGCAAAATACAAGACAAGCCTCACAAGTTCAAAAGTGCAAAAAGAGTCTTTCATTCCATTCTTCTTCTACATCTTTCTTTCCTTCTTTCTAAAAGCCTATTGTACTTACATTCATATACTTGAATAGGCTTCATATAGTCCACCACATATTCTTTTCATTGTTGTAAAAGATTGATCAAGGTGTGACCAATCTTGAACTTGCAAGGTGGTGGTGTTCGTGTGAATTGTATTCACATACAAGGTTGAATAAATAACCCTTACGAACGCGCATTTGATACTATTTAAAATGCATGATTTTTTTTCATCTTTATATGCGCTTTTGATTGTCTTTCCAAAATAAAGGGGGAGATAATGCATGATTTAAGGGGGAGAGAGAAACTGATGATTGCATAAATCAAGGGGGAACGATTTGAAATTTGAAATTCAAAATTTGAATTTATGCATAATTGAAGGGGAAGCGACAAGATTTAAATCATGTACGTAGGTTATTTTGTAAATCATCAAAAGGGGGATATTGTTAAAAAAAAGGTTTGAGTGATTTCAAAATGCATGATTTAAATAACGTGAACTAAAGAAATGCATGACTTGATTTATGACATGACATGTTTTTGCATGAAAGTTGCCTTATATAGTTCATATATAATGCTGTCATACTAACGAGCCATGAAGTTTTAAAGCTTACATCAAATGGAAAACATTTGTTGTGTTTGAACTATTTTCAGGTGCCACAATTAATGAACTAAACTAGTTCATTAAGTGAAGTACTTAGTTAATTAAATTAAGTAGTTCATTAAAGGAAGCAATATTTGGAAAAAGCACAAAGGCAACAATTTGAAGAATGGAAAGTCCTCTTCATCCTCTCCACACGTTTTTAACATATATATATATATAATATATATATATAATATATATATATTCAGATTTTTTGAAAAAGACACATACACATTTATTCCAACGTACTACCGACACGTTATATATTTTGTTAAGTTGCAAGTGTTTTGATGATGAAAAGATGTTTTGAATGAGTTAGAATTATGTTTGATATTTGATGCATGATGAAAAATACGTTATGAATAAAGATGGTTAAGATTGAATTCAAAAAGGACATCGATCTCTCAAGGAAGGAGACATCGATCGATCGATGTCACTGACATCGATCGATCGATGTAAGATCTGAATACATCGATCTCTCCCTCCTTGGACTTCGATCGATCGATGTAGGATCTGAGGACATCGATCTCTCCCATCCTGTACATCGATCGATCGATGTAGGATCTGAGGACATCGATCTCTCCCACCCAGGACTTCGATCGATCGATGTAGAATCTGAGGACATCGATCTCTCCCTTCCAGGGACATCGATCGATCGATGTCCTCCAGAATTCAAATCTTCTGAACGTTTGAACAAAATCCAAGACAGATTTTCAAGGTTTTCTCTTTCCAATCTTCTTCAAACTTCTTGTGGACTTTAACCCAACCTATTACATGCTTCCTTGACTATTGTATACATGTCTAAGATTCTCTAGGGTGGCTATCCAAGATCAAATCACTCCATAGGGTGACTAAAGACTATTTGGGCATTATCTTGACATTTTTGAAGATGAAGACTTGGTGGAAGACCTCAAAAACGTGGTGAACTTCTTCTATAAATGGAGGAGGCTTGGATGAGGCAATTACACACTTTCAACATCATCTAGCTTCATTTTACATTGTTGTATATTCTCTCATACTTGTAAATTTGTTTAAAGCTTGTTAGCTTTCTTTGATCTTCATTGTTTGTATATTGAGAGAAAGAGAGTCAAGCACAAGAGGAACCATAAATATTTGATCTCTAGCTTGTGCTTAGACTTGTGAGAAAGTGTGAACCTTACTATATATCTTCAACCCATTGTGAGAAGTTCTTGAGAGAACTTTTGTTGAAGTTGTGAGGAAGCAAGAAGTTGTTCTTGCTAAGAGCTGTAGTTGTTGTAGTTGCACAAGTGTGTTGTGCAAGAAGTTGCTGTTGTTGTTGCTTACACTAAAGTGTTAGTGTAAGTGTTGCTGTGGTTGTTCTTATTGTTCATAATAAGAAGAGTAGTTGTTGAAAATCCACTTTGGAAACAAAGTGGTAGTGGAGTAGAATCATTTACGATTCGAACCACTCTATATCCGGTGTACTCTTTCATTGTCTCTCATCTCCAATTCTTGCTCTGATTTTGAATATCTTTTTGAGTTGAGAAAAACAAGAAAATTCCGCAAAAGAGCCAAACACTCTATTCACCCCCCCTCTAGAGTGTATTTCGGACCTTACAATTGGTATCAGAGCCTAACCTTGATTGCTTGGCCTATCTTTGCAAGTAGCAAGGTTAAAGATCATGGCAATGACAACCTCAACCTCAACCTCTTCATCTTCCAAGCCTACTGCACTATTTTCCGGATCAAACACTAAAGCTCCTATGTTTGATGCCCAAAACTACTCTTTATGGAAATTTCGAATGATCAATCATTTGAAAGGCTGTGGATTTGATATATGGAGAGCTGTTGTCAAAGGAATTGAAGTTCCAATGATTACCAACTCAAAAGGAGAATCAATGTTTAAAGATGAGGATGACACCGACGAAGAGAAGATAAAGTTGCCATCAATGGCAAAGCTTTTGACATTCTCTCAAGTGCTCTTACCACCACTGAGCTCATTAGACTCCAAGGTCTTGAAACAGCCCATGAGGCATGGAAAAGGCTTGAAATGATACATGAAGGAACTGAGCAAGTAAGAATGGCCAAAAGACTCATGCTCATGAAGGAGTATGAGATGTTCGGAATGAAGAGTGGTGAGAAGATTGAGGAGACAATCGATCGATTCACACGAATAGTGAATCAACTCTCCATGGTTGACAAGAAAATCTCAAACGAAGACCTTGTCTCAAAACTCCTCAACTCTTTGCCAAGAGAATGGACACCCAAAGTCACCGCCATCACCGAATCAAAGAATCTCAAGACTCTTACTCTTGATGAGTTATCCGGTAATCTTCTTACTCATGAAATTCTTATTGATGAACAAAATAGGATGAATCCCATCAAGCCTACACAAACATCACACAAGGATTGGTGGTAGAGTCCGATGATTCGGATGAGGAAGTTGCCCTTCTTGTAAGAAAATTTAGAAGAATGGCAACTAAAACAAAGCTCAAGCAAGAAAGTTTTTCAAGAAACCATCTAAAGAAAAGAAGCAAGTGAAAATTGCTATAGATGTGGTCGACCCGGTCACTTCATTGCCGATTGCCACGTAAAAGAGCCGCAAAAGCAAGAGAAGAAGGTCTTTCCTCAAAAGAAGAAAGCCCTCAATGCGGAGGTAACCACGTGGGATGATCTCCTTTCGGAATCGGAAGGAGAAGAAGTGAAGATCAAGGTGTTGGACTTGTGGCAATGGTTGAAAATCCAAAGGTTCAACATACTTGTCTTATGGCGATAGAAGATGACCTTGAGGTAAATTCTAACCCTTCAAATTTGCATGATGAAATAGGAGATTTGCAAGATGACTTTGAGAAATTAAATTTGAAATATAAGCATTTAAAGAAAGAATTCAAGAAATGCATTTTAGAAAATAAGAGCTTGCATGACAAAAATATTTTGATGTTTCAAGAGCATGATATCATACTTACCATGCATAAAACCGTAGCTCTTGAAAATGAAGAAATTAGAAAAGAATGTGAGAAACTAAAGTTAGACTTACAAAGACTAACAAATGGTAAAAACAACTTAGACATACTACTTGGAAATCAAAGGATTGGAAATGATAAATCCGGTTTAGGATTTAATTTAACTCATCATCTTTTCTATTAAACCTAAGTCCTTAAAGAAAAAGGCAAACAATAGAAAAACACAACAAAATTCATCATCTTCTAAACCAAAGCATGTACCCACTTGTTTTTATTGCAACAAACTAGGACATGTAAAGAAAGCATGTAGAGCTAGATTTGAGAGCACATATGTTTGGAAGCCTAAGGGTCGAAAAACTAACCCTAAAGGACCCAACCATCAAAGGGTACCAATGCATACATCTTTTGGTTTTGTAGGCTCTCAAGATAAATGGAGTAGCCAAAGAAGAAGGAACCAAATGGCTTATGGACAGCGGATGTTCAACCACATGACCGGAGACAAGACGTTGTTCACCAAGCTCAAGCTCCAAGATGGTGGAACGGTGCATTTTGGCAATGGGAGAGCCAAAATCCTTGGACATGGAGAAATTGGTAATTCTTCCTTTACTATTAATAATGTACTATATGTAGAAGGGCTTAAGTATAATTTGATAAGTGTTAGCCAACTATGTGATGCTAATTTTCAAATTGAGTTTGTGAAAAGAAAATGTGTTGTGAAAAAGAACGATAAGATTGTTTTCGAAGCTATTCGTAAAAATGATGTTTACAAATTTAGCACACATGATTTGATATCACAAAATGTTTCTTGCCTAGTTGCCAAAAATGATTTGACTCAACTATGGCATAGACGACTTGGACACATTAGTTTCAAGAATTTCAAAGAGATTTGCAAAAATGAAAAAGTCCAAGGTCTTCCAAAATTGAATTTCGAAAACCATGGCTTATGCGACACTTGTCAAAAGGCAAACTTGTTAAAACAAGTTTCAAGCCCAAAAGTGAAATCTCCACCACCAAACCTCTACAATTGCTTCATATGGATTTGTATGGGGATATTGGTACAGCAAGTCTAAGTGGAAAACATTACACCTTTGTGGTGGTAGATGACTCTAGGTACACTTGGGTAATGTTCTTAGCTAAAAAGAATGATGCATGTCAAGAATTTATAAAGCTTTGTAAGAGATTAGAAAATCAAAGAGAAGACACAATTAAGGAAATTAGAAGTGATAGAGGTGGTGAGTTTGATGGAGAGTTTCAAGAATTTTGTGTATCCAAAGGGTATGGACACAATTTTTCAGCTCCAAGAACTCCTCAACAAAATGGTGTTGCGGAAAGGAAAAATAGAACACTTCAAGAAATGAGTAGAGCCATGCTAAACGAATTTGAGCTACCCAAATATTTTTGGGCCGAAGCGGTAAATACCGCTTGTCATGTGATAAATAGAGTTTATTTGAGACCATTTCTCAAAAAGACTCCTTATGAGCTTTGGAAGGTAAAGTACCAAATATTGGTTATTTCAAGGTTTTTGGTTGTAAGTGTTTTATACTTAACACCAAAGACAACTTGGATAAACTCGACTTCAAAGCGGATGAAGGAATCTTTATGGGTTATGCTCAAAATAGCAAAGCATTTAGAGTATATAATAAGAGAAGTATGAAAGTTGAAGAATCAATCATGTCAAGTTTAGTGAATTATTGATGATAAGTCAAACGTCAATAATGATGATGATGAAGATGAAATAATTGAAGTAAGTCATATAGAAAAATTTGAGAATCCAAAAGGTGATATTGTCATCGACCTTAGGATTGATCCACTTGAACCTAAGGTTGAAGATGAAGAAGTAGGAGGGGATACCTCAAATTTGCCGGATTCATATAAATATAGAAAGATCACCCTAAAGAGTTGATACTAGGTGAAACTAGCCAAGGTGTAATGACAAGGAGAAAATTCAATGAAAATGCCTTCATTTCACAAGTTGAGCCTAAAAATATAAAAGAAGCAATAAATGATGAAGATTGGGTATTAGCTATGCAAGAAGAATTAAATCAATTTGAAAGAAGTGATGTGTGGGAATTAGTTGCTAAACCTAGTGATCATCCCGTAATTGGCACTAAATGGGTATTTAGAAACAAAATGGATGATAAAGGAAACATCACTAGAAACAAAGCTAGGTTAGTAGCCCAAGGCTATAGGCAAGAGGAAGGCATAGACTACGATGAACTTTTGCCCCCGTGGCTAGGTTAGAAGCTATTAGGATGTTATTAGCATATGCATGCTATAAGGATTTCAAACTATATCAAATGGATGTGAAATCCGCATTCTTGAATGGAATAATTCAAGAAGAGGTTATGTAGCTCAACCTCCGGGGTTTGAAAATCATGATTATCCAAATCATGTTTTTAGACTCAAAAAGGCCCTTTATGGACTTAAACAAGCTCCTAGGGCTTGGTATGATAGATTAAGTAACTTCCTACTTGAAAACGAGTTTTCAAGAGGAAAAGTCGACACTACTCTTTTTATTAAAGAACAAGGAAACCATCAATTGCTTGTTCAAATTTATGTGGATGATATCATATTTGGTGCTACTAATGACTCTCTTTGTAAGCATTTTGCTAAATTGATGGAAGGAGAATTTGAAATGAGCATGATGGGTGAACTCAACTACTTTCTTGGTCTACAAATCAAGCAAACTCAAGATGGAGTGTACATATCTCAAACAAAGTATACGAAGGATTTGCTCAAGAAGTACAAATTCGAGGATGGAAGAAGTGTGAGCACTCCGATGAGCACAAGTACAAAGCTTGACAAAGACGAAAAAGGAAAGCCGGTTGAGGTAACAAAATATAGGGGTATGATTGGTAGTTTACTTTATTTAACCGCTAGTAGGCCGGATATTTTGCATGCTGTGTGCTTATGTGCTAGATTTCAAAGTATGCCTAAGGAATCGCATTTAGTTGCCATTAAACGTATCTTTAGGTATTTGAAAGGAACTTTGAACTTTGGTTTTATCCCAAAAATGGTGTTTTTTAAGAGGATATAGTGACTCCGACTATGCCGGAAATCTTGTTGATAGGAAAAGCACCTCCGGGACATGTCAATTCCTTGGAGATTGCTTAGTTTCTTGGTTTTCCAAGAAACAAAATAGTGTGTCACTTTCACGGCGGAATCCGAATATATATCGGCCGCTTCATGTTGTGCACAACTACTTTGGATGACAACACTTGAATGATTACAATGTTAAGTTTGAAAAAGTTCCATCCTATGTGATACCTCAGCCATAAGTATAGCACAAAACCCGGTTCATCATAGTAGAACAAAACATTGAAGTAAGGCATCACTTCATAAGAGATTGCATCAAAAAGGATTGGTATGCGTTGAGTTCGTTCCAACAAATGACCAACTGGCGGATCTTTACCAAATCCCTCCCCACCGAGACATTCGAATCAATTAGAACAAGATTAGGAATGATAAACAATGATTAAAAGGTTAGAAATGTCAAAATTGCAGAAATTAGCACACATAGATCGATCTATGTGAAAAACCTCAGAGACTGATGTCTCTTAAAGACATCGATCGATCTATGTCTAGGACATCGATCGATCGAAGTCCCAGACATCGATCGATCGATGTCTGCGCGGACAGGGGTATTAAAAGCTGCACTTTTCTCTTCCCCTTCACTTTCCTTCTTCCTCCACCGAAAATCCCTAATTCCTTTCTCTCAAAATTCGAAACCCTTCACTCTAAACTCCAAAACCTTGGATAAATCTCCATTTTTTCTCAAACAGTCATCTTTACACAATTACATCTATTCATATACTTACTCACAAAATCCGAACCCTAGCTCAAAGAATGGCACCAAGAACGAAACAAACAGCAAAAAGGCAAAGAACTTCTGAGGAAGAGATACTACGCCACCCCACTCTAATCCTCAAGTGCCAACAGGTTCTAGGACACAAGGATTGAGGAAGAAGGCCACTCCCTCACAACAATGTTGATTGAAACAAGGAGCAATTAACAGTCAACAATTTTCCCTGGCTCAAACCCTCAGACTACAAAGATGCTATGAAAGAGCCAACTGGTACAGGTAAATTTGCCTATATCACTCTTAGAGCTCAAATGGTTTTCATTGAATGGGAGCGCAAGAAGAGGGCAACCATTCCATTAAAATTGCTCAAAATTGAAGATATTTTGAGCAATGAAGAATTAAAACCAATCATTGATTGGTTTGATGTTCAAAAATGGAGACCTGTGGGAGGTCTCACAGATGACCAATATATCTACCCGGTATACTAGAATGTTTTATGCAAATATGTGGGTAGATTTTAAACATGGGGAGCCTTATGCATTGAATACAATAGTCGAAGGCAATTGTTGATGTTTACAGCTAAAACATTCAACGAATTGCTTGAGGTTCCGGATGAGGGTTGAACGACTTTGATCCATGGAAGTGGGATTCATTTAAGTATCAAGTTTCAGAAAATGAGGTTAAACATTTTCTTGGCTTTCACCCCACCAAGAATACTAACGACATGCCTTAGTATACAGAGTTTACTTGCCATTGTCACTTTCTGTATCAATGGAAAATCGGCAAAACTCCCGAGCAATTTAGACTTTTACATTGCGTACCGTATTGCTATGAAGGAGCCCTTAAATTTTGGGGAGATTGTGTTTGCCAATATGTTGGAAGCCGCCACCAAGAAATCAAAAGCGCTTCCCTATAGCAATCTCATATATAGATTGCTCAAAAAGGCCAATGTGGAGTTGAATGATGATTTCACGGATCAAATCACAAACAAAGACTATTATACCAAGGCTAACATTCAACAAATCCACAAATCTCGGAAAGAGGCTCAAAAACGGGGTGGACAACAAGAAGAAGACGAAGAGAGAAGAAGAAGAACGTGAAGAGCCTATCCCCCCACCTTCCCCTACCGAACCTCAAACGGAACCATCTTCTCATCCATCACCACAACCAACCCCCCAACAAACCGCCACTTCCCAGAAAGAAAAAGGTAAAGCCCCAATGACGGCGGAAAGTGATTCTGGGGATGAGTTTGATGCAGAAGCCGAAATTGCCGACGTTCGTCATACTCTCGGTCAATGGGGAGAAGACTTGGCTACAGAGGCATACCGGATTGATGACCTACAAAAGGAGTATAAAAACTTTCAGGCACGCATCAACTCCATCGAAACAAAGGTCTCCACTGAGGTTGCGGAACTAAAAACCGAGTTAGCCGTACAGAAGACGAAATATCAAAAGCTAAAGACAAAGCTCAAGGCTGCTCTCTCAGGACTATGTTTCTCCTCCGATGAGGAGTAGTACCTTATGATTTCCCATCCCCCCGTACTTATGTTCCTTTTGCAAGTTTGAGTTTACTTATGTATCTCAAAACTTGATATTTTCTTAATGATATTTTCGCTTTGATATTCTCGTTTTTTTTGATGCTTTCAAAAAGGGGGAGATGAATGTTGGTTAGTATAATTGGTTAGTATAATTTTAGCATGTGGCATAATATGTGATTTTTAGCATGATGGGGTAATATGAGATATGGTTTTGGCATGCTAGTTGATCATGGCTTGGTATATGAGGTATATTTTTTGGAATACTAGTTGATCATGGTTTGGTATTGTTTTGGCATGATATAGTTTTGGCAAGATTTTGGCATATGAGTTAATGATATATTGGGCATGCTAGTTGAAATTTTTTTTTTGGTTGGATATTGTTGGCAAGCATGATTGGGCATCAACACGTGTATAGCATGTTCTTGCAAAAATGGTTGAAAATTTTGATAAGGTTTGGTTAAGCATGGCTAGGCTTATATTGGTTATTAACACTTAGCTTAGCTTGATAAAGATGAATTTGGTATGACATGACATGAAGTTCTTTGATATCTTTACATATGAAACATGATGCATAAGTTGAGGGGGAGCATGAACTAAGGGGGAGCTGTAAAATATCAAGCTTAGTTGAAAAAGAATCATGTAAAACATCTTTTGAATTGTTGTTTTGAAATCATCAAAAAGGGGGAGATTGTTAAGTTGCAAAGTGTTTTGATGATGAAAAGATGTTTTGAATGAGTTAGAATTATGTTTGATATTTGATGCATGATGAAAAATACGTTATGAATAAAGATGGTTAAGATTGAAATTCAAAAAGGACATCGATCTCTCAAGGAAGGAGACATCGATCGATCGATGTCACTGACATCGATCGATCGATGTAAGATCTGAATACATCGATCTCTCCCTCCTTGGACTTCGATCGATCGATGTAGGATCTGAGGACATCGATCTCTCCCATCCTGTACATCGATCGATCGATGTAGGATCTGAGGACATCGATCTCTCCCACCCAGGACTTCGATCGATCGATGTAGAATCTGAGGACATCGATCTCTCCCTTCCAGGGACATCGATCGATCGATGTCCTCCAGAATTCAAATCTTCTGAACGTTTGAACAAAATCCAAGACAGATTTTCAAGGTTTTCTCTTTCCAATCTTCTTCAAACTTCTTGTGGACTTTAACCCAACCTATTACATGCTTCCTTGACTATTGTATACATGTCTAAGATTCTCTAGGGTGGCTATCCAAGATCAAATCACTCCATAGGGTGACTAAAGACTATTTGGGCATTATCTTGACATTTTTGAAGATGAAGACTTGGTAAAAGACCTCAAAAACGTGGTGAACTTCTTCTATAAATGGAGGAGGCTTGGATGAGGCAATTACACACTTTCAACATCATCTAGCTTCATTTTACATTGTTGTATATTTCCTCATACTTGTAAATTTGTTTAAAGCTTGTTTAGCTTTCTTGATCTTCATTGTTTGTATATTGAGAGAAAGAGAGTCAAGCACAAGAGGAACCATAAATATTTGATCTCTAGCTTGTGCTTAGACTTATGAGAAAGTGTGAACCTTACTATATATCTTCAACCCATTGTGAGAAGTTCTTGAGAGAACTTTTGTTGAAGTTGTGAGGAAGCAAGAAGTTGTTCTTGCCAAGAGCTGTAGTTGTTGTAGTTGCACAAGTGTGTTGTGCAAGAAGTTGCTGTTGTTGTTGCTTACACTAAAGTGTTAGTGTAAGTGTTGCTGTGGTTGTTCTTATTGCTCATAATAAGAAGAGTAGTTGTTGAAAATCCACTTTGGAAACAAAGTGGTAGTGGAGTAGAATCATTACGATTCGAACCACTCTATATCCGGTGTACTCTTTTTGTCTCTCATCTCCAATTCTTGCTCTGCTGATGATTTTGAATATCTTTTTGAGTTGAGAAAAACAAGAAAATTCCGCAAAAGCCAAACACTCTATTCACCCCCCCTAGAGTGTATTTCGGACCTTACATATTTTACTTACGTACGTTAACGTCACAAAACCACATTTAACTCATATTTATGAGTATATTCAGGTCTTATATCATATGATATAAGTCATGGTGATGACAAATTTAATACGACACGTTAAAGGTTCTAAACCGAAAATTATCGTATCGGGCGAATATCGAAACTTCGCCAACGTTTCACGTACTTGCCATAAATAGATGGCCAGCCCCTACACTTCAAAAATATCCACAAATTTCGTGGGTTTCATGATATGTACAGACATAAAATCATTCCATGTTGGCACACACAAATTACCCCACATTAAGGCCAAATTGTGGAGATTCCAATTTCAATTTTGTCACATGGTTTGTTGAGAAATATGTTTGGATAATTTTCAAAGTCATGATTTTAAGTGATGAATACTTAAAAATGTCACATATGGTGTTATAAATGAAAGTTGAATACGTGAAGAAAAACGACACGATGTCTAGGGTTGTTAGAAATATTTTTCTAAAATGTGATAAAATAAGTTGTTTTTATTTTTACATGATTTATATATGTTTATCATGTTGTGATTATGTGATTTTATGATGATAATATCTTGTGACTAATATGCCCTCGAAGTTTCTACAACTTACCAAAAGGGCAAAAGTGGTATTTTGAGTTTTGTAGGTACTCGACATGGTGAATATGATTCAAGAAGATATTATCATCTTATTTATTATCAAGAAGGTGTTATTATATTTAATTCTGACCATTGGGGTCATTTCTGGAGTTTTATCTCACTAGGGGCATTTTGGTCATTTTACCCCCGAAGACAGTTTCGGTATTTTCACTCGAGGAATCTCTTGAGCATATTATTATCTTCATTCTGGAGCTATGATATTTATATTTTGAAGATTATATGGTGATCTTATATCTTATTCTCTCAACCGATGATATTATTGACTATAGCTGGATATGTGACGATTTGAGATGTCACATTCTATTTTTTCTTGAAGACCCTCTTATATATGTTATAAGAGGATATTAATCATCATCTTTGGAGATTACAAGGTGTCCTTGGTGGAAGATTCATCACAATATGTAAAGGAGAAGAAAGTATGAATTTTGGTGTTATATGTTGACATAATCTTGTCAACACTTATTCATTATTTTTTATTCACAAAATTTGAGTTGGTACATACATACAACATCCAAAACGTCCACAAACAGGTGGAGAAGGTGGTGTACTCATTTTATGAGTTGGAGACAAGAAGACAAACCAAAAGCAAGCTAGTTGGCAAAAGTTGCCAACTTGAAATTTCAAATTTGAATGTAATGGAGACAAGGTTGTTGGAGATGATTATGGAGGTGCTTTATTTCAAAATTCTCAGCCATCACATGGTCTAAAAGTTGGAGAGAATATGCCATCCATTCACACTATAAATAGGAGGCAAGGTGAAGAAGAGAAGACACACACTTGAAAGCAAAATTGAAGATTGTTGTCTTGCTATTCTCTTCTCATATTTTTCGTTCATACTTTGTGTAGCTAAGGTGTTCCATTTCTAGTTTTGTCCAGCTACACTATACACACCTTCTTGTGTCTTATTTGTAAGATTGATTAGCCAAATCTATAAGGCTACATCAATAGGTGATAGAGGTGTTGCAACCAAGAGTTGCATAAAGGTGTATCCAAGTCTTGAATAGGGTTGGTGTTTAACCCAAGGATCAAGCTTGGTTCTTGCTGTAATTTGGTTCATACCATAGTGAAATCCAAGGAAAGGTGTTCCTTGGGACTGGAGTAGGTCACATTGACCGAACCAGGATAAATTCTTGGTGTTCTTGTCTTCTTTACATTTTTCTGTTTTCTGCCCGTTTTTCACTACAGATTTCACACAACTTTTCACGTTTTGAAAAAATAGGTAAACACTTTCAAAATTCGTGATTTTTGGTGGAGTTATACTTCAGACTGTTTTTCATTTGCAACAAGAATCACTTGATTTGAGCAAGGGAAAGTTAGTCTTTCAGTCTTTGCAAGATAACTGCTCCAATCTGGATGTAATCTGACCAGTTTTGAGAAAACTTAAATTCTGTATTTTTCAAGAGTTGGTTAAGGTCAGGGCCTTTTGGAAACTTCATCTACACATCCTAAGGAGTGTTTTGATATAAATCAACCTTTTTGGTGAGTATTCAAAGAGAAACACGTTTTGCAAAATCAGCAACATTCTGTCCAAATCTGTCCAGATTGACCATCTGAATCTTTTATTTATTTGAAGGGTCAAACGATCTTATTTTTGTCTGATTTTTGGGTAGAGTCTTGTTAACTCATTGAAGTTAAATTCTGAAAAGTTTCATAATTTTTGGAGTTGTGTACAATTATTTGTGAATTTTTGAAAAACGGGTTCTGAATCTGAGGTGGTTTCAGATTTTATTTTCAAAGGGGATTTTAACAAAGGGTTGCAGTGTAATTTCCGCTAACCACTATTCACCCCCCCTCTAGTGGTGTTTATTGCAGGTGCACGGTCCAACATTTGGTATCAGAGCAGGTCTGCACCACTCGAAGAAGCAAGATTCAACACCATACAAACAAGGCAAGGCCAAGAACCAACAACATAGTAGCCTGCTAATCACAAAACAAAGGTTTGGAGGATTTGAACACTTCAAGAAGGCTTGGAGCATTAGCATTCACTTTACTTAAAGATTCGAGGTATTCATCTAAAATCATACATCATGTCATTAATCCTTCCTAAAGGAGTGTACTTAAAGTCTACTAAAGAGGTAACATCTACTCCTGATTTTGATTCTGATAACGAGATGACTTTTGATGAAATGTATGATGAATTCATGAAAATGCATGCTCATTGTAAAAGATTGTCAAAAGAGAAAAAGAAGCTAATTGAAGAGATGAAAAGTTGAAGACAACCACTTAGAACTTTCTAATCAATTAGAGTCTTTGAAACAAGATCATCAAGTACTCTTGATTCATTAAGGACTAAAATTGAGTCATCTAGAAATAATGAACAAGCCTTAAGAACTGAAAATAGTGTGTTGAAAACCAAGATACAGGATTATGAAAATGAAGTATTTACACTTAAAATCATGTAAACTAGATTTAGAGAAAACCTTAGAACAATTTAAATCAGGAACAAACATGTTAGATGTATTAATATCATCGCAAAAATATGAAAATGATAAAACCGGCTTAGGTTATAAAGAAGCAAATGAGAAAGTAAATAAAAAGACTAAGTTTGTTTCATCTAGTACAAAGTTGCCATATAATACAAAATCAACTTTGCCTGCTACATCTTCTTCTACACCTTCGTCTACTTATATCAAGGCAAAAATACACACACACCCACCAATATACACACGCATAAACATACATCTAGGCCAAACTTTGCATCTAGACAATCTAGAAATTATGCCTACATGTATACAAATGCAACTAGACCGAATAAAATGTATACAACTTATTATGAACCTAAGTATAGACAACACTCATATAAATCTTATAGAAATGCATATGAACATACATACATAGCGCCATTCAAGAAACAAATTACATGTCTTATACACACACCAAATCGGCCAAGGCATAATAATTATCAACCATGGCACAACATGTATAACAATGCATCTTTACTTATGTGGAATATTATGTATATGCTAATTCTTCTAATTTTCCAAATTATAAGAATGCTAAAAATGTGCCTAGAAGGTATATTCAAGTTTGGATACCTAAGGGATATCTAAACAAGGATAATGCCCCTAACATTCAAGGACCCAAATAAAGGGTACCTAAAACTTTGTCTCCATTGTAGGAAAACGCAAGGAATGCAAGAAGGAGGCAAAGTCAAAGAATCTAAAAACCAAATGGTTTTTAGATAGTGGATGTTCGAGGCACATGACGGGGAACCCCAAACTATTCATCGAATTGGAACATATCAAAATGGAGGAAAAGTAACATTCGTGACAACAACAAAGGACAAGTTGTTGGAAAAGGAACAATTGGGGACCCTAACACATTTCAAATACGAAATGTGTTATTAGTAAGCAATCTATCTTATAATTTACTTAGCATTTCTCAACTTATAGATTGTGGTTATAATGTCTCCTTTCTTCCCAGTTCTTGTGATATAATAAATGAAAAAGGAGAAACGATTTTAAAAGGAAATAGAGATGGAAATATTTATACACTTACCTTAGATAACATGTTAGATGCTAAGGTTAAGTGTCTAATATCACATGACTTAGATGTAAATTTATGGCATAGAAGATTAGGCCATAGGAATTTCAACTATTAAGAAATTGTCTAAAAAGAATTTAATTAGAGGAATGCCTAAGTTAGACTTAGATAATTTTCAAATGTGTGAAACATGTATTAAGGGAAAACACATTAAAGAAACCTTAAAACCGAAACATGAAGTGAGTACTAGTCATGTACTAGAATTGCTTCACTTAGACTTATTTGGTCCAAGTAGGACAAGAAGTCTAGGTGGACACTACTATGTGTGTGTCATAGTAGATGATTACTCACGCTACACATGGACATTGTTCTTACACACAAAGACAATGCTCCATTAGCAATCGAAACCCTTATTAAGCAACTTGAAAACATTTATGAAGAAAATGTTAAAAGAATTAGAAGCGATAGAGGTGGAGAATTTAAAACAAAGATGTAATCAAATTTTGCGAACTATATGGAATCAAACATGAATTCTCACCACCTAGAACGCCACAACTCAATGGAGTTGTTGACGTAAAAATAGAACGATTCAAGAAGTTGCTAGGACAATGCTGTGTGAAAATAAATTACCTAAATATTTATGGGCTGAAGCTGTTAGTTGTGCATGCTATATTAAATAGGCTCACTATTAGAAAGAATTAAATAAAACGCCTTATGAATTGCTAAACAATAGACAACCTAAGATAGATTATCTTAAAGTATTTGGATGTAAATGTTTTGTGCTGAACACTAAGGATAATCTAGATAAATTTGAACAAAAGTCTATTGAATGCATATTTGTTGGATATTCAACTAACTCAAGAGCAATAGGTGTTATAATCCTGCATCTAGAAAAATAATTGAATCCATACATGTGAAATTCAATGAAAATGCATGTTTTGAAGTTAGTGATAAACATCAACATAAACAAGAAACAAATATTGAAAATATGTTTGATGATGATGTATTACTTGAGCATGTACTTGATCATCTAGAACCAACTCCCCCTGAACAAGACATGCATGAACCCTTAGATGAAATAAATGAAGAAACTTTGCAATTGAAAGATAATGTAACTAATGATATTATTATATATGATAATGTTCATACTAATGAAACATTTGAACAAGATGAGTGTGAACCTAGTCAATCTAGGAATTGGTGGCATCCTAAAGAATTAATCATTGGAGATCCAAGTGTTGGGGTTAGAACACGTAGAATATATGTCAGCTTGAAGGACATAGCTTAATCTCACAATTAGAACCTAAGAACATAAAGGAAGCCTTAGGTGATATATCTTGGATAGATGTTATGCATGAGGAATTAAATCAATTCACAAGGAACAATGTGTGGGACTTAGTACCTAAACCTAAAAACAAGTCAATAAGGAACAAAATGGGTGTTTAGGAATAAGATGGACGAACAGGAAACATTACAAAAATAAGGCTAGACTAGTCGCACAAGGTTATAATCAACAAAAAATAGATTATGAAGAAACCTTTGCACCCGTTGCACGACTAGAAGCAATTAGATTATTACTTGCGATTGCAAGTCTAAGCAATATTAAGCTCTTCCAAATGGATGTCAAGATGAGTTCTTGAATGGATACATCCAAGAAGAGGTTTTGTCAAACAACCCCCTGGATTTGAAGATCCAAAGAATCCTAACCATGTTTACAAGCTTAAGAAAGCTCTATATGGTTTAAAAAGCTCCAAGAGCTTGGTATGATAGATTTGCAAACTTATTATTGCAAATAATTATCAAAGGGGGACCATCGACAACACATTATTTCTAAGACGAAAAGATAATAATTTGTTAATAGTTCAAATCTATGTAGATGATATAATCTTTGGTTCAACAAACCCTACCTTAGTAAAGACTTCGAAGAATGTATGAAGTCAGAATTTGAAATGTCAATGGTAGGAGAGTTGAATTATTTCTTAGGACTTCAAATCAAACAAACCCCTCAAGGAATTCACATTAGCCGACTTAAGTATGTCAATGATATGATTAAGAAGTTTGGCTTTGAAGAGTTGAAACCTACAACTATCCCTATGAGTGTTAGTACCAAACTTGATAAGGATGAAAATGGTAAACCTTTTGATGACACACTTTATAGGTCTATGATTGGCTCATTGTTATACTTAACTGCATCAAGACCTGATATCATGTTTAGTGTGTGTATGTGTGCTAGGTTTCAATCTTGTCCTAAGGTATCACATTACAATGCAGTTAAAAAGATCTTTAGATATCTTAAGCATACACCTCACTTAGGACTGTGGTATGATAGAAACGCTAAGTTGGAATTACACGCATATAGTGATGCTGATTATGGTGGTTGCAATTAGATAGAAAATCCACTAGCGGTACTTGTCAATTCATAGGAACCAACTTGATTTCTTGTTTTCTAAAAAGCAAGCTAGTGTAGCTCTTTCTACCACTGAAGCCGAGTATATCGCTTTGAGTTTTGTACTACCCAAATACTTTGGCTTAAACACAACTTAGTGATTTTGGCATTAAAATGAATAAGATTCCAATTTTCTGCGATAGCACAAGTGCAATCAATCTTTCACGGAATCCGGTGCTTCATTCTAAGGCCAAACACATTGAGGTGCGATATCACTTTCTTCGTGATCATGTTCAAAATAAGGATATAGTGATAAACCACATAAAACTGATCATCAAATCGCTGACATCTTCACCAAACCCCTTAATCAAGCCACTTTTGAAAACTTACAGCCAAATTAGGAATGATGACTTATGATACCATTGTATAGTTCTATCTTTTGTATGATTTGCAAATAAAGGGGGAGATAGAATAAGAACATGATTTTAGTTGGTAAGTCATGTTTTAGTTGGTAAGTCATGATGAATGATATGCTAAGTTTTTATTGGTATAAATTTTGGAGCATAGGTTAAGGGGGAGAGTATGAGTTGCGGGGGAGCGGCATACTATTTAAAAGTTGAAAACATAGTTGAAAACATTTGGTTTTAGTTGGTAAGTCATGTTTTAGTTGGTAAGTCATGATGAATGATATGCTAAGTTTTTATTGGTATAAATTTTGGAGCATAGGTTAAGGGGGAGAGTATGAGTTGCGGGGGAGCGGCATACTATTTAAAAGTTGAAAACATAGTTGAAAACATTTGGTTAAACTTTTGGTTATAAGTTGTGACATTAAAATCATGTTAGGTTATTTTGAAAATCATCCAAAAGGGGGAGAATGTTGAGAAATATTTTGGATAATTTTCAAAGTCATGATTTTAAGTGATGAATACTTAAAATGTCACATATGGTGTTATAAATGAAAGAGTTGAATACGTGAAGAAAAATGACACGATGTCTAGGGTTGTTAGAAATATTTTCTAAAATGTGATAAAATAAGTTGTTTTTATTTTTACATGATTTATATATGTTTATCATGTTGATTATGTGATTTTTATGATGATAATATCTTGTGACTAATATGCCCTCGAAGTTTCTACAACTTACCAAAAAGGACAAAAGTGGTATTTTGAGTTTTGTAGGTACTCGACATGGTGAATATGATTCAAGAAGATATTATCATCTTATTTATTATCAAGAAGGTGTTATTATATTTAATTCTGACCATCGGGGTCATTTCTGGAGTTTTATCTCACTAGGGGCATTTTGGTCATTTTACCCCCGAAGACAGTTTCGGTATTTTCACTCGAGGAATCTCTTGAGCATATTATTATCTTCATTCTGGAGCTGTGATATTATTATTTTGAAGATTATATGGTGATCTTATATCTTATTCTCTCAACCGATGATATTATTGACTATAGCTGGATATGTGACGATTTGAGATGTCACATTCTATTTTTTCTTGAAGACCCTCTTATATATGTTATAAGAGGATATTAATCATCATCTTTTGGAGATTACAAGGTGTCCTTGGTGGAAGATTCATCACAATATGTAAAGGAGAAGAAAGTATGAATTTTGGTGTTATATGTTGACATAATCTTGTCAACTTATTCATTATTTTTTATTCACAAAATTTGAGTTGGTATACATACATACACATCCAAAACGTCCATAAACAGGTGGAGAAGGTGGTGTACTCATTTTATGAGTTGGAGACAAGAAGACAACCAAAGCAAGCTAGTTGGCAAAGTTGCCAACTTGAAATTTCAAATTTGAATGTAATGGAGACAAGGTTGTTGGAGATGATTATGGAGGTGCTTTATTTCAAAATTCTCATCCATCACATGGTCTAAAAGTTGGAGAGAATGCCATCCATTCACACTATAAATAGGAGGCAAGGTGAAGAAGAAGACACACACTTGAAAGCAAAATTGAAGATTGTTGTCTTGCTATTCTCTTCTCATATTTTTCGTTCATACTTTGTGTAGCTAAGGTGTCCATTTCTAGTTTTTGTCCAGCTACCTTAACACACCTTCTTGTGTCTTATTTGTAAGATTGATTAGCCAAATCTATAAGGCTACATCAATAGGTGATAGAGGTGTTGCAACCAAGAGTTGCATAAAGGTGTTCATCCAAGTCTTGAATAGGGTTGGTTTAACCCTAGGATCAAGCTTGGTTCTTGCTGTAATTTGGTTCATACCATAGTGAAATCCAAGGAAAGGTGTTCCTTGGGACTGGAGTAGGTCACATTGACCGAACCAGGATAAATTCTTGGTGTTCTTGTCTTCTTTAAATTTTTCTGTTTTCTGCCCGTTTTTCACTACAGATTTCACACAACTTTTCAAGTTTTGAAAAAATAGTAAACACTTTCAAAATTCGTGATTTTGGTGGAGTTATACTTCAGACTGTTAGCTTTCATTTGCAACAAGAATCACTTGATTTGAGCAAGGGAAAGTTAGTCTTTCAGTCTTTGCAAGATAACTGCTCCAATCTGGATGTAATCTGACCAGTTTTGAGAAAAATTAAATTCTGTATTTTTCAAGAGTTGGTTAAGGTCAGGGCCTTTTGGAAACTTCATCTACACATCCTAAGGAGTGTTTTGATATAAAGATCAACCTTTTTGGTTGAGTATTCAAAGAGAAACACGTTTTGCAAATCAGCAACATTCTGTCCAAATCTGTCCAGATTGACCATCTGAATCTTTTTATTTATTTGAAGGGTCAAATGATCTTATTTTTGTATGATTTTTGGATAGAGTCTTGTTATCTCATTGAAGTTAAATTCTGGAAAGTTTCATAATTTTGGAGTTGTGTACAATTATTTGTGAATTTTTGAAAACAGGTTCTGAATCTGAGGTGGTTTCAGATTCTGTTTTCAAAGGGGATTTTAACAAAGGGTTGTAGTGTAATTTCCGCTAACCACTATTCACCCCCCTCTAGTGGTGTTTATTGCAGGTGCACGGTCCAACATGGTTTAGGCGCCACTTTAAAATCAGCTAAGTGCTGAATACTAAAGTTTAATTTATGTATATTATGTGTAACATAATATATAAATGTGAAAAAATTTGGAATT
Organism: Eustoma russellianum; assembly: GCA_036186865.1. Classification (NCBI taxonomy): domain Eukaryota; kingdom Viridiplantae; phylum Streptophyta; class Magnoliopsida; order Gentianales; family Gentianaceae; genus Eustoma; species Eustoma russellianum. Next base: position 9,306,196 of record AP025044.1, on the reverse strand, counting down.
CAATTAGAGAAAAATCGGGTAATCGATAAACGTCGAAAATTCGGTTTTCTCTACGTGCACGACACATGGTACATTTTTGGCATATCATATAACATGTATCTAGACACTTTTCACATATTTCATACATCTCAAAGTGTTCTAGAAAATTCAATTAAGGGCTGATTGGAATATATCATGTGTGTATAATTAAATGTGCACTATTTTACAAAGTTTGCAAAAATAAAATTCAGCACATGTGCAAGTCATTGTCACACCGCCTAAATCATCAAATTGAAGCATATGTGGAGTTTTTTTTGGCATCTTGATTGGTCAAGAATGAAGCATACAATGTTGGTGACAAAAAAAGGAGCTATACAAGGTAACATTTCAAACTTTGTCACATTTGTGACACATGCTGAAAATTCAACATGTGTAGTAATATGCTGGCCGAATTTTGAAGCTTAATGAGTCATATTTTGTTGTCTTGAATCATGTGGATAATTGGGAGATAATATGGAAGTATTTTGAATATATTATGAAATTAAAATGGTGATATCTTTGAATATCACACATGCTGAAATTTTCAGCATCTGTGCAATGTATGTTGGCCGATTTTGAGGCTCTGTCGGTGACCAATTTTTATTCCAAAATTAATGGAAATAGTGTACCTAAATGGTGATTGAATTATTCTTTAATTTCAAGGATTAAATCAAAGTAAACTTGGCAATATTTTGAATGAAATGCAAATGTTACACATGCTGAAATTTCAGCATGTGCAAGAGAATGTTTGGCTGATTTTTTGCATGCATCTTGGAGTTATTTGCCTAGCTAATTTTGGGTGATAATCTTGTGAATTATGATAACCATTTTATGATGATTTTGGCACATGTTTTAAGTGTTATTCTCAGATTTGTCTAGTCATCAAGTGATGACAACATCCAACCAATCAATGAGTGCCAAGTAAGCAAGAGCTTAATGATCATCCAATGAAGAGATACCAAGTAAGCAAAGACATGTCACAATGATGCCATATACTCTTCCAAGGACTTAGAAGAAAATTTTCAAGAGGAAGAAATCGCTAAGGGGGGCGGCACGTATTGATAAAAGAAGAAGGAGAGCAAGCAAAATACAAGACAAGCCTCACAATTCAAAAGTGCAAAAAGAGTCTTCCATTCCTTCTTCTTCTACATCTTTCTTTCTTCTTTCTAAAGCCTATTGTACTTACATTCATATACTTGAATAGGCTTCATATAGTTCACCACATATTCTTTTCATTGTTGTAAAAGATTGATCAATGTGTGACCAATCTTGAACTTGCAAGGTGGTGGTGTTCGTGTGAATTGTATTCACATACAAGGTTTGTAAAGGGTCGGAGTTGGTGTGTAACTCCATCAACCTGTGGTAAGGTGTTTTTTTGTGTTGTGTGATTAGTGTGAACCGAGGAAGGTGTCCTCGAAGACTGGAGAAGTTGTTGATAACCGAACCAGTATAAAATTCTTGGTGTTATTCACTTTCAGCACTTACTTTCAGTTTCAGCATTGTTTATCGTTTTTGATCGCGTTCATAAAATAGTAAACGGATTTCAAAAATCACGAAACTTTCAGGAAAGATAGCCACACGTTTTAAGGTTCTTTTGGCTCAAGTTTCAACCCTTTTGGACAAGTATTAATCATTCAAACATCCAAGTTCTGAGACTAGTGTAGTCTGATTTTCAGGCTTGCAAAGGTTGAGACTTTGATCGTATTTGACTAACTTCCCAAAAGAATTTTCAAAATTGTTTCAACCCATTTAAACACAACTTATAAGGGGTTAGTATTTAATTTTTCAAAGAATTTGGAGTTACGTACAAATAGTAATTAATTTTTCAAATCACACTACCGTTTCTGGTAGATTTGTGCAATTTGACCACCAACGAATTTTCAAAGGGTTAGAGGTTGAATTTAAATCTGAAATTTTTTAGGAGATACTCATAACATCTGAGGCTAAGTTCTCTCCAATTTCAGAATTTTTGAAGACCTGCAACCTAGTTTTCAAAACTTTTTAAAACTGGTCCTGAAAACAAACTGTTTTCAGAAGTTGGGTTTTCGGTTTAAACAAATTTTAAAAACCACATTTTCCGCACCCACTATTCAACCCCCCCCTTCTAGTGGTTCCTTGCAGATCCTACACACATCTTATCAGAAAATAGTCGATCTGCGTGTTGCGTCCTTTGCTGCTAAAAGTGATCAAATGCGATTCTTTTTTCTTAAAGAATGACTTTATAATACGTAGGTCGTGGGCCGCCGCAAGGTCTAGCGATCCCTACCCTGCTTGTTTCTATCTCCATTTCCAAACCCCGCCATATACCGACTGAAAACCATCGTTATCCTTTCAATTGTGGCCATTAAAATCACCTCCTATACAAATTCATTCCTCTTTAGGTATCAACTTTAACACGACGTCTAAGTAATCCCAAAACTCTTTCTTCTCTTGTTCTCCTAGTCCAACCTGTGGTGCGTAGGCGCAAACCACTGTCACCACCTCCTTGTTTAATACTAGCTTCACACCATAATTCTATCCTTATATCTTATCAGATTGATCACGTTTGTGTACAATTCTATCTTTAATAGAAATCCTACTCCATTATCATACTCCCTTGGCTGTTTAGACCTCTGATATTAGTGAGAGAAGAAGTTTTGGGAAAGTTTCCGCTGAAACTTCTTCTGGCTGTGGAAATTAGCAGCTTCTTTCCTCAACAGCTTTGGCCAACTAAGGAGATAAGCTGATACAGTGAGCTTACGAAATGCAGAAGAAAACAAAACTATGAACCTCCCAATCACTATCAATGATAATCTATTCACTATCAATTAGGAGAATAGATAAATACAAATCAAATCAATTATAGATATATTAATGGCAAATTAACCAGGTTCATCAATCAGATAACTACAAACGTCCGCCAACTATATCCGAGTGTCGAGCCCAAGTGCCGAGCTAAACTGCGTCAGGTCAGCCGGCGAAGATTACAAATAAAGCAGGTCGGTCTGGTGCATCAGGTCAGCTCAGCTCTTACACAGCCGAGCTCAGCAAAGTCAGTTCGGAATCTTGACACGGTCGAGATGAGCTCAGCCTTAACACTTATTCAATTTTTCCTTCAATATGAGGTATTTCCGTACCTAAAAATAATTCAATAAAACTAATATTTTTCTCAATAACTACATTAATTTAATCACATCCATCAAAATCAAATCCAATTAAGAAAAAGTGTGATTTCTACTAATGTTAATTCAATTTTTATTTAAAAATTCATTAAATATGAAGGAGTAAAATATGTATATTTTATGACTTATCAAAAAATTTTCAATATCAAACATAAACAGTAAATTTCTAAAATACCCTATAATGAAATATAGTTTTCTTGGTCATTCCACTATCTATGTACTTTTGATGAAAATGAAGTTTTTTCGAGATATATATGTGTTATGTTTTTTAAATTATAAAATTTTTAATAATCATTTTTATATGACTAACGTTTTGCCTCTGACACAAGATAATGAAGAACGGATAAGATCAGAGGAGGCTTATATGAGGCAAAAATGAGGCATCTAATCTCGCGATGCTACGTGTACAAAAGGGTCCGCTGTTTATTTTTTTTTCTTTTTTTAAAAAAAAAGACTCTTTTATACAAGTGGCGTCGCGTGATTAGAGATCATATATTTTGCATCATATGAGGCCTCCAAAGAAAGTATTGCTAGAAGAACATTTTTTATGTGAATTTGGCACGGTCGAATCTCTTCCAATCGGACATCAAATCAAAGTTATTTACTAAAACGTGATAAACTGGAAATTGACATTGACCTTGTTAAACCGTAAAAGTGTCTCTATGAAAGGTAAATATTAATGACAACGGGAAAATAGATAGAGATCAAGAGCAAGCATTTTTTCCTTATAAAATAATTAAATACTGGTTTATTAATGTAAACTTGATATGTTACACTGGTCTTCTTTCAGCAGGTTAAACTTTTAGATAACATAATAATTTAATATTCCATAGGAGCACCTTGACGCCTTAGTATCTATTATAATAGTTTGTAAAAGCAATGGAAAGAAGAATGAGGAAAGCAAGAATAACTTGACATAGGACTTCGATCGATCGATGTGATCGATTAAATGACTTGGATCGAAGTGGTTGAAAAAAATGAAGCTGAGTATTCTGTTGGACATAGATTGATGACATCGATCGATCGATATGGCCTGGATGCAAAGTTAGAATACACTGTCGAACATAGATTGATCGATTGACTTCGATCGATACATAGATCGATCGAAGTAGCTTAGATGAAAAGTTGGAGCTTATTGTGAGACATTGATCGATGACATCAATTGATCGATGTACCCAACAGAAGTGACTTTTCATCTAAAGTTGCAACTTATGCACCAAAGGACATATACAATCACCATACAACAGCTAAAAAGTTCTGATATGATGTTAAAGAGTCTATGCAACACATTTCAAGATATCTTAATCTTAAGCTCTAGTTTATTCTAGCATTTTGAGATTCTTCTTTCTTCATTAAACGTTCTCAAGTTTAATAGTTCATTTAGTTTATTACCTTATTCCTGAGGTTAAAAACTTGTCGGGTGTTGTATCATAGGAGGAAATTTGTCTACAACCCTACAGCAACTATTGGGAACAAATATTCTTTACGGAAAGTGTGAATACACTCCTCAAGACATCAACATTCTACTCATTCTACTCCAATTTTTGATTTCATCTTCTAACAATCGTAAGGTATATTGAGATGGATTCAAAGACGTTTCTGAATCAGGAGAGCATGAAGCTAGATCGGTTTGATGGCACGAATTTACTATAGTGGAAGGACAAGATGATGTTCTTGCTCACCGCGTTGCAGATTGGGTACTATTTGGACCCAAACTTGAAGGAATTGCCAACCCCCATGACGATGATGATGAGGCGGTGAAGGCTACCTAGAGGAAGAGGCAAGATGATGAAGTTTTCTGACTAGGACTCATCCTCAACAATCTGTCAGATCGTATCTATGATCTGTTTACGGCCATGACATCACCGAAAGAAATATAGAACGCCTTGGAGTTCAAGTACAACAATGAGAAACAAGGCGCAGACAAATTCCAAGTGGTGAAATATTTTAATTTTAAGATGATGAAAATTTTCCATCATGGACCAAGTACACGAGTTGCAGGTCATGTTTCTAAACTCAAAGAGTTGGGTGTGAAGTTTCTGAGTCATTGCAAGTAGGAAGGATAATCACAAAACTTCCCCTAGTTGGAATGACTACAGGAAAAAGTTATTGCACTCAACAAAATCCTTTTCTCTTGAGCAACTTCAAAAAAATTTGCGCATTGAAGAGAGAATAAAGTCTCGTCAAAAGGCATTTTCTGAAAATGCACCTAGAGTGCATTATATCAAAGGTAAATCTGGAAGTTGGAGTGGAAACAAAAGAAAGAACTCTGACACTATTAAATCCACAGACAAGACAGAGAATTCCAAGAAAGAAAAGAGATGCTATAATTGTGGCAAGAAAGGACACCTCAAGAAAGACTGTTGGTTTCGAAAGAAACAAAAACAGGGTGTTTAGCATGCAATAATGCTAATATGGTAGACATTGAAACCGATGAATTGATTGCAATGGTCGCTGATTTACATGTTGGCATGGTGACCAAGCTGCATATAGCTACGAACAAAATCAAAATGATTGGTGTTCGATTCGGGTGCAACAGTGCATGTATGCAACAACAAGGATCTATTCAAGACCTACCAACCATGTTGTGGATAAAAGCCAGCATGTTCTAATGAGAAAACGCAGTACCACAAATGTCTTGGAGAAAGGTAGTGCAGAGTTAAAATTTACTTCTGGAAAAAAGTTGTTATTAGTCAACGTTCTACATGTACCCGAGATTTCTAAGAATCTCGTTTCTTCTGCCAATTTAATATGTTAAAATGTATTCAAAATTGTCATAGAGGGGGACAAAATTAAAATGTCAAAAAACAAAATCTTTGTCGGCAAGGGTATTCTTGCGACGGGATGTTTAAATTAAGCATCAATAAAATCATGCACTTACGCTTACGCTTACTTCATTAATTCTTCTTTTTCGTTGTGGCATGATATACTTGTGCATGCAAGTAGTGCAACAATTAAATTTATGTATAAAATGCCTTAATTTCTTGTAAAGATGAAAATGAAAGAACATGTGAGGTTTACATACAAGCAAAAATGACAAGAAACCATTTCTGAAAGTGGAAAGAAAAACAGAATTCTTAGAACTTGTTCATTCGGATATTTGCAAATTAAACGATGTTTTGACCCGAGGTGGAAATCGATATTTCATAACTTTCATTGATGATGCCTCCAGATATACATATGTATATTTGTTAAGGCACAAAGATGAAGCTTTTGGCATGTTCAAAGTTTATAAAATGGAAGTTGAAAATCAATCGGGATTGAAAATAAAAGTTCTAAAAAGTGATCGTGGTGGTGAATGCTTCCCACTTGAATTTGAGGAGAATGGTATCATACACCAGCAAAGTGATCCATATACACCTCAACAAAATGGTTTGGCTGAAAGAAAGAATAAAAGTTTAGTTGACATGCTAATGCAATGTTAACAAACTTAGGTTTGCCAAACAAATTATGGGGAGAAGACTTATTAACGGCTTGTCATATTCATAATAGAACTGCCTCTAAGAAGTTTAAGGTTTCTCCATTTGAAATTTGAAAGAAACGAAGACCAAATATAAGTTATCTTAGAGTTTGTGGCTGTCTAGCCTATTACAGTTCCGGGTCCAATGTGGTTGTTGAATCTAGAGATGTTGAATTTCTTGAGAATAAATTCTTTAGAACATAGATTAAACAAGTGGAAATTTGAATGAACCAATAACTGGAGATTTCTCTAATGGTCCTTTTAGTGTTAAACAAAATCAATATTCTCCAACCGAGGTTAAGAGAAGTCAAAGAGCTCTAAAGAAAAAGCATTTATATCTGGATTTCATTTCTTCACAATCCATTACTTTTTTAATTGAAGATAATAGGACAATGATATTTAATCATATACCAACTGTACTAAGTGTACAAGATGATCCTAAATCCTATAAGGAGGCGATGCAATCGAGAGATGCAACTTAGAAAGAAGCAATTGATGATGAGATGAATTCGTATTGTCGATAATACGTGGATTCTCACTGATTTGCCTCGAGTTCTAAAGTAATTGGATGTAAACGGGTATTTAGAAGAAAGTATAATACGGATGGTTCAATTCAAACTTTCAAGGCTAGATTAGTAGCCAAAGGCTTTAGACAAAGATAAGGGATAGACTATTTGATACATATGCTACGGTTGCGATAATACTTCCATTAGAGTGTTGATAGCATTAACATCCATAAAAATCTGTTTATTCATCAATGGATTTTAATGCTGCATTTCAAAATGGTGATTTAGATGAAAAAGTCTATATGGAACAACCGGAAGGTTTTATTCTACCAGATAATGAGCGCAAAGTGTGCAAATTGATAAGGTCATTGTATGGTTTGAAACAAGCACCGAAAAGATAGCATGAAAAGTTTGATACTACTATTTTGAAGAATGGTTTCACGCATAATAGTGCAGATAAGTGTGTATATTCCAAGTTTACAGACAATATGGTGTCATTATTTTTTGTACGTGGATGACATGCTGATTATTAGCACTAATTGGAAGGAGTAATGAAAACAAGAAGTATTTAACTTCACATTCCAAATGAAAGATTTGGGTGAGGTAGATACTATTTTAGGGATAAAAGTGTCCAAACATAGTGGGAGGTTTTGCTCTTTGTCAATCTCATTATATAAGTAAGGTGTCGAACAAGTTCAAACACTTGGAGTTCAAAGAAGCAAACACACCATATGATGCCTCATACAAATTGATTGGATATATCAGTAGAGCGATAGCTCAACTTGAATATGCTAGTGCGATTGGTAGTTTAATGTATGCTGCATATTGCACTAGACATGATATTACCTTTGCGGTGTGTAAATTATCAAGGTATACTAATAATCCTAGTATAGACCATTGGAAGGCAATCGAGCGAGTATTTGGGTACTTGAACAGGACTATGAATTACATATTGTATTATAATAATTTTCCATCATTGTTGAAAAGTTATAATGATGCTAGTTGGATAACTAGTGTTGGTGATAACAAGTCTATTAAAGAATGTGTGTTTACATTGAGTGGTGGTGCGGTTTCTTGGGCTTCAAAGAAATAGACATGCATGACACACTCCACAATTGATTCCAAATTCATAGCATTGAGATTTGCAGGTAAGGAAGCGGAATGGCTGGAAAATTTACTATTGGATATAGAGTTGTGGACACAACTGATGCCAGCCATTTCTTTACACTGTGATAGCCAAACAATGATGTCTAGAGCTTACAATAAAATATATAACAGAAAATCTAGACATGTCAGCCTTAGGCATGATTATGTAAGACAATTAATAACGATGGCGTAATAGGCATTACATGTAGCGCCCCGACCCGGACAGCGGAACCCGAATCGGTTCACCCGTCGTAGCTTACTGAGAAGACTACAAGACGTCTCATCTCTCGAATACATCATCGATGACGTAAGAGAAATAAGCGCGGAAACATATCTCGGTAATCTAAATCATCAACAGTACGTCAACCGACAATGTGAATACCAAAAAACTGTGTATGGTCGCAGCCATCTAAAACCTCCAATGAAATAAACCAGAATTAACAGAACTATCTAATCAAATCTCTCCATAAGGCCTATGCATCCCATTCTGCCCACTCGCCGTCATCCTCAATGAAAATCATATCATAACTGGGTTCATCTGCAAAATCAAAGGCAGTACCCTTAGCGAAAAACGCTAGCAAGTAACCCGCTTATAAGACATACGGGATCAACACATGGCAAGACATGAGTAGTAGATAATTCAGGGAATTGTGGGGCACATGTCTTGTAAAGTTTCCAAATATGTAAGTGAGTAACGCATAAACAAGTACAGCAATTTGTTCACAATTAACAATTCATAGGCAATCAAGTACCACTCACGTTCATACCACTTGACTCTCATGATGCATGCCAAAATATGCACTACCCTACACATTCACATATGCATGAACGCTTTCTCTTTTGAAACAGTGCAATGCATGTCATAATGTCCGGTCACTTCATATAACTTTATACCCTGTAACGCGCCCCGGCTTATATTTCCATCCCGGTTTACGTTACAGCCAACTTTATACCCTGTAATGCATCTCGGCTTATATTTCCATCCCGAGTAGCATTACAACAACTTTATACCCTGTAACGCGCCCCGGCTTATATTTCCATCCCGGTTTATGTTACAGTCTTTCGTGTCCTACAATGCGCCCCGGCTTAAATTTCCATCCCGGTTTACATTGCAGATCACCTTCGCAAATCTGTGCCGAAGCACCTTCTTTCAAATCAATATGCAAATACACGTGCCATGATGCAAGACTCCTCATTTCATTCTCATTTCTCATTCACATATGCAGTTTATGTTCACATGCGCAAGTACAAGTCACACGCGAGCTTTCCCTAACTAACACATCAGAATCTTAGGCTTCAACTAGCTCGTCAACACTTAACCTTGATTCTAAAGTTCACAACCAATGAGAGCGTCCCTATCTTTCTTTCATTGAACTCTAAGACACCTTGTGCGTTCATTTCCTAACCCCTAAGTCATTCACGTTGAAACTCGATTCGAGAACCCTTTGAAGTCGCCAATTTGATTCACCATCCTAAATCACGTTCCCAAGACTTAGACTACCTTTAATCAGGTCTTAAGAAGTCCCTAAAGTCACACAAAGGTTCCCCGAACGTCCCCCTTTCTTCCTCTATTTTCCATAAAATTTCTGGACTTCATCCCCTATACATCGATCGATCGATGTCCAACTGGGGACATCGATCTCTCACTTCGATCGATCGATGTCCTTCTGAGGACATCGATATCTCAGGCTCAACCCACATCGATCGATCGATGTCTGTCTGGGGACATCGATCGCTCCAACCTCTTGCACATCGATCGATCGATGTCCTGCTGAGGACATCGATCTCTCTCCTCAACCCTTACATAGATCGATCGATGTCCTTCTGAGGACATCGATCTCTGACATCGATCGATCGATGTCTGCGTAACCCCCAACTTTTCTCTGCGTTTTCTGCAACCACTTCAGAACCAAAACACCACACATGTCCAACGTTAATCCACTCAATCCAATCCTAACCCCCGCCATCATTCATGCTTAAACCATAGATTCAACACTTACGCATACATACACGATTCAAACCTACCACGCAATCATCCAACTCCTTTAAACTCTCAAAGTCTCATCTTTTCTCAATCCCATGCAACCACGCAAGCACATCAAGAAAGGATACCGGGTGGGGATTTGCATGATTTCACATAATCAACAACAACAAATTACTTTTCCATATATATTGGCCAAATCTCGAAAACAAATCACATAGATCGTATGCAAATAATCAAAGAACGAATCTACTGCACAGTGATCCAATTTGATAACAAAATAGGCCGTCTTTCATTTCACAAATCGTAGGAACTTATAAACAGATTACTTGCCTTTGATACCCGAAGACGAAATGGGAAACGAACTAAGGCTGGATCAATTCTTGGGGGATGTCTTCCTCTTCTACTCTTGGAAGAAACGGCTAGGGTTGTGAGGAAAGCGTCGATGGTTTCTGAATAGTGAAGAAACTGACGCTTTGTCAGTTTTTATATGGGAAGGGAAAAGTTTGGTGTTTCTAAATTATAACTATTATCTATTTATCTTAAAGGATAAACTTAATTATTTAATTCTAAATTAAACTAATTAATTTCTAATATTAAATCCATCATTAATTTCTAATTAATCCTCATATTAATGCCTAACTTAATTCGCGTTGACCGTCATTAATTCCCGAAAATTCTTCTTCGTCTTTTAATTACCCGACGGAGTGGGGCATAACATCCCTCCCCTTCTAAGAAGTTTCGTCTTCGAAACCGGCGTACCTATAGGAAAGATGTGGATATAACTCTTCATTTGATCCTCAAGCTCCCACGTGGCTTCACGCTCCGTATGGTTACTCCACTGAACTTTAACATACGGAATGACGCGTCGGCGTAGGACCTGATCTTTCCTATCCACAATCTTGATTGGATGTTCTTCGTAGGTGACATCTTCTTTCACATCCAATGGTTGAGCTTCAAGGATATGACTCGGGTCTGATATGTATTTCCTTAGTTGAGATACATGAAATACGTTATGGACTTGGGATAACTCGGGGGTAAAGCTAGTCGGTATGCTCTTTCACACCGACTTTACCAAAACTTCGTAAGGACCATATATCTAGGGCTTAACTTGCCCTTCACTCCAAATCTAGCAACTCCCTTGGTTGGTGAAACTCGTAGGTAAGCCTTGTCGCCCTCCTCAAACCAACGGTCGTCTCTTGGTGTCAGCCCAACTTTTACTGCGATCTTGAGCCACCTTGAGTTTCTCTCTCTTATCACCTTGACCTTTTCGACTTTTGCTCTACCAACTCGGGTGCAGTGATTGTCCTTTCTCCAACTTCATCCCAGCAAACCGGGGATCTGCACTTACGTCCGTACAACGCTTCGAATGGCGCCATGCCAATTGCACTGTGATAGCTGTTATTATATGAAAACTCCATTAGTTTCAACATGCTATCCCAGTTTCCTTTAAAGTCCAACGCACATGCTCTCAGCATGTCCTCCAATGTTTGGATGGTCCTCTCGGATTGTCCATCCGTTGTTGCGGGTGGTATGCTCTGTGCTCATCCTCAACTCTGTACCCATAGCTTTCTGGAATGCCCTCCAGAACTTAGAGGTGAACTTGGGGTCACGGTCCGATACGATGCTGACTGGGACTCCATGTAGGCTTACAATGTTATCCACATAAATTGGATACCTCTCATACGAAGTACCATGTGGCATGGCTATAAAGTGAGCCGTCTTCGGTAATCGGTCCACAATTACCCAAATCATCTCGTTTCCCTTGCGGGTCTTGGGTAGTCCCATTACGAAATCCATCGTCACGTGCTCCCACTTCCATTCCGGAATCTCCAGTGGCTTCATCAAACCACCAGGTCGTTGATGTTCCGCTTTGACTTGTTGGCATATCAAACATCTCTCAACATATGCCGATATTGACCTTTTCATCCCTATCCACCAATAGTTTCTTTTGAGGTCCTTATACATCTTAGTACTTCCGGGTGGATGGACATTCCGAGTTATGCGCTTCTCGAAGCAATTCTGTTCGGAGCTCGTCTTTACTTGGCACCATAACCGATTCTGGAACCATAGACTCCCATCTTCTCGCATCTGGAAATCCTTTACCGGTCCCGTGGATAATTGTCGCGGATCTCTTTAGTGCCGGGTCCTCATACTGTGCCTCTTTGATTCGGTCTACCAAGTCTGGGCTGATAGACAAGGCTGTGAGGACATTTGCCACTGAATCCACCAATTCCAGATCAAACTCTTCAATCTCTTTCCAATGGAGACTGTCTTGCGTGGCTAGACTTTCTGCTCAATGCGTCCGCCACTCTGTTGGCTTTGCCCGGATGGTAATTGATGGTCAGTCATAGTCCTTGAGTAACTCTAACCATCTTCTTTGTCTCATATTCAACTCCTTCTCGAGATAGGTATTTCAAGCTCTGTGATCAGTGAATACGGCACACTTCTCTCCATATAGATAGTGTCTCCAGATTTTAAGAGCAAATACCACAGCTGCGAGCTCCAAGTCATGCGTCGGATAGTTCCGCTCATACGGTTTCAGTTGTCTTGACGCGTACGATATGACTCTGCGTTTTGCATCAAACACAAACCTATAAACAGAGTTATTTAGGACTAGCATAAGTATATACAATGCATTAATTGTAATGATGTACATACCTAGTCCTTTCTTGGACGCGTCACTATAGATCACGAACCGTCGGTGCCGGAGGTTGTGCCAACACCGGGGCTGTGGTCAATCTCTTCTTGAGCTCAGTAAAGCTCTGCTCGCATTCAGCAGTCCATTCGAATTTAGTCTTCTTCTGAGTAAGTCGACTCAATGGTACTGCTATCGTTGAGAATCCCTCAACAAACTTCCTATAGTAGCCTGCCAAGCCTAGGAAGCTTCTGACTTCACATTTGTAGGTCTTGGCCATTCAGTGATGGCTTCTATCTTCTTAGGATCCACAGAGATCCCATCTTCGAAATCATGACCAAGGAAGGCTACACTTCTTAGCCAAAATTCACACTTGCTGAATTTGGCATAGAGCCTTTGTTGCCTCAGAATTTGCAACACCACCTTAATGTTCAGCATGAGCTTGTTCGTCGGGGGAATAGACCAAGATGTCATCGATGAACACTACTACAAATTGGTCTAACTGTTCTCGGAATACAGTGTTCATCAAATCCATGAAAGCTGCTGGGGCATTAGTTAGTCCAAAAGGCATCACTAAGAATTCATAATGCCCGTATCGAGTCCGAAAAGCCGTTTTAGGTACGTCTCCGGCTTTCACAAGCAGCTGGTGATACCCTTGACGAAGATCGATCTTTGAGAACCAGCGAGCTCCTTTTAGTTGGTCAAATAAATCCTCAATCCTTGGTAGAGGATATTTATTCTTAATGGTGATCTTGTTCAACTCCGATAGTCGATGCATAACCTCATGCTGCCACTTCTTCTTTACGAATAGAACGGAGCTCCCCAAGGTGATACACTGGGGCGTATCAATTTCTTGTCCAACAACTCTTGCAGTTGCCCCTTTAACTCCTTGAGTTCAGCTGGAGCCATTCTGTAAGGTGCCTTAGATATAGGCTCGGCTCCAGGGATCAAGTTGATCTCAAACTCCACTTCTCTCGTTGGTGGTACTCCCGGTAGGTCGTCGGAAATACATCCTTGAACTCATTGATCACCGGAATTTGTCCATAGAGGGAACCCCTGCTTCACATCTAGTGCATACGCCATATATCCCTCTGCTCCCTTCTGTAAGGCTTTAAAGGCCTTAATCGCTGTCAAGTACCTTCCTTGGAGCTTTGGTATCTTGACATTTCCTTGTATCGTGATGTCATTCATCTCAGGGTCCTTGAGGGTCACTTGCTTAAGTTTACAGTCAATATTGGCATGATTCTTGGTCAGCCAGTCCATGCCCAATATTACTCGAAGTCCTTCATTGGAATTGGGACTAAGGTCACCGAGAATATCTTTCCATCCAATTCCAAGTCACAATCTTTGTACTGGTGGTGAGAAACCAGTACTTGTTCGCCTGCTGCCTGCACCCTAAATGGGTTCTCAAGCCATTCGGGTAAACAGTCGAGCCCTTTGGCGAATCGCTTAGAGATGAAGGAGTGGCTAGCTCCACTATCAAATAACACGTTGGCAGGTACTTTATTAACTAGGATCACACCTAGACATGAAAGGGTAGCACATAAAGACTTCACATAAAGCACATTTGTTCATCAACTTAGAAAACTAAAATTCAACTTAAGCTACTATATTGAACTTAAGTCGTACCTGTCACAACATTAGCGTCCTCCTGGACTTCCGCGTCTGTCATGGCATGGACTCTTGCATTGGGCCTGCCTCTCTGCTGCGGAGCCGGCCCTGCTCCTGCTTGTGGCTTAGGATTCCATTCTGGGCAGTCCTTGATCCTATGACCTGGCTTCCCACATCTGAAGCACGCACCTGTTATTTTCCAACATTCGCCCACGTGTCTTTTATGGCAATGTGGGCATTCGTAGGTGCTTGACGATCAGGTTGATTTGGCTGCGGTGCCCTTTGAACTGGCCCCGTTTGTCCCTTCCTGGGAATCTTGACCCAACGTCCGGGTCTACCTCCACTTTGTTCTACCCTCGGCCTCTTGCTCGATTCTTCCCGAGCCTCTCTGTTCTGTGACCGACGCATGTCACTCTCCACTCGGTAACATGCATCCAGCATTTCTTCAAAAGTTTTCAAACTCGACCCCGCGATAGCCGTCCGGATGCGGGGATTCAGACCCTCTTCAAACTTCAGCATTTTCATTCGATTGTTTTCCAGTACCATGGGCGTGAATTTGCCCAAGGCATGGAACCTATCTGCGTAGTCAGAGACGGACATCCTTCCCTGTTCAAACTTGTCAAACTGCCTCATTTTCTCCAAAATGGCAGTCTCTGGCACATAATAGTCCTTGTAGGCCTTCACAAACTGACTCCACAGAATAGGAGGGGTCATCTTTGGCAGGATGCCGCTCCACCAGGCATTTGCTCGGCCAGTCAGAGAAATAGCGTGGCCACATCCACCTTCAGATCCTCAGGCACTTGCACAAGCCTGAAACTTTTTCTACCTCATCCAGCCAAAACCCAGCCACCTCTGGGTCAGTGGTCCCTTCAAAGTTTGGGGTATGCATCTTGCGCATTTCCCCAATGTAATACCGGATGCCTTGTTGAGGAGGTGGTGGAGGAGGTTGTTGTGGTTGTTGCTGTGCTGAGCAACCCCTTGCGCTATTACTGTAATAGCGTCGATCAATGCTTGAGGGACTAAGACAGGAGGTGGTGGTGGTGGAGGGTCATTGTTCCCATTGCCACCATTTCCTTGGTTGTCACGTCTAGGAGGCATTTTCTGCAAGGTCACGCTCATTAGTGTCGAGCAGTTCCAAAAATAAAACTTGAGATCCATAAGGAGGTATAAGGCATAGTCACAAGTTAAAATGATTACATCTATTTGATTACACTAATCGCGCTCGTACAAACACCCCATCCCAATCAAAATTAAATCTAAGATTGCATACTTAGACTAATAGTCAACTTATGGTGAAGATCATACTTAAGACTCTACATGTAATCACCTAGGTCTCCGAGGTAGATCTGAAGCCTAGGCTCTGATACCACCTGTAGCGCCCCGACCCGGACAGCGGAACCCGAATCGGTTCACCCGTCGTAGCTTACTGAGAAGACTATAAGACGTCTCATCTCTCGAATACACATCATCGATGACGTAAGAGAAATAAGCGCGGAAACATATCTCGGTAATCTAAATCATCAATACAGTACGTCAACCGACAATGTGAATACCAAAAGAACTGTGTATGGTCGCAGCCATCTAAAACCTCCAATGAAATAAAACCAGAATTAACAGAACTATCTAATCAAATCTCTCCATAAGGCCTATGCATCCCATTCTGCCCACTCGCCGTCATCCTCAATGAAAATCATATCATAACTGGGTTCATCTGCAAATCAAAGGCAGTACCCTTAGCGAAAAACGCTAGCAAGTAACCCGCTTATAAGACATACGGGATCAACACATGGCAAGACATGAGTAGTAGATAATTCAGGGAATTGTGGGGCACATGTCTTGTAAAGTTTCCAAATATGTAAGTGAGTAACGCAGTAAACAAGTACAGCAATTTGTTCACAATTAACAATTCATAGGCAATCAAGTACCACTCACGTTCATACCACATTGACTCTCATGATGCATGCCAAAATATGCACTACCCTACACATTCACATATGCATGAACGCTTTCTCTTTTGAAACAGTGCAATGCATGTCATGATGTCCGGTCACTTCATATAACTTTATACCCTGTAACGCGCCCCGGCTTATATTTCCATCCCGGTTTACGTTACAGCCAACTTTATACCCTGTAATGCATCTCGGCTTATTTCCATCCCGAGTAGCATTACAGACAACTTTTGATACGAATATGGTTCGTATGTTGATGTTGTCCCGATCTTTCTTCACTCTCCAAACGTCCCTCAAGCCTTGAATGTGATGGACAATGGTGCCAAGCAACCACCTTCCTTTCAAGCCTCCAAATCCGTTTGGTTGTATGTGTTTCAATCCGTCCAATCCAACCAGTCACTCCTAATCCTTGGATTGTGGATCACCAACAAGGAACACACAATCCTTAATTGGGTCTAGCCTTGATTTAGATATGTGTAAACCAAAGGAAAAACACAAACTTTTATTCAAGAAACTCAAAAACAATACAAAACCGTATGGTTTTTCTCAAATGAAAATAGTCTAACTACCAAAAGAAATGCTAAGTGATCAATATATTTGATTACAAGTCTTGTTGGCCAATCCCAAAAAACGTCTAGGTGCATCTTGGAGCTTCCATGTTTGCGCCATTTCCTTCCTTGAGATGCAAAATCTGAATTTGTTATTTTAGGTAAGCTTCTCTCTCTTGGCAAATCCACACTTATTGTCTCAATCACCAATTATTGCATCATTAACCATCCTTCTAGAACTTGCCTTGTGTATCCATGTGCCTTCAATACACGCCATTCAGCCCTCCTTGTGACACAAGATCAGATTTTTTGGTAACTTTCTCTCACTTGAATTATCTCCTTAATGCTCCAAATCTTCAATTATGACTCCATAATTCATTCCAATCATCCCAATCTGATTTATGACATTCTAGAAGGTCTCTTAATTGCATTTGATGATAAGCGGCTGCCACCCTCAAGAAGACCGAAAACCCTAATTTGCACAATTGGGCTTGTTTTGGACTTCTTCCTTGCAACTCTTGTAACTATTTTTGTGGACTGATTTTGACAAAACCCAAAACATGAAAGATGCTCTAAATTAAGTCTACTTCAAGGTCCAGCTGGTTCCATGCACGCCCAATCTCACTTGAAAGCCCAAAACCACAAAACAGCCTTGTATGGACAAGCTTGGTCCAAATCTGAGAAGCCTTCCTTTCCAAAGCTCAAGGCGTTTGATCCAAGACCTATAACACCTACAAATCACACTCATACACACAAACATAAGTATTCTAAAACAAACTTTAAAAGAATCAAAAGAAAGGAGCAACTAAAAGCCACAGAAACGGCACCAACAAGCGGACTGACTATCCTGCCCTCCCACCAACCCTTTAACTTATTTATTGACATTGAAAATCATTGGATAATCAGTTCTTAAGCTCAACAATGAGCACCCATTTAGGAGGAACGTCATTGGTTCATCTTGCACATGTTTGGTTAGAAAGGAGCCAACATCAAAACCAAGTTGAAGACAATTAATCCTCTTGTTTGGCTCCTTGTCAAAGGCCCCTTATGGTTAAGGGCACCTTGTGCAAGCTCCTCATTAGGGGGCTGCTCCTCAGCCTCATCAATCCCCCCCCCTCAAAAGGATTCGCCCTCGAATCATCAAGATAAAAATGCTCAAAAGGGGAAAGATCACTTACATTGAAGGTGTTGGAAACTGAACCATACCTGTCTGGGAAGATCAAGCACATAAGCATTTGGACCAACCTTTTGAATGACCTTAAAAGGTCCATCTCCTCTAGGCATAAGCTTGGACTTCCTCTCCTTAGGAAACCGTTCCTTCCTTAAATGCAACCAAACAAGATCTCCAGGATAAAACACAACATCTTTTCTATGCTTGTTAGCTTGTTTGGCATACTGTCTATTCTTTCTTTCAAGTTGGAGTTTAACCTTTTCATGCAACTTTTTGATCATTTCAGCTCGTTGTTTACCATCCATGCTAGTACGCTCATCAATTGGAATAGGCAACAAATCAAGTGGGGAGTGGGGTAGAAAACCATAGACAACTTCAAAAGGGGAATACAAAGACCCACTATGAACAGCCCTATTGTAAGCAAACTCAATATGTGGTAAACATTCTTCCCAATTTTTCAGATTGCTTTGGATTAAGGCACGCAACATTTGTGACAAGGTCCGATTTACCACTTCAGTTTGGCCATCTGTTTGTGGATGTGCAGTAGTAGAAAACAAAAGCTTAGTTCCCAACTTGCTCCAAAGCACACGCCAAAAATGACTCAAGAATTTACTGTCCCTATCACTAACAATTGTTTTAGGCATGCCATGCAACCTAACAACTTCTTTAAAGAATAGATTTGCAATGTAGGAAGCATCATCTACTTTGTGACAAGCAATAAAGTGTGCCATCTTAGAGAATCTGTCTACCACAACAAAGACACTATCTCTACCACCTTTTGATCTAGGTAAGCCAAGAACAAAGTCCATAGAAATGTCCTCCCAAGGTGCACTAGGTACGTCCAAGGGTGTGTACAAACCATGAGGTTGTGTTTTGGACTTAGCTTGCCTACAAGTGATGCAACTACTACAAGCCTTTGCAACATCTGATTTCATGTGAGGCCAAAAGAAATGTTCCTTTAAAGTTTCTAAAGTTTTAAAAACTCCAAAGTGTCCCATTAACCCGCCCCCATGTGCTTCCTTAACCAACAATTCACGCATTGATCCCTTAGGAATGCATAATCGTTTCTCCTTAAACAAATAGCCATCATGCAAATAAAATTTACCAAAAGGAGAATCAACACATGCATCATAAATGGAAGCAAAATCAGAATCATCCTTATACAATTCCTTAACAAATTCAAAGCCAAGCAAGTGTGAAGACAACTTAGTAATCAAAGTATACCTTCTAGACAAAGCATCAGCAACTATGTTATCTTTTCCTTGCTTATACTTAATGACATAAGGAAATTGCTCAATAAACTCAACCCACTTTGCATGCCTCTTATTCAGTTTTCCTTGACTCTTAAGGTACTTCAAACTTTCATGATCAGTATGAATGACAAACTCTTTGGGTTGCAAGTAGTGTTGCCAAGTTTGTAAGGACCTTACTAAAGCATACAACTCCTTATCATAAGTAGGATAGTTCAATGCAGCACCTTTCAACTTTCACTAAAATAAGCAATAGGATGCTTACCTTGGGTTAGAACAGCTCCAATTCCCACGCCACTTGCATCACACTCTACTCAAATGTATCATCAAAGTTTGGCAACTTCAAGATAGGTGCTGTAGTGAGACGTCTTTTAAGCTCATCAAACGCCCTTTGTTGGGCTTCCCCCCAATGGAATCCAACCTCTTTCTTGACTATCTCATTCAATGGTGCGGCTACGGTTGAAAAGTCTTTGACAAACCGCCTATAAAAACCTGCCAAACCATGAAAGCTCCTCACTTCTCCCACACTCTTTGGTGTAGGCCATTCAAGGATGGATTTCACCTTGTCTTGATCCATTTCAATCCCTGCAGAACTGATTACAAAACCAAGAAAAACAACTTTGTCCAAACAAAAAGAACATTTCTTAAAGTTAGCATAAAGTTTTTCTTTTCTTAGCTTTTCAAAAACAGCCCTTATGTGATCTAAATGCTCTTCTAAGGACTTAGAATAGATCAAGATGTCATCAAAATAAACCACAACAAACTTCCCAATAAAAGCTCTCAAAACTTCATTCATTAGCCTCATGAATGTACTAGGTGCATTAGTTAACCCAAAAGGCATAACTAACCATTCATACAATCCAAATTTAGTTTTAAAAGCTGTTTTCCATTCATCACCCTCTCTTATCTCACTTGAAAATAACCACTTTTCAAATCAATTTTCGTATACCATTGTGAACCATGCAACATATCAAGCATATCATCAAGTCTAGGAATGGGATACCTATACTTTACAGTGATTTTGTTGATGGCCCTACAATCTGTACACATCCTCCAAGTGCCATCCTTTTTCGGGACAAGGATGACTGGAACTGCACTTGGGCTCATACTTTCCCTTACCTTCTCTTTGGCTAAGAGATCCTCCACTTGCCTTTGTATTTCCTTTGTTTCCTCCGGATTGGCCCTATAAGCTGGCCTATTAGGTAGGACAGCCCCTGGAATAAAGTCAATGTGGTGCTCAATCCCTCTTAAAGGTGGCAACCCATGTGGTTCCTCCTCGGGAAACAAATCTGCAAATTCTTCCAACAAAGAAACAACACCACTAGGCAAGGTAGATGGTAAGTCATTCTTAGAAAACAAGCATTCAACACTATCTTTGTAAAGCATCACCAAAACAGTTTTATTATCATACAATGCATGTGTAACTTCACGAGATTTTGCAAAGAAAGCATGCTTCTTAGGTGGATGTGAAATTTGTGAGGTGGATGCTTGTGAAAGTGTTTGAGCCGTGGGTGAGGGTGGACTGATTTGGGCCGTGGGTTGTGTACCCTTGGCCGAGGAGTTTGTGGCCTCCAAAAGGCTTCTTCTCTCCTTTTTAAGAACCTCTAAGAACCTTTTTTCAGCCTCCTTTTCCTTAGGATCTGAATGGTTCTTCTTCATCCTCTTAGCATCCTCATAAACTTTATGTGGAGACAATGCATGTAACTTAAACTTTTTGCCATTAAAAGTAAAAGCATACATGTTCAATCTACCATCATAAATAACATGCTTGTCAAATTGCCAAGGTCTACCTAACAAAATATGACTAGCATGCATAGGAGCTACATCACACAAAATTTCATCTTTGTAGCCGCCAATAGATAAAGAAATCAGAACTTGTTTAGACACATGAATCTCACCACAATCATTTAGCCAAGATAACCTATAGGGATGGGAATGATCAATCATAGGTAAATCTAACTTTCTAACAAGTTCAATACTTGCAACATTAGCACAAGAACCACTATCAATAATTAAAGTGCAAGTTTTGCCTTTTACCAAACAATGGATGTGGAAAATGTTCTCCCTTTGCAAGTTTTCTTCTTCCTCCTTCATGTGTGCACTTAAGGCTTTTCTTACCACAAGAAAGTCCTTATATGCACCCTCTTCATCACTCTTTACCTCCTCAGCTGAGTCCTCTTGGTACTTCCTTTGTCTTGTCTTCTTCTTCCTCCTCTTCTGAATAGAATTCATTTGTTTCCTCAAGGTACAACACTTTCTTGGCATTAGGGCAGTCCCTTGCATAATGCCCTCTCCCTCTACATTTAAAACACTCAATCTCCCTTGTCCTTGGAGGGTTTGCGGTTGCCTTGCCTTTGCCTTTGTCATTTTGACCTAGATTTGCACCATTGGTCCTTTGAGTGAAGTGTGGTTTATTTGGAGTGTTAGGCTGTTTTGGCCGAGTGTGTTTGAACTTGGCCGTGCCCTCCATTGCCATTAGACCTAGGCTGCACTTTAGAAAGAAGAAGCATTAGTTCTAAAACCAAATCCACTAGTAGAAGAACGTACCTTTAATTGCCCTCAATTTTCTCAGCTTTGTGAACCATGGAATTTAGATCAACATAGGTAGTGAGTTCAAGTTGAAACCCAATCTCCTATTAAGACCTCCCAAAAACCGAGCCATGGTTGCCTCCTCAGTTTCTTCAGTATCAGTTTTTATCAACAAACTTTCTAACTCTTAAAGTATTCATCCACACTTTTATTTCCTTGAGTTAGGCATTGCAACTTTTGGAACATGGATCTCTCGTAAGATTCTGGAATGAATTTCTTTCTCATCTCATATTTCATGTCATCCCAAGTTCCAATTGTTGGTTGTCTAGTCCTTCTTCTTATACTTTGAGTTTGGTCCCACCAAATCAAGGCATAATCCAAGAACTCTATACTTGCATATCTCACTTTTTGCAACTCAGTATAGTTGGTATAGGAAAAGATCATGTCAACTTTTCTTTCCCACTCAATGTAGGCTTCAGGGTCACTTTTGCCATAAAAGGGTGGAATGTTTATTTTGGTTTTCAAATAATCATCCTCTTGAGGCACATGCCTCCTAGGTTGCATTCGGCCTTGAGGCCTTGGGTATACCTCCTCAACCTCTTCCTCTTCATAGTAATCATTCCATTCCTCCCTAACAGGTTGTTGTCTCATTCCTTGCTCCTATCTCCTCTACCCCTTGCTCCTCCTCTACCTCCCATGCTTGTGGACCCCTTAGGTTCAGTTCCACGGGATGTTTGGCCTTGGTTTTGAGGTGGGGGCTGTTCTTGGGTAGGAGGTGTGTTGGATGTCATCCTTGCTTCCCACTCATCCATCCTAGATTGCATATTACTAAGCATTTGTGCATCTTTTCCATTGAATTCCACTTTGTCTCCTCCTCCTTGGGTACTGTTTGAACCATCCATGGCAACCTGAAACGCTTCACAAACAAGAAAAGAAGAAAACTAACACAAGAAACAAAAGTGAGTTGTTAGTGAAAACAAAAGGAAAACGAAAATCTGTTTGGCCTTTTTTGTCCTCCCTTGTTTTCTCTCAATTGTTCAAGTGTTTTTCCTTGGCCAATCTTGAGCCAGAACCTCTTAAGGCAAGTCCCAAATTGGCTAACCACAATCTGTTTTGTTTTCTGTCCTTGCAAGCTTCTTTTGCCTTCAAAAACACCAATTGATCAACAAGTGGTAAAACAGCTTCAAGAAGTTTAGAGCACAATTTTAAACACACTTAATAACTATGATTCAAAGAAACAAGAAACCAAAAGTGATGTAGTTGGTTGAACCAAAGAATTGCTAGGGGTTGTCCTGGGCAATCTTTAATTAAACCAACTTATGCAATATCAAATGCAAGCTCTTTGATTGATAGTATGAATGTGTATCCAAGGTTGAGAATTGAAGGCTTTATGTGTGTTGTTTTTTGGGGTTGGATAGTAGATGCAAAAAGATGGAATTTTTGTCAAAAGGAACTTCTTTTCTCTTCCTTTCTTTGTGCACTTCTTTTTGTTGCTTTTGTGCACGTTTTCTTTTCTTTTCTTTTCCTTTTTTTTTGACGTTCAAAGCAGCCTTGATGCAACCTTTGTTTGCTTTTGCAGAATCAGTTGTGTATGCTTGAATATACTGCTTACATGAGGAAAGATGATCCTTTTTGTGTTTGTATGTGTAGTAGAAAACAGATTTTCCTTGGATACCAATACAACCAAAACAAACAAACTTGTATTCAATATCACACAAGCAAATTTAATTAAAAGCTTCGATAACAACAAGGTGTTTGACTCAAAGGTATCTTCTTTTAGGCCTTGGGCTGATTTTAGATGGAGTTAAACCTATTCAATGCAAACAACAATGATCCTATGATTAAGTGTGTTGAAGATGAGATCTTTAATGATAGGTGATCAATATTGATGCAAAGATGAAGCCTTTTCTTTTTTTTTTTGAATGATTGAGAATAACAAGAATGACACAAAAAAAATGGATGAATAGATGAAGATTTGAAGACGGGGATGAGAAGAACAAGAATGACGCAAATGACACAAGAAAAGATATTTGAGATGAAGATAAACGAGAGCTCTGATACCACTTGATACGAATATGGTTCGTATGATGTTGTCCCGATCTTTCTTCACTCTCCAAACGTCCCTCAAGCCTTGAATGTGATGGACAATGGTGCCAAGCAACCACCTTCCTTTCAAGCCTCCAAATCGTTTGGTTGTATGTGTTTCAATCCGTCCAATCCAACCAGTCACTCCTAATCCTTGGATTGTGGATCACCAACAAGGAACACACAATCCTTAATTGGGTCTAGCCTTGATTTAGATATGTGTAAACCAAAGGAAAAACACAAACTTTTATTCAAGAAACTCAAGAACAATACAAACCGTATGGTTTTAGTCTCAAGATGAAAAAGTCTAACTACCAAAAGAAATGCTAAGTGATCAATATATTTGATTACAAGTCTTGTTGGCCAATCCCAAAAAAACGTCTAGGTGCATCTTGGAGCTTCATGTTTGCGCCATTTCCTTCCTTGAGATGCAAAATCTGAATTTGTTATTTTAGGTAAGCTTCTCTCTCTTGGCAAATCCACACTTATTGTCTCAATCACCAATTATTGCATCATTAACCATCCTTCTAGAACTTGCCTTGTGTATCCATGTGCCTTCAATACACGCCATTCAGCCCTCCTTGTGACACAAGATCAGATTTCCTAATTTTGGTAACTTTCTCTCACTTGAATTATCTCCTTAAATGCTCCAAATCTTCAATTATGACTCCATATTTCATTCCAATCATCCCAATCTGATTTATGACATTCTAGAAGGTCTCTTAATTGCATTTGATGATAATATGCGGCTGCCACCCTCTCAAGAAGACCGAAAACCCTAATTTGCACAATTGGGCTTGTTTTGGACTTCTTCCTTGCAACTCTTGTAACTATTTTTGTGGACTGATTTTGACAAAACCCAAAACATGAAAGATGCTCTAAATTAAGCTACTTCAAGGTCCAGCTGGTTCCATGCACGCCCAATCTCACTTGAAAGCCCAAAACCACAAAACAGCCTTGTATGGACAAGCTTGGTCCAAATCTGAGAAGCCTTCCTTTCCAAAGCTCAAGGCGTTTGATCCAAGACCTATAACACCTACAAATCACACTCATACACCAAACATAAGTATTCTAAAACAAACTTTAAAAGAATCAAAAGAAAGGAGCAACTAAAAGCCACAGAAACGGCACCACAAGCGGACTGACTATCCTGCCCTCCCACCAACCCTTTTACTTATTTATTGACATTGAAAATCATTGGATAATCAGTTCTTAAGCTCAACAATGAGCACCCATTTAGGAGGAACGTTCATTGGTTCATCTTGCACATGTTTGGTTAGAGAGGAGCCAACATCAAAACCAACTTGAAGACAATTAATCTTCTTAGTTTGGCTCCTTGTCAAAGGCCCCTTATGGTTAAGGGCACCTTGTGCAAGCTCCTCATTAGGGGCTGCTCCTCAGCCTCATCAACTTTATACCCTGTAACGCGCCCCGGCTTATATTTCCATCCCGGTTTACGTTACAGTCTTTCGTGCCCTACAATGCGCCCCAGCTTAAATTTCCATCCCGGTTTACATTGCAGGTCACCTTCGCAAATCTGTGCCGAAGCACCTTTCTTTTCAAATCAATATGCAAAGCACGTGCCATGATGCAAGACTCCTCATTTCATTCTCATTTCTCATTCACATATGCAGTTTATGTTCACATGCGCAAGTACAAGTCACACGCGAGCTTTCCCTAACTAACACATCAGAATCTTAGGCTTCAACTAGCTCGTCAACACTTAACCTTGATTCTAAAGTTCACAACCAAAGAGCGTCCCTATCTTTCTTTCATTGAACTCTAAGACACCTTGTGCGTTCATTTCCTAACCCCTCTAAGTCATTCACGTTGAAACTCGATTCGAGAACCCTTTGAAGTCGCCAATTTGATTCACCATCCTAAATCACGTTCCCAAGACTTAGACTACCTTTAATCAGGTCTTAAGAAGTCCCTAAAGTCACACAAAGGTTCCCCGAACGTCCCCCTTTCTTCCTCTATTTTCCATAAAATTTCTGGACTTCATCCCCTATACATCGATCGATCGATGTCCAACTGGGGACATCGATCTCTCACTTCGATCGATCGATGTCCTTCTGAGGACATCGATATCTCAGGCTCAACCCACATCGATCGATCGATGTCTGTCTGGGGACATCGATCGCTCCAACCTCTTGCACATCGATCGATCGATGTCCTGCTGAGGACATCGATCTCTCCTCAACCCTTACATAGATCGATCGATGTCCTTCTGAGGACATCGATCTCTGACATCGATCGATCGATGTCTGCGTAACCCCCAACTTTTCTCTGCGTTTTCTGCAACCACTTCAGAACCAAAAACACCACATGTCCAACGTTAATCCACTCAATCCAATCCTAACCCCCGCCATCATTCATGCTTAAACCATAGATTCAGACACTTATACGCATACATACACGATTCAAACCTACCACGCAATCATCCAACTCCTTTAAACTCTCAAAAGTCTCATCTTTTCTCAATCCCACGCAACCACGCAAGCACATCAAGAAAGGATACCGGGTGGGGATTTGCATGATTTCACATAATCAACAACAACAACAATTACTTTTCCATATATATTGGCCAAATCTCGAAAACAAATCACATAGATCGTATGCAAATAATCAAAGAACGAATCTACTGCACGGTGATCCAATTTGATAACAAAATAGGCCGTCTTTCATTTCACAAATCGTAGGAACTTATAAACAGATTACTTGCCTTTGATTACCCGAAGACGAAATGGGAAACGAACTAAGGCTGGATCAATTCTTGGGGGATGTCTTCCTCTTCTACTCCTGGAAGAAACGGCTAGGGTTGTGAGGAAAGCGTCGATGGTTTCTGAATAGTGAAGAAACTGACGCTTTGTCAGTTTTTATATGGGAAGGGAAAAGTTTGGTGTTTCTAAATTATAACTATTATCTATTTATCTTAAAGGATAAACTTAATTATTTAATTCTAAATTAAAAATTAATTTCTAATATTAAATCAATCATTAATTTCTAATTAATCCTCATATTAATGCCTAACTTAATTCGCGTTGACCGTCATTAATTCCCGAAAATTCTTCTTCGTCTTTTAATTACCCGACGGAGGGTGCGGGGCATAACATTACATACGTCACATCTTGCAATAACCTAGCGGATCCCGTCGACAAAGAGTCTTTCAAAAGACTTGGTACAAAGTGCATCTTTAGAGATGAGATTGAGAAGTATGGTATAAGTTCACTTGTGATGAAAACCCAACTTTTCCTAGCATATCACTAGTCAAATGTTCAATGGGTAACAACAAGTCACAAAGTGAGAGATTAAAGCAATAAGATTGATCTTTAAAGAATCAACCTGCACAATATTGATCTTTAAAGAATTGGAATATTAGTGTTAAAGGAGTGTGAGTGTTAAAGCACTATTAATGAAGGATTAAGAGGAACTATCTTAATCTTCACCTATATGAACATGAAAAGTGGTGCTGCTTCGACAAATAAAGATTTGAAATGTTCATGAAAACTAGAGGAAGCACAATGCCATAAAGTGCGGTTTAAGATGAACTTCTATGAAGAATGTGGTTTCATGTGCATAATATTTCCGGTTCTAGCACATATGAATCTGATTCAAGGCTTTTAAGCTATCAGGATTTCGTTAGAACTTTGAAGTATTATACAATAAGATGTTCAAATTGAAAGATACTTCTTAGATGCATGGAATGTTATAAATTGCTTTACGAACTAAGTGGGGGATTGTTATAATAGTTTGTAAACGCAATGGAAAGAAGAATGAAGGTGAATTAGAGCTTAAGAAAAGCAAGAATAACTTGGCGTAGGACTTCGATTGATTGATGTGATCGATCGAAGTGACTTGGATCGATCCAAGTGGTTGGAAAATGAAGCCGAGTATTATATTGGACATAGATCGATGACATCGATCGATCGGTATGAGCATCGATCGATACATCAATCGACCGATGTGGCCTGGGTGCAAAGTTGGAGTACACTGTCGAGCATAGATTGATCACATGGATCGATCGATATGACTTCGATCGATACATAGATCGATCGAAGTAGCTTGGATGAAAAGTTGGAGCTTACCCTGAGATATCGATCGATCGATGTGACACCGATCGATGTGCTCAACAAAAGTAATTTTTTATCTAAAGTTGCAACTTATGCACCAAGGGATATATCCAATCACTATGCAACGGCTAAAAATGTCTGACATGATGTTCAA
>AP025044.1:9262221-9277906 GCA_036186865.1 Eustoma russellianum | reverse complement strand
AAATGACCAAGCTCCTGTTAGCGGGCTGTTGGATACTTAATTTACATCTCTACATTACATTTGGGACTGAATGTGACAGTGACCCTTATTTGTTGGGTTCAACCTTTTTTATAAATGCTGCAGATGCAATTCTTGGTTTCTCGAGCTTACAACAAGGCACGAGGGAGTAGATAGCCGAAGTGCACTTGTGCCACCGTCGGAATTATAATAAATGAAACAAATATGATCCTAGGTCGTTGAAGACAAGAAATCTTTAATCAAGAATCTAATGTCTCTCCTGCTAGAGAAAATAGCAAGAAATTGAAATTGAGCCAAGTTGTAAATTGTTGTTAGCAACGTACTTTGAGCTAAGATTATGATTAGTTTCTCTAATGATAAGTGAAAGCTAATGAGTCCTTAATTATCTACATGATGAGTAGATAATTGTAGGCTTTTGAATCACTCGATTCCGACACCGCTGAATGATGAATTAATGCTCAAAGTAAGAGAGAAATCAGCTCAGCTCGGCCCGTACCTGGGCATGAGCTCAGGTGACAGACTGAGCTGATGGGTGCAAGTTGCGGACTGGGCTAGAGGCCAGGCTGCAGGATGCAGACCGGGTCCTGTAGCACCGGATTGGATCTTATCAGCTGGGTGAAGTTTGTTTCTGTTCAAACTCTCCTGGTTGTTAAGATAGGCTAAAGTTAAATCTTAAAAAAGTTGTTGGAACTTTAATCGACCGAGCTGACCTGAATTTGTTATGATCTGACGGATCAGGTTGAACAGTTATTTGATCTGACGGCTGAGGGCAGACCTGGGCGGTTATCTGATCCAATGGTTCAGGCTGAGCTAGTATCTGATCCTACGGCTGAGATTGAACTGACTACAACAGACTGAACTCAGAATTTCCCTATAAATAGTGACCTAGCTGACCTCTGTGGTCACTTACTCAGAATCCAAAATTCTTCTTTTCTCTGCAATCTCCTTCTCACATATTCATTCTCCTGCATACTGAATACACTTCGCATTCCAAGTAATTCGAGAAGCTCAGGACATCTTACAGGTATGTAGAGCTTATATGCTGCAGTGCTGTTTGTCTGAACTGACTTCCGATGTATCATTGGAGACGATTGCTCCATCTGGTTGGGTACAGTATACCAGTTGAGCTGTAAAGGTTATTGCTAAGCTGAGCTCTGTTTTGTGCTGAGCTTAGTTAACCATGGGATATCGCAGCATTGTTGTTGTACAGTATTGTTGTGCTGAGCTCTGCTTTATGCTGAGCTCTGGTGTTGGCTGAGAACATTCATCATTCTGCAGCATTGCCGTGCTAAGCTCTGCTCGGCTGAAGCGGCTGAACAACTGTTTGTTGTGCTAAGGTGTTGCGGTAGGTAGGTCAGTGATCAGCCTAGAACGCAAATACAATTGCGCTGTCTAGATTGGTCTGATCAGTCTGACTTTAGTTCAGCTCGGCTGGAAGGCTAATAGTACAGAACTACTGTTCTGAAGTGCTGTTCAGTTCAGGTCGCCAGGTCGGCTCACTCTTCAGAACGTAAACTCAATTGCGCTATCTGAACTGACTTAACTTAGCAGATCAATCCAGCCTACCCTAAGCTCGGCAGGTCGGCCATTGCTGTACAGAAGTCAATTTTGTCTGACGTGAATAATTTTCAACATCTCCATCATCACATAGATAATCGGGAAAGGGTACAAATTAGATTAAGGGAACACATTGGTAAGTGTCAATTATAAAACGATACGTTGGAATTTCAGAAAAAATTTAAAATAGTGACGTGAATCTATTTTTTGATTGACGATCACTAGTTATGGTCACCGTTGAAAATCATTCACCAAGAAATTACAATCGATTTACTCTATAGCACAGACGAAATGAATCATGCGAAATCATTATATAAATATAATGAAGAATGAGAAAGGATAGAACACCAGTTAGAGAAGAGAGAATTAAAGAGAGAATCAACAACTGAATTGATATCTGGGAATTACACCAGGAACAATGACCCGTTCGACCTATTGCTCCTCATCCAAAAATAGGCATAGGAGGAAGAAGAAGTATCCCGCCAGATTACAAAATAGTCATGAAATTACCATAATACCCTTATTAACTGTCTATCTACATTAAGTAACAAAGGGTATAGATGTCATTTGCGTCCCTTGACTTCCAACTCCCAGGATTCTGTTACAACCGTTTCCCCCGCTGCACTTCGCCTTCTTCACTTGCAGCGATCAAGCATTCATCTCCTCGGCCATTCCATCTCAAGCGTAGATTAGCAATCAATCCAACGTTCCAAACAACACTTCACACAGATTGTGCTTCTTGACCCACATAGTCATCTCCATTATTGCTCTTCTTATTTGCAGCAACCTCCCATCTGGGATTATGTTGCAGCAACTGCTCTTTGTTCTTCAACACTCCCTTTCAAGCTTTGCTTGCAGTATATGTTAAGAGCTCCAAGGGCTCTCAACAACTCCCCAAGTCTTTTGGCATCTAACGCCTTTGTAAACAAATCTACCAGCTGTAAATCAGTTCTTATGGGCATTAATTTCAGAATCCCATTTTGCACCTTTTCCCGTGTAATGTGACAGTCTATGTCAATGTGTTTGGTCCTTTCATGAAAAACTGGATTTTCTGCAATGTGCACAGCAATCTTGCTATCACAAAAAACTTCCAATGGCGTTTGTTTCCTCAGCTTCAGATCATCTGCTAAGTATAGCAACCAATGTACCTCGTATGCCAAAGACGCCATGGCCCTGTACTCTGCTTTTGCTGATGACTTTGAGACAGTCGTCTGCTTCTTTGCCTTCCATGAAACCAATGCATTCCCAATAAAAATGCAATATTCCGTAACAGATTTCCTGGTTTCATTGCACCCTGCCCAGTCTGAGTCCATAAACGCTCTTAATTGTAATTCACCTGTACTAGGAAACATAAGTCCTTGACCCACTGTTACCTTCAAGTATCTCAATAGTCTGTGAGCTGACTTAAGGTGTATCTCTGTTGGACAATCCAGAAATTGACTCAATTGCTGCACCGTAAATGATATGTCTGGCCTGGTTATTGTCAAATAAATCAGTTTTCCTATGAGGCTTCGATACTGCGCTTTGTCTGAAAGTGCAGGTCCATCTCCATGAATTAGTCTCAATGTACTCTCCATGGGACTCTTAACTGGCTTAGAAGCAAGAAAGCCAGTCTCCTCAAGCAATTCCAATGTATACTTCCTTTGGTTAAGTAGTAACCCCCTTGTGACCTCACTACTTATATGCCAAGGAAATATCGAAGGTCCCCCAAATCTTTAATTTGGAACTTTGAATGTAAGGCGTTTTTGATCTGAGTGATGGCACATAGGTCTGAACAGGCAACTATAATATCGTCTACATACACCAGAAGAACAAGAAGACCTGATCCTTTGTCTCTAATGAAGAGAGTATAATCATTCTTGGACTGACTGAAACCTTGATCCAACAAGAATTGCGTAAGCTTTGCATTCCACTCTCTACTAGCTTGTTTTAGACCATATAAACTTTTCTGAAGCTTGCACACTACAGCTTGTCCTTGCACGTCCAGTCCAGGGGGTGGTTCCATATAAATCTCCTCATGGAGATCTCCATGTAAAAATGCATTATTGACATCCATTTGTTGAATGTGCCACCCCTGATTTGCTGCCAATGCTAAAATGAATCTCACCGTTTTCATCTTAGCTACGGGTGAGAAAGTTCCTGATAATCCACACCATATTGTTGGGTATAGCCTTTGGCAACAAGCCTTGCCTTGTATCTCTCCACACTTCCATCTTGTTTGAGTTTAACTTTGTAAACCCACCTACACCCAATTGGTCTCTTTCCTGGAGGTAGTGGCATCAGCACCCATGTATGGTTGTCCTGCAAGGCTTTCCACTCATTAGCCATTGCATCCTGCCATGTTGGTGACCTTGCTGCATCTGCATAAGAGGAAGGTTCCAAATGCAAGCTCAGATTTAAAACATATGACTTGTAGCTTGGAGCCAAAGATGCAAGGCTGAATGATTTTTCTAGGGAGTGGGGAGAAGACGTATGAGAGTATGCATTAGAAGTACTGGCTTGATTACAATAGTATTGCTGGAGGTATGATGGTGGTCTTTTTTCTCTGATGGGTCTAAGGGTAGGATGATCCATAGGCTGATTGATAGACAGATCAATGGTGATGGAGGTAACACCTATGGGAGGCACAGTGGGGTTTTCTGGGGAAGTAAGTGGGCTGATTTCAGATGTAGTAGGAGATTCAATGTCTGGTCCAAGGAGAACAAGGTTGCGTCGTGGCTGGTAAACGTTGTTGTCCCTAGCATTAGTCAAAGTGTTCAAGTGGATTGATAATGCTTTTGATATTTGGACAGATCTTAAATTTAGATATGGAAATGCAGACGTATTTCGATTGTATGATTTACAGGAAGCATTCTTTGCGGTTAAAACAGGATAATATGTCAGTAACAGAATATTATACTAGGCTCAAGGTAATTTGGGAAGAGCTGTCAGTTTTTGAGATCCATTCCTGTATGTTCTTGTGCTAGATGTACATTTAATCTCTCAACGCAAGTAAGGAAATTCATAGAAAAGACTATGTCATCAAGTTCTTGAAAGGTTTAAACGATGAGTATAAAGCGGTTAAATCACAAATTCTTCTTACTAGTCCCCTTCCGGATATCAACACACATTTGCGATGGCTATGAAATTAGAGAGAAAACTGGTTATGGTAATGGTCAGGTGCAATTTAGCAATAGTCCAACTGCTCTAGCTAATCATAGAACTCAGTTGTCTGCTGAGAATGTGTCTGAGTCGGGTCTATTCTGGATGTGCAAAAGCCAGTAGGAGGAAACTACAAGAGAGAATTGCAGAAAGGATATAATCAGTCTGGTTATAGGCGCCCATTTTGTACGTTTGCAATACACCAGGATACACAGTAGATAAATGTTATAGAAAGCATGGGTTTCCACCAGGATTTGAACATAAACGCAAGTGAATTACATTGCTGGTGATCAGGACTTATACCAACAGAATGCCGCTAATCAGTGTGATGACAGTTATTCTGTAGGACAGGGCAAACTATGTTAATTCGCAGAACAATTTGCCATTAGCTCAAGAGCATATGTCCAGTTGGTGAATTTGCTCCAGGAGTACAATGACAGAGGCAAACGAGGGACTGTCAAAGCCATGAGTGCACAGAAGGCCAACATGCAGTGATGAGTGCACAGTGCCTTTCACTTCTTGTAAGCAGGCAGGTAAAAATGTAGGTGAGGATTTAAAACTGGATTGTATATTCTGGAGCCACAGATCATATCTGTGCAGCCTTTCTTCGTTGATTCTTGTAAGCCAGTAAATTCCTTGTATGTCATCTACCTAATACCCAGCGTGTCAAAGTCCCAGATTGGTAATGTCGTTAATTCAATGCTCACAGTCAAAGATGTTGTTTGTACCCTCCTTTGCTTTTAATCTCATTTCACTCAGCAAGCTTGCTTTATCAGAAAATTGTGAGGTGCACTTCAAATCTAAAACTTGTTTGATTCAGGACCAAATCAGCAAGAAGACGATTGGTTCAGCTGACCTGTACCATGGTTTATATCACCTAAAAGCCTACCCATTATGCCATCAGCAAACTCAATCCTCTCAATCAGCCAACACTTAGCTTATTCAGGACCATCCTCAACATTATAAAAGGCTTCTATGGCACTGTAGATTGGGCCACCTAATGAATCAAGAATAAAGGAGATTCATAAAAGGGACCCCAGTGGACTCCAGCAGATTGTGCTTCTAGTTGTCTTGTGTGCCCCCTGCTAAACAGAAACGTAATCCATTTCCCATCTCCTTCTCCATTTCTGAACAACCCTTTTTCCTGATTCATGTAGACATTTGGGGGCCGAATAGACATTGTACGATGTATAAACAAAGATATTTCTTGACAATAGTTGATGATTTTTCTAGATATTGTTGGATTTACTTGATGAGGGCAAAATCTGAAACTCAGCATATTCTGAAAAGTTTCTACAAATATGTGCAAGTACAGTTTGACACTCATGTTAAAATAATTCGCTCTGATAACGGACAAGAATTTAACATGAGCCAGTTCTATACCTCTGAAGGAATAATATATTCTCTGGTGGTTTCACAATTGTTCCATCAGGGAATCCTGCCTTGTTCTTGGATTCCAAGGCTCTTCGAATTGTCCTGCTCTATCCGTGGTAGTTATATCCGTCCAGCAGCAGTTGAACAAGAACTAATGCAGGACTGTCGCTGGGATACAGATACAGTGGATCATCTGTCGGATCCGCATTCAGAGTCTGATTATGTGTAGACGGTGACGGTTGATTGTTTGCCATAAGTGAAGAATTAGGAGACAAAAATGTACCAAAATTCATTAAAATAGCTCTGATACCATGTTGAAAATCATTCACCAAGCAACTACAATCGATTTACTCTATAGCACAAACAAAATGAATTATGCGAAATCATTATATGAATATAATGAAGAATGAGAAAGGATAGAACACCAGTTAGAGAAGAGAGAATTAGATAGAGAATCAACAACTGAATTGATATCTGGGAATTACACCAGGAACAATGAGTCGTTCGACCTATTGCTCCTCATCAAGAAATAGGCATAGGAGGAAGAAGAAGTATCCCGCAAGATTACAAAATAGTGGTGAAATTATCACACTACCCTTACTAACTGTCTATCTACATTAAGTAACAAAGGGTATAAATGTCATTTGCGTCCCTTGACTTCCAACTCCCAGGATTCTGTTACAACCGTTTCCCCCCCGCTGCACTTCGCCTTCTTCACTTGCAGCGATCAAGCATTCATCTCCTCGGCCATTCCATCTCAAGCGTAGATTAGCAATCAATCCAATGTTCCAAACAACACTTCACACGGATTGTGTTTCTTGACCCACATAGTCATCTCCATTATTGCTCTTTTTATTTGCAGCAACCTCTCATCTGGGATTATGTTGCAGCAACTGCTCTTTGTTCTTCAACAGTCACCGATTCCTACCCATTGGAAAGAAAGAATTTATCGTGCAAATATAGTGGAATTCCACCTGTTATTTTTCTAAATAGAACATTAAACACATTTTTCTTATCGTGTAGCACTATAAACGACGGAAACTTTACATGACGTGAAAGTATGAGGCGACTTGCAACAGGAAATATCTTCAAGATTTTCTATCAAAATCTGGAGCAAACAAACCATAGATATGAGTGATGCTTAATAGAAACAAAAGATGTTCTATTCCTTCCCATTTGCGTGGAATTATTCAAGCATAATTTGGTTGGACAAGAAAAGGCCAGTTTGCTTTTGTTCTAATGTCTAGGGTGAGGAAATTCAACCTGTGTTCTTTGCCTATTGGTTTGACTGATCACATCAAATTATGTGTGTGATATTTTATCATGTCTGTGTTGAAAATAATTCAAGTCAGACAAAATTGACTTCTGTATAATAGTGGGCGACCTGCCGAACTCAGGGTAGGCTGAACTGATCTGCAGAGTCGAGACAGTTCAGATAGCGCAATTGAGTTTGCGTCCTAAACAGTCAGCTGAGCTGAACTGAACAGCACTACAGAACAGTGTCTATGTGCTATCAGTTATCCAGCCGAGCTGAACTAAAGTTAGACTCATCAGACAAAGCAGACCAGTCCAGTCAGCGCAATTGAGTTTGTCAGCGCAATTGAATTTGCGTTCTGAGCTGATCACCGACCTGCCGACCTCGGCACCTCAGCACAACAACCAACGGTTGTGCTCTCAGCCGCTTTAGCCGATCAGAGCTCAGCACGGCAGTACTGCAGAACAACGAATATCCTTAGCCAAACAGCAGAACTCAGCACAAAGCAGAGCTCAGCAAGACCGTTGCAGGACAACGAATGTTCTCAGCCAAACAGCAGAGCTCAGTACGGCAACACTGTACAACAACAGTGTTGCGCTATCCCACGATCACCTGAGCTTAGCACCAAGCAGTGATCAGCTCGGCAATAACCTTCACAGCTCTACTCAGCAAGGATCCGAGGTTAGTCCAGGACTCTGTCCTTAAGACGTTATCGCTCCGGTATACTATGCCCAACCAGAAGAGCAACCGTATCCCAGGATACAATGGAGGTCAGCTCAGACGAGCGGCACTACAGCATTGAACTCTGCGAACCTGTTACATGTCCTAAACTTCTCGGTATATTGAAATGCAGAGGTGTTTTGAAGAATTGAGTACGCAGAGATGCAGGAGATTGCAGATAAGAGAATTTTTGGATTTCTCTGTGCCCACAAAGGTCACTTAGGCCTCTATTTATACGGGAATCATGAGGTCAGTCTGTTACAGTCAGTCCAATCTCAGCTGTAGGATCAGATACCAGCTCGGCCTGAACCATTGGATCAGATATCCGCACCAGGTCTGCTCTCAGCCGTTATATCAACTAACTGTACAATCTGAGCCGTCAGATCATAACAAACTCAGGTGAGTTCCACCGGTTAAATCTGAACAACCTTTCAAAATTTAACATCAGCCTAATCTTAACAACCTGAAGAGTTTGAACGGAAACAAACTCCTCTCCAGCTGATAAGATCCAACCGGATGCTACAGGACCCGGCATGCAATCTGCAGCCCGCAGCTCGGCCTGTAACCCAGTCTGCAACCTGAGCCCATCAGCTCAGTCCGTCACCAGAGGCCATCAGGTACGCAACTCAGTCCGTAACCTGAGCCCACGCCCAGGTAGGGGCCGAGCTGAGCTGATTTTTCCATTTACTTTGAGCATTAATTTCTCATTCACCCGGTATCGGAATCGAGTGATTCAAAAGCCTATAATTATCTACTCGTTTCTTAAATAATTAAGGACTCATTAGTTTCCACTTATCACTAGTGACACTAAACATAATATTAGCTCAAATTATGTTGCTAACTACAGTTTGCAACTTCATCCTTTTCAAATTTTTTCCATTTTCTCAAACAGTCAGGACACAAATCATTAGCGTAACATGAATTTGGTGACTTCAGAGTTTGTGGCAGATGTGATATTATGCATATGGTAAAACGAAAAACCTAATT
Organism: Eustoma russellianum; assembly: GCA_036186865.1. NCBI lineage: Eukaryota > Viridiplantae > Streptophyta > Magnoliopsida > Gentianales > Gentianaceae > Eustoma > Eustoma russellianum. The sequence continues at coordinate 9,268,854 of AP025044.1, read as the reverse complement.
GTTGAGTAACATTTTTCTCATTTTACGGATTTGAGTTTGTATATATCAGTTTTGTTAGGATTATAATTGTGCACGTGTATGTTATGTGTAAAATCACAGAATTGAATGAGGTGTAATGTAAAATCACAGAATTGAATGAGGTGTTATAGGGATTATAGGAGAGTGATTGAAGGAATAGATTTGGTAGAAATTAATCATTACCATGTATAGAGTATATGCCTTGTGTATAAAGAAAGAGGAAGAATGTACTGATTGAATATGAATGAAAATAACCATTCTGCTACAATTATCTTCGTAACATGGTATCAGAGCGGGATTAACCCGACTCTTACCCGTCAGAAAATTTTTCGGTTCTGAGTGGAGGCTCAGAACATCTTCATCATCGCCTTCCGATTACCTTACCCTTTCCAGCCGTATTTGGCTATCAGTTAGACCAAGAGCAGTATTGCTGATACCAGTTCATACATGTTATAAAAATAAACATGTCAAACCCAGAAATGAGTGAGCCGAAAACACCTGGCCTCACTGAGCTAGCCATTCAAGTTGCCAGTATCTTACAGAACATTCCAAATAAACCATCCACACATACATCCTCAATTCCCATTTCCACAGAAAACCTCACCATCTCTGTAAAATTAAATGGCCATGGGCACCCTTAGTGCTGCGGGCAATAATAGGGAGGGGGAGGAGACATCACCTTACAGGTGTTCCTCCTCCATCAACCCCAACGGAGGCAGAGTTCCCAGAATGGGAACAAGCAGACAACTCAGTCTTTACGTGGATTATTCAGACAGTTGAACCATCACTAGTGGTTAACGTGACCCGGTATCCCACTGCCAAAGCCTTGTGGGATGGCTTGGCATTAACATACGGCGCTGGCACTGATTCCCTCAGAGTCTTTGATCTTCATCGGAGGGCAGCCTAATCCGACAAGGGGGAGGCAGTATAGAGTCCTGCTGGAATAAATTGCAGGATTTATGGACAAATCGATGCTCAAGAAGCAAACCCGATGACTTGCACTGAAGACATTAATACATACAACAAAAAAATGGAAGCCCTCAGGTTATACCAATTTTTAACAGCTATAGATGAAAAATTTATTGTTGAAAAAAATGACTTGCTCAAACGGGACCCATTACCAACGCTAGAAGCTACGTATAGGGAAATACGCAGGGCTGAACACAAAACTGATGTGTTACAAGGAAGCATCCCCTCAGATGATGTTTCCTCACTGGGGATAGGGCAGGGCCTGGTAACTCATTCAATGGTCACCAAAGGCAGAGAATCCGGACAGGGACGAGGACGGGGCAGAGGAGGTCAGTCACGTTCCAAGCACTACACGGCGCATAGAGGAGCAAGACAACCTCATCTGTAGCCACTGTGGCCAAAAGAGGGCACACAAGGAGAGTTGCTTCCAAACTCATTGGTTACCCTGAATGGTATGAAGGTAAGAGGCAACCAAATGAGGGCAGCAAGCAAAAAGGGACAGCAGCCATGGCCAAAGGAGAAAAAGCAGCCGCAAAAGAGGAGAAGGCTCAGGAAGAATCTGGAACCGCCGAATGAGAGTAAGTGGGTTGAGGGGAAAACCCTCAACCCTTATAATAGTTATTTAGACTGTTTTGCCCCTCCTAATATTGCAATTCAGTCCTGGCAGGTTTCTCATATAACAGGTTGTGCCCCTCCAGTTTCTAACTTAACAATACAGCCCCTCCGGTTATTATTCCGGCCCTAACTGATCCACAAATTTCCGCTAATCCCAATTTGACCCCTTCAGTTTCCTTAAAACCAAAAACTGACCATATTTTTTTAAAAAATTCCGTCCCAGCCTATGCATTTGTCAACTCCTCTACAAGTCCAACCTATAATAAGTCCACATGGATTCTTGATAGCGGTGCCACTGATACAATGACGAATGACCCTAATGATTTCCAGCAGTGGACAGATCCTGTTAAAACACACATTGAAACAGCAAGTGGCTCTCTTATCCCGGTCACCGGAGGCGGCACCATCATAGTTAACCCACATTTACATTTACGCAATTGCCTTTATGTCCCGAGTCTTTCATCTAACTCTTGTCTATCAGTCAAATTACCCGTGAATTACACTACGTTGTTCTGATATACCCTAATTTCTATCTCCTAAGGATATTCGCTCGAGGAAGATCATTGGGCGTGACATTGAGAAGGATGGACTATACTTTGTCACGGATGTGGTGCAATAGGGACAGTCCAATCTTGCCACCGAGACCACTGAACAACGACTCTGGTTATGGCACTGTCGTCTAGGTCATCCTTCATTGAGTTATATGAAAATGTTGTTTCATTCTTTGACTAAGTCTAGGCTTACTTTCACTTGTGACACTTGTTTGCGTGCAAAACATCATCGTTCCATGTATAAAACTCAATAATACCAGAACACAAAGCTTATTCTCTTTGATTCACTCTGATGTATGGGGTCCATCACCTTATGCTACTGACATCGGGTATCGATATTTTTGTTACTTTTGTTGACGATTATTCACGAATGACTTGGGTTTACTTTTTCAAAAATAAGTCTGATGTTTATTCTCGATTTACTGAATTTTATCGTATGATTGCCACACAATTCCAAATACATATTAAAATTCTCCGGTCTGATAATGGTGGAGAATACCTCAATCTTGGTCTCGCAGATTTTTTCAGGGACCGTGGCCTCTTACATCAAACATCTTGCCCACACACACTTGAACAAAATGGTGTGGCTGAAAGGAAAAATCGGGTTTTACTCGAAATGACTCGTGCTATGATGATAGAGTCTCACGTTCCCAAATCATTCTGGCCTGAAGCTATTGCTACTTCCGCCTATCTACTTAATCGTCTTCCCACTAAGATTTATCTCATCACACCTCCGTTATCTGTCCTTGCCACTCATACAGAGGTACCATCTATCCTTACTCTTTCCCCAAAAATATTTGGCTGCACCGTATTCGTTCATATTCCTTCTGCCCAACGAACCAAATTAGATCCCTGTGCGGATAAATGTGTCTTTGTCGGGTATGCTATGTCACAAAAGGGCTATCGGTGTTATAATCCTTGCACCCGTCGAGTTCATGTGACCATGGATTGCACATTCCTTGAACATGAATATTTTTATTCTGACCAGTCTTGGTCTCAGGGGAAGACATCGGATGAAGGTGAAACCTACGACTGGCTTCATAATCCGAGTCCGTTGGAGGAGGTTCCAACACGGCAAGTAGGTGGCGCTGACTGTGCTTTTCCCGTCCAAGATATAGCCCTTCCTCCCGATCCGCTCATTGACTCATCTCTGGCGAATTCTCTGCAGGATCAGGTATTACCCGAAAGTTCAGTACCTTCAGATCAAAGTATTGTTTTATCTAACCCTACCAGCCCGTATCCTGTTGTATGTGAAACTGATCAGAGACTTGAAGACGCTCTAGGTGGTAAGGGCAGAATACTTCCGCCAAGACAAAACAGAGGAAAGCCTCCGACACAGTATTCCCCCAGTAAAGTGTCCGTGGGAAAATATCCAGTTATGTGTGCAAAAGGATTCTTGGCCTCAATATGTGACGTTGTGATTCCCAGGACAGTCAAAGAAGCATTAAGTCAGCACGAATGGCATAAGGCAATGAAAGAAGAAATTGCGGCTCTGTACAAGAATAACACTTGGGAAAAGGTTCAGTTACCTGAAGGAAAACACCCAGTTGGATGCAGGTGGGTGTATACTGTCAAACATAAGGCTGATGGCAGCATTGAGAGGTACAAAGCAAGGTTAGTTGCTCGAGGTTATACTCAGACCTATGGTATCGATTATTCTTAGACTTTCTCCCCTGTGGCCAAACTAGACACGATTAGAGTTTTGTTTTCAGTAGCAGTAACTAAATCATGGCCTTTACAGCAGTATGATGTTAAAAATGCTTTTCTTCATGGTGAACTAAAAGAAGAAGTGTATATGAATGCGCCTCCAGGTTTTTCAGAAGGATTTGCAGAAAATGAGGTATGCCGATTGAAGCGGTCATTGTACGGGCTCAAGCAGTCACCTAGGGCGTGGTTTGGAAGGTTCACCACATTTATGAGGAGACAAGGCTACAAGCAAAGCAATGCGGACCACACTCTGTTCATAAAGAAAAGGGGAGTGCAGGTAACGTGTTTGATAATCTATGTAGATGATATGATCATTACAGGGGATGACGCCGAGGAGATGAAGGATTTAAAACAGCAGTTATTTTCAGAGTTTGAAATGAAGGACTTAGGAGACCTAAGGTATTTCTTGGGAATTGAAGTACAGAGTTCAGCAGAAGGAATCTTCATTTCTCAACAAAAATACATTCTGGATCTCCTTGCGGAAGTAGGCATGATTGACTGTAAACCAGCTGGGGCCCGATGCTAGTAAATCATACATTGGATGTTGAAGAAGGAAAACCTAAGGCAGATCAAGGAAGATACCAGCGGTTAGTTGGCAAACTAATCTATCTAGCCCATACCCGGCCAGATATTGCTTTTGCAGTTGGCAGAGTAAGTCAATTTATGCACAGTCCTCAGGATCATCATATGGAGGCAGTGATGAGGATAATTCGGTACTTGAAGGGAACGGCTGGGCGAGGAATTTGGTTTAGAGATCGTGGACATCTCGACATTCAAGTTTTCACTGATGCTGATTGGGCAGGAAATGTTACTGATCGTCGGTCTACTTCAGGGTATTTTGCACTCGTTGGAGGAAACTTGGTGACGTGGAAGAGTAAAAAGCAAAAGGTAGTTGCGTTGTCAAGTGTGGAAGCTGAGTTCCGCGGAATTGCAAAAGGAGTCATGGAGATCTTATGGTTAAAGAAACTGCTAGGAGATTTGGGCCTTCCGGTTAAGCTTCCTACTAAGCTAATGTGTGATAATAAGGCGTCTATTAGCATTTCAGAAAATCCTGTGCAACATGATCAAACAAAACATATTGAGGTTGATCGGTATTTTATCAAAGAAAAGATTGAAGACAGAATCATTGAGCTACCGTTTGTACCATCTGAAGATCAGCTTGCGGATATATTGACAAAGGCCGTTGCAGGAAGGGCATTCGAAGAGACATTATTCAAGTTGGGCATCGAAGATTACACTGCTCAACTTGAGGGGGAGTGTTAGGATTATAATTGTGCACGTGTATGTTATGTGTAAAATCACAGAAATGAATGAGGTGTAATGTAAAATCACAGAATTGAATGAGGTGTAATTATAGAGATTATAGAAGAGTGATTGAAGGAATAGATTTGGTAGAAATTAATCCTTACCATGTATAGAGTATAGGCCTTGCGTATAAAGAAAGAAGAAGAATGTACTGATTGAATATGAATGAAAATAACCATTCTGCTACAATTATCTTCGTAACAGTTGTATGTAGCTTTTGTGTGGACTCGTATGTCTAGTTTCACAAGTTCTAAAATAATGTTTATGGCTCATCGATTATTTTACCTAAATAGACTGTAAGAAATGGAGGATGAAGTACACATGAGCTTCGTATGCTAGAATAACGGTGTCCTCAGGGGCATAGTCCAGTGGTAAGTGGCAAAGGTGATTGGGGCTAGAACCCCGACGTCCCGAGTTCGAGTCCGTGTGGAGACAATCTTTGTTGAAATATTACAAGGGTTGCCTCTGGGCTGGCTGAGTCTCGTGTGTCCTCTCCCTTTGCAGGGCTACCGGTGGAGCACATCCCTCGATTTACATCCCACCTGGCTAAGGGGCCTCTGGTACAGGTGGGGGGAGAACCCACTCCCTCATCAAAGCTTCGTATGCTAGAAACGATTCGGTTGACGTTGTTATTTTTTGGTTTACTGACCCTGTTTGGAACCAGCATTTAAGTTGAAATTTATAATAGATTACGTACTCCAATAAAGTTTTAGCTCTCTCTTTTTTACCTTACATAAAAAATAAATTTTGTCTGACATTATTTGTAAAAAACGATTAGCTCATATTAAAGAGCTCATTTTAACCATTGAAATGAGTAGCATATTGAATTATATTATTTATTTCAATGACTAAAGTGAGTAGCATAATTAACATTATATTATTTAGATTGATAATTTAATATATCATCTTCATTGAGCCATAAAGTTTAAGGAAAAAATCACATTTTTTACTACAACTATAGCTGTTGTATCTATATTGTCTCATAACTTTTCGAGTCTCACTGTGAAACTATAAGTTTGAATTTTACTTACAATTTTCACACAATTAACATTTGACATTGACTGATTAACTAAAAGAAAACGCATGACCATCAGTCTATATTCTTTTAACTTAAAACCTAATAGAGACTAAAAAATATCAAACCTCCTTTTCCAATTAGCGTTTGACTTGACTGATAAACAGAAAATGACATGTGGTGACCATAAAACGGGGTTTTTGGAAAATTTTTTCCCTCTGATACGGTTTTTAGTCAAAAAAAAATAGAACATGATGGTTACGTGTCTTCTTTCCGTTATTCAGCCAACGTCAAGTTTTAATTGTGTGAAAATCGTAGAAAAAACATCAAACTTATAGATACACAGTGAAAATTAAAAAATATAAGACAATATAAATACAATAGCTATAGTTAAAGTCATTGAATATCATTTTCACTAAAATTTAAATCAGGTAGAACCAAACAAAACTACAC
>AP025044.1:9186268-9228515 GCA_036186865.1 Eustoma russellianum | reverse complement strand
ACGGGAAAACAATTCAATACAAAACGCATATGGAAGAATTTTCTTGTATATTTTTCGGATTAATTAACTGTGTACAAAGCTCCCCTACATATACAAATTCCCGGATGTATCTATATGGAAAGCCAATTATCTCTTTCCATGATTTCCTACTAATTAGTGATTCTTTCCTTTGGTAATTACATCATATTTACAACAAGAAATCAATTAGTAATTTAACATGTGCTCTAAATCTTCTGCATTTACTAACACTCCCCCTCAAGTTGAACTGTGGGATCTCCAACGTTCAACTTGCACAACGCATCTTCAAATGTTCAGCCACACACAGCTTTAGTAAGGATGTCCGCCAGTTGATCTTCAGACTTTACAAACGGTAAGCAGATAATTCCGTCGTCTAACTTTTCTTTGATAAAATGTCGATCAATTTCCACGTGCTTTGTTCTATCATGTTGGACTGGGTTCTCAGATATGCTGATCGCTGCCTTGTTATCACACATTAATGGGATCGGTGAATTTACTTCGAGACCTAATTCCCGGACCAGTTTTCGAATCCATAGAATCTCAGCAACTCCTTTTGCTATTCCACGAAATTCTGCCTCAGCACTTGATAAAGCCACTACCTTTTGCTTTTTGCTCCTCCAGGTCACAACATTCCCTCCTACTAGAGTAAAGTACCCGGAAGTCGATCTTCTGTCAATTGGATTGCCAGCCCAGTCTGCGTCTGTGTACACTTCAATATTCAGATGTCCATTGTTCCTGAAGATAATCCCTCGTCCTGGTGTGCGCTTCAGATACCTCAGGATTCTAATAACTGCATCCCAATGTTGTTTCTGTGGGTTGTGCATGAACTGACTTACTATGCTCACAGCATACGCAATATCTGGTCGGGTATGTGCGAGATATATCAGTTTTCCAACAAGTCTCTGGTATTGGCCTTTGTCAGTTGATGTGGCTCCTTCAATGATTTCCAATTTTAGGTTCACAGCCATAGGAGTGTCACACGGTTTACAGTCGAGCATGCCAACTTCTGTCAACAGGTCCAACACATACTTTCTTTGAGAGATATAGATTCCCTGCTTGGATCTTAACACTTCTATTCCAAGAAAGTACTTGAGTTCCCCGAGATCTTTCATTTCAAATTTTGTGAATAGATGTTTTCGAAGTTGTGCCATTTCCTCAAAATCATCACCTGTAATAATCATATCATCAACATAAATAACTAAGCAAGTTATCATACCTTCCCGTCGTTTAATGAACAGAGTGTGATCAGCATTGCTCTGGTGATATCCATTTTGCTTCATTACAGAGGTGAACCGTCCAAACCAAGCTCGCGGGGACTGTTTGAGACCATACAAGGCTTTCTTCAATCGGCACACTTCCCTTGGTTTGTATTCTGTCTCAAACCCTGGTGGTGGTTCCATATACACTTCTTCTTTGAGATCTCCATGGAGGAAAGCATTTTTAACATCAAACTGGTGCAGTGGCCATTGTCTTGTGGCAGCAATTGAAAAAAGGGCCCTGATTGTATCAATTCGAGCCACTGGAGAAAATGTTTCAGAATAATCGACTCCATAGGTCTGTGTATATCCTTTTGCCACAAGGCGAGCTTTATGACGTTCAATACTTCCATCGGCTTTGTATTTGTTTGTGAAGACCTATCGGCACCCTACAGTTTTCTTTCCTTCCGGCAAAACACACCTTTCCCATGTGTGATTATTTTTTAGAGCGTCCATTTCAACTTGCATGGCCTGTCTCCATTGTGGTGATTTCTGAGCCTCACCCACTGTCTTTGGAACCTGTTCTGAGCAAATGGACACAAAAAAACCTTTAGCAACATCAGTTATACTACGTTTTGTATTGTCAATGGGATACCTTGATTTCTGGGATATACGTTCAGGAGTATATCGTTCAGGGGGGATACCTCTTGTAGTCCTTGGGGGCAATACTTTCCTTGTCTCCTGCTCATTAAAAACGTTAGTACTTTCCAAGCATGTTTCTGGAATATCCATCACAGGGTGATTTGTATGTTCAGAATTGATTATTTCAGTCATAGGTGAGTATTGGATGTTTTCAGGGGTGTGAATCAATGTGTCATTGTTACTATTCGTATTAGAATGTAGAGTATTGTTGTCACCAATTCTTACCTCTGACACAATATTCATCGGGGTCAACTCACCAGGGGGCACTGGCGCAGTGGATGCTACTATGTTGGGAGCGTCAGCACAGTCGGCGCCATCTACTTGCCGTGTTGGAACTATCTCTGAACATGTGCGTGGTGACAGCCAATCTAGGGTTCCATCACTGGTCTCCCCCTGAACCCGAGATTGGGGTAGGTAGTAATATTCAGTTTCAAGAAAGATACAATTCATGGTGGTGTGAAGCTGGTGGGTTCGGGGGTTATAGCACCGGTAGCCTTTTTGTGTGGTGCCGTAGCCGACAAAGATGCATCGCTCAGCACATGGGTCAAGTTTGGAACGTTCATGTTTTGGTGTGTGGACAAACACGGTGCAACCAAAGATTTTAGGTGGTAGGGTAAACACTGAGGGGATAGTATGTTGGGTAGATAGTGTATGAAGTGGAGTCTTATGATGGAGTATTTTTGTGGGTAAGCGGTTGATCAGGTAGGTGGCTGTTGATACTGCCTCCGGCCAAAAACTCTTCGGGACATTTGATTCGAACATAATAGCACGAGTGATTTCAAGAAGAATACGATTCTTTCTTTCTGCAACACCATTTTGTTCAGGTGTGTTTGGACAGGAAGTTTGGTGTATGATGCCATTGGAGAGAAGATATTGTTTCAAAGTGCCCGCTAAGTATTCCCCCCCATTATCAGATCGGAGAATTTGGATATTGGTATTAAACTGTGTTTTGACCATTTGATGAAAGTGTACAAATTTCTGATACACTTCCAATTTCTGTTTCAATAAATATATCCAAGTCATACGAGAAAAATCATCGACAAAAATAATGTAATACTTGTATCCAAGTGGGGTAGGATATGGTGACGGCCCCCATACATCAGAATGTACTAAGGTAAAAATAGAATCAACTCGTGTATTAGTGGTCGAATAAGATGCCCGAGTTTGTTTTGCCCGGAGGCAAGTATCACAAGATAAAACATTATTTGAGGAAGTAAACAAGGTAGGAAACAAATATTTTAAGTATGTAAATGATGGATGTCCTAAACGGCGGTGCCACAACCACACCTGTCGAGAGACTGTCCCGGTGGCAAGATTAGACTGTCCTTGTTGCGCCACCGCATCAACATAGTATAATCCTCCACGTTCAGTGCCACGCCCAATGATCGCCCTCATATGAATATCCTGTAAAAGGCAAAAATTGGGGTACATCAGTACTATACAGTCTAATTCTTTAGTAACGTGACTAATAGAAAGCAATTTTGTAGACAAAGATGGGACATAGAGGCAATTGCGGAGCGTAATATGAGGAGTGATGGCTATGGAGCCACCACCCTTAACGGGTATAGATGTTCCATTCGCAGTCTCGACACACGTTTTTGGAGGTGGTGTGTGGGTGACAAAGTCGCGTGGGTCATAGGACATGGTGTCCGTGGCACCACAATCAAAGATCCATGGCGAAGTACTTTTAGTGATAAGGCATAAGGGATTATTTGGTGAAATGGATAAATTTATGTTAGGTACGTTTTCTGGGTACTGATCTGTAATTTGTGGCTGTTTTTGGGCTGTTGTGGACATTCCAGAATCCTGCAGGGCAGAACTAACATTATTAATATTAGCAGGGGTCAAGGAAATATTTTCAAAGACCTTAGGGGCTATGGGCGTATTATCTAGAACAGGAGGGATTACGGGGGCTTTTTCACAAAAAACAGGGACCACGGGATTATTTGTAAAATGAGGAGGGATTAAAGAAGTAAATTTTGGGGGGATATTTAAGGGTGAAATAGGGTTAGGGTTTGAAACCCCAACCCATTTACCTCCCCTTTCGGCGGCAGCCATCTGAGCAGCCCCTGGAACATTCTGGGTTTCTTCTTCTTCGGGGAGTTCTGTCTTCCTGTTGGTATTTTCTTCAGAAATGCCAGAAGCTGCCTTCGCTTGAGCTTTTTGCTTGAAATCTTCCCACCATTCGGGATATCCGTGCAATTTGAAGCATTTATCTGCTGTGTGTCCCCTTTTTCCACAGTGTTTGCATTCCAGTTGCGTTTTATCACCACCACGCGAGGATGAACTGGCTGAGCGTGGTGGTGGATTGCTGTTTCGTTCTGGTCCCCGTCCACGGCCTCGTCCCCTGCCTCCTGTCCCTCGATTTGCGGTTAACCCGTATCCAACTCCTAGTGATGAAGACTCTGAAGGAGTTATCACCCCTTCCTGAATTTCTGCTCTTCGGAGTTCATTATAGGCCACTTCTGCAGATGGCCTTGGCTCTCGTTTGAGTAGTTCCTTTTTAATGTGGGCAAACTTTTCATCTACTGCTACTAGCAGTTGATATAACCGAAACTCCTGGATCTTTTGGTTGTAGATCTGAATATCCCTGGGGGACTCCATGGGGTTTGGATCTAATGTATCAATTGTCATCCAAATTTCTTGAAACTGATTCCAGACAGATTCGAGGGTTTTAGTTCCTTGTTTGATGGCTGCTGCTTGTTAGTGCAGGTCATACACCTGTGTAGGATCCCCACCAGATCCATACGTAATTGCCAATCCATCCCACAACGTTTTTGCCGTGGGATATTTAGACACACTGTTTATAAGATTATCTTCGATATTATCTATCAGCCAGGTAAGGACCAATTGGTCTTCTTGCTCCCAGCGTGCGTAATTTTGATCTGTGGGCAGAGGAGATGGAGGTACCCCTGAGATGTGGGCGCTCTTTCCTCTGCCTCTTAGAGCCATCATCATCAACCGTTTCCAGAGGGTATAGTTGTTGCCATTGAGTTTTACTTTTAGAACAAGATTGCTCTCTGCACTGGGTGGCGTGGTTATATGCAAGTTCTGTTGGAGAAATTTTGCAAACTGTTCTGAGAAATCGAAGAATGCGGGGTTTTGTGGTTTGGTTTCAGAACTTTCTCCTTCAGTTTCTTGAATATTTGACATGATGTGGGCTGTTTATTTCAGGTTTTGGTGAGTTGAAGCAGAAAATTGTACAGGAGACGTGATTTGGATGAAATCAAGCACGGTATGGTAAGGTCAGGTAAGGTACTTGGTCACAAGCCTGGGCTGTGAAAGGTATTTTGGCAATGATGAACTCAGATTTCTGAGCCAAAACATCTACGAACAATGTCTTGAATTTGTTATTGCCCGCTCTGATACCATGTTTGAACGGGAAAACAAGTCAATACAAAACGCATATGGAAGAATTTTCTTGTATATTTTTCGGATTAATTAACTGTGTACAAAGCTCCCCTACATATACAAATTCCCGGATGTATCTATATGGAAAGCCAATTATCTCTTTCCATGATTTCCTACTAATTAGTGATTCTTTCCTTTGGTAATTACATCATATTTACAACAAGAAATCAATTAGTAATTTAACATGTGCTCTAAATCTTCTGCATTTACTAAATATGCCACTATATTCACAGTGCATGTGACACCATCAAGATGATGTGTATAAAATCATAACAAAACTAAAACGTCACAATTTACCATTAAACAACACAATTCAACCAGCAAGCACCATCATTATGGTGTCTTATTCACTGTGATTATTGTGAATCCGGTGTGTATCACACTATCATGTAGGTATATAGATTAATCAATAGTACACTATCTTTACATTATAGACGTTCTACATAGATCAGAACCAACTATATCTTTTTCGCAATAAATATTTTTAGAAAAAGAGGAAAAGATTAAAGCAGTGTAAATAAATTTCAGTGCATAGATCCAGAACAAATTCAAACCAACATTATCCATTTAGGCACAATTTAACCATAAAATATCTCTTGAAGCACCCATACCCCTTTGCAATGGAAGCTCCCTTCTGCAGAGTAAGGCCCAAAAGGTAATACAGATACGTGGGGCCAAATTTCCATGCTGCAATTCAACAATAACTGAGGCTCAAAGTCTTTTGCACTATGATATTCTGTAGAAGCCTAGAGCTCACATACATGTATTGGACCTCAAGCACATATGAATCAAGTTCAGAGAAAATGGCAAGGAAAATTACATTTACCTCTCTTGTGTTTCGACGAAATACATTTAAGATTCGATCTAGCTTTTTTTTTTCCTGACTTTTAACTTGTTATGCTTTTGGACAAAAAAGGTGTTAGTAAATTTTATTGCAAGTTAACTGTGAAATAGACATGAAATTATCTTTTGACCCCTACCATTTTTGTGAATCATCCCGAGCGCCAATCTAGTGAAGTTAAAAGGTAATTTGTCGATAATTTTCACAAAAATAATCTTTAATCCAAAAGCATAAGGAATGTAAAAGTAAACAAAAGAATAAACTAAAAGATGTCTCGATAGATTTCGCTAAAACATAGGTCAAAAGACAACTCTTCTACAATCGTACCATGTGACAGTGCGACGATGTTACTTAGTCATTAAACTAGTTGAAGTATTTCCAAAAGGCCAGCCCGGGCCGGGTCAGCATAAAATGAAGGGAACGTCCCAATGTTGTGTTGGAAAAGCGGGTTGCGGGCGAAAAAAGCGGACATGGAGACTCGGGTCGGGGCGCAGCGTAACTAAGAGAGCCATTCAATTTAGGGCGAGACAAAATAGGCGGGCACAGGCGGTCTGGTGTCCGAGCCGATTGGTCAGACCACGACTACTTCACTTATTAAATTAGTATTAGCCGCCTATCCCGTAATGGAATGGGATGGAATAGAAAGAAGCAAAAGCATTAGCGCTACAAGGTCTGGGGGGATAATGTGAAGAAGCAAGCTTATCTTCGCCTCGACCGGCCGCTGCTAGGTTTCCTCATTTCTCTCTAACAATTACATCATAAACCATTTGCATGATATTGGTCTTAATCTTGATTAAATTATGAAATTGTTGTTCTATAAAATTTCTTACCAAGCTTAAAGACCCTGTATTTTGAAATTATATACTTTGTATAACCGGCAATCTTTCTCCAAGTGAGAGACAATTTAAAAACACACACATCAGGTAGTGTTTATTTAATTTAACCAGTGTGTCAGAAGCCTTTTAGAGAAAGAAAAATAAGTATCGCTAATATCCTAGTATAAAATAGAACTTGTTCTTATTTAAAGGCAGCAGTAGATTTAGTCCCTTATATTATTGTAACTCCGGTTGCCTTCTACAGGATACCATAGCACACCCACTTAACAATAACTATGAAACATTTCAATCAGCTAACGTCAATTGGCAGATGACTACGTTGACACATAATTTTGAATAGATAAAGAATCTTTCGGATCAGGCGCACAATTGTATTCATTTTATTAGCCGCCGTGGCAACTGTCTAAATACAATGAATTGACCACTAATTCTGAGCATCATGTATGTATGTATATATGAACATCATGTATGTATCTATATATGAGATTCGGATCTCCTTACCGTTAAACGGCGATAAAGAATATGAGGTTTTGGGAGAGATGGTAGCGCCTGAGATCCTACAATTGGTATCAGAGCGCAGGAACACTCACTTCAAAGAATTCGACGATTCAGTGAGATGGCAACCACAACAGTGCAAGAAGGAATGTCAACTGTAAGGTCTCCTCTTTTCGACGGTGAGTCTTTTATTCAATGGAAATTAAGAATGAAACTTTTTCTTATGACTATTGATATTGATCTATGGTCCATCATAGAAGACGGTCCATTTGTTCCTACTAACATGTCAATTATTGATGGTGTCACACGAGGTTACAAAAACGAAACAAGAATACACTAGTGATGACAAAAAGAAGTTGAGTATGAATGCTAAAGCCATGCAACTACTATTAAACGGCCTAAGTAAGAGTGAGGCTAGTTACGTGTCTAATTGTTCTAGTGCTCAAGAGATGTGATGAAACATGAAGGGACTAGCCAAGTAAAGGAGTCCAAAATCAATATGCTTATGTCCACACTTGAGTCCTTTAAATTATTGCCAAATGAGTCTATTGTTGAGATGGATTTACGCTTGACTAACATTTACAATTCTCTTGAGTCTCTTGGCAAAGCCTTCACTATGCAGGAAAAGGTACAAAAGGTCTTGCGAAGCCTTCCATCCGAGTGGGACCCTAAAGTAACGGCCATAGAAGAAAGCAAGGAGACCAAATCGATTAAAATGGAAGAACTAATCGGATCACTTAAGGTATATGAAAACAAACTTGCTTTAAGACATTCTGAGTCCATTTCTAATAATGACAGGGCTATAGCATTTAAATCAAATGAATACGTCGTAGATGATAGTGACATAGATTCCGATGATGAGGACTTGATCACAATGGCTAAAAGATTAAGAAAAATACTGAGAAAATCGATTAAAAATAAGTCTACCTCATCTAAGGATCATAAAAATAAAAATAAAGAAATAAAGTGCCATGAATGCGGCAAACTTGGACATCTATCATATGACTGCCCTAATAAAGAAAAGCAAACAAACAAATACCCTGACAAGGATCGGAACAAGAATAGACTCGTCTCAGAACCTAAGCAAAGGAGAAGAGCCTTCAAAGCCTCTACTTGGAGTGACACATCCGACTCTGAGACTGATGATGCGGATGAACACAAGGCACAAGTATGCTTTACATCTAAAGCATCAAATGAGGTATCTTCCGACTCTGATTCCGATTCTGAATATTCTTATGATGATTTATTTAGTCAATATTTAGAATTGCATAAGTTTTCAAAGACTCTTGCAAAAGAAAAGAAGCGATTAATTGAAGACAAGAAATTGTTAGAATCTTCTAACAAAGATCATGTGTCTCAATTAAACGATTCAAAAGAAGAGTCGACATGCATTATAAATTCATTAAAATCTGAAATTTCATCATTGACATCCGAGAACATTGAATTGAATTCCGAGATTTCAAACTTAAAATCAAGGAATGCGGATGTAGAGAAAAAGGTGAAACAATTTGACACGGGATCTAACATGCTGCATCGTATTATCTTATCACAAAAGCATGATAGCAACAAAACGAGGTTGGGATATGTTGATACTAATGAAGTATCCACCAAACAAACTAAGTTTGTTGTGTCTAAGAAAGTAGACACCCCAAAGCCTCAAATGGAGTCTAAGGTGACGCAAAAATTGCCTATTCCCTCATCACGCCCCACTTCTTCATCATATCATACGAAATACAATTTTGTACCATATAGATATGAAAAGAAAAGAGTGATGCATACACGGCATTCATTCCATCCACGCACTACTTATACAAACACAAGGACATATCAAAAACGTCCTACATATAATGCGTATGAAAGAGTTCTTGGCCAAAGGCTAGATACAGGTGCATCTAAAGTATATTATGTTGCGTTCTCATCATCTTTCTCACCTTTTGGAAGACCTAGAAAGGTCACCCAAATGTGGATACCAAAAGGGACATTTTCAAAGGGTTGAATAAATAACCCTTACGAACGCACGTATATGAAATGCATGATTTTTTTTCTTCATCTTTACATGCATCTTTTGATTTGCTTTCCAAAATAAAGAGGGAGAGAAAGCATGATTTAAGGGGGAGAGAGATACTGATTGCACAAATCAAGGGGGAGCCAGATTTGAAATTTGAAATTCAAATTCCAAATTTATGCATGTTTGAAGGGGGAGCGATAGTATTTAAATCATGTGCATAAGTTATTTTGAAAATCATCAAAAGGGGGAGATTGTAGAGAAAAAGAGATTTGAATAATTTTCAAATACATGATTTAAATGTGCACAAAAACGAGCATAAGATAAAACGTGCATGATATAAGCAAACGTGTGCATGATATTGCTTAGTACTTGTCTTATTTAGCTCATATATAATGTTGCCATGCTAACGAGCCATGAAGCGTTAAAGCTTACATCATATGGCAAACATTTGTTGTGTTTATACTATTTTCAGGTGCCACCATTAATGAACTAAACTAGTTCATTAAGTGAAGTACTTAGTTAATTAAACTAAGTAGTTCACTAAAGGAAGCTACATTTGAAAAAGGCACAAAGGCAACAAGGCTAAGAAAGGAAAGTCTCCTCCTCCTCATTTATCACTCATATACATGGCATACATATATATATATAAATAATATATTTTCAGATTTTTTGAAAAAAGGCACATACACATGTATTCCAACGTACTACCGACACGTTATATATTTTACGAACGTACGTTAACGTCACACCACTATACTTAACTCATATTTATGAGTATATTCAGGTCTTATATCATATGATATAAGTCATGGTGATGACAAATTAAATATGACACGTTAAAAGGTTCTAAAACGAAAATTGTCGTATCGGGCGAATACCGAAACTTCGCCAACGTGTCATGTACTTGCCATAAATAAATGGCCAGCCTCTATACTTCAAAAATTGATAAAATTTCGTGCACATGACTATATGTTCAGCCAAAAATACTTTCCATGTTGGCACATACAAATCACCCCACATTAAGGCCAAAATGTGAAGATTCCAAGTTTAATTTTGTCACATGTTAATGGTACCACTTTAGACCAGCCAAGTGTTGAGATTTAAAGTATATATTATATATATTATGTATAACATAATATATATAACATGTGCAAAAGTTGGAATTTAAATTAGAGAAAAATCGGATAATCGATAAATATCGAAAATTCGGTTTTCTACGCACACAACACATGGAACATTTTTGGCACATCATGTGACACGTATGTAGACACTTTTTACATATGTTATACATCTTAAAGTTTTATAGAAAATTAAATTAAGGGCTGATTGGAATATAACATGTGTGTATTATTAAATGTGCATTATTTTACAAAGTTAGCAAAAATAAATTTCAGCACATGCACATACATATCCAACGCCACCTACAGCTGAGATGGAGCTTATTTGGAGTCTTGTTGGCATATTTATTGGTCAAGGATTAATCATGCAATGTTGGTGAATTAAAGAGAGAAGCTACAAATGGTAAGAATTCAAAATTTGTCTCTCTTATATCACATGCTGAAAATTTCAGCATGCTAAACAAGGTGGCCGATTTTTATGACTTTATCATCTTTTATTGTGTGATTGATTGGAAGAATAAATGGAAATGACTTGAATATTATTTAAATTAATAAAGTGTGATATTCTACATATCACACATGCTGAAATTTTTTCAGCATGTGTGAGACTTGTGTGGCCGAATATATGAGCTAGAAAATGTCCATATTCATTTCTCATGTGATAGGAATATTTACCATTTAATTGGTGATTCATTTTATAAAGAAAAATCAAATTAAGTTTGGCATTATTTTGAATGAAATGGAATGATGCACATGCTGAAAATTCAGCATGGCAATGTCACATAATGGGCGATTTTTTGCCTTAGCAAAGAAGGGATTTTTGTCTTGAAATTTATGTGATATATCTTATGATTTATGGAAATTATTTTGTGATGATTTTGGCACATGTTTAAGTGAAATTCTCAGATTTTTCTAAGTCATCAATGATGACAACATTCATCCAATAAGAAGGTGCCAAGTAAGCGAAGCCTAAATGATCATCCAATAAGAAGATGCCAAGTAAGCAAGACCTTGTCACAATGATGTCTTACATCCTCCCAAGGACTTAGAAGATAATTTTCAGGAGGGGGAGACATCTATAGGGGACGGCTGGACCAAGTTAAAAGGAAAGAAGATGAGCAAAAACAAGACAAGCACAAGTATTGCAAATCAAAGTGATCAAAAAGCCTAGCTCTTCTTCTTCTACATTCTCTTTCTTTCTTTCTTCTTGTAAGCCTATTGTATTCATATCTTTCAATCTTGAATAGGCTTGATATAGACCACCACTCATTATATATCTTTGTAAAATATTGATCAAGGTGTGATCAATCTTCATTCTTGCGAGGTGGTGGTGTTCGTGCAAATTGTATTAACTGTACAAGGTTTGAAAGGGTTGGAGTCAGGTGTAACTCTATCAACCCTGTGGTAAGGTGTGTTGTGTGTGTGTGATTAGTGTGAACCAAGGAAGGTATTCCTTGAAGACTGGAGTAGGTTGTTTATAACCGAACCAGTATAAAAATCTTGGTGCAATTTACTTTCAGCATTTACTTTTCAGTTACTGCACAGTTTACGCTTCTTGTTCGCATTCGAAAAAATAGTAAATGATTTTCCACCCTTTTGGATAAGTATAAGTCGATAAACATCAAAAGTTCTGAGACTAGTGCAGTCTGATTTTCAGACTTGCAAAGGTTGAGACTTTGATTGTAGTTGACCTACTTCCCAAAAGAATTTTGCAAAACTGTTTCAACCCACTTAAATATAGTATATAAGGAGTTAGTGGTTAAGGTTTCAGAGCATTTGTACATTCACACAAATAGGAATAAATTTTTCAAAACCGTCTACCGTTTCTGGCAGATTCGAGCAATCTGAGTATCAACGGTTTTTGAAGGGGTTAAAGGTTGAATTTAAATTTGAAATTTTTACGGGACCCTCATAATATCTGAGGCTAAGTTCTCTCAAAATTTCAGAATTTTTGGAGACCTATAACCTGGTTTTAAAAACGTTTTAAAACTGGTCCTGAAAACAGAATCTGTTTTCAGAAGTTGAGTTGTTTAGGTTTAAACAAATTTTGAAAACCACACTTTCCGCACCACCTATTCAACCCCCCCTTCTAGTGGTGCCTTGCAGATCCTACAATTCTTACTTGTCTTGGTTTAGGTACAACAACCTTTTTCCAGACACTCCCACACTTTCAAGTATTTGTAGCTACGCCTATGGCCTTTCCAAAGTTCGTATAGGTCCTTATCCATCCTTTTAGATGTAATTCGATTAAAAATGACGCTAGCGGAGAGAATCGCTCCTCCGCCCACAATTATGCGGTAAACCCGGACTTATCAATGTAGCATTCATTATCTCTTTTAGAGTATGGTTTTTGCATTTAGCAATACCATTCGATTGAGGCGAATATGGCGCAGTCGTTTGATGAATAATGCCATGTTCTGAACAGAATTCATTAAACGATACGTCATATTCACCACCTCTATCACTACGAATTGCTTTAATTCGTTTGCTAGGTTGATTCTCAACTTCATTTTTATACTCTTTAAAAGAATCAACAAACTCATCTTTGCTACTTAGTAAATAAACATAAAAGTATGTAGTGCAATGTCGATAAAAATGACAAAGTACTTTTTACCACCTCTCGTTTGCACAAACTTTAAATCACACATATCAGTATGAATTAAATCCAAAGGTTCATTGTTCCTTTCTATTGAAGGAAATGACGCCTTTGCAATTTTTGCTTTAACACAAATTTGGCATTTTCCTTGTCAAAATTCAATTTGGGTAATAAGTCAAGACTCATTATTCTTTGTATTGACTTGTAATTTACATGCCCCAAGCAAAAATGCCATAAGCAAGAAGATTTAAGCATGTAAGCAGAAGAGTAAGCATTATTATTAGCCACTGCAGGCAACTTAGTAATAACGTTTAATTCAAACATCCTATCCGACAAGTATCCCTTCCCCAAATACATATCATTCTTTGAAAGGATAACTTTATTCGACTCTAACACTAGTCTAAACCCATGCATGACTAGTAGACCCCCAGAAACTAAGTTCTTCCGGATGTCGGGAACGTGCATCACATTCTACAGAGCCATATGCTTTCCTGAGGTTAGCTTGAGAACAACTTTCACTTCGCCTTCTATCTTCGATGAGACAGAGTTCCCCATGTAAAGTTGTTCGTTGTTCCCTGGCTTGTACTCTGAAAACATTGCTTTATTGGAGCAGACATGTTTTGTGGCTCCAGTATCCAGCCACCATTTGCGCATGTTCCTCACTGTATTGCACTCTGAGACCACAGCACACAGGTTCTATTCATCCATGGCATCAATGAGATTCACTTTTGCCTTGGTTTGCTTTTTCTTGGGCTTGCGGCATTTATTGCTGACATGCCCCTGAATGCAACAGTTGTAGCATTTTTCCGTAAACTTCTTGGCGATCTGTTTGCCTTTGTTGTTCACTCCAAAATGGCCTTTCTTTTTCTTTGTCTCTGCGGCATGGGATTTGGCATGATGAGAACTCATATGTGGCTTTTTCTTAGATCTTCGATTATCCTCCTCTTCCTTTCTTTTGTGTTTGAGATAACTTCTGAATTCCCTCTATGAAAGAGATAGCTACTCAATTACTACCGCCACTATGAAAGATTCACTGAGCAACATGCCCTCCTCTTCTATTTCGGCTACCAACATCTGCAGCTCCTCAATCTGAGAAACAACAGTTCAAGAATCTAACATTTTAAAATCAAGGAATTTGCCGACGACAAATTTCTTTGTATCGGCATCTTCCGTGCAATATTTCTTATCTAATGCCTGCCACAATGACTTTGAAGTTTTATAAGTACGATACAATCCATAAAGAGACTTTTCTAAACAACTCAGAATATAAATCAAACAAACATAATTATTAAAGTTTCATTCTTCACCAAAAAGATTATTTTGCATGTTTTGGTTCTTGTCATCAATCGGATTCAACACCGAAGGGTCCTCGGTCAATAGTTTGGCCAATCCCAATGGTTAGAAAAAACAGCATCTTCTGCTGCCACCTCTTAAGAAACTTCCAGTAATGAGATTCGGATCCCCTTACCGTTAAACGGCGATAAGGAATATGAGGTTCATATTCTTTTACCGTTAAAGGACTGTTGAAGATGGTGCTGAGATTGCATATGCACAAGAAACGAAATCCAGTTAAGCAACGTAGATTAAACAGAATTCGTTGGATCAAATATGAAATCGAAGGCCAAGATGATTAGATAGTAAGCTGGCAAGTTAGTTGGGAGCAGTTATTAGTGGCCACGCAGGTGGTCTGTGAGATGCGGAAGGCAGTGGTGCAAGAAGCGAACTAGAGTGCAGTTGGAAAGAAGAGATAAAGGCGGCAAAGAATTAAAACAAGTGAAATGACACTTGTACCCTTAATGATGTAATAAGGTCAGTTGTAAAGAAAGGGCAAATTTGTAATTTTGGATTCTTCTTCTTTCTCTCCTTAACCATTTATACAAACGGATGAGTTGCTGAAGCCGTTGATTGATTGAAATGAGAATTGCTTCTTTCCTTTGCCCCATTTCTCTCAAAATTTTAGCATTTGAATCCTTGTGTATTGAGTAGTTAATTGTTTAAGACAATTTTTACATGGTATCAGAGCATTTGGTTTTGTTGCCTTGATTCGTATTCAAGTTGTTCTTCCTCTTTTGTTGATTTCCTATGTAAACAATTGCGAATAATATGCGAAATGGTGCTCAAGCACTAGAGAATCCTCTTACCAATCCTTACTATCTTTATCCGGATGACAGTCCAGCAATAATTCTTGCTTAGCCTCCTTTAAATTCTCACAATTATCACGCATAGAGTAGAGTCTTCTCTATGGCCTTGATTGTGAAAAATAAAATAGGTTTTGTTGATAGTATTATCTTGTCTCCCAATCCAAATGATCCTCGGTATAACTCTTGGAGGCAAGTTAATTCCATGATTTACTCATGCATTATGAACAGCATGTCTCCCTCAATAGCTTAAAGCGTCATGTGGTACGATAGCGCTGCAGAAGTGTGGAATGATCTAAACCGAAGGTATGGTAGCTGTGATCCTTTTAGGCTTTCTGATTTACTTGAAAACTTCTATAATATAAGGCAAGAATCAGATTCTGTTAACGACTACTTCACTAAACTTAAGGTGGTATGGGAGGAGATGATGGCCGTGAGTCCTATCCCTAGATGTACCTGTCATGCGTGTACATGTGAGGTCACTGCTAATATGCATGCATATGTGGAAAGTGATTATGTAATCAAATTTATAAAAGGCTTGAATGATGATTATGATGGAGTGAAATCTCAAGTGTTTGTTATGACACAATTACCTAGCATAAACACTGTGTTCTCAATGGCTTTAAAATACGAGAGGAAGTTAAATGGTAATACTATCCATGGACAGTTTACTAACAATCCTATTGCTATGTTAGTTGACAATAATGATGGTGTAAATGTTAGTGCGAATGCCTTTAATAGTCGAGGAGAGGAAGTGTACTCACTCTGGCATGGTCGGACATGTGGAGCAAAGATGTCATAGGAAGCATGGACTCCCTCCAGGATTCAAACCAAAGGCCAATATATCAGAAGTTCATGATGCAGAGTATGATGCACAGCAGCCTGACCATAATGGACAAGCGTGCGAGACTCCTCTTCTGACTCAGGAGCAGACTCAGAGATTGATGCCATTGTTGAGTGTCAAGGATCCTAGTCAGTCTGCTGTGGCTCTGGTGCAGTTTGTTGGAAACCAAGGAGCAGTGATGTCTGCCTTGTCTGGTAATGAATTAGGTAGCAACTGCACTAATAATATGAATATATGGATTTTAGATTCAGGAGCTACTGATCTTATTACATGTAGTCTAAGTGTGTTTCATTCTTATCAGTCTATTCATGGCATCTCAATTAGACTCCCAAAAAAAACCTC
Source organism: Eustoma russellianum (assembly GCA_036186865.1). NCBI lineage: Eukaryota > Viridiplantae > Streptophyta > Magnoliopsida > Gentianales > Gentianaceae > Eustoma > Eustoma russellianum. The sequence continues at coordinate 9,211,970 of AP025044.1, read as the reverse complement.
AGTATCAGCTAAACATATTGGTTATGTCATTATCAATCCTTTGCTCATCATACATAATGTACTGTTTGTGCCTAATTTTGCCTATAATCTTCTTTCTCTTAGCAAATTACTTTCTGTGTCATCTATACTTATTTAGTTATTGTGTCATTCAGGACCAAATCTCATTGAAGAAGATTGGTTCAGCTGAGATGAATAAAGGATTTACTAATTGCAAGGTGCTGGGAAGCAAGCTCATTCTTCACCCCATTCAAAGTGCTTGTCTGCCGTTGTTAAACTTTCAGATTCACCTTCCTTATTGTGGTATTATAGACTAGGTCATGATTCTGTGCCTAGAATAAAAGATGTACAGAAAGTTGATCTTTGCATTACACTGCCTGAACAGTTGTATTCATGTGTTGTGTCCATTAGCGAAAATGAAAAGAAATCCATTTCCATTGTTTGACTCTGTTGCAAAATTTCCTTTTAATCTCATACATGTTGATATATGGGGGCCTCATAAATATCCTGCTGTCTATGGTCAAAAATATTTTCTCACAATAGTAGATGATTTTACAAGATACACCTGACTATACCTCCTCAAACATAAATCAGAAACCAATGTTGTCATTGATAGCTTTTGTAATTTTGTACAAAACCAATTCAGCAAACAGATTAAGGTATTAAGATCAGACAATGGTCAAGAATTCAATATGTCTAAATTCTACATGAACAAGAGCATTATTCACCAAACTAGCAGTGTCAACACCTCTCAACAAAATGGGGTAGTTGGGTTGAAATACCAACATATACTTAACACAGCCAGAGCACAGAAATTTCAATCAAATATACTCATTGGCTATTGAGATTTTTGCACTCAGTATGCCGTCCACCTTATTAATATTCTACCAACTCCATTACTAAACCACAAGAGTACTCATCAGTTGCGATTCCAAACTATCCCTTCTTACCAGCATCTAAAGGTCTTTGGTTGTTTTGCCTTTGCTGCAGAAACTAGAGCCTACAAATCTAAATTTGCACCCATATCGATCCCTTCTATATATCTTGGTCTGCCCCATAATGTCAACGGATATTTGATGTTAAACCTTAATACTAAAGACATATTCATATCCAAAGATGTCCAATTCTATGAACACACATTTCCATTTGAAACTCCCATTGATTACAAAGCTCCCATCAGTACTGATCCTATTAGCAATAAACTTCCTGTTTTTCCATCTCTCACTAATATTTCTCCACATCATCAGGACAATGCAACTTCAGAAACTTCATCTTCTGATCCTATAGACACATCCAATATTGCAAGTTTCCCTTCTGGAGACAGTACTCCCCCATGTATAGACCATTCTTTTTTTCACTCACCTGATGCTTATAGAGAAACACATCCTTGTACTGGAGTTGAAGTTTATTTGCCTATGGCACCTGTTAACTCTGGTCCTTCTACAAGAACCAGACACCCACCTAAATACCTTCAGGACTATTACTCTAACCTTATACATCAAGTTCCTTTATGTCAGCTAACCTATTCTACTTCCCATCCTCTTGAAGCTTACATGTCGTTTGATGCATTATCTCCTGAATATAGAACATATGTTCTCAATATTAGTCTGTAGCAGGAACCAACTTCTTATCAGGAAGCAGCCAGCTCTTCTCATTGGCAGAAGGCAATGCAATTAGGGTTAGTTGCCTTAGAAGTTAATCATGCATTATCATTGGTTTCTCAACCTCTAGGTAAAGAAGCTATTGGTTGTAACTGGGTTTATAAAACCAAGTACAACCCAGATGGCAGTATAGAGAGACATAAAGCCTAGTTGCAAAGGGCTATACTCATCAATTATGAGTAGATTACACTAACACATTTTCTCCTATTGCTAAGTTAACCACAGTTAGACTATTTTTGGCCTTATCTTCTATAAAGCATTAGCACGTACATCAACTTGATGTTAATAACGCTTTCCTTCATGGTGACCTTAGCCAAGAGATCTATATGCAATTTCCTGAAGGACTTTCATCTGATAGGTCAAACACTGTTTGTAAACTATACATGTCTCTTTACGGGCTCAAACAGGCTAGCAGAGAATGGAGTGACAAGCTTACTTCCTTTCTTGTTTCTGAAGGGTACACTCAGTCCATAAATGATTAAACCATGTTTACCAAAGTTGCTCAGGTTCCTTTCTGGTTCTACGTATATATGTTGATGACATTATAGTTGCTAGCAATTCTCTATCTGAGATTACATGTCTGAAGCAAGCCCTCTATGATGCCTTCAAGTTCAAGGACCTTGGACCTCTAAAATACTTTCTAGGTATAGAGGTGGCTTGGTCACAAGGGGGTGATGATATGTCAGAGGAAGTATGCGTTGGAGTTGGTAGAACAGGCTGGTTTTCTTGGCTCCAAGCCTGCCAAGACCCCTATGGAGCAAAATCTAAAGCTGGCACACAAGGATTCTCAGCAGCTATCAGACATCTCAAGCTACAGAAGATTAGTTGGCAAGCTATTATACTTGATCATAACTAGACCTGATATTGCGTTTACAGTTCAACGACTCAGTCAGTTCCTCGATCAACCCACTGAATTATACCTCAAGGCAGCACATAGATTACTGAGATACTTGAAAAGGACACCAGGTCAAAGAATATTTTATCCAAGTCAAGGCAAGCTGGAGCTTAAGGGATTTGCTGCCTCAGACTGGGGAGGATGCATTGAAAGCAGGGGGTCCATAAAAGGATATTGTATGTTTTTGGATGATTCGTTGATATCCTGGAAGGCCAAGAAGCAGATCGCTGTTTCTAAGCCTTCATCAAAAGCTGAATACAAGTCATTGGCTTTAGCCACATGTGAAATACAATGGCTTTTATATTTGATGAAAGATTTATGGGTGGAACAAACAAAGCCTGTTGAGTTGTTCTGTGATAATAAAGCGTCATTTACATTGTTGAAAATCCTGTATTTCATGAAAGCACAAAACATATAGAGATTGATTGCAATATTGTTAGAGATAAGTTTCAACAAGGATTTGTTCATCCTATGCCTATTAGATTGGAATTGCAATTAGCAGATGTGTTCACTAAGGCTCTTGATTCAAGAAAGTCCTGACTTCTGCAATGGGAATATGCAACATTAGAGTAAGTCAGGTCTGAGGGGGTGTTGAAGATGGTGCTGAGATGGCATATGCACAAGAAGCAAAATCAAGTTAAGCAGTGCAGATTAAACATGATTCGTTGGATCAAAGATGAAATCAAAGGCCAAGATGATTAGATGGTGAGCTGGAAAGTTAGTTGGGAGCGGTTATCAGTGATCACGCAGGTGGCCTGTGAGATGCAAAAGGCAGTGGTGCAGGAAGCGAACCAGAGTGCAGTTGGGAAGAAGAGAGAAAGGCGGCAAAGATTTAAAACGAGTGAAATGACACTTATACCCTTAATGACGTAATAGGGTATGTTGTAAAGAAATAGAAATGACAAATTTGTAAATTTGGATTCTTCTTCTTTCCCTCCTTAACCATTTTTATAAATGGCTAAGTTACTGAAGCCATTACTCGATTGATTGAAATGAGAATTGCTTCTTTCATTTGCTCTGTTTCTCTCCAAATTTTAGCATTTGAATCCTTGTGTATTGTGTTGTTGATTGTTTATGACAATTTATTTACAAGGACGATAAGAAATTTACTTGACAACACATGTCTAAGTAGGAAGTGGTGAGGTCGTGTGATGGGTTGACGCATAGGTGGGTGTTTGGCCGGTCAAAATCCGTAATAGGTGAGGATGGTGAGAGGATCTCAGCTGGTGTATATGTATATGTGTGTATAACATCTGAGCATCATAGAACTCATGTTCTGCTTGAGTAGATACAGAAATTTTATGTTTGTCATAGATCAACTAGTGAAACAATTATATAATGTTGTAATAGGATTTAACTACATGCAAACAAGAGATAATTGGTCAAAGCAGAAGATCCACATATATTATATATATATGATTGGTCCTATAATACCTAATCATATTTGTTCCAGAATCATTTAAAATTTGTGGAGAAAAAACTTTTCCACGTAGAGTTAGTGGCATAACGAGAGAATAGTCACACTTCTCACTTTTTCTAAATTTAAATATACATAGAAGAAAAAAAAAGACCTGCAGACAAATTTTCACACCCAAGTGACATCGGCGGAGGGAGGTGGCTCTTAGCCCCGCCGGGCGATATGAGGCTCTTTCAATGACGTTACCTAGTATGCTTTACCAATCTCCTCCAAGTGTACTCGAATCTGCTTCGTTAGCATGAAACGAAATGAAATGGTAAATTTTTTATAAAAAAGAAAACGATTTCCACACATCTAGGTAAATAACTCTACAATCTATCTAATAAAAAAAACACGATTCTAATTCATTAAGCTCCCGCGTTTGCGCAGTGTCTGAGAAAAGGTCGGATCGTTATAAAATAACATGGCAAAATCTAGAACTGATTTTACTTAATATCTTAATGAAATTGTGTTAGGCTGAAGAAAAATATTCTTTTTCTCTCTTACATTTGATAGTATGCCAAATGGCTGATTAAATAATACAAAGAACCCTACAATCTAGGAATTCAGAGTTTAATGAAGTATCAATCAAGAAATGATTACATCAACCACATTTACTGTCTTGATCTATTTTCCTTATTTTGTGACAATCTTCTCACACTCCCTCTCAAGTTAAGTCACCGGATCCAGGATGCTTAACTAGCTCAAAATATCAAGGAACCTTCCAGCTGTGACAGCTTTTGTGAGTATATGTAACAACTGGTCTTCCGACTTCATAAACGGGAGACAAATCACCTTCTCTTCGATCTTTTCCTTTATAAAATGTCGATCCACTTCTACATGCTTTGTTCGATCATGTTGAACCGAATTTTCCGAAATCTTTATTGCGGCCTTACTGTCTCACATCATTTTCGGTATTTTCCGAAATCTTTATTGCAGCCTTACTATCTCACATCATTTTCGGTACAGTATTCTGTGGATACCCATCTCTGTTAAAATCTTTCTGAGCCACAATACTGCAGTTAACCCCTAGCAATTCCTCGAAACTCAGCCTCCACATAAGATAAAGCCACCGCTTTCTTTTTTTTTTTTGCTTTTCCACGAGACTAGATTTCCTCCAATCATGGAAAAATACCCTGAAGTTGATCTTCTATCATTCGGATTGCCAGCCCAATCAGCATCTGTGTATGCATATATCAAGGTGACCATGCTTTCAGAAGAACAGTCCTTTTCCAGAAGACCCTTTTAGATACCTCACAATTCTTACTACAACGTCCATATATTGATTTTGTGGTTGATGGATGAACTGACTTATCACCCCGACTAAGAAGGCTATATCTGGTCTCGTGTGTGATAGGTATATTAGCTTTCCTACAAGTTGTTGGTAACGTACCTTATCTGCTGGTTCTCCCTCTCGAACTATTTATAGTCTATGGTTGACTATCATCGGGGTTTCAACTGGCTTACAATCTACCAATCCTGTCTCTGCTAGGAGGTCGAGAACATACTTTCCTGAGATATAAAAATTCCAGCTTTTGAACAAAGAACTTAAATCCCAAAGAAGTATTTTAAAGTCCCTAAGTCCTTCATCTCAAACTCATGGAATAACTGCTCCTTTAGGGTTGAAATTTCCTCATCATGATTGCCAGTAATAATCATGTCATCTACATATATCACGAGGCAAGTAACGTGTCCCTGGTCCCTTTTTAAGAACAGTGTATGGTTTGTATTACTATGGTGGTATCCATATTTCTTCATTGCCATATTAAACTGCCTGAACCATGTCCGTGGTGATTGCTTTAGGCCATATAGAGCTTTTCACAGTATGTGCACTTCTCTAGTTTTCAACTTGCTTGCAAAACCTGTTGGATGCTCCATATATGCTTCCTCTTGTAGGTCTCCATGCAAGAAAGCATTCTTGACATCCAACTGATACAAGAGCCACTCCAGATTTGCCGCAACTGAGAATAATACTCTGATGTATCTATCTTGGTTACAGGTGATAACGTTTCCAAATAGTCGACTCCATAAGTCTATGTGTATCCTTTTGCAACTAATTTTGCCTTGTATCTCTCCATTGTTCGATCGAATCTGTGCTTGACTGTGAATACCCAGTGGCAACCTACTGGCTTTTCCTTAGCTTACTTGGCACTTCTCCCATGTTTTATTTCTCTCTACAACATCCATCTCAACTAGCATTGCTTCCTGCCATTCAGGGTATTTCTAAGCTTCCTCCACTGTTCTAGGAACATGTAATGCATAGAGAGATGTATGAAACGCTACGGCTGTCTTGGCTAGTCTCCACTTGTCTGGACGTTCAACCGGGTACCTGGAGCCTTTAGATACATACTCGGGCTCATACCTAGTTAGAGGAACTCCTCTATTTTTCCTTGGAGGAAGTATATACATGTTTTCTGTAATCTCAGCATTCTAGTTAGATTCTGACTCTGTAGTAGGAGTAAGTTCAATGGATTTACTTACTTGGGGATATTCGCCCGGATATGACAACTGGTCGTGATTTGTCGTGTTGAACTCACCTTCATCTTTAGAAGCAAGACCGGTGGCTTGGTCTACTTTCTCTGTCAGGTCAGTCTCTGGCAGTACAAGTCTGCATAACCACCTAAGGGACTCATTCTTGATCTCCTCCCCCTGAGAACGAGGTGTGGTATGGAAGTAATACTCTATCTCAAGAAAATCAGAGTTCATGGTAGTGTATAGTCGTCGTGTCGTAGGATTATAGCACCCATATCCTTTTTGATTGATGCCATATCCTACAAACACACACTTGACTGTACATGGATCAAGTTTAGACCGTTGAGACTTAGGAATATGAACGTATATAGTACAACCAAAGATTCGAGGAGTAAGTGTCAGATGGAGAGGTACATAGAGAAAGTGGGCCAGAGTTGCCAAAAGATTTTGATTATTGAGAATTTTTGTGGGTAACCTGTTTATTAGGTAATTGGAAGTAGCAACTGCTTTTGGCCAATACTGTGCAGGAGCATTAGATTCTAACAGCAGACACCGAGTGATCTCAATGAAAATACGGTTTTTGCGTTCGGCTACGCCATTTTGTTGTGGGTATCCGGGTAAGTGGTTTGGTGTATGAGACCATGATTTTTGAGAAACTCTTGTAGTTGGTGGTTACATATTCACTGCTGTTATCTGCGGAGAACTTGGATTTGTTTCTGATAGTGTGTGGCAATCATATGATAAAAAGTAACAAATTAATCAAAGACGTCAGATTTTTGTTTAAGAAAGTAAATCCAAGTCATACGAGTATAATCATCGACAAACAGTAAGTAATTGAAAAATCAGTAGGACTTGGGACCGGTGAAGGTCCCCAAACATCAGAGTGAATAAGTGAAAACGTACTTATGGTCCTTGTGTTATTCGGAGGATATGAGTGTTTGTGACTTTTTGCTCAAATACATGTGTCGCAAGGAAGGCAAGAATACTGGTTAAAGATATGTGCAAACAATATTTTTAGGTACCCCAGAGACGGATGTCCTAACCGACGATGACACAATCATGCCTGCCAATTGACTGTTCCATGAGTAAGCGCTACCATACCGTGTTGGTCCACTTCATCGACGAAGTAGAGTCTGTAGAAATATGAGGGTTTGAGTGATTTCAAAATAAAGAAATTTGAATATATATATATATATATATATAAACGTTGAGTATATATATATATATATACACAAGTGTACATGTATGCATGATAACTTGCCTTATTTAGCTTATATATCATGTTGCCATACTAACGAGCCATGAAGCTTTAAAGCTTACATCATATGGCAAACATTTGTTGAGTTTATACTATTTTCAGGTGCCACAATTAATGAACTAAAGTAGTTCATTAAGTGAAGTACTTAGTTTAATAAACTAAGTAGTTCATTAAAGGAAGATGCATTTGGAAAAGGCATAAAGGCAACATGGCTATGGAAGGAAAGCCCTCTCCTCCTCCCCACATTCATTTCACACGTTTTTATACATATATATACTATATTTTCAGATTTTTTATAAAAGGCACATACACATGTATTCCAACGTACTACCGACACGTTATATATCTTACGTACGTACGTTAACGTCACACCACTATACTTAACTCATATTTATGAGTATATTCAGGTCTTATATCATATGATATAAGATATGGTGATGACAAATTAAATACGACACGATAAAAGGTTCTAAACCGAAATTTGTCGTATCGGGCGAATACCGAAACTTCGCCAACGTGTCACGTACTTGCCATAAATAAATGGTCAGCCCATATACATCAAAAATTGATGGAAATTTCGTGATACACATGGTGTGATTAGACAAAAATACTTTCCATGTTGGCACACACAAATCACCCCACATTTAGGCCAAAATGTGAAGATTCCAATTTTATTTTTGTCACATGTTTATGGTACCATTTTAAATCAGCCAAGAGCTGAAATTTAAAATATATATTATATATATTATGTATAACATAATATATATATCATGTGCAAAAGTTGGAATTTAAATTAGAGAAAAATCGGGTAATCGATAAATATCGAAAATTCGGTTTTCTACGCACATGACATGGAACGTTTTTCTTGAACATCATGTGACACGTATCTAGACACTTTATACATATAATATACATCTTAAAGTGTTCTAGAAAATTAAATTAAGGGCTGATTGGAATATTACATGTGTGTATTATTAAATGTACACTATTTTACAAAGTTAGCAAAAATAAAATTCAGCACATGTATATACATATCATAAACGCCTATACAGCTGAGATGAAGCACATGTGGAGCCTTGTTGGCATGTTGATTGGTCAAGGATCAATCATACAATGTTGATGAATCAAAGAGAGAAGCTACAAAAGGTAAGTATTCAACATATACCTCTCTTATGTCACATGCTGAAAATTTCAGCATGTCACACTAGCAATGGCCGAATTCTTAAGGGTTAAGCAAGATAATTTGTCAATTTTTCATTAAAGGATAAATCAAAGGAGTTATGGAAATGATTTGAATTGTAGGTAAGGTTATTAAGTGTGATATTTTACATATCACACATGCTGAAATTTTTCAGCATGTGTGAAGGTGATAGTGGCCGAATATTGTCTCTTTTGGTGTCCAAGTTCATTCTTCATTTGTTAAGAAAGACTTACCATGTATTGTTGATTTATTTTAATGAGAAAAATCAAAGTAAATTGGGGATTATCTTGAATAAAAATGGATGTTGCACATGCTGAAAAATTCAGCATGGCAAGGAGCATAATGGCCGATTTTCATGTGATGAAAAGAAGGGATTTTTGTGTCTTGCACTTTATGACAAAAATGTGACAATTATGGCATGATTTAATAATTGATTATTTGGCAAATATTTAGTGTTTATTTCAGATTTTCCATGTCATCAAATGATGACAACATTGAGCCAATCAAAAGGTGCCAAGTAAGCAATGACTAAATGATGGTCAAATGGAGTGATGCCAAGTAAGCAAAACATTGTCACCATGATGTCTCACACCCTCTGAAGCACTTAAAAGGAAATTTTCAAGAGGGGGAGAAGCATAGGGGTGGACGGCCAAAGAGTGCTATAAGGAGAAAAGAAGAACAAACAAAAACAACACCAAGACTTGCATTCAAAAGTGATCAAAGTGCCAAAGCTTTCTTCTCCTACACTTTCTTTCTTTCTTCTCTTGTAAAAAGCCTATTGTACTTTACTTCTTTCATTCTTGAATAGGCTTCATAGAAACCACCATTCATTTATCTTTGTACAAGATTGATCAAGTTGTGATCAATCTTCATTCTTACGAGGTGGTGGTGTTCGTGTGAATTGTACTCACAATACAAGGTTTGTAAAGGGTTGGAGTTAGGTGTAACTCTATCAACCCTGTGGTAAGGTGTACTGCGTGTGTGAAATTAGTGTGAACCAAGGAAGGTGTTCCTTGAAGACTGGAGTAGGTTGTTTATAACCGAACCAGTATAAAATTCTTGGTGCAATTTACTTTCAGCATTTACTTTTCAGTTTCTGCACTGGTTATACGTTTTGTTCACGTTCGGAAAAATAGCAAACGATTTTCAAAAATTATAAAAATTTCCAGAAACATACATAAACGTTCTAGGGTTAATTTGGCACAAGTTTCAACCCTTTTTGACAAGTATAGGTCAGTCAAACATCAAAAGTTCTGAGACTAGTGCAGTCTGATTTTCAGACTTGCAAAGGTTGAGACTTTGGTGGTATTTGACCTACTTACCAAAAGAATTTTCAAAAACTGTTTCAACCCATTTCAATATAGTGTGTGAGGAGTTATTGGTCAAATTTTCAGATCATTTGGACATTCACACAAATAGGAATTAATTTTTCAAAACCATCTACCGTTTCTGGCAGATTTGCACAATCTGAGTGCCAACGGTTTTTGAAGGGGTTAAAGGTTGAATTTTGATTTGAAATTTTTAGGGGACCCTCATAACATCTGAGGCTAAGTTCTCTCAAAATTTCATAATTTTTGGAGACCTCTAACCTGGTTTTAAAAACGTTTTAATACAGGTCCTGAAAACAGAATCTGGTTTCAGAACTTGAATTGTTCAAGTTTAAAGAAATTTTAAAAAGCACGCTTTCCGCACCATCTATTCAACCCCCCCCCTTCTAGTGGTGCCTTGCAGATCCTACAAGTGGTATCAGAGCGCAGGAATACTCACTACAAGGAATCCAACGATTCAGTGAGATGGCATCCACAAATTTCAAAACCGAACAAGAAGGTATGTCGAGCCAAAGGCCTCCACTTTTTGACGGTGAGTCTTTTATTCAATGGAAACTTAGGATGAAACTTTTTCTTATGGCTATAGATATAGATCTTTGGTCAATAATTGAAGATGGTCCATATGTCCCATCTAATGTATCCACTATAGACGGAGTTACCTTAGAAGTTATTAAAACTAGACAAGAATATACTAGTGAAGATAAAAAGAAACTGAGTATGAATGCTAAGGCCATGCAGTTACTCTTAAATGGTTTAAGTAAGAGTGAGTCTAGTTATGTGTCGAATTGTTCGAGTGCACAAGAAATGTGGAGAATCTTAGAAATGAAACACGAAGGCACAAGTCAAGTAAAAGAGTCTAAAATTAATATGCTCATGTCTACTCTTGAGTCTTTTAAGTTGTTGCCTAATGAGTCAATTGTAGATATGGATCTTCGTTTGACTAACATCTATAACTCTCTTGAGTCTCTTGGTAAGGCTTTTACTACGCAGGAAAAGGTACAGAAAGTCCTACGGAGCCTTCCTTCGGAATGGGATCCTAAAGTGACTACTATAGAAGAAAGCAAGGAGACTAAGTCAATAAAAATGGAAGAACTCATTGGTTCACTCAAAGTTTATGAAAACAAACTTATTATTCGGAAATCGGAATCAACCAAACAAGGTAAGACAATTGCTTTTAAATCAAATGAATACGTCTCCCCTCCCTCCGATCACGTAGATAATAGTGATTCCGAATCAGATAATGATGATTTAATTCTATTGGCTAAAGGACTAAGAAGATTCATGAGAAAGACATTTAGAAATAAAAACAAGGGCACTACATCTAAGAGAAATAAAAACAAGTCAAATGATAAGGACATTAAATGTTATGAATGCGGCAAACTCGGACACTTATCATATGACTGCCCAAACAAAGAAAAGCAAACTAATAAATACCCTGACAAGGAGCGGAACAAAAATAGACTCGTCTCAGATCCTAAACAAAGGAAACGTGCACTAAAGGCCTCCACATGGAGTGACTCATCAGACTCCGAAACTGAGACCGAAGAGGAGACCGCTCAAGTTTGCTTCGCTTCAAAGGCGTCTAATGAGGTATCATCCGATTCTGACTCTGACTCTGAACCTTCTTATGATGATCTTTTTAGTCAGTATCTTGAATTACATAAATTTACTAAGACTCTTGCAAAAGAAAAGAAACGTTTAATTGAAGACAAGAAACTGTTAGAATCTTCTAACGAGAATCTTGTTGCTCAATTAAGCGATTCAAAGAAAGAGTCTTCATATGTCATCACTGCACTAAAAACCGAGATCTCATCATTGACTTCTCAAAATAATGAAATGAAATCCGAGATTTCAAATTTGAAATCAAGGAATACAGACTTAGAGAAAATGATGAAACAATTCGATACAGGGTCAAACATGCTGCATCGCATCATATTATCACAAAAGCATGACAGTGACAAAACTGGATTGGGATACGTTGATACTAATGAAGTATCAACCAAACCAACCAAGTTTGTTGTGTCTAAGAAAGTAGACACCCCTAAGCATCAAGTGGCGTCTACGATGACGCAAAAAGCACCCCCTTCCACACGCCCCACTTCCTCATATCATATGAAATATAACGTTGTACCATATAGATATGAGAAGAAAAGAACAATGCATACACGAAATACATATCATCCACGCACTACGCACACGTACACAAGGACATATCACAAACGTCCTTCATATAATGAGTATAAAGGAGTCCTTGGGCAAAGACCCAAAATACACGCATCACATGTATACTATATCGCACCTTCATCTACATTCTTGCCATTTGATAGACCGAGAAGGATCACCCAAGTATGGGTACCGAAAGGTACCTTTACCAAAAGGTGATTAACTAACTCGAAAGGACCCAAAATTAAAAGGGTACCTAAATCACCTTTTCACATTGCAGGGAGACCACTCATCGAAAGACACATCAATAAAGTGGTTCCTTGACAGTGGTTGCTCGAGGCACATGACAGGTGACCCGAGCCTGTTCTCCAAATTAAAGAAGGTCACAAAAGGCGGTCCGTGACCTTTGGAGACAACAATGAAGGCAAGATCATTGGAAAAGGTACGATTGGCAATCCGAATACACTTCAAATCTCCAACGTGTTTTTGGTAAGCAACTTATCTTACAATCTTCTTAGTATTTCTCAATTTGTTGACAATGGTTTCAATGTGTGTTTTACTCACCCTTATTGTAATATAATAAATAAAAATGGAGAAACCGTTTTAAAAGGAAAACGAGAAGGAAATATCTTTACGCTATCTATGGATGATGTAGTAGACGCTAAAGTTAAATGTTTTATGTCAAATGAACCCAATGTGAATTTGTGGCATAGACGTCTAGGACACATAGGTATTTCTACACTAGAAAAATTGCAACGAAAGAACCTAGTACGGGGATTGCCTACGCTTGATTTAGACAACTTTCAGTTGTGTGAATCTTGCATAAAAGGCAAACAAACACGTGAGTCACTTAAGCCTAAAAATGAGATAAGCACGACTAGAATACTAGAACTATTGCATATCGATTTGTTTGGTCCTAGTCGCACTACAAGCCTTGGTGGGCGTCACTATGCATGTGTGATTGTTGATGACTTTTCTCGCTATACTTGGACTTTATTTCTTGCACATAAGGATGATAGCGCCGTAGAAATCGCTAAATTAATTAAACAACTTGAAAATCAATACGGCGTAAATGTGAAAAGAATAAGAAGCGATAGAGGCGGTGAGTTTAAAAATAAAGAAATGATTTCGTTTTGTGAAGAAAAAGGAATTAAACATGAGTTTTCGCCACCTAGAACTCCACAATTAAATGGAGTAGTAGAAAGAAAGAATCTCACACTACAAGAAATTGCTAGAACCATACTTTGCGAAAATAAATTGCCTAGATTTCTGTGGGCGGAAGCCGTAAATTGTGCATGCTATATTGTAAATCGCCTATCTATAAGAAAGAAAATAAACAAGACGCCTTACGAAATTTTGAATGATCGCATGCCTAAGATTGATTATTTTCGTGTATTTGGATGCAAATGCTTTGTCTTGAATACAAAAGATAATTTAGATAAATTTGAATCCAAATCAATTGAGTGCATTTTTGTTGGGTATTCCATAAATTCAAAAGCATATAGATGTTATGATCCTCTCACTAGACAAATCATAGAATCTATTCATGTTAAATTCAATGAATTTGGAGAGATTGATAAAGATAAGGAATATGACGATGATTTTGAATTGAAACCCGCTTTGGATGAAGATAATGATTCTTTTGATATGCATGAGATGAATGAGACACTAGAAATGCATGATAACTTAGAAAATAATCAACCAAGATGGCATAGAGATCACCCACAAGATCTCATCATAGGCGACATTACTCACGGTGTGCGACCACGTAGAAGAATCACTTCGGATGAAATAAATGAATTTCATGCTATGATTTCTGAAATTGAGCCCAAAAATGTGCATGATGCCTTGAGTGATTCATCTTGGATTGATGCTATGCATGACGAACTTAATCAATTCGTTAGAAATGATGTATGGGATTTAGTGCCACGACCACAAGATAAGACAATAATAGGCACAAAGTGGGTATTTAGGAACAAAATGAATGAAGAAGGAAAGGTCGTTAGAAATAAAGCAAGACTCGTAGCTCAAGGATATAATCAAGAAGAAGGAATAGACTACGATGAAACATTTGCACCCGTAGCACGTTTAGAAGCTATACGACTCTTACTTGCTATTGCTTGCTTGAAAGATTTTAAATTATATCAAATGGACGTCAAAAGTGCTTTTCTAAACGGATTTATACAAGAAGAAGTATACGTGAAGCAACCACCCGGTTTTGAAGATTTGAAACATCCAGATCACGTGTACAAACTAAAGAAGGCCTATATGGCCTACAGCAAGCGCCGAGAGCATGGTATGATCGTTTTGCCACTTTTCTTTTAGAAAATAATTTTAAACGTGGTACTATAGATAGTACACTATTTTTGAAACAAGAAAAATCAGATTTGCTTATTATTCAAATTTACGTGGATGACATTATTTTCGGTTCTACCTCACATAGACTTGTTAAAGATTTTGAAAATTGTATGAAAGCTGAATTTGAAATGTCTATGGTTGGTGAACTTAATTATTTTCTTGGCTTGCAGATTAAGCAAACGAGTAAAGGAATTCATATAAGCCAAGCTAAGTACGTAAATGACATGATCAAGAAGTTCAATTTTGAAAATTTGAAACTATCCCCCACGCCTATGAGTGTTACTACTAAATTAGACAAAGACGAACATGGTAAAAACGTTGATAATGGATTATATCGATCCATGATAGGTTCTTTACTATATTTAACTGCTAGTAGGCCTGACATTATGTTTAGCGTATGCATGTGTGCTCGTTTTCAAAGTCAACCTAAGGTGTCACACTTAAATGCGGTAAAAAGAATATTCCGCTATATTAAGCACACGCCCACCTTAGGTATTTGGTATGATAAGGACTCTACATTCGACTTACATGCTTACACTGATGCAGATTATGGCGGCTGCAAGATAGATAGAAAAAGCACGAGCGGAACTTGCCAATTTATAGGAAATTCCCTTATTTCATGGTTTTCCAAAAAGCAAGCAAGTGTTGCTTTGTCCACTACTGAGGCTGAGTATATGGCTCTTAGCCTTTGTTGCACACAGTTGTTGTGGATAAAACAACAACTTTCGGACTTTGGAATTACTGTAAATAAAATTCCTATATATTGTGATAGTATGAGTGCAATAAATTTGTCTAAGAACCCCGTATTACACTCTAAGGCTAAGCATATAGAAGTTCGCAATCATTTTCTTCGTGATCACGTTAACAATGGTAATATTGTCATAGATCACGTACGCACAGAATCACAAGTAGCGGATATATTTACAAAGGCCTTAAATCAAGCCACATTTGAATCTCTTCGTTCTAAATTAGGCATGCTTCCTGTTGATGTGATTTAATGCGATATTATTTGATTTACTTTCCTTTTTGACAGGAATCTTTTGATTAACTTTCCAAAATAAATGGGGAGAGAGAAGCATGATTTAAGGGGGAGAGAGATCACTGATTGATCCTAACTGCATGAATCAAGGGCGAGCCGGATTTGAAATTCGAAATTCAAATTTCAAATCTGTGCATAATTCAAGGGGGAGAGATAACACTTAAATCATGTACACTAGTTATTTTGAAAATCATCAAAAGGGGGAGATTGTAGAAATATGAGGGTTTGAGTGATTTCAAAATAAAGAAATTTGAATATATATATATATATATATATATATAAACGTTGAGTATATATATATATATATATATATATATATATATACACAAGTGTACATGTATGCATGATAACTTGCCTTATTTAGCTTATATATCATGTTGCCATACTAACGAGCCATGAAGCTTTAAAGCTTACATCATATGGCGAACATTTGTTGAGTTTATACTATTTTCAGGTGCCACAATTAATGAACTAAAGTAGTTCATTAAGTGAAGTACTTAGTTTAATAAACTAAGTAGTTCATTAAAGGAAGATGCATTTGGAAAAGGCATAAAGGCAACATGGCTATGGAAGGAAAGTCCTCTCCTCCTCCCCACATTCATTTCACACGTTTTTATACATATATATATACTATATTTTCAGATTTTTTATAAAAGGCACATACACATGTATTCCAACGTACTACCGACACGTTATATATCTTACGTACGTACGTTAACGTCACACCACTATACTTAACTCATATTTATGAGTATATTCAGGTCTTATATCATATGATATAAGATATGGTGATGACAAATTAAATACGACACGATAAAAGGTTCTAAACCGAAATTTGTCGTATCGGGCGAATACCGAAACTTCGCCAACGTGTCACGTACTTGCCATAAATAAATGGTCAGCCCATATACATCTAAAATTGATGGAAATTTCGTGATACACATGGTGTGATTAGCCAAAAATACTTTCCATGTTGGCACACACAAATCACCCCACATTTAGGCCAAAATGTGAAGATTCCAATTTTATTTTTGTCACATGTTTATGGTACCATTTTAAATCAGCCAAGAGCTGAAATTTAAAATATATATTATATATATTATGTATAACATAATATATATATCATGTGCAAAAGTTGGAATTTAAATTAGAGAAAAATCGGGTAATCGATAAATATCGAAAATTCGGTTTTCTACGCACATGACATGGAACGTTTTTCTTGAACATCATGTGACACGTATCTAGACACTTTATACATATAATATACATCTTAAAGTGCTCTATAAAATTAAATTAAGGGCTGATTGGAATATTACATGTGTGCATTATTAAATGTACACTATTTTACAAAGTTAGCAAAAATAAAATTCAGCACATGTATATACATATCATAAACGCCTATACAGCTGAGATGAAGCACATGTGGAGCCTTGTTGGCATGTTGATTGGTCAAGGATCAATCATACAATGTTGATGAATCAAAGAGAGAAGCTACAAAAGGTAAGTATTCAACATATACCTCTCTTATGTCACATGCTGAAAATTTCAGCATGTCACACTAGCAATGGCCGAATTCTTAAGGGTTAAGCAAGATAATTTGTCAATTTTTCATTAAAGGATAAATCAAAGGAGTTATGGAAATGATTTGAATTGTAGGTAAGGTTATTAAGTGTGATATTTTACATATCACACATGCTGAAATTTTTCAGCATGTGTGAAGGTGATAGTGGCCGAATATTGTCTCTTTTGGTGTCCAAGTTCATTCTTCATTTGTTAAGCAAGACATACCATGTATTGTTGATTTATTTTAATGAGAAAAATCAAAGTAAATTGGGGATTATCTTGAATAAAAATGGATGTTGCACATGCTGAAAAATTCAGCATGGCAAGGAGCATAATGGCCGATTTTCATATGATGAAAAGAAGGGATTTTTGTGTCTTGCACTTTATGACAAAAATGTGACAATTATGGCATGATTTAATAATTGATTATTTGGCAAATATTTAGTGTTTATTTCAGATTTTCCATGTCATCAAATGATGACAACATTGAGCCAATCAAAAGGTGCCAAGTAAGCAATGACTAAATGATGGTCCAATGGAGTGATGCCAAGTAAGCAAAACATTGTCACCATGATGTCTCACACCCTCTGAAGCACTTAAAAGGAAATTTTCAAGAGGGGGAGAAGCATAGGGGTGGACGGCCAAAGAGTGCTATAAGGAGAAAAGAAGAACAAACAAAAACAACACCAAGACTTGCATTCAAAAGTGATCAAAGTGCCAAAGCTTTCTTCTCCTACACTTTCTTTCTTTCTTCTCTTGTAAAAAGCCTATTGTACTTTACTTCTTTCATTCTTGAATAGGCTTCATAGAAACCACCATTCATTTATCTTTGTACAAGATTGATCAAGTTGTGATCAATCTTCATTCTTACGAGGTGGTGGTGTTCGTGTGAATTGTACTCACAATACAAGGTTTGTAAAGGGTTGGAGTTAGGTGTAACTCTATCAACCCTGCGGTAAGGTGTACTGCATGTGTGAAATTAGTGTGAACCAAGGAAGGTGTTCCTTGAAGACTGGAGTAGGTTGTTTATAACCGAACCAGTATAAAATTCTTGGTGCAATTTACTTTCAGCATTTACTTTTCAGTTTCTGCACTGGTTATACGTTTGTTCACGTTCGGAAAAATAGCAAACGATTTTCAAAAATTATAAAAATTTCCAGAAACATACATAAACGTTCTAGGGTTAATTTGGCACAAGTTTCAACCCTTTTGGACAAGTATAGGTCAGTCAAACATCAAAAGTTCTGAGACTAGTGCAGTCTGATTTTCAGACTTGCAAAGGTTGAGACTTTGGTGGTATTTGACCTACTTACCAAAAGAATTTTCAAAAACTGTTTCAACCCATTTCAATATAGTGTGTGAGGAGTTATTGGTCAAATTTTCAGATCATTTGGACATTCACACAAATAGGAATTAATTTTTCAAAACCATCTACCGTTTCTGGCAGATTTGCACAATCTGAGTGCCAACGGTTTTTGAAGGGGTTAAAGGTTGAATTTTGATTTGAAATTTTTAGGGGACCCTCATAACATCTGAGGCTAAGTTCTCTCAAAATTTCATAATTTTTGGAGACCTCTAACCTGGTTTTAAAAACGTTTTAAAACAGGTCCTGAAAACAGAATCTGGTTTCAGAACTTGAATTGTTCAAGTTTAAAGAAATTTTAAAAAGCACGCTTTCCGCACCATCTATTCAACCCCCCCCTTCTAGTGGTGCCTTGCAGATCCTACAGAGTCTACCACATTCAGAACCACGCCTAATGATCTTCTCCGTTTGGATATCCTGTGGGAGACAAATTTTTGGATGCATCAGTACGATACAGATTATTTCTTTCATAAGATGGCTAATGGAGAGTAATTTATGAGAAAAAGTGGGGACATAAAGGCAGTTTTTAAGTTTAATGAATGGGGACAGGCTAATACTGCCTTCGCCTTCGATGGAGGAGTATATGCTATTAGCAGTGCGAATACCCCTTTTTGTGGGACGAGTAACCTGTTGAAACTCTCGGATATCATAGGACATTGTGTCGGTTGCACCACAGTCGAATAACAATGCTGGATTTTCATATTTCCGAAACTGTCCCTGAGTATTACCAAAAGAAAAAACACTACTCTTATAAATAGAGTCAGGAGGGCTTAGGGGTAAATTTATCCCAAGTCTTGTACCTTTAACTTTCGCCCCTGAAATTTCTCCAGCCACATCTGTGGCTTCTGGAGTGTTCTCTTGCCTGCCGCTGCGCGTAACCCCTCCAAAGCCAGCTTGGCCTTCCTGCTCCACGCTATCGCCGGCGGCTGTGAAGTTTCCCATGGATGGGCTACCCTTCTTCCCTCTTTTTTGCGTATCTAGCCACCATTCTAGGTAGCCAATCCAACTGAAAGCATCCGTCTGCTGTGTGGCAGTTGCCGCCACAGTGGGTACACTTCAATGGGCTTTCTCGTCGTCTATGCGGGATGATGAACCCAGTGGAGCGTTCCTCCCCTGGTCTGACCGCGTCTTTTCTTGTTTGAGCACTATCTCCCTCTTTGTGTTGGGCGATTATTTAAGGACATTAGTCCACTTCCTATGCCAGAGGGATTATTTCCTAAGGATGGTTCTCCTTCACTCTTCATTATCTTCCTCCTATGCGCCTCCCGCCGGATCTGTGCATAAGCATCCCCTACTGTGGGTAATGGAGTTGTCTTTAGAATATCCCTCTTCTCAGCATCATAGTCTCCGCTTATTGCTTATAGAAATTGGTAAAGTCTATTTTGTTGCTGGATCTGATTGTGGATGGTCATGTCCTTTGGACACTGCATTGGGTTGGGGAGCCGTCTGTATATATCCTTCCAGATTGATTGAAGTTATCTATAGATCCGTTCCAAGGGATGTGTTCCTTGCCTCACACTGTTAGCTTTCAAGGTTAAATCGTAAATTTGCAAGGGATCTATCCCACTACTGTATGTGGATTCAATCTCTTTCCGTAAGTCCCATGATGTCGAATAATCGATGTATTGGTTCACGATGTCAGGTTCTATGTTTTCCAAGATCCATGTAAGAACAACGGAGTCTGACTGCCTCCACTGTTCGTAGCTTGGATCTTCTTTCCGTGGTGGGAGACAATGATATATCTGAGCCTCTCCCTCCCGTTGATGGTCAGAGTGATTTTCCTAGCCCATACTAAATAATTGTGGTCATTGAGTTTTTCTGCGAGATTAAGTTGGGTGTTGGAAGAACTGTCCGCTGGGTGCTGTCTCGGTGCCCATTTTTGCAGTAGTTCTAACACTTGAGACAGATTCATTGAATCAGTCATTGGGTTGGTTACCCCCCAGACTGAGATGTGCTTGACTGGGGTGTTTGGTCGGCCATGAGAATAGTTCCAGGTAATTTGAGTCAGGTAAGTGATGAGCACTCTATATTTCACTTCCTTAGAGGTGGAATTCCAGCTCTGATAACATATTCGGCTTAAGAAAAAAATCTCTCTTACATTTGATAGTATGTCAAACGGCTGATTAAATAATACAAAGAACTCTACAATCTAGGAATTCAGAGTTTAATGTAGTATCAATCAAGAAATGATTACATCAATCATATTTACTATCTTGATCTATTTTCCTTATTTTGTGACAATCTTCTCACAAATTGTTTATCGAACAATAGTATAAGAGAAGATATGTTGAAACATCCTTGTAACGGAATAAACTGGTAGATCAATTTTAAACAAGTCACAGGCAGTTTGTGATTTGTAATTTATCTGTATATCTTTAAAAGATGCAAATGCATGTCTTCTATATCCTTTGAACCTCTAGTAGATCGAATGACACCTAATTTAAACTAGATATAACAGGAAAAAATTTCCATGCTACAAAATGGTAAAACGTTCTTGGATTCTTTTTCGGTGTTTTATGCCGCATGCATTTTCATTGGCATTTTATTTTTTAGTTAAATTTATGTTGGAAAAGTCCCAAAACAAGTACCTAATTAAGATATCACGGCCACTTGGAGCATGCATTGGACCATGACATAATATAAAATATGTTTTACAACTATGTATTTAAGTTGAAGACATGCCGAGTATATCCTAACGAAAGCTAAAGCTATGGTTAGGGATATAAGTTGATATGTGATGTGTTAATATAAAAATTATATACATGCATATATATACACACATATGTGTGTGTGTATAACATGAGGTTGTTGATTTATCCTAGGGGGCAAACGGTTGACCAACTTTTTTTTTTCCCCTTTCCTGTTATTGTATATGTCTATCTATGATTTTCTTGTTTAATTCGTGTTGTACAATTTCTTGTGGACGTTAATAACTGAAAGAATATTCTTGATTAGTGGATATGTTTTCAACAAGTATAATTTGACAGCTTTCTTGGAAGAACACTTGGAACATTCATATCTAGTACCAAAAATTGTCCACAAGGAAAAGAAATAATTGGTAGCTAGACATGCTGGCAATATTTGGAATCAACCAGCTCACTCCATTGAGAAACATTCGAGGATTTTGTCTACAATTAGTTTAGAGCATCGGACAACTTTATAGTTGTCTGTTATTAAACAAAGCATGACTGATTTTCAGTATGGTGATTATCTTAATTCATATATAAAATGAGACGAAAACTAATCAAATATGAAGATGGAACAAAGTGATGATTACACCAGGTTTTGGTTTACGAATTATCCTTGGCAACATCAACTTTTACGCTATTAAGACATTTCAATAGACGCACTTATCACGTAGCTCAGTTGTTACTCAGCTGATAGATAACATCTAATGTGGCTGATTCGAATCTTGATAGTCATAGTATGCATGTTTGGATTCTGCCGTCGGCTTTTTATACCAAAGTTAATTTAGATTTAGACACGTTGTGAACATCTAATTATATATCTTTTTATTTTAAAAGTCGTTGAATTACTTGATTTATATTTTTACAAATTTCATTGCGACTAAGATGGTGACGTTTTTCAAGTCATGATATCTTTGCATGCAAGACATTTCAATAGACAAAAATGGTGAAAGTGCCAACTCGATGCGGCTAAAGACAGCAATCACATATTGGAATCCACCTGTTCGCCATGCCAGGCAATATATTGCGCAATCAAATTTTGTTGTTGCAAAAAGTTAAACTCCAACTCAAAGGATCTCATTGTCCCAGCCTCAAAGAGTTGCGTGTAGGATGTAAATCAGGAGTCCAACGGCTTCCTAGATTAGGTGAGATTTTATACAGTTACTCATACAAAGTGCCCCTCAGACCACAAAAAAAAGAGCCTATAGCGACAGCCAAAAAACGTCGCTATTTCGTCGCTATAGGCATATTGCGACGAAATAGCGACGAAAAATGAAGGTCGTTATACGGCTTGTCGCAAAGCAAATTTCGTCGGCACTGCGTCGCTATATTGTGACGAAAACAATTTTGTCGGTGTATCGTCGCCAAACTGCGACGAGAAACTGTCAGGTCTGCGACCTGTTTTCTGCTGTTGCTGTTTCGTCGGTAAAATATTTTCGTCGCTATTTTGTATTTTTTTATTTTTTTTATTAAGGTTCTGCGACAAAGACACTCGTCGCAAAAGTTCGTCGGTATAAGTATTGCCGTCGCTATTTATTATTTTTTTATTTTTTGTTTCCGTTTTATTTCGTCGCAAAATGTCGTCGTTATATGTCTTTTCGTCGCTAATTTTAAATTTTTGTTTTTTTATTACCGATCTGCGACAGTACAATTTCGTCGCCGGTTTGTCGGTATTTGTTATTTTTAAAAATATTAAATTTACTAATAATTATTTTAAATACATTATTTAATATTAAATTTTAATTTTTTTTTGATTTATTAATAATATTAATACATTATTAATTAAAAAGTTTTTATTATTATTTAATTTCTATAATATATTTTATTTTGTATATTAAATCATTTGTACGAATATTATACAGTAATACGGTATTTGCGCATTCAAGTTCGTATAATTAAACAACACAAACGAAATAGAATCCGTAAAATTGTCAGCTAGAATATAAAAGTACAAAGAAAATGTCAATACAACAAATGAAATAGACTGTACAAACAATGAAAAAATAAAAAACTATGCAGAGGAAGATGGAGGGGGATCATGCGGAGAAGAGTGACCATCAAGAGGGCGAGGCTGAGGCTGAGGCTGCGAGGAGCAGGAAATGAAAGACATGACTACCTGCGACAGGTGCGAGATTTGCTGGTTCGTTGCCTCCTGCACCTGCATCGTCTGCCGCTGCGCATGCTCAAACACCTGTTGAAGCGCCTGCTGCAGCGCCTGTACACTCTCCTCATGCCTCGTCCTGATGGTCTCTATCTCACGCTGCAGCGCCGCATTATCTGATTCCAGGCGCGAAATATCCTCTGGCGTCGCAGAAGGCGCGGAGGTGCTGGCCTCGGAGGAAGCACCTGCTTGTAGAACTTCGGGAAAGAATCGCGGCGCTGCTGATCCAACCCCGTACACCTCCCTCTTCTTCTTATTTTGAGGGCCGACGGTCCGAACCGCATCCCAATAAGCGCGGTTCTTGTCGGCCTGTTTGCCCCTATCTGCGAGTAATCTGTTGTACTCGTCCTGAAATGAGAATAAGAATTGTTATGCTTTAACAATAAAACAAACTAAGGAAAAAACAAATGATATCGTAGTCTACTTACACTGATGTCGCGGGCCTTCGTCGTGATCCAGTCCTCCGTCCCGTCGGAGGCTTTCTTCCGATGCGTCTTGTAGAAGAGATCGTAGGAGGCTGGCCACTCCCCCGTCTCCTCGTGCTGAAAGAATGAAATAAAATATGTTAGTGAAATCCAGAATTTTAAAAATTTCGGCATGACCTATTCGTTTATCGGAGGTATCCCGGCCTTAAAGGCCTCTCCCAAGTCAAATCAAAAATAAAAATAAAAAGGCAAATGAACACATGTACCACTTAAAGTAACCATATACGAATACCAAAAAAACAACAGCGCAACATAAGAAATCAACGAATATAAATAATCCACTTAACTCAATGAATATAAATAATCCACTTAAGTCAATGAATGTAAATAATCCAATGAAATCAATGAATCTAAATAATCCAATATTAAAATACTCACCATAGAACGCATCGTGGTGGCGTAGGAAACCGAACCACCTGAGTGTGTGGCAGGTGCTGGGCCCTGTACATTGCCGCTGCGCCGGTTCGCCGCGTTCCGGGCGCTACGGGCTTGGTAAGCAGGGTCCCTCCACCCTTCTACCCACGCCGCCCAGACGGTCTCGGATACGTAGGCAGGCCTTATCCACGTGGGGTCACGCTCCGACTTGGTCTTGAGGGAGTTGACGAAGTCGCCGTAGCGTTTGGCGGTCCTATGCCGCCAGGCCTGCTCCACGTCGTGGGCGATGTCGGCTGGCCAGCTGTACGCCTTCTGCAATTATCATACGGAGGAATAATAAAAGTGTGGTTAGAAAAGTAATGATTGATTACGCATCAAAAAGTGAAATTCATCAAATTTGAATACCTGAAACTCATCCCAGTAGAACCTACGTGTCTCCGGGGTGACACGGGCCCAGGAATATCCAGATGGGTCAAGCCTCAGGTGGAAGGACCGGGTGATGTAACCGGAAAGCGCGCCATTGTCCGATCCAAACCTGAAAGAGGTGAAGTTGTTAGGAAAAAATAACGCGTGAAATATATTTGAAAACATGTTAAATAAATTAATCATTACTTACTTATGGGTATCATGTGACCAAGGGAGGGGATGACGCCCTGGTATGACACCCTGGTCCGATGCCGCATCAGACGCCGGATGAGGTGCTGAACCGCTGGGTGTGGGTGGCGTTGTATGTCTGGGGGGTGCGGACATGTCGGCAGATCGCAAAAGGTCTGCGTCCGCAGCCAGAGCGGCGGTCGAAACCGAGGCATACGTATCATGCTGAGAAAAGAACATATCGAACTCTCCTTGAAGGTCCTGTGTAGCTGGTGGGTATGTGGATCTCGTCGGTAAACCCTCACTAGCCATCAGATCTGAGAGGAACATATTAACAATTTTTAAAGGTTTCGGCATGACCTAAGCGTTTATCGGAGGTTTCCCAACCTTAATGGCCTCTCCAAAGACAAATCCAAATCCAACAACCTTGAACTAGTATCATACCGAAAATCATATGCAAACCTCTTACAAAACAGTTTGTACATATATATACCCGTATATGCATATATATACCATATACATATATACCCATATATACATATATATACCCGTATATGCATATATATACCATATACATATACCCGTATATACATATATATACCATATACATATATATACCCGTATATACATATATATACCCGTATAT
>AP025044.1:9067326-9186258 GCA_036186865.1 Eustoma russellianum | reverse complement strand
ATATACCCGTATATACATATATATACCATATACATATATATATACCAAAATAGATTATATAATTATAAATATATTTAAATACCCAAATACGAAAATTAACTACAAAATCCATAAATTCATAATAAAGAAGCAATGTTTTCATGGTTTAGGGCCAAATATATATATACACGCACGTACATAAACATATATGTATATACCGTATATACATATATGTATATATGTATACCGTATATACATACATACATATATATATATACCGTATATACATATATATACCATATACATGTATACCCATATATAGATATATGCTCTATATATACCGTATATACATATATATACTACATACATATATACCATATACATATATATACCATATACATATATATACATACATAATTCTATACACATATACATATATATACCACAGCCACCCACACCCAGCCCCGCACCCAGCCCCGCACCCAGCACCACCCAGCCCCGCCACCCAGCCCCGCACCCAGCACCCAGCACCACCACCCAGCACCACCGCCCAGCACCACCCAGCCCTGCACACAGCACCACCGCCCACCCACACCCAGCCCCGCACCCAGCACCCACTGCCCAACACCACCACCCAGCACCACCGTCCAGCACCACCCAGCCCCGCACCCAGCACCACCGCCCACCCACACCTAGCCCCGCACCCAGCACCCACTGCCCAACACCACCACCCAGCACCACCGCCCAGCACCACCCAGCCCCGCACCCAGCACCTCCGCCCATCCACACCCAGCCCCGCACCCAGCCCGCACCCAGCACCCAATGCCCAGCACCACCCAGCCCCGCCACCCAGCCCGCACCCAGCACCACCGCCCAGCCCACACCCAGCACCACCACCCCATAAGACATTAAAAAAAATTAAAAACAACATAACTAATTAAAATCAGAAAAACGAAATAGGAAGAGAAACTAACCGAAGAAGGGAGGTCAACGGAGAACTTCGCCGCGGGAGGGAGCTTTCGCCGGGGGAGGGAGGGAGGTTTCACCGGTGGGGGGAGCTTTCGCCGAGGGGAGGGAAATGGGGAAGGAGGGAAATGGGGAAGAAAGAGGGGGAGTTCACCTTATGTGCATAATTTTGCGACGACATAGCGACGAACGTTTGTCGCTATTTAGTTTCGTCGCTATTTTTCATGTGTCGTCGTTATTTCAAATGTAGCGACGCAACATTTCGTCGGTAACTCGTCGGTGTTATAATTTTTGAAAAAAAAATACAAAATATAAAGTAGTATATACATGAATATAAGTACATCAACACATACACACTTTCATATGAAGAGGTACATAAAAAATTTTGGCTAATGTCAATCTTCCTGGTCATCTGCATCCTCATACGCATCTTCATCTTCATCTTCATCTTCATCTTCATCTACATGCTCGTCGTCCTCTTCATCCTCGTATTCGTCTTCGACTACGTCTTCAATATTGTCAGGCGGTTGTATGTTGAGATGAATTTCGATGAAACCGCCGTTGGGGTCATTTAGAGGGAGGTCGTGCAGTTCAACATGTGTCGTATCTAGAACAGACGGGTTTTCTTCTTGAAATGCGGCGTCCATACCATCTGAACCTGTCTGTATACTAACATCAAACTTGCTCGATTTCACTTTGCACACGGCTCGCCAGTCTTTTGAGCTCGCATTCATCCTCGTTGTTGGATACGATAGATAGTACACCTGGGACGCTTGACTAGCCAAAACGTATGGATCGTATTTTCTGTACCGTCGCCCTTGGTGTATGTCTACCAACTTATATTGGTCGTGAACCTTTGTGCCAACGCGATAACCTTCTCGAGTTGGATCGTACCATTCGCATTTGAATAGGACCACCCGCTTTATAGGCAATGCCGGATATTCGAGCTCAATGATGTCAGTAAGGTAGCCGTAGAAGTCATCCTCGTCCGGGCTATTGTCATACCGCTTGACACACACTCCGCTGTTCTCCGACGATTTTCGGCTGGCATGGGAGACTGTGTGGAATCTATACCCGTTGACAAAACACATGTCGTGGCGCGTGACTCTGTTAAATGGACCCTCGGCTACTGGTGTCAGAATGTAACCATACTCATCGTCAGCCAGATAACCTTTGCTCGCCTGTAAAACGACAAGTAAGTATACATCAGCGGGGCAATAAATGCGTATCACATATCGTACACGTAACAGGCAAATATGTAAACTTACATGCCACCTGAACCAATCAGCAAACTTGGAATCTAACTCATTGTTTATTGCATCGCTCGATATACCCGGTGAACGGTGTTGCAATAAATCAATGAACAAGCTGAAGCAAATTACGAATGAGTACCATGTATATCTTTGTAACATAATGGATAGAGTATCGCAAGGTCTTTACAAAATAAAATTGGATATTGTTTATACCTCTGGAAACGGTCGACTTGACGGCAGTTGCGCAGAACATAAGAATGAGCAATCTTCAGCTCGCTGTCCCCCAATATCATTTCCTTTCCATGTCCATGAAATCTGATCGGATGTGTGAATATTGGGAGGACACCGGATCTGGTAATGCCGTCGTCGTTCCGGGGAACATCTCTGCACCTCGACGGGACATCTGGCTCGAAGTAATGAGACACGAAAGCCGATGCTTCCTCCGTCAGATAGGCATTGCACATCGAGGCCTCGACTTTCGCCTTGTTCTTGATGTTCAGCTTCAAATGCCTGAGATATCTGTTCATATAGTGAATGTATGTTCAGATGCTTGCGCTTAGACACATAAGAACGTCATGCACATAAAAAAAGAGTACCTCTCGAACGGATACATCCACCTGTACTGAACAGGACCACCAACACGTGCCTCGTATGGTAGATGAACTGGCAGGTGTTCTATTGAATCAAAGAAGGCCGGAGGGAATATAGTTTCCAGCTTGCATATAATCAGTGAGATTTCGCCCTCCAGCCTTGACATATTATCCACACTGAGTCTCGTGGCTGTAAGACATTTGAAAAACAGACTCATCTCGGTAATTGCTTCCCATACATTGGTTGGAAGCAGATCGCGGAATGCAATGGGCATCAACCGTTGCATGAAAACGTGACAGTCGTGGCTCTTCATCCCGTGCAAACCGCGTTTATTCACGTCGATGTTCTTCGACAGGTTCGAAACATGGCCATCAGGAAATCTAGCCGTCCCCAGCCACGATAACAACGCACTGACCTGCTCCGCATTCACCGTGTATGAGGACTTCGGCATGTATGATGTGCCAACGGGATGCAGCTCCGGTCGCATGTTGAGGTCGCGCATATCAAGTCGTGCCTTCATATTGTCTTTTGTTTTTCCTGGCACATTCAGCACTGTATTGAAAATGTTGTCAAACACGTCCTTCTCAATGTGCATGACATCCAGGTTATGTCAGATCATATTGCTCTTCCAGTACAGAAGCTCCCAGAATATGCTTCTCTTCTTCCACCCGATACAGTAACGAGCCAGGTCTGCGTTGTGACTGCCGTCCGGATCATCAGCGACCCCCACGAATCCACAACTGTCTATCTCCTGCAGCACCTCTGCACCCGTGAGGAGCTCGGGCTTTGTGTCCTTATCGATGATGCCAGGCATGAACGCCGTCATGTTCTTTCTGTACAAATGACGTCTGGGCAGGAACTTCCTATGGCTGTCGAACCAGCTTATCTTACGTCCATGTTTCAAGGACATCGTCTTCGCTTGCTTCATGCAGCAAGGGCAAGCGTATTTCCCCGCTGTGCTCCACCCCGACAACATAAAATAAGCCGGGAAGTCGCTGATCGTCCACATCAGCGCGGCGCATAGCTGGAAGTTTTGTTTAGTCGATACATCGAACGTCTCCATGCCAAACTCCCACAACCACTTCAGCTCCTGTATCAACGGCTGCAGGTATAGGTCGATCTTCTGTTTCGGATTCCTAGGCCCCGGTGCGATCATAGTCAAGAATATGTACGGCGTCTTCATGCACATCCAAGGCGGTAGATTGTACGGCGTCACGATTACAGGCCACGACGAATACTGCTCTCCCGACTGTCTAAACGGGTTGAACCCGTCGGTGCATAAACCCAACCTAACGTTCCTTGTCTCCGACGAAAAATCTGGATGCGTCGCATCGAACGTCCTCCAAGCTTCGCCGTCAGATGGATGGCACATCTCACCGTCTTTCGTGTAGTGCTCCGCGTGCCACCTCATCTGGCTAGCTGTGGCACCGGATGCGTATAGCCTCTGCAGTCTAGGGGCGAGAGGTAAATAGTAAAATTGTTTTCTTGGCACGTTCCGGTTTCTTTTGTTCGTTCTCCACCTGCTTGTCCCACAGACCCTGCACATGTCTTTATCCTCGTTGATGCCCCAGTATATGATGCACCCCTCTGAACAACAATCGATTTTCTGATGAGGTGGGTTGTGAGATCCCTCGCATATTTCTTCGGCATCAACCTGACCGGGTCCCCCTTCGACGTGTACAGTTGCAGATGTAGACGCCCCCTCATATTCGCCGTGACAGTACCATGTATGGTAATTGTGGACGAAACCTTGTTTCAATAAGTGAACCCTCACGTCACCCGGATCCTTATATTTACGGTTCTTGCATTTCTTGCACGGACATCTAATCTGCGTTCCACTTTCATTACTCGTCGCAAAATCCATAAATTCTTCGAGACCTTCAACAAATCTAAAACACCACTCCCCGTTGTTTACTCTCTGGTACATCCACTTTCTATCGCTTCTCCTCGGATCCATTTTCTCGATACACCTTCAAAATAACAGCAGCTATCTTTTTTCGGTGGTAGAAAAAATCAAAATTCCACACTTCGGTTTTTTCGTTCAAAATTGATGATTGATGTGTTTGAAATGAGAGAAGAATGGGAGAAGAGAAGAAGAAGGAAAATGGTTTTATCGTTCTCAGCCTGCAATGTTACCGACGCAATAGCGACGAGATAGCGACCACAAACAAACACAAATCTCGGAAACAAGCAAACACAATACCGACGACTTCGCGACGACCGGCGACGAACAAGAAACACAAATCTCGGAAACAAACACACATACCGACGATTTACCGACGACCAGCGACGAAACACGTCGTTTGATATGCTTTTACCGACGAAGTACCGACCACATTGCGACGCAAAACGTCTCTTCACTCCGTACGACGTGATTCGTCGCTACGTCGTCGCTACGTCGTCGCTAAAAGGCAGTCCGTCCAGTTCCCAATGCTTACAACGCGCGAATTTTTTTTGAATTTACCGACGTTTTACCGACGAAACAGCGACGGATAACGTTTCTTCACATTATTCGACGCGTTTCGTCGCTACTCCGTCGCCAAGTAGTCGCTATTCGGCAGTGCCAGTTCAGTTCCCAACAGTTGCATCGTACGATGAATATACGTCGCAAATTCGTCGCTACGTCGTCGCTAAAACAGCCGAAAGGTCATCACTGCACATTCCTAACGGTTGACAAAAACGTCGCTATGTCGTCGCTATGTCGTCGCTAATTTTACTATTTATACCCCAAACATCCGCACATATACATACACACATATAAGGTTATAAATAATCAAAATATGCCGCGTCGTTTTAAAAGAACCCCAAGGCGTGGTGGACGGGCAATCAGTGCCCCTCCAGAAGGGCCTCCTCCTCCTCAAGTACCATCGGTTGAGCGAGAAGGTTCCGTATCTGTCTATGGCCCACCGCAGCATCAGAGTGATCAAGAACAAACGCCTGTGCAGGACGCCGACTTCTGTATGCTGATGGCAAACATGCAGCAGCAGTCGCGGCAACTGCACAACATGACTAGAAGGCTGCGGAAGATGAAATTTAGATATTACAAGCTCAAGCGCCTTCTCAAAGAGTTTGCGGAGAATGTCGCGGCCACTCTTTCATCCGATGACGAAGAGTGAACGGCACATCTCCGCATCTCTTTTTAGATTTTTTTTTATTTTTTCGTTTGATAATGTAACTTTTTATTATTGAATGAATGAGTATTTTTCCCAATCACCGCTTTCTTTTTCCTTAATCAATACACGTGTTTAATTCTCGATGTATCTGCGACGACACAACGACAAATCGAATTACGAACGGAAAGTAAAACAAAACATTTGCCACATGCGGGTTTCATTGACAAAAAAAACGACGATACACAACGCCAAGAACTTACTAAACGCCGAATTTATTTTATTGGGGCTAATTTTAGCGACACAATTGCGACGACATAGCGACGTAGCGTTACAAACTAAATAGCGACGAATAAAAACACGCAGAGTAGCGACGACACACCGACAAATCACCGACGTAATTCACCTGACTGACTATTTTTCTTTTAGCGACAACGAATTTCATCGTACTTTCGTCGCAATTAGCGACGACATTAGTTTTGTCGCACAGTCGTCGCTATTACCGACGAAACAACGACTATACGTTGTTCGTCGGTGATTTTTTCGTCGGCAAACCACAATTTTTTTGTGGTGTCACAAACCAGGCCTTTGACCTGACAGCAGAGGAACGCCCACACTGTGCACGTCTCTGGATTCAAACTCATGACCTCTTGTTGGCAATTCCCAATCTGAATACCAACTAGACTATACACTGGGGCACGCAATCAAATTTTCTAATCTACAATTTTCCGTCAAGAGTTTGAATTCTATCTATTTTTTGCTTGTACAATTCTTTTTTTTTAAAAAAAAATCTATTATTAAGACCTAAGGATAGTTGTACAAGAAATCCCTTTCTATTAACTATTTCATGTGATTCCAATTAGTTTGCTTAATATAATCATTATTTTGTTATCACAATCGTGGTTTGTTGACTTCTCACTTAGATCATGTTTAGCTTCACTTGATTTAAATCATTTCGCTCAAATAAATTTGGTACAACAAACTAGAAATGTGGATTGTATAAATATTTAACATGATACTTCTTTAAGTATTGTAACATACCATTTAATATAAAATAATCATTCTTTATAAAAGTATCAATTTTTTGTTAAAAGGTTATTTATTCTACATAGTGGAAAGTATAATTGGGGGGGGGGGAGTAAAGCTAAGTCAAAAATTATACTAAAAACGTGTAATCAAAAGTTGTGATGAGAGTCAAGCATTATTATCATAACCAATGTAGCATTTTGAAGCGGGTTTTCTACAAATGTAAAATTTAATTTGTGACTATTCAGCAAACGATTGTGTTATAAGACAAATAATGTCAAAGATAAAGAAATATTGCAGCTAACGTAGCAGAAGGAAATTGGTCGAGCATATTGTGCATTCCATCAAACAGATGTGAATTTAGTGATTAACGGGATAAAGAAGACAGCAAGTGACAGAAACTGGATGTAGAAACCGCAAAGAATCAATATGGAAGAAAATGATTGGATGAGGCCACGTGATTGAGCTGGGATTGCAGGTGGCTGCTGCAGCAGTTTGTAACTGCCTACAGCAGGAAGTAGACCGCGGGAAACAATGTAGGCGGGAGGCAGTTTAAATACGTGAAAAGACAACGATGCCCTTGTATTAATAATAGAAGGAAATTAGTTATCAGGGATATTCTTGTAAATTTTGCATGTCTTCTTCTTCCTTATATGCTGTAACTTTGTGTTTGAACGAATTCAAGGGAAACAGATTAGTATATCCTCTGCAAACATTTGCTCTCTCTGGAATTTCCTTCGTTTCATGTTTTCTCTTCAATTCATTTCTCTGACTTGTGATTGAATTTAGTAGAATCAGAAGAATTCATTGAAAATTAATATGGTATCAGAGCTTTAAACACTCACATACCGTATTTGTCAAATTCTGTGATTAGAATGGCTTCACCGTCAGTTACCTTTGGATCCATGGATCCTTATGAAGATCCACTCTATATACATCCTTCTGACAGTCCATCACTAGTCCTCACTCAAAACCTTCTTACTTCACAAAATTATCACGGCTGGAGTAGAGTTATACGTCGTGCTCTGGAGGCTAAAAACAAAACTGGTTTCATTGATGGCACGATTGTCAAACCTCCAGAAAGAGATTGTATTGGATCAAAGCGAATAACATGGTAGCCTCTTGGATTATGAATTCGGTAAGTCCCTCAATTGCTCAAAGTATTATGTGAACGATAATGCTACGGAAATATAGAAGGATTTGAGACTTAGATATGAAAATGCTGATGCATTTAGTGTAGCGCCCCGACCCGGACAGCGGAATCCGAACCGGTACACCCGTCGTAGCTTACTGAGAAGACTACAAGACGTCTCATCTCTCGAATACACATCATCAATGACGTAAGAGAAATGAATGCGGAAACATATCTCGTCAATCTAAATCATTAAAGCAGAACGTCAATAGACAATGTGAATACCAAAAGAACTGTGTATGGTCGCAGCCATCTAAAATCCCAAATGAACAAGAAACATAATAACCGAAAACTATCTAATCCATTCGCTCCATATGGTCTAAACATCCCATTCAGCCCACTCGCCATCGTCCTCAATGAAGATCATATCGTAGCTAGGTTCATCTGCAAAGACAAAGGCAGTACCCTTAGCGGAAACGCTAGCAAGTAACCCGCTTATAAGACATACGGGATCAACACATGGCAAGACATGAGTAATATATAATTCAAGGGAATGGTGGGGCACATGTCTTGTAACCTTCAAATATATAACCAAATAACACAACAGAGCAAGTACAGCAGTTTGCACGTAAATAACAACGCATTGCAATCAAATAACGCACATATTCATACCACATTGACTCTCGTGATGCATGTCAAATATGCACTACACTACACAATCACATATGCATGAATGCTTCTCTTTTAAATCAGTGCAATGCATGTCACAATGTCCGGTCTCGTAACTCGTTACCCTGTAACGCGCCCCGGCTTATATTTCCATCCCGGTTTACGTTACAGGCTCGTATGCTCTGTGATGCGCCCCGGCTTATATTTCCATCCCGGTTTACATCACAGATCTCGTAAAACTCTGCAATGCACCTCGGCTTATATTTCCATCCCGATTAACATTGCAGAGGACTTTATACCCTGCAACGCGCCCCGGCTTATATTTCCATCCCGGTTTGCGTTACAGCCTTTTGTGTCCTGCAATGCGCCCCGGATTATATTTCCATCCCGGTTTACATTACAGGTCACCTTCGCAAATATGTACCGAAGCACATCTCTTTTTCAAAACAATATGCAATGCAAGTGCCATGATGCAAGACTCCTCGTTTCAATCACATATCTCATTCACATATGCAGTTCATATTCACATGCGCAAGTAAGAGCAACACACAAGATTTTCCTAACTTACACATCAAAGCTTAGGCTTCAACTAGATCGTCAACACTTAACCTTGATTTCAAAAAGTCACAAACCAATGCGAGTACCCCTATCTTCTCTTCATGGAATTCTATAACACCACGTACGTTCATTTCCTAATCCTCCTAGGTCATCCTCATTGAATTTCGATTCGAAAATCCTTTGAAGTCACCAAGTTGATTCACCCTCCTAAATCATGTTCCCAAGACTTAGACTACCTTTAATCAGGTCCTAAGGAGTCTCTAAGGTCACCCAAAGATTCCCCGAGCTTCCCTCTTTCTTCCTCTATTTTCCCACAAAACTGGTGGACATCATCCCCTCATATCGATCGATCGATGTGACATCATCCCCTCACATCGATCGATCGATGTCCATCAGAGAACATCGATCTCTCAGTCTCTTATACATCGATCGATCGAAGTGACTTCATCCCCTCACATCGATCGATCGATGTCCATCAGAGGACATCATACCCTCACATCGATCGATCGAAGTACTTCATCCCCTCACATCGATCGATCGATGTCTACTATTCCAGAAAAGAAATTCTGCGATTTCTGCAGAAACTGCAGAACCACAACTCCAATCGATCCCAAACTTCACACCAATCAATCCAAGCCTAATCCCTGCTACAATCTCATGCCTAAACTACAAATTAAACGCTACGCACATATCAATCACAGATCCCAGCCTAATACTCAAATCATCCACTGAAACAACCCAAAAATCCTACCTTTCTCTCCCTTTTCCCCTCAACCGAAAATAGCAGCAACGAGAGGGTTCAAGGGATTGGGATTTGCAAGGTTTCAAGTAATCCACAATAACAACGAAGGATTTCAATATACGGTGGCCAAATCTCAAAACCAAAACGCATAAAGAACACACATAGATTCACATAGAGAAACTACTGCATGGTGATCCAGTTTGATAACAAAATAGGCCATTTTCTTTCACAAATCGTAGGAACTTATAAGAAAGTTACTTGCCTTTGATTACACGGAAGCGGATTGAAGATCAGACGAAGAATGGATTGAGGACCTTGAAGTTCTTCTCTAGCGTTGGGAGGAGGGGAAATCGCCTATGGGAGATAATGGAGAAAGACGTCGGTTTGTTTTCTGATAAAGGAGAGAAACTGACGCTTTGTCAGTTTTGATATGGGAAGGGGAAAGTTTGGAGTTTCTAAATTATATCTATTATCTTATTTATCTTAAAGGATAAACTTTAATTATTTAATTCTAAATTAAATACCATTTAATGCTAATATTTAATCTTCTCATTAATTTCTAATTAATCTCATACTTAATGTCTAATTCAATACCGTTGACCGTTATTAACCTCGTTTAATTCTTTCTTCGTCTTTTAATTATCCTACGAAGGGTGCGGGACATAACATTCCACCCCCCTTACAAAAGGTTTCGTCCTCGAAACTGGCGTACCTTATTGGAAGAGGTGTGGGTAGAGCTCCCTCATTTGTTCCTCAAGCTCCCACGTGGCTTCGCGCTCCGTATGGTTACTCCACTGAACCTTGACATACGGAATCACACGTCTGCGCAGGACTTGATCCTTCCTATCCACAATCTTTATTGGATGTTCTTCATATGAAACATCTTCCTTAACATCCAATGGTTGTGCTTCAAGGACATGGCTGGGGTCCGGTACGTATTTCCTTAATTGAGATACGTGAAATACGTTATGGACTTGGGATAAGCTCGGAGGCAAGGCTAATCGGTATGCTCTGTCCCCAACCTTGCTAAGCACTTCGTATGGGCCAATATATCTAGGGCTTAACTTGCCCTTCATTCCGAATCTTGCAACTCCCTTGGTGGGTGAAACTCGTAAATAGACCTTTTCACCTTCCTCAAACTCCAAGGGTCGCCTCTTTGTGTCAGCCCAACTCTTACTGCGATCCTGAGCCACCCGTAGTCTCTCTCGTATCACTTTCACCTTTTCAACTGTTTGCTCAACCAACTCGGGTGCAGTGATGGTTCTTTCTCCAACTTCATCCCAGCAAACCGGGGACTTGCACTTACGTCCATATAGGGCTTCAAATGGCGCCATGCCAATTGCACTGTGGTAGCTGTTGTTGTATGAAAATTCCATCAACTTCAGCATGCTATCCCAGTTTCCTTTGAAATCTAAGGCGCACGCTCTTAGCATATCTTCCAAGGTTTGGATGGTTCTCTCAGATTATCCATCCGTTTGTGGGTGGTACGCGGTACTCATCCTCAGTTCGGTACCCATCGCCTTCTGAAATGCCCTCCAGAACTTAGAGGTGAACTTGGGATCACGGTCTGACACAATACTGACTGGGACTCCATGTAGGCTCACAATGTTATCCACATATATATTGGAAAGTTTCTCATAAGACGTACCATGTGGCATTGCTATAAAGTGAGCTGTCTTTGTCAAACGGTCTACAATCGCCCAAATCATTTCATTTCCATTGCGGGTCTTGGGTAGTCCCATTACGAAATCCATCGTCACGTGTTCCCATTTCCATTCTGGAATCTCTAGCGGCTTCATCAAACCACCAGGTCGTTGATGTTCGGCTTTGACTTGTTGGCAAACCAAACACCTTTCAACATACTCTGCTATAGATCTCTTCATCCCTATCCACCAATAGTTTTCTTTGAGATCTTTGTACATCTTAGTGCTCCCGGGGTGTATAGACATCCTTGAGTTATGCGCTTCTTGGAGCAATCCCGTTCGGAGTTTGTCTTTACCTGGCACGCATAACCGATTCTGAAACCATAGACTTCCATCTCCTCGTAACTGGAAATCCTTTACTGGCCCTGTGGATAATTTGTCGCGGATTTCCTTCAGTGTTGAGTCCTCGTACTGTGCTTCTTTGATTCTGTCTACCAAGTCTGGACTGATAGACAGCGCTGTAAGGACGTTTGCCACTGAATCCACCAATTCGAGATCAAACTCCTCGATTTCTCTTTCTAACGGGGATTGTCTCGCGTGGCTAGACTTTCTGCTCAACGCGTCCGCCACTCTGTTGGCTTTACCCGGATGGTAGTTGATGGTCAAGTCATAATCTTTGAGTAACTCCAACCATCTTCTCTGTCTCATATTCAACTCCTTCTGCGAGAATAGGTACTTCAAGCTTTTATGATCTGTGAACACGACACATTTCTCTCCATACAGATAGTGTCTCCATATCTTAAGAGCAAATACCACAGCTGCGAGCTCCAAGTCATGCGTCGGGTAATTCTGCTCATATGGTTTCAGCTGTCTTGACGCGTACGAAATAACTCGTTCATTTTGCATCAAGACACACCCTATAAACAGAAAGTTAATTCAGGACTAGCATAAGTATATACAATGCATTAATTGTAATGGTGTACATACCTAGTCCTTTCTTGGACGCGTCGCTATAGATCATAAAACCGTCGGTGCCGGAGGGTTGTGCCAACACCGGGGCTGTGGTCAATCTCTTTTTGAGCTCGGTAAAGCTTTGCTCGCATTCAGCAGTCCATTCGAATTTAGTCTTCTTCTGCGTGAGTCGACTCAATGGTACTGCTATCGTTGAGAATCCCTCAACGAACTTCCTATAGTAACCTGCCAAGCCTAGGAAGCTTCTTACTTCAGTCACGTTTGTAGGTCTTGGCCACTCTGTGATGGCTTCTATCTTTTTAGGGTCCACAGAAATCCCATGCTCCGAAATCACGTGACCGAGAAAGGCTACATTTCTTAGCCAAAATTCACACTTGCTGAATTTGGCGTAGAGCTTTTGTTGCCTCAAGATTTGCAACACCACTCTTAAGTGTTCAGCATGTGCTTGCTCATTGGGAGAGTAGACTAGGATGTCATCGATGAACACCACCACGGATTGGTCCAGCTGCTCTCGAAATACGGTGTTCATCAAGTCCATGAAGGCCGCTGGGGCATTAGTTAATCCAAAAGGCATCACCAAAAATTCATAGTGCCCGTATCGAGTCCGAAAAGCGGTCTTAGGGACGTCTCCCGCTTTCACAAGCAATTGATGGTACCCTTGACGAAGGTCAATCTTTGAAAACCAACGAGCTCCCTTTAACCGATCAAATAAATCCTCGATCCTTGGTAAGGGATATTTGTTCTTGATAGTAATCTTATTCAGCTCACGGTAATCAATACACAATCTCATGCTGCCATCCTTCTTCTTTACAAATAGAACTGGAGCTCCCCACGGTGATACACTGGGGCGAATTAGCGTTTTGTCTAACAACTCCTGAAGTTGCCCCTTCAGCTCCTTAAGTTCAGCTGGAGCCATTCTGTAGGGTGCCTTAGATATAGGCTCGGCTCCGGGTATCAAGTTGATCTCAAACTCCACTTCTCTTGATGGCGGTACTCCCGGTAAGTCGTCCGGAAATACGTCCTTAAATTCATTGATTACCGGTATTTGATCCATGGAGGGAACTTCTTGCTGAGCATCTACAGCATACACCATATATCCCTATGCTCCTTTTTGCAAAGCCTTAAAGGCCTTAATTGCCGTCATGTATATCTTCTTTGGAGCTTTAGTTATCTTGACATTTCCTTGTACCATGATGTCATTCATCTCAGGGTCCTTGAGGGTCACTTGCTTAAGTTTACAATCAATATTGGCATGATTCTTGGTCAGCCAATCCATGCCCAATATGACATCAAAGTCCTTCATCGGGATGGGAACTAAGGTCACCGAGAATAACTTCCCATCCAACTCCATCTCACAATCTTTGTACTGGTGGTGGTATACCAGCACTTGCTCGCCGGCTGCTTGCACTCTAAATGGGTTCTCAAGCCATTCGGGTAAACAGTCGAGCCCTTTGGCAAATCGCTTAGAAATGAAGGAGTGACTAGCTCCACTATCAAACAACACGTTCGCGGGTACTTTGTTAATTAAGATCACACCTAATCACAAGAGGGTAACACGTAAAGGTTTTCACATAGCACATATTCAATCATCAACTTAAAGGACTAAAGTTCAACTTAAACAACTATTATTTAACTTAGGTCATACCTGTCACCACGTTTGCGTCCTCTTGGACTTCAGCATCTGTCATGGCGTGGACTCTCGCATTAGGCCTGCCTTTCTGCTGCTGGGCTGGCCCTGCTCCGGCTTGAGCTTTAGGGTCCCATTCAGGACAATCCTTGATCCTATGGCCTGCTTTCCCACATTTGAAGCACGCACCAGTTATCTTCCAACACTCACCTGCGTGTCTCCTATGACAGTGTGGACACTCCGCGGGTGCCTGGCGATTGGGTTGATTTGTCTGCGGTGCCCTTTGAACCGGCCCCGCTTGTCCTTTCCTAGGAATCTTGACCCAACGTCCGGGTCTACCTCCACTTTGCTCCATTCTTGGCCTCTTGCTCGATTCTTCCCGAGCCTCTCTTGGTTGTGACCTACGCATGTCACTCTCCACACGGTAACATGCATCCAGCATCTCCTCAAAAGTCTTCAAACTGGACCCCGCTATTGCCGTCCGTATGCGAGGGTTCAAACCTTCTTCAAACTTCAACATCTTCATCCGATTGTTTTCCAATACCATGGGCGTGAATTTGCCCAA
The DNA here is from genome assembly GCA_036186865.1 of Eustoma russellianum. Taxonomy (NCBI): domain Eukaryota; kingdom Viridiplantae; phylum Streptophyta; class Magnoliopsida; order Gentianales; family Gentianaceae; genus Eustoma; species Eustoma russellianum. The sequence goes on along the minus strand of AP025044.1, from coordinate 9,171,425 downwards.
GGCATGGAACCTATCTGCATAATCAGAGACAGACATCCTTCCTTGCTCAAACTTGTCAAACTGCCTCATCTTTTCCAAAATGGCAGTCTCAGGCACATAGTAATCTTTGTAGGCCTGCACGAATTGTCTCCACTGAATAGGGGAGGTCATCTTTGGCAGCATACCATTCCACCAGGCATTAGCTCTGCCGATCAGCAATGGGGTGGCTACATCCACCTTGAGTTCTTCAGGCACTTGCACAAGCCTGAAGCACTTCTCCACTTCGTCAAGCCAGAACCCAGCCACCTCTGGATCAGTGGTCCCTTCAAAGTTGGGGGCATGCATCTTGCGCATCTCCCCGATATAGTACCTGATGCCTTGTTGGGGAGGTGGTGGAGGAGGTTGCTGTGGTTGTTGCTGCTGCTGAGCAACCCCTTGAGCTATTACCGTGATAGCGTCTATCAATGCTTGCGGCACTAGGACTGGTGGTGGTGGTGGAGGGTTCTCGTTCCCATTTCCACCGTTTCCTTGGTTATCTCTTCTGGGAGGCATTTTCTGCAAAGTCAATGCTTATTAGTATTCAGCAATTTCAAAATAAGTACTGAAAGCCCATATGCGTTGTACAAGGTACATTTGTTCCCTAAATAAAGTAACATTTATTGATTAACTTTGTATCGCGCTCGCACACACCCATCCCAATCAAACTTACATATAAGATCGCACACTTAGACCTAAAGATCAACTTACGGTGAAGATTATAACTTAAAACTCTATATGTCATAACCTAGGTCTCCGAGGTAGATCTGAAGCCTAGGCTCTGATACCACCTGTAGCGCCCCGACCCGGACAGCGGAATCCGAACCAGTACACCCGTCGTAGCTTACTGAGAAGACTACAAGACGTCTCATCTCTCGAATACGCATCATCAATGACGTAAGAGAAATGAGTGCGGAAACATATCTCGTCAATCTAAATCATTAAAGCAGAACGTCAATAGACAATGTGAATACCAAAAGAACTGTGTATGGTCGCAGCCATCTAAAATCCCAAATGAACAAGAAACAGAATAACCGAAAACTATCTAATCCATTCGCTCCATATGGTCTAAACATCCCATTCTGCCCACTCGCCATCGTCCTCAATGAAGATCATATCGTAGCTAGGTTCATCTGCAAAGACAAAGGCAGTACCCTTAGCGGAAACGCTAGCAAGTAACCCGCTTATAAGACATACGGGATCAACACATGGCAAGACATGAGTAATATATAATTCAAGGGAATGGTGGGGCACATGTCTTGTAACCTTCAAATATATAACCAAATAACACAACAGAGCAAGTACAGCAGTTTGCACGTAAATAACAACGCATTGCAATCAAATAACGCACATATTCATACCACATTGACTCTCGTGATGCATGTCAAATATGCACTACACTACACAATCACATATGCATGAACGCTTCTCTTTTAAATCAGTGCAATGCATGTCGCAATGTCCGGTCTCGTAACTCATTACCCTGTAACGCGCCCCGGCTTATATTTCCATCCCGGTTTACGTTACAGGCTCGTATGCTCTGTGATGCGCCCCGGCTTATATTTCCATCCCGGTTTACATCACAGATCTCGTAAAACTCTGCAATGCACCTCGGCTTATATTTCCATCCCGATTAACATTGCAGAGGACTTTATACCCTGCAACGCGCCCCGGCTTATATTTCCATCCCGGTTTGCGTTACAGCCTTTTGTGCCCTGCAATGCGCCCCGGCTTATATTTCCATCCCGGTTTACATTACAGGTCACCTTCGCAAATATGTACCGAAGCACATCTCTTTTTCAAAACAATATGCAATGCAAGTGCCATGATGCAAGACTCCTCGTTTCAATCACATATCTCATTCACATATGCAGTTCATATTCACATGCGCAAGTAAGAGCAACACACAAGATTTCCCTAACTTACACATCAAAGCTTAGGCTTCAACTAGATCGTCAACACTTAACCTTGATTTCAAAAAGTCACAAACCAATGCGAGTACCCCTATCTTCTCTTCATGGAATTCTGAACACCACGTACGTTCATTTCCTAATCCTCCTAGGTCATCCTCATTGAAATCCGATTCGAAAATCCTTTGAAGTCACCAAGTTGATTCACCCTCCTAAATCATGTTCCCAAGACTTAGACTACCTTTAATCAGGTCCTAAGGAGTCTCTAAGGTCACCCAAAGATTCCCCGAGCTTCCCTCTTTCTTTCTCTATTTTCCCACAAAACTGGTGGACATCATCCCCTCACATCGATCGATCGATGTGACATCATCCCCTCACATCGATCGATCGATGTCCATCAGAGAACATCGATCTCTCAGTCTCTTATACATCGATCGATCGAAGTGACTTCATCCCCTCACATCGATCGATCGATGTCCATCAGAGGACATCATACCCTCACATCGATCGATCGAAGTACTTCATCCCCTCACATCGATCGATCGATGTCTACTATTCCAGAAAAGAAATTCTGCGATTTCTGCAGAAACTGCAGAACCACAACTCCAATCGATCCCAAACTTCACACCAATCAATCCAAGCCTAATCCTTGCTACAATCTCATGCCTAAACTACAAATTAAACGCTACGCACATATCAATCACAGATCCCAGCCTAATACTCAAATCATCCACTGAAACAACCCAAAAATCCTACCTTTCTCTCCCTTTTCCCCTCAACCGAAAATAGCAGCAACGAGAGGGTTCAAGGGATTGGGATTTGCAAGGTTTCAAGTAATCCACAATAACAACGAAGGATTTCAATATACGGTGGCCAAATCTCAAAACCAAAACGCATAAAGAACACACATAGATTCACATAGAGAAACTACTGCATGGTGATCCAGTTTGATAACAAAATAGGCCATTTTCTTTCACAAATCGTAGGAACTTATAAGAAAGTTACTTGCCTTTGATTACACGGAAGCGGATTGAAGATCAGACGAAGAATGGATTGAGGACCTTGAAGTTCTTCTCTAGCGTTGGGAGGAGGGGAAATCGCCTATGGGAGATAATGGAGAAAGACGTCGGTTTGTTTTCTGATAAAGGAGAGAAACTGACGCTTTGTCAGTTTTGATATGGGAAGGGGAAAGTTTGGAGTTTCTAAATTATATCTATTATCTTATTTAACTTAAAGGATAAACTTTAATTATTTAATTCTAAATTAAATACCATTTAATGCTAATATTTAATCTTCTCATTAATTTCTAATTAATCTCATACTTAATGTCTAATTCAATACCGTTGACCGTTATTAACCTCGTTTAATTCTTTCTTCGTCTTTTAATTATCCTACGGAGGGTGCGGGGCATAACATTTAGAATGTCAGACCTACAAGAGGAATTTTACATGATTAAACAAGGAAATTTGGTTGTAACCGAGTATTACATTAAACTTAAAGTAGTGTGGGAAGAACTAACAGTGTTAAAAGTCATTCCTTCATGTACATGTAGGATATGCACATGTAATATCACTAGCCAGGTGTCAAAGTTTGTAGAGGATGATTTCGTCATAAAATTTCTAAAGAGACTGTCCGTTGAATTTGAACATGTCAAAGCTCAAATCTTACTTTTAATCCTTTGCCTGATGTTAACACTGCATTCGCTATGGCAGTTAAATTTAAAAGGGAAGTCTTAAATTCCAATAATCAAATTGTGTTTCTTAATAATCCGTCTGTGGTATCAGTTATGGGAAATGAAGCTGGTGTCCTTGCTGGACAAATATCTGGATTCTCTGGACCATCAGGAACCAAACATAACTTTAAACCATCAAGCAACTACAGAAAAGATGGAGGTTATGTGGCAAAATTTGGATAGGGTAATGTCAAGAAACTTATATGTAACTATTGTGGAATGCTAGGACATATAGAACAAAAATGCTACAAGAAAAATGGTTATCCCCCTGGGTACAAACCAAGATCACAAGTTAATTGTGTTAGTCATGATGGAAATTCATAGTACAATTGCAGTGTCCTGCAGGATGACGCTGGTTATGATGAGTTATTCTCACAACAACCAAATGAGCATGCTCAGATGCTTAATATGTTCATTCAAGAACAATGCATGCAGTTGATGAACATGTTGAGGGATTACCAGGCAAAGGACAGAAAACAAAGACTAGGCTCAGATGATAAGAATGAGAGCCAGCATTCTGTCATGTCAGCTCAGCAATTAGATGTTAGTGGTAAGAAGTCAGGTAAAATGTCATCCAAAAACTTAGACTTATGGATCTTGGATTCGGGTGTCACTGATCATATATGGTGTTCTTTGAGTCTCTTTGATTTTTATAATGCTACTCAATCTTTAAAGGTCAAATTACCCAATGGTCAGTTTGTTGAAGTCACACACATGGGGACTGTAACTGTAAATCCAAACATAATTCTTAGCAACGTCTTCTATATTCCTTCATTCTCCTTTAACTTGCTATCATTCAGCAAGCTTACCAAGTGTAATCATGTTCAAGCCCTATTCCATTCTAATTACTGTGTCCTATATGAACAGATCAATATGAAGATGATTGGTTTAGCTGAGGTGAGTCAAGGCCTATATAAACTTCATGACTCAATGAAGCATTATGAAACAAAACATGGCCAGAATTCTCATTTCTCATTTCAAGCTACTGCACAGTCACAAGATGCACTCTGGCATTCAAGACTTGGACATTTGTCCTTACTAAGACTGAAAGAAATCCACAAGATGGACCCCCTAGTTATAGCTTCTGATGATTCTGACCCTTGTTGTGTTTGTCCCCTTGCAAAACAAAAGAAGAAACCCTTTCCTATTTCCACATCCTCTACTGCATCCCCTTTTTCATTGATTATTGTTGATATATGGGGCCCTTACAAAAACCCTGCATTGTATCAACAACGTTATTTTTTTACTATTGTGGATGACTATAGCAGGTTTACTTGGTTATATTTGTTGAAGAATAAATCTTAGGTTAGAAGTATCCTAACCAGTTTCTATAATTTTGTAGCTGTTCAGTTTGATCACAAAATTAAATCCATTCGTTCTGATAATGGTTTAGAATTCTAGATGAATTCATTTTATGCTGAAAAAGGAATAATGCACCAGACAAGTTGCACCTATACGCCATAGCATAATGGCGTAGTTGAAAGAAAGCATCAACATATCTTAAATGTGGCTAGAGCACTTAAGTTTCAAAGCCATATCCCTATTCAACTCTGGGGGTTTTGTGTCCAACATGCTGTGTACTTGAGAAACCTAATTCCATCCCCTATCTTTCATGATAAAAGCCCCTACCAATTGTTGTATAGTAAAGTTCCATCCTATCAACATCTCAGAACCTTTGGATGCTTGGTTTTTGCAGTCAATACACACTCTAGTTTTGGCAAGTTCACCCCTAAGTCCAGAAAGTGTGTCTTCATTGGCATGTCAATTACAACTAAAGGATATATTCTTCAAGATTTAGATACAAAAGATGTTTTCATATCCAAGGATGTTGATTTTCATGAGAATATATTTCCCTATTCATCCATAATCAACCCAAGTTATCAGTCAAACAAGCCTCAAAATTTCTCTATGAATTCCTTCCCTATACCAAACTCCAACCTTTCCCCTTCAAATGTAGGTGATCGTCCTCCTCCAGTTGCATCCGATATTTCACCAGATATAACTCACACATCATCAGTACCTGCCCTTCCAGTCCCAGTTTGCTCACCATCACATGACATCCCTCAGAAGTCTCCTGATTCTACTTCTTCTCCAGTAACTTCCATTCCCATCACCTCCATAGACATCTGTCTTCCCACTCCCAAATAGTAGGCCCATCAAGAAAAGGCAACCACCTTTATACTTACAACAATATTATTGCAATCAGTCTCAATCAATTTCTCTTACTCCTCAGGTTAATTCCTCCACACCACACACTCTTGATAAATCATTTTCTCTGAATTCATTGGCACCTAAATACAAAGCATATGTCTTAGCTAATAGTTTGCACATGGAACCTACTAATTATCTAGAAGCATCTAGTTCTGCAGACTGGCAAGCAGTTATGCAAACAAAATTGGCAATATTTGAGGCAAACCACACATGGAGACTAGTGCCCCTGCCACCAGGAAAGAAGCCTATAGGCTGTAAATGGGTCTATAAAGTGAAATACCAAGCTGATGGGACTGTGGAACGCTACAAAGCAAGATTAGTAACAAAGGGGTATACGCAGCAATATGGTATTGACTATCAAGAGACATTTTCTCCCGTGGCAAAAATGTCTTCTGTCAGATTTGTTTTAGCCATGGCAGCCAATAAAGGGTGGCATATACAACAATTGGATGTTAATAATGTCTTTCTCCATGGTGATTTTCATGAGGAAATTTACCTGACTCCACCACCTGGGTTGACATTGCCTCAGAATGGTTTGGTATGCAAGCTTGAGAAGTCTCTATATGGGCTTAAACAAGCTAGTAGGGAATAGAATATTAAATTGACAACATACTTGTTGTCCTTTGGCTTCACTCAGTCAAAGAATGATTACACTATGTTTCTCATACAGACCTCAGATCATTTTCTAATTGCATTGGTTTATGTGGATGACATTATCTTGGGTTCCTCACCATGCTGCCCATTCAAACTCTCAAATCTCAGCTGCATACTACATTCAGGATTAAAGACCTTGGTGACCTGAGATACTTCTTGGGCATAGAAGTAGCTAGGTCACAGGGGACTCGTATTAAATCAACGGAAGTATGCTTTGGAACTTCTGGAGCACACTGGGTTTCTAGGGGCTAAACCTGCTAAGACCCCTATGGAGGCAAATTTAAAACTGGTTCATGGTGATTCACCTGCATTGGTTGAGAATTCAACCTACATAAGTTTAATAGGGAAGCTGATATACCTCACAATCACAAGGCCAGACATATCTTTCTCAGTACAGCAACTTAGCCAGTTTCTTGATAGTCCAACAGAGCAACATCTTAAAGCGGCTCACAGGTTACTTAGATACATTAAAGGAACGGTGGGCCAATGACTGTTTTTATCCTTCTAACACTCAATTGCAACTGAGGGCATTTGCTGACTCTGATTGGGCAGGATGCAATGAAACAAGATGAAGTGTAACAGGCTTATGTGTCTTTTTAGGAGAAGCTTTGATATCATGGAAGGCCAAGAAACAATCAACTATGTCAAAATCCTCACCAGAAGCTGAATACAGAGCCTTACCAACCTTGGTGTGTGAGGTACAATGGTTGTTATATTTGTCTAAAGATTTTCAGCTTGAGAAGCAGGAACCAGTGAAAGTGTTCTGTGACAGCAAAAGCGCGATGCATATAGCTGAAAACCGAGTTTTTCATGAAAGAACCAAGCACATTGAAATTGATTGTCATATAGTTAGAGAAAAGGTGCAAGGTGACATTATCAAGCTCATGCCAATCAGGACGGATCTCCAGGCCACAGATATATTCACGAAAGCCTTGGATTCAAGAAGAATGAATGTTCTTCTGAGTACATTTGGGGTATGCAACATTTTTACCAAGCATGGCTTGAGGGGGTGTCAAAGATAAAGAAGTGCTGCAGCAAACGTAGTGGGAGGAAATTGGTCGAGCATATTGTGCATTCCATCAAACAGATGTGAAATTGAGTGATTAACGGGATAAAGAAGAGAGCAATTGACATAAACTGGATGTAGAAACCGCAAGGAATCAAAATGGAAGAAGATGATTGGATGGGGCCACGTGATTGAGCTGGGATTGCAGGTGGCTGCTACAGCAGTTTGTAACTGCCTGCAGCAGGAAGTGGACCGCGGGAAACAATGTAGGCGGGAGGCGGTTTAAATACGTGAAAAGACAACAATGCCCTTGTATTAATAATAGAAGGAAGTTAGTTATCAGGGATATTCTTGTAAATTTTGCACGTCTTCTTCTTCCTTATATGCTGTAACTTTGTGTTTGAACGAATTAAAGGGAAACAGATTAGCATCTCCTCTGCAAACATTTGCTCTCTCTGAAATTTCCTTCGTTTCTTGTTTTCTCTTCAATTCATTTCTCTGATTTGTGATTGAATTTAGTTGAATCAGATGAATTCATTGAAAATTAACAGATAACACGAGGTCTCCTTTATATATATTACTATAAAATCATGGGGAAATGTAAACATAGTTTTTAACTTTTTCCTTTCAGGTAACCGCATTGTAGGACCTGTAAGGCACCACTAGAAGGGAGGATTGAATAGTGGGTTCAAAAAGTTTGGTTTTTAAAATGTTTTGACCCTAAAACCCAACTTCTGAAAACAATTTCTGTTTTCAGGTCCTTTTTTGCAACATTTGAAAAACTAGGTTACATGCCCTATCTCCTAAAAATTTTAGATCAAAATTCAACCTTTAACCCTTTGAAAAATCGTTTGTGGTCAGATTGTGAATATCTGCCAGAAACAGTAGTCTGATTTGAAAATTTTATTCCAATTAATCCGTGGCTCCAAATGGTCTGAAAATTTACTGACAAACGCCTTACTATATGTATTTAAATGGATTGAAATGGTTTTGAAAAATTCCTTTGGGAAATATGTCAAATACGTTCAATTTCTCAACCTTTGCAAGTCTGAAAATCAGATTGCATTAGTCTCAGAACTATTAACATTTGAATGACTTATACTTGTCCAAATGGGTCAAAACTTGCACCAAATGAGACTTAAGAGGTATGACTATGTTTCTACAAAATTTTACAAGTTTTGAAATTCGTTTAATATTTTTAAGATTGCGACGAAATGGATGCAAAATGCTGGAAACTGAAAATACTGTGCAGTAAAGTAAAGAACACAAGGAATTTTATATTGGTTCGGTTAAATCAACCTACTCCAGTCTTCGAGGACACTTTTTTTAGTTATCACTAAACAAAATAACACCTTACCACAAGGGTTACTGGAGTTACACATCAACTCCAACCATTTACAATCGAAACAAGCAATCACAATGATCACGAACACCACCACCAAGCGGATGAAGGCTTGATCATACCTTGATCAACCTTTTACAACAATGAGGTGTGTATGGTGGTATGAATAAAGCCTATACAATATGTTTGAATATATATAAAATAGGCTTGAGAGAGAAAGAGAAGAAAGAAATGTAGAAGAAGTGAGTAGAGAATCTTTTTGCACTTTAGAAATTGTGAGACTTGTCTTTCATTTGAGTTGCTATTCTTCTCCTCCTTTTATTTCAAATTGGCCACCCACCCTAGGGCATCTCTTCACCTTGTAAATTCTCTTTTAAGTCATTGGAAGAATGCATTGCATATATGTGACATCAACTTGCTTACTTGGCACAACTTGATTGGATGATTGTCTTGGCCTTGCTTACTTGACACTCCTTGATTGGATGAGATCTGTCATCACTTGATGACTATAAAAATCTGAGAATATTATTCAAAACATGTGCCAAAATAGTATTAACACCTTACCAAATATCATACAATCAATCCCAACTAATTTGGGAAGAAATTGGTCTCCATTATAACCAAAAATCGGCCAACCATTTGTATCACATGCTGAAATTTTCAGCATGTGCAATAATCCCAAGATTTTAAAATTGTTACCATATTAGTAAAAATTAATCCCTTGAAATTTGAGAAGCAAATTGACCACAATTTAGAGACATAAATTTGGCCACCTGGATTTCGCACATGCTGAATTTTAAGCATGTGTTATATTTGTAACATAGTTTGAAATATTACCTTGTGTAGCTCCCTCCACTAAGTCACTAACCTTGTGTAGTCCATTCTTCACCAATCAAGATGCCAACTAAGCTCCACATAGACTTCACCAAGCAGCATTAGGCGTGTGAAGTAAGCTTGAACATGTGCTGAATTTATTTTTGTAAACTTTGTAAAATAGTGCACAACAATTATACAAATATGCCATATTCCAATCAGCCCTAAATTGAATATTCTAGAACACTTTAGTATGTATTGAATATGTAAAAAGTGTCTAGATACATGTTACATGTCATGCCAAAAACGTTCCATGTGTTGTGTTCGTAGAAAACCGAATTTTTGACTTTTGTCGATTACTCAATTTTTCTCCGATTAAATTCCAAATTTTTGCACATGTTATATATATTATGTCACACATAATATACATAAAATAACTTTCATATTCAGCTCTAATGTCTGATCAAAGTGGTGCCTACATGTGCTCAAAATATGAATTTGGAATCTCCACAATTTGGCCTTAATAGAGGGTGATTTGTGTGTGCCAACATGGAATAATTTTATGGCTGAGTGTACCATGTAAGCCACGAAATTTGTGGCCATTTTTGAAGTGTAGGGTCTGGCCATCTATATATGGCAAGTACGTGACACATTAACGAAGTTTCGGTAGTCACCCGATACGACAATTTTTGGTTTATAACGTTGACGTATCGTAATAATTTTGTCATCGCCATGACTTATATCTTATGATATAAGACATGAATATACTCATAAATATGAGGTAAGTATAGTGGTGTGACGTTGACGTACGTTCGTAATATATATAATGTGTCGGTAGTACATTGGAATATATATGTATTGTGCCTTTTTTAAATAAAATCTGAATATATATGTTTTAATTTATATAAGGCGTGTGATTTAAAGAGGAGAGGAGACTTTCCATTTTCATGTTTGTTGTCTTCATGCCTTCTCCAAATATTTCTCCATTTAATGAACTAATTAGTTCATTTAACTAAGTACTTCACTTAATGAACTATGTTTAGTTCATTAATGGAGGCACCTGAAAATAGTTCAAACATAACAAATGTTTGTAATTTGATGTAATCTTTAAAGCTTCATGGCTTATTAGTATGGCAACATTATATATAAAGTATATAAGGCAAGTTTGACACAAAAACGTGTCAAGTCATAAAATGTGTCATGCATTTCTTTAGCACATGTTATTTAATCATGCATTTTTGTTAATCACTCAAACTTTTTTTCTCAACGCGCATGTCATTATAATCTCACATAAAAAGCATCTAATGTCCCCATGACATATCCCAATAGTTTCAGGTAGGGGGTTTCGAAAGGAACATTAGGGATTCGAACTTTGCTGAAGGCAAGAATGTTTGAACCCCCTCCAGGCTAGCTGCATAGTGTGGGAACACTATTGGCTCGTGAAATAACCTGATAAGCTAACAGGCCAGCCCGTCGGTTGATCTTTTGGTGTCGATGGGCTTCTTGTGTTGTCCCTGTGCTATGACAAACTTCTAATGGTGGACCTTGGGAACCTGATTTATATCCTTACGCACCATGTGGGACCGGAAATGACAAAGACCCTTACTAGTCGGGTTCAACCCATAAAAAAATCTAATACTATATTCTATTGTTGTCTCATATACATTGTTTATTACGTTTTGTTATGTTTAATCAATTGACTTAGAGTAATCCACCCTGTCCAATCTGGATACACATAGATCGGTTAGTTCCAAAATAGTAGATAAAGCAATTGAAAATAGATTTGAATTCTAGCAGTCATAGTGTGAGAATATGAACCTTACTGCCGGTTCTATACACTAGAGCAGGTTAAGGTCTAGAATCCTTGAGAACCTAGTATTTTAGTTCTCCTACTTAATAGGTCATTGATTATTTGATTTACATCTTCCGTGAACCTCATAAGAGTGAGCAATAAAAACTCTTCCAATTGAGGTATAATCTTTTCTGCGTACAATAATAAGAAGCTTGTTAAAAGCCATGAGAATTAGATTCCTTATATGTCTTTCGGTACTTAAGTTGGCAACCTAATATTTGAGAGTAAATGATAATAAAATACCTGCATATGAAAAATTTGGAACCCTTAACTTTTCTCATGACCTTTGATAAAAGAGTTAATCATATTTTGCAACCAATCGTTTGTTAGCTGTTCCATAAAATATTTAAAACTAATTTATTACAAATTTTATACAAACTTTTAGGAAATTCTCTAAAATATCCATTTATCAAGAAATGACATGCGATTGAAGGTTTTCTTTATTTATGCTCTAAAAAAGTTAATCTTTGTCAAAACCTGACTACCCAAACCAATAGCTGATAAATTTTTCTTTAGTTCGCCGTAAAAGATATGAAAAGGTGTCATTAACCTGAATTTATGCTAAGTTTTATCTTTCTCCACGAATCTATGGACATAAGAATGCGATTATAAGGGATTTCCTGTTAGCTAAGTTTATCTTTCTCCACTAATCAAAATGCACTTTGTCATGGTTTTTTCAGCTTCCATTGAGAAACATTCTTTTTTGATCAACTTGGAGAGCTAAAAGTTCTGATTGTTTTCGAAGTTTGCTGAGAAATAGACAAAATAAAAAGAAGTACTTGTTAGTGTATGTGCCTTAGGCCATGATTTGGATATTTTATGTCATACATTTATTATTAAAAAAGAGGTTTTATTATTATTATTGTTGGTTAGTATGTTATACAACTATGATATATGTCCCTGGTTCATTATGGTTATAGAGATAAAATAATTTATAACTAGTATGAGTATTGATTCGATCATCATGAGATGATTATGTGTATGGTGATACAAATCAATCTCATAGATACTTGTTAGAGAACAGTGTATTGGATAGACCCATCATGAGATTACTACATGGATTAGCGTCATAAGTAAATCTCATGATAGTCGTGTTTTAATCCTTTGACTTGAGATTGTCATAGTTTCCAACATAAGGACTATTATGTTTTGACATGATCTAACGTTATCCGTAAATGGATAATAATAAAGGTCATGATTGAGTATGATAGAAATTATGTAGAGGATATTGAACAATAAAGATAGAATTTGTCCCTCTCTTTTGAGAGAGATATCTTTGGAGCCCTCGAATAGTGAGACTGTGAAATGCATGGCCGTGCTCAAATGTATTGATAATGTGATCAATGTCATTTGATTTATCAGTCTACTTAGAGATCGAGGAATCACATGTTTGAACAATATAAGTATGATGCTGACCATGACTTATGTTCAAACTAGATACCGTTTGACAAAGGGATTAATGCATGTACTATTACTAGGCTAGTTGGACTTTACTCGTATTAATTGGGTAGTCATAATGTCTTGCTAGAGACCAATTACGACTTGTTGGTTTAAAGGAGATTTAACCGACTGCCAATTAATATGGGCCTATCGGGTCACACACAAGAGTGCGTATAGGCTGATATTAATAATATTAATAATATTAATATTAGATATTAATTATTATCATTATTTTTGTTTTTTTATTATTATATATGTATATATGTATTATCGGATAATAACGAGAGAATCCATATCTGATATGGATTTTAAATATCATGGTAGGATTCATATCTGATATGGATTCTGATTGGCTTAACTAATCCGATTTGGACTTGGATTTGATGTCTACATATATCTATATATGATGGTGCATCTTGTACAGAGATTACGCACAATACAACATAAATATCCTAGAGCCGTTTTTGGAGAAAAACAAGTTCTCTCAGCCACGCTGTTCAAGAGCTAGCACTCCGGGCGGAAGCATTCGCGTGGATACCGACAGAGGGTGTATGTGATTTCGCACCTCCTTCATCTTTGGATTTCAAATCAACAGAGGTAATTTTTGAATTTCTTTCATCGAATTAAATGAACAACATGGATCCTTGGTAGGAAATCGGAGATCAAGTTTTGTTTTTCCGCTGCGCGTTATAGCAGTGATCTTCTCGATTTACTAACAATGGTATCAGAGACACTTGTTGTTCTCGTTTAAATTGATTATATCATGCTTATGTGATTATATGTTTTCTGTTTGAATTCGTATGGCATGATATATGTACAAACCCCAAGTCGGATTTCATATGATGAGAGAAGAATGGTATTTTCCAATTCGTTTTCATGAGATGATTTGCATATGGCAGAATTCGTTTGTCATGTGATGATTAAAACCGACCCTGTTTATATTAGATATAAACACACGAATGCCATGATATGTGTGAAACCCTATTCGAATCTCATCTGATGAGAGCAAATTGGTGTTTTTAAATCGTTTTCATGAGGCGTTATAATTGGAGATTGTTATATGTGATATAATGTTTTTGTTTTTGGGTTTTCAAGGCTTGCGTGCCGTTGTTGTTTTTGTTGTATTTTATTTTACAAGTAGTTAGGTTTTCTTTATTATTGTAATAAATGAATAATCAAGCTACCAAAGTGATGATGGCTACACACACCAAGAACGAGTGGATTCCATGGAGATGGAGGCACGAGCTCAAGATTAGAAGATATGTATCTTTGCAAATGTTGTAATAGGAAGTCTTTCATATAGGATTTCCTTTATGATCTTTATTTGGTCTCATGAAGATCATATTTAGTTTGGTCATGCTATGTCACCTTTACATATTTGTCATTTTGTATGAGATGCGTGGATGATAGATTATATATGAATATAGTACGCTATGATATAATGATATGCAACGTAAGACATAAACTAAGTTGAACCCTCATTAATAATTTAAGTCTTGATTCCATCCATGTCGTAAACACCTATTAAAACTGGGATTATATTAAAGTAGGTATTGTCAAAGCATTGTGCGTCAAACATTCCTAGCTATGTAGGATGAGTAATAGTGCTACTCATATGTTTAAAATTGGTTAGACTTAATTGGGCTATCAAAACAGTGTTGGGCCCAAGGCATTAGATGGAATCTAACATACAATGATATATGATGTCATTATTCCATAAATTCTAAGAGTTGCATGAGATGTTATTCGTAAAGAAGTTACCTACCTAAATAACTTAATTTTAAGCGTCATGTCAAAGATGAGTTTAGAATTAAGTCAAATATGGATCTTAGCTCACTAAAATATTCATTTTGAGTGTTATGTTTTAGTGGGAGTTTTATAAAGTTTTAACCTCGTTATTAATTAAAGTGTTACTTTGCATGTTTTGTATATCAAAAATGGCTGCTAATAACAATTCCACCTTATCACTGCGATCTATCCTTGAGAAGGCAAAACTGAAAGAATGTGAGACTAATTTTGGTAATTGGTTTCGGAACTTGAGAATCGTTCTTAAGCAAGAAAAGAAGTCCTACGTGCTCAATGACCCTTTCCCTGAACCCCCTCCTGCTGATGCTTCTGTTGCTGCTAAGGGTAAATATAAGAAGCATGTGGAAGATTCAAATGACATAGGATGTCTTATGTTGACAACTATGTGTCCAAGGCTTCAGATGGACCTGGAACACTTAGAGGCTTATGAGATAGTGTGCATCTCAAACAAGCATTCCAACAACAGGCTAGGCAGGATAGGTTTGACACCGCTGTTGCACTATTTGACTATAAGATGTCTGAAGGTGAATCTGTTAGCGCTCATGTTTTGAAGATGAAAGGCTATATAGATCACCTTGCAAGACTTGGATATCCCCTAAATTTGGAACTCGCCACGGATTTGATTCTGCACTCTTTACCTAGCAGTTTCTCTCAGTTCGTCATGAACTACAATATGAATAATATGGAAAAGTTCATTCTTGAGCTACATGGTATGCTCAAAACTGCTGAGGGGAAAATCAAAAAGCCTACCCAAGTATTGAGTGTCAATATCAAGTCAATGAAAAGGAAAGGTAAAGGCAACTATAAGGCTAAAGGTGCAAACGGTGCAAAAGGGTCAAAGGGTCAAGCTAAACCAAAACCTGGTCCCAAGGCAAAGGTTCCTAAGGAAGGAACGTATTTCCATTACAACAAGCCTCGGCATTGGAAAAGAAATTGTGATGTTTATTTGGATAAGTTGAAGAAGCTGAAGGGTAGTGCGACTACATCTTCAGGTATTTATGTTATAGAAATTAATTTATCTACTTCTTCTTCCTAGGTATTAGATACTGGATGTGGATCCCATATTTGTACAGAAGTGCAGGGGCTCAAAAGGAGTAGGATGCTGAAGAAGGGCGAAGTGGACCTACGTGTTGGCAATAGAGCAAGAGTTGCTGCTATAGCTGTAGGGACTTATGAGCTTGTCTTGCCCAATGGGATTTTGTTAGTTTTGAACAATTGCTTTTATGTTCCTACTATGAGTATGAATCTTATTTCAGTATCTGTTTTGGATGATGAAGGTTATTCATTTTTAATTAAAAATAAGAAGTGTTCTATTTTTGATAAAAATGACTTGCTTTATGGTATTGCAAGCAGTTATAATGGCATTTATGTCCTTAATCTTATTGATTCCAATGACGGTATTTCTAACATATCTTCAAAGAGACATATTTGTGGCATTGTCGCCTTAGCCATATAAATGAGAAGCGCGTATTGAAACTCCATCAAGATGGATTATTAGATTCATTTGATTTTGAATCATTTGAAAATTGCGAGTCTTGTTTGCTTGGAAAGATGATAAGGCCCCTTTTACTGGACATAGTGAAAGGGCTAATGACTTATTGGGCTTGGTACATACAGATGTATGCGGCTCAATCAGCATTAGTGTCGGAGGAAGATTTCAGTATTTCATAACTTTTACTGATGATTTCAGTAGGTATGGCTATGTCTACCTAATGAAACATAAGCATGAGTCTTTCGAAATGTTTAGAACTTTTCAAAATGAAGTACAAAATCAACTTGGTAAGACAATTAAAATGCTTCGATCAGATCGAGGTGGTGAATATTTGAGCCAAGAATTTGATCAACATCTAAGAAATTGTGGAATCGTTTCACAGTTGGCTCCTCCAGGAACTCACAATATAATGGTGTTTCTGAAAGGAGAAATCGAACTTTATTAGATATGGTTTGATCTATGATGGGTCAAGTAGATCTTCCTTTATCTTTTTGGGGTTACGCCTTGGAGACAGCTGCATTCATTTTGAACCGTGTACCATCTAAAGAGGTCGAAAAGACACCATATAAGATATAGACTGGCACGACACCCAGTTTGCCTTTTCTTAAGATTTGGGGTTGTGAAGCTTATGTGAAAGGATTAGTGTCAGATAAGCTAGCTCTAAAGTCTATCAAATGTATTTTTGTGGGGTATCGTAAGGAAACTAAAGGGTACTATTTCTATATTCCCTCAGAGAACAAAGTGTTTGTTGCTCGAAATAAAATATTTTTGGAAAAGAGTTTCTCTCTAAACCGACATAGATGATTTCAGATCGCAGTCTGGCTTTGTATTCACATTGAATGGTGGAGCTGTTAGTTGGAAGAGTTCAAAACAAAGCATTGTGGCTGATTCTACAACAGAGGCTGAGTATATAGCAGCATCAGATGCGGCTAAAGAAGCAGTTTGGTTAAAGGGAGTTCATCATTGAGCTAGGAGCGGTACCTAGCAGTGCGAATCCTGTGGACATTTATTGTGACAACAATGGTGCTATAGCACAAGCAAAAGAGCCTAGGTCTCATCAGAGATCTAAACATATACGCAGACGCTACCATCTCATTTGAGACATCATCGATAAAGGAGATGTCAAGATATGCAAAGTTGACACAAATGATAACATAGCAGATCCATTGACTAAGCCTCTCTCATGGGTCAAGCATGATCAGCACACTAGATCTATGAGTCTGAGATATTTGTAGGCCTAGTGCAAGTGGGAGATTGTTAGTGTATGTGCCCCAGACCATGATTTGGATGTTTTATGTTATACATTTATTATTAAGAAAGAGGTTTATTATCATTATTGTTGGTTAGTATGTTACACAATTATGATATATATCCCTGATTCATTATTATTATAGAGATAAAATAATTTATGACCAGTATGAGCATTGATTTGATAATCATGAGATGATTATGTGCTCGGTGATACAAATCAATCTCATAGATACTTGTTAGAGAACAGTGTATTGGATAGACCCATCATGAGATTACTACATGGATTAGCGTCATAAGTAAATCTCATTATAGTCATGTTTTAATCTTTTGACTTGAGATTGTCATAGTTTCCAACATAAGGACTATTATATTTTGACATGATCTAATGTTATCCGTAAATGGATAATAATAAAGGTCATGATTGAGTATGATGGAAATTATATAGAGGATATTGAACAATCAAGATAGAATTTATCCCTCTCTTTTGAGAGAGCTATCTTTGGGCCCCTCGATTAGTGAGACTGTGAAATGCATGGCCGTGCTCAAATGAATTGATAGTGTGATCAATGTCATTTGTTTTATCAGTCTACTTAGAGATCGAGTAATCATATGTTTGAATAATATAAGTATGACGTTGACCATGACTTATGTTCAAACTAGATATCGTTTGGCAAAGGGATTAATGCATGTACTATTATTAGGCTAGTTGGACTTTACTCGTATTAATTGGGTAGTCGTAATGTATTGCTAGAGACCAATTACGACTTGATGGTTTGATGGAGATTTAACCGACTGCCAATTAATATGGGCCTATCAGGCCACACACAAGAGTGCGTATGGGCTGATATTAATACTATTAATAATAATAATATTAGATATTAATTATTATTATTATTATTATTATTATTATTTTCTTTTTTATGATTATATATGTATATATGTATAACCGGATAATAACGAGAGAATCCATATCTGATATGGATTTTGAATATCATGATAGGATCCACATCTGATATGGATTCTGATTGGCTTAACTAATCCGATTTGGACTTGGATTTGATGTCTACATATATCTATATATGATGGTGCATCTCGTACAGAGATTACGCACAATACAACAGAAAAACCCTAGAGCCGTTTTTGGAGAAAAACAAGTTCTCTCAGTCGCACCGTTCAAGAGATAGCACTCCGGGCAGAAGCATTCATGTGGATACCGACAGAGGGCGTTCGTAATTTCGCACCTCATTCATCTGCGGATTTCAAATCTACAGAGGTAATTTTTGAATTTCTTTCATCGAATTAAACAAACAACATGGATCCTTGGTAGGGGATCGGAGATCAAGTTTTGTTTTCCCGCTGCGCGTTTTAGCAGTGATCTTCTTGATTTACTAACAGTATAGTGAACATTTGTATGTCTAGTAGTATCTAATCCAAATGTTGCTTTGAACTAAAAAGGAAAAATAGTTTTATCAAGATGTAGGTTTTGATGTAGCCATGAGTAGGTTTCTTAAAACAAAATTTCTTCTCATTCGGACATTGATAATGGTATCTTTCTACATCTTCCCAATGGTGAACTGGATTTGAACTGGATTTGAAGATGAAACCGATATTCATTTACTAAAAATCTGATGTAAATTGTTTTCTTATTCACGCAATTGAGGTGCTAACTTTTCCTAAAATCCCATCAGGAGATTTTGAGGAAAGAATGGAGGGAAGTCATGGAAGAAAGAAGAATTTATTAACTGTTGGTTTGAGTAATTAGGTTTTAACCAAGATCAACTTTTTCTAAAGTATAAACAATGAAAACATGTAAGAATGTGTCATCTCCTGATAACTAGATATTCTGTTAGCATTTTCTAAAAAAAATTGAATAAAACTTGTAATAAAATTAGTTTTGAATATTTAGTAAAATAACTAGCAAACGTGTGTTGAAAAATGTGATTATCTCTTTTATAAAAGGTCAATTTTTGATTGATTAAGAATTGTTTAGCAGGGGGATCGGAGACGCCATTTTTCCTTAGTTGTTTAAAATTTGAACCCTTAAACCTTAAACCATACTTAATCGTTTTTCAGAAGATGGGTTAATCATCGTCTTTTTGGTTTGTATATAGTTTCTTATATAACATTAAGTATTGTGCTATTAATTATTTTTTACTTACTTCTCCATAAAATCTTTCGCACCGACTTCATATTTCGTGGCACATACCGTTATCTGATGGCTTTCAATATATTCAAATTTTGATCCTCCGTCACACTTTCACCGACTTAGATAAATAAACTGGACAATAATGGTCATTAAGATGTAATTCGACTTATCGTAAGTAACTCTAAAATATGGCAATTTGTACGGTAAAGAAAATAGAGCTGCTCAACAAACCAAACAGTTCGCGAACTGTTCAAGTTTGGTTCGTGTTTGGTTCATATTCGTTCGGTAATTGTATATAAACGAACTGAATTCGAACGGATATTTGGGTTTGTTATTAAAACGAGCCGACTATTCGCGAACTGTTCGGCTCGTTTAAACATTTATAGTGTTTCGAGCCAAACTCGAACCAATTTTAAAGTTCGTTTAGCTAAACGAACTGAGCCGAACAGTTAAGGAGTGGTAGACAGTATATAGGGGCACCTTAAATCATACTTTGACTTGTACTCTTTTGTTTTCGTATTTGTCTTTCAACTATTTGTGCATATCCATTCACTAGTATATATTCCTATTATTGTACTATACATATAGAGCAGGAGGTCTCACTGGAAGCAAACTCTCTATCCTTTTGGACGGAAGTATTGTTTACCTGTCTCTTACCCTCTCTAGACTCTAGCGATAGCTTTTGATGTTATTGGATATACTGTACATATAAAGCAGGAGGTCTGTCTGGAAGCAAACTCTCTATCCTTTTGGATGGAGGTATTGTTTACTGTCTCTTATCCTCTCCAGACCCTAATGATAGCTTTTGATGTTGTTGGATATACTGGGTATGATTGTTGTTGTTGTATTCGTTTATGAAAAAAAAAAAATCAAGTCCCCCATGTCAACTTGGGACGGGAAATACAAGAGCGATAAATTAGTGATGTGTGAAGTGCCACTTGAGCCATAAATCACTATTCTTCTTGATTAATGACTGCGATACATCAACTAACGAATGTTTCTCGTCTTCTAACGTCACTCTAGTTCCTTTCTTCCTTTACGCTTCATCTTGACCCCTATTTCATTTCCTATAATATTTATGTATGATTATCACATGTTTATTTAATTGATGTCAATTTAATTCCGTTTGGCACGCTATTAAATAAAAAATAGCAATAGAAACACAAATTTCAATAAGTTTTTAACTTAAATTTTCTCTCTCAAACTTTTTACATTATAAAAAATAACTTCGGCATAAAGCAATGTCGATATTTGTAAAAAAATGGATTAGCATATAATTAAAGAGTACATTAAAATGATCAAAGGGAGTATATGTTGAATATTTTATACTGTTTATAACGTTAATGTAACGCATCAACTTTATTAAGCTACAAAATTTAGCAAATATGAATCTAACCACTATTATAATTTTCCATGTAATTCTTTATTATAATGAGAGATGATTTTTTCTAGAAATAAAAGGTGAGAGATAATATGTTATCTCTTGTTACATCATGACCAAAATTTTCAATTTTGTTTTTATTTTATTTGTTTGTTTTCCTTTCACAAACCACACAGGCCACTCCCACCCCCCAGATTTATTCAGGTGCAGGATTTAATCTTTAGATTTGAAACAAGTTATCATGTAGATTTTTTTTTTCTTTTTTTAAAAAGTAAAATTACCGAACACGAGGAGAAGGAACAAGACTCAGATCTCATTGATACTAAGAATAACCCTTGCCATTATATCCAAATTGAACGTAAGTTATAGTGTATAAGTGAACTCTAGATTTATGGAAACGTAAGACAACATAGTCAACTATTGATTTTACATGTTTGGCTCAGTAACACTTTCTTTGATGTAAGATGACAACAATCAAGATTGTAAGAAGGAAGTGGAAGTAGATGAGCAAGAACCTTGATCCATGATGATCAAGTGATTGTCTGTGCAGAGAAGGGCAATGCAGCCTAAGTGGCATGAATTAATTGAGAGTCACTGGATCACAGCTGGAAGGCAGTTGGGTGTTGATGGAAGAAGTGTTTGAAGGAAGGAATGGTGAAGAAGAGTCGCGCAAGCAACAGGAAGAAGAACAGTGCACGTGGGAACGATTTAAATAATGTGAAATTACAAGAATGTCTCTAGTTAAAAACGTTATATAGGTTCAGTTAGAAGGGTGTGATTGTAAATTTAATAATTAATTGTTTTCTTCTTCTTCTTCAGCGTTGATATAACCGAAAGGGGAAGGAGAGTGCATTGTACTTTTTGGAATTGGCAGTTATCCAGAAAATATCTGAGCAATAACTGTTTTTATCTCTAGACATTGTTTGATTGATTCTCTCTTGATCTTGTTCTTGAATTGTGTTCGTTGTTTGATTGATATTTTGACATGGTATCAGAGCCTATGTCGTTCGATTGAGAGTTTGATTGTTTAGAAAAATTCCGTTGCGATTGCATATAAGATTGTGGTCCTAAGTTTGATATGGCGATGCACAACAACAGTCCTTCTAGTTCGTCTGGTGGAAGAGGAAACCAGAACGCGTTACATGAAACTCCAGTGCAGAATGTTGTATTTAGATCAAGAGAAAATGGAAATCAAATCAAATTGCTGATTTGCCTGTGCAGAATCCGTTGCAAAATCCATTCTACCTCCATCCTAACGATAGTCCTGCTATAGTGCTGTCACAACCTCCACTGAATTCAAGCAATTACCACACTTGGAGTCGTGCGTTTGAGATGGAATTAGTGGTGAAGAACAAGGTTGGCTTTATAGACGGTACAATTCAGAAACCTCTGGCTGCAAATCCACAATATCCAGTGTGGAGGCAAGTCAATATCATGGTGCAGTCATGGATGATGAATTCAGTTTTACATTCGATTGCACAGAGCGTCATGTGGTGTGATAGTGCTCATGACGCTTGGATGGATCTTCATATGAGGTATGGAAGCACAGATCCATTTAGATTATCTGATTTGATTTAAACTTTTATGGCATTAAGCAAGATTTGTTAAGTGTTAGTGAGTATTTTACCAAACTCAAGATTGTGTGGGAAGAATTAATGGCTGTTAGACCGATTCATACATGTATATGCAGAAACTGTGTATTTGATGTTACAACTAAGATGAGAAAATTTGTGTAGAGTGGCTATGTTATTTAGTTTGTAAAAGGCCTAAGTGACAGTTTTGAACTAGTCAAGTCGCAGGTGCTTATGCTTACACCGTTGCTTGATATAGATACTACCTTTTCCATGGCCTTGAAGTATGAAAGGAAGGTATTAGTTGATAATGGAAGTGGCTCTTTTGACGGCAGTCCCACGGCTTTACTAGCTGATAGGCAGCCATAGGATAATTTTGTGGCCTATACTGGCAAGGGCCAAGGGTATAGAAGAGGAGGAGGTAGATATGGTGCTGAGGGAAATAAACGTTTTCAGTGTGTGCATTGTAGATTGCAAGGACATACAGTTGACAGATGTTATGAAAAACATGGATATCCTCCTGGCTTTAAGCCAAGGAACCAGGTGAACTTGGGTGGAGATAGAAGCTGAGGAATCACCAAAAGATCAAGTGACCAAAAGCATGCAATCATTGGTTCTTACCCCTTAGCAAAATCAAAAGCTAGTGAACTGGTTGAACAAACATGATGATAACCATGAAAGAGGTATGGTTGTGGCTCAGGGTACTGTTCTATCTGCTAAAGTTGGTGAGATCAAAGGTAATTCTCATACTAACAAACTTAGTACATGGATTTTGGACTCTGGAGCTACTGATCACATTGCCTCATGTCTTACTATATTTTCTTCTGTTAAACCTGTTAATAATGTCATTATGAACCTGCCTAATAACTTCTCAGTTGCAGCAACACACATTGGCTCTGTAGCCATTAACACAATCCTCACTCTATGTGATGTTCTCTTTGTACGATCATTCTCTTACAATCTCATCTCCCTAAGCAAATTGGCTTAAGATACTAATATACTGATTCAAATGTCTGGTGCTTATTGTTTGATTCAGGATCAATTATTCAAGAGGATCATTGGTTCAGCTAAGTTGGCACAAGGCCTTTACTGTTTACATAGTTGTATGCCTGATCAGAAGTATGCCTGCTTCACTTCCACTTTTGAGATTGTTTCACCAGCCATGCTGTGGCACTATAGACTGGGACATGCCTCCATCCCTAGAATAAAAGAAATTCAAAAATGTAATGATTCAGTATCTGTCAATACTCCTGGTGAACAATGTCAAATTTGCTCTCTTGCCAGATTGCATAGATTACCATTTTCAGTTTCTGTTTCTATTTCTGCTCAGCCTTTTGATTTGATTCATGTAGATGTCTGGAGGCCCAACAGGCACCCTACCTTGTCTTCTCATAAATATTTTCTTACTATTGTGGATGATTGTAGTAGGTATACTTGGTTGTATTTGATGAAGTTTAAAACTGAAGTTAGACATATACTTCAAAGCTTCTGTGTCTATTTGCATAATCAATTTGAAAAGAAAGTGAAGGTGATTAGAAGTGACAATGCACCGGAATTCAAAATGTCCCAATACTATATGCAGCATAACATAATTCACCAGACTAGTTGTGTACATACTCCACAACGAAACGGGCTAGTGGAGAGAAAACACCAACATCTATTGATAGTAGCTAGATCCCTAAAATTCCAAGCCCAGCTACCTGACTCTCACTGGGGTTTTGCTGTGACCCATGATGTGTACCTCATTAACCTAATACCAACTCCAGTTTTATCACAAAAACCTCCTATGAAATACTTTTTCAGCAGCCTCCAACATATCACCACCTCAAAGTTTTAGGTTGTTTGGATTTTGCCTGCAACACATCTACAGACAAGCACAGGCTTACTCCTAGAAGCATTCCATGTGTATTCCTGGGGTTCCATCCATATCAAAAGGATATATTCTACGAAATCTTGCTTCAAAAACTATATTTGTATCCAGGGATGTCAAATTCTATGAGACAGTTTCTTTTTTTCAAATGCCTCAGCAGAGGCTCCATCTTCTGTGACCAATGCCCAAGCTCCTTACGTTTCTGATCCTTCATGGCTATCTTCACCAGTGCAAGATATGCCTTCTGCAGAAAACACCAATCCTGATTGTACTCCCCATTCTCCTTCTCAACATAGAAACCACACTCTTCACCACATTCTTCTCAATCATCAGACCCCATACCATCTGCCTTTCATAATACATCCAGCTATCAGTCATTTGATTCAACACACCAGCCGTCAATTACTCTTGATATTCCTCTGGTCCTCAGATCAGAGGATCAATTGAACATCTATCCTGATGCTTCCATCGCCTCACCACCTATTCATAATACTGAGCCTCATGCCCCCAGGACCAGAAGACAACCATCGTATCTTAATGACTATTACTGTAACCATTTAGTAGCATTACATCCTACTACGTCACTGAAAACTGCTGCTGCAACTTCTGTATGCTATCCCATTCAACACTATTACTCTTTGGATCAACTAGCTCCATAGTTCAAAAAGTATGTACTTAATGTTAGTCTGCAGCAAGAGCCTCAATCTTATCAACAAGCAGCTGGTTCAGTGGACTGGAAACAGGCCACGGCAGTGGAGTTAGCAGCCCTAGAGGCCAATAGCACCCGAGTCCTTACTACCTTGCCACCAGGAAAAAAACCTATTGGATGCAAATGGGTATATAAGATCAAGAGAAGGGCAGATGGGTCCATAGAGAGATATAAGGCTTGGTTGTGGCTAAAGGGTACACCCAACGAGCAGGAGTTGACTATGGAGATACATTCTCTCTTGTGGCCAAAATTGTTGGACCGTGCACCTGCAATAAATACCACTAGAGGGGGGGTGAATAGTGGTTAGCGAAAATTACACTACAACCCTTTGTTAAAATTCCCTTCGAAAACAGAATATGAGACCACCTCAGATTCAGAACTTGTTTTTGAAAAATTCAAAACTAATTGTACACAACTCCAAAAATTATGAAACTTTCCAGAATATAACTTCAATGTGTTGACAAGACTCTGTCCAAAAATGAGACAAAAATAAGATTGTTGGCCCTACAAACAAATAGTCGACTTCATAAGTCTATGTGTATCCTTTTGCAACTAATCTTGCCTTGTATCTCTCCATTGTTCGATCGGATCTGTGCTTGACTGTGAATACCCAGTGGCAACCTATTGGCTTTTCCTTAGCTTACTTGGCACTTCTCCCATGTTTTATTTCTCTCTACAGCATCCATCTCAACTAGCATTACTTCCTACCATTCAGGGTATTTCTAAGCTTCCTCCACTGTCCTAGGAACATGTAATGCATAGAGAGATGTATGAAACGCTACGGATTTCTTGGCTAGTCTCCCCTTGTCTGGACGTTCAACCGGGTACCTGGAGCCTTTAGATACATACTCGGGCTCATACCTCGTTAGAGGAACTCCTCTATTTTTCCTTGGAGGAAGTATATACATGTTTTCTGTAATCTCAGCATTCTGGTTAGATTCTGACTCTGTAGTAGGAGTAGGTTCAATGGATTTACTTACTTGGGGATATTCGCCCGGATTTGACAACTGGTCGTGATTTGTCGTGTTGAACTCACCTTCATCTTTAGAAGCAAGACCGGTGGCTTGGTCTACTTTCTGTGTCAGGTCAGTCTCTGGCAGTACAAGTCTGCGTAACCACCTGAGGGACTCATTCTTGATCTCCTCCCCCTGAGAACGAGGTGTGGTATGGAAGTAATACTCTGTCTCAAGAAAATCAGAGTTCATGGTAGTGTATAGTCGTCATGTCATAGGATTATAGCACCCATATCCTTTTTGATTGATGCCATATTCTACAAACGCACACTTGACTATACATGGATCAAGTTTAGACCGTTGAGACTTAGGAATATGAACGTATATGGTACAACCAAAGGTTCGAGGAGTAAGTGTCAGATGGAGAGGTACAGAGAGAAAGTGGGCCAGAGTTGCCAAAAGATTTTGATTATTGAGAATTTTTATGGGTAACCTGTTTATTAGGTAATTGGCAGTAGCAACTGCTTTTGGCCAAAACTGGGCAGGAGCATTAGATTCTAACAGCAGACACCGAGTGATCTCAATGAAAAATATGGTTTTTGCGTTCGGCTACGCCATTTTGTTGTGGGTATCTGGGTAAGTGGTTTGGTGTATGAGACCATGATTTTTGAGAAACTCTTGTAGTTGGTGGTTACATATTCACTGCTATTATCTGCGGAGAACTTGGATTTGTTTCTGATACTGTGTGGCAATCATATGATAAAAAGTAACAAATTTATCAAAGACGTCAGATTTATGTTTGAGAAAGTAAATCCAAGTCATACGAGTATAATCATCGACAAACAGTAAGTAATATGAAAAATCAGTAGGACTTAGGACCGGTGAAGGTCCCCAAACATCAGAGTGAATAAGTGAAAACGTACTTATGGTCCTTGTGTTATTCGGAGGATATGAGTGTTTGTGACTTTTTGCTCAAATACATGTGTCGCAAGGAAGGCAACAATACTGGCTAAAGATATGTGCAAACAATATTCTTAGGTACCCCAGAGACGGATGTCCTAACCGGTGATGCCACAATCATGCCTGCCAATTGACTGTTCCATGAGTAAGCGCTACCATACCGTGTTGGTCCACTTCATCGACGAAGTATAGTCCACCACGTTCAGAACCACGCCTAATGATCTTCTCCGTATGGATATCCTGTAGGAGACAAATTTTTGGATGCATCAGTACGATACAGTTTATTCCTTTCATAAGATGGCTAACGGAGAGTAATTTATGAGAAAAACTGGGGACGTAAAGGCAATTTTTAAGTTTAATGAATGAGGACAGGCTAATACTGCCTTCGCCTTCGATGGAGGAGTATCTGCTATTAGCAGTGCGAATACCCCTTTTTGTGGGGCGAGTAACCTGTTGAAACTCTCGGATATCATAGGACATTGTGTCGGTTGCACCACAGTTGAATAACCATGCTGGATTTTCATATTTCCGAAACTGTCCCTGAGTATTACCAAAAGAAAAAACACTACTGTTATAAATAGAGTCAGGAGGGCTTAGGGGTAAATTTATCCCAAGTCCTGTACCTTTAACTTTCGCCCCTGAAATTTCTCCAGCCACATCTGTGGCTTTTGGAGTGTTCTCTTGCCCGCCGCTGCGCGTAACCCCTCCAAAGCAAGCTTGGCCTTCCTGCTCCACGCTATCGCCGGCGGCTGTGAAGTTGCACATGGATGGGCTACCCTTCTTCCCTCTTTTTTGCGTATCTAGCCACCATTCTAGGTAGCCAATCTAACTGAAAGCATCTGCCTGCTGTGTGGCGGTTGCCGCCACAGTGGGTACACCTCAATAGGCTTTCTCGTCGTCTATGCGGGATGATGAACCCGGTGGAGCGTTCCTCCCCTGGTCTGACCGCGTCTTTTTTTGTCTGAGCACTATCTCCCTCTTTTGTGTTGGGCGATTATTTAAGGACATTAGTCCACTTCCTATGCCAGAGGGATTATTTCCTAAAGATGGTTCTCCTTCACTCTTCATTATCTTCCTCCTATGCGCCTCCCGCCGGATCTGTGCATAAGCATCCCCTACTGTGGGTAATGGAGTTGTCTTTAGAATATCCCTCTTCTCAGCATCATAGTCTTCGCTTATTGCTTATAGAAATTGGTAAAGACTATTTTGTTGCTGGATCTGATTGTGGATGGTCATGTCCTTTGGACACTGCATTGGGTTGGGGAGCCGTCTGTATATATATCCTTCCAGATTGATTGAAGTTGGCTATAGATCCGTTCCAAGGGATGTGTTCCTTGCCTCATACTGTTAGCTTTCAAGGTTAAATCGTAAATTTGCAAGGGACCTATCCCACTATTGTATGTGGATGCAATCCCTTTCCGTAAGTCCCATGATGTCGAATAATCGATGTATTGGTTCACGATGTCAGGTTCTATGTTTTCCAAGATCTATGTAAGAACAACGGAGTCTGACTGCCTCCATTGTTCGTAGCTTGGATCTTCTTTCCGTGGTGGGAGGCAGTGATATATCTGAGCCTCCCCTCCCGTTGATGGTCAGAGTGATTTTCCTAGCCCATACTAAATAATTGTGGTCATTGAGTTTTTCTGCGAGATCAAGTTGGGTGTTGGAAGAACTGTCCGCTGGGTGCTGTCTCGGTGCCCATTTTTGCAGTAGTTCTAACACTTGAGACAGATTCATTGAATCAGTCATTGGGTTGGTTACCCCCCAGACCGAGATGTGCTTGACTGGGGTGTTTGGTCGGCCATAGAGAAGAGTTCCAGGTAATTTGAGTCAGGTAAGTGATGAGCACTCTGTATTTCACTTCCTTAGAGGTGGAATTCCAGCTCTGATAACATATTCGGCTGAAGAAAAAAATCTCTCTTACATTTGATAGTAAGTCAAACGGCTGATTAAATAATACAAAGAACTCTACAATCTAGGAATTCAGAATTTAATGTAGTATCAATCAAGAAATGATTACATCAATCATATTTACTATCTTGATCTATTTTCCTTATTTTGTGACAATCTTCTCACAAATTGTTTATCGAACAATAGTATAAGAGAAGATATGGTGAAACATCCTTGTAACGGAATAAACTGGTAGATCAATTTTAAACAAGTCACAGGCAGTTTGTGATTTGTAATTTATCTGTATATCTTTAAAAGATGCAAGTGCATGTCTTCTATATCTTTTGAAGCTCTAGTAGATCGAATGACACCTAATTTAAACTAGATATAACAGGAAAAAATTTCCATGCTACAAAATGGTAAAACGTTCTTGGATTCTTTTTTGGTGTTTTATGCCGCATGCATTTTCAGTGGCATTTTATTTTTCAGTTAAATTTATGTTGGAAAAGTCCCAAAACAAGTACTTAATTAAGATATCACGGCCACTTGGAGCATGCATTGGACCATGACATAATATAAAATATGTTTTACAACTATGTATTTAAATTGAAGAAATGCCGAATATATCCTAACGAAAGCTAAAGCTATTGCTAGGGATATAAGTTGGTATGTGATGTGTTAATATAAAAATTATGTACATGCATATATATATGTGTGTGTGTGTGTGTGAGAGAGAGAGAGATGAGGTTGTTGATTTATCCTAGGGGGCAAACGGTTGACCAACTTTTTTTTCCCCTTTCCTGTTATTGTATATGTCTATCTATGATTCTCTTGTTTAATTCGTGTTGTACAATTTCTTGTGGACGTTAATAACTGAAAGAATATTCTTGATTAGTGGATATGTTTTCAACAAGTATAATTTGACAGCTTTCTTGGAAGAACACTTGGAACATTCATATCTAGTACCAAAAATTGTCCACAAGGAAAAGAAATAATTGGTAGCTAGACATGCTGGCAAGATTTGGAATCAACCAGCTCACTCCATTGAGAAACATTCGAGGATTTTGTCTACAATTAGTTTAGAGCATCGGACAACTTTATAGTTGTCTGTTATTAAACAAAGCATGACTGATTTTCAGTATGGTGATTATCTTAATTCATATATAAAATGAGACGAAAACTAATCAAATATGAAGATGGAACAAAGTGATGATTACACCAGGTTTTGGTTTACGAATTATCCTTGGCAACATCAACTTTTACGCTATTAAGACATTTCAATAGACGCACTTATCACGTAGCTCAGTTGTTACTCAGCTGATAGATAACATCTAATGTGGCTTGACGAGGTCGGATTGTCTTGCCAAGGTAATAGTCGAAATATCCGGGGTCTAAGGCCGTCACCCCTCCGTCACTTGTCCTCCTAGGAAGCCTGAGAAAGGAAAGAACGCGTTAGGGGTCCCAGGGCGCTGCCCCGGGGAAACCCTCCGACGCTCAAGTCAGTTTCGGGCATTATAGCGTATGGCTTTAACTGAAATATAGGTTTGATGAAACCTGTTTGAAGTCGACCACAGTGCATGCCGAGCTGAGGTGAGAACAGTGGGGTGTTTTTCTCACTTGTGATTTGGACTTGGATTTTGACCTTACAAATTTGACTTGGAGCTTCTTACTGTTGGAAAAGCTCTTTTATAGTTGGCGAAGCTGGGAGCTGCGTGTCTCAGATGGTTGAGATGACGACGTCTGGCCCGCTTGCATGGTAGCCGTGCAGCTGCCAAGGATTGCTGTGCTGGCACCTTCCTTCCGTATGATTGACATCTGGAAAGATGGATTTTGCATGTAGACCACGTAGCATACAGCTCTGTGACTGTTGTAACCTGGCCGAGATCAATAATCAGAGCCGTGGTCGAGAGCAGATCCGAGGCCGAGATGTGTTCCTTTGGCCGAGATAGAACTGTTGAGGGCTTAGCCAGGAACCAAGGTCTGGTTTCCTTTGGCCGAGCTGGATGTATATCCGACCTCTTCTAGATGTCCGAGATACTGTTATTATGGCCGAGGTGCCGTTTTGAAGGGCAGAAATGCCGAGGTGAAACCCTTAGGCCGAGGTTGATCCCTTAGGCCGAGGTGGAACCCTTAGTTCTGGTAGGGTGCTGACCATGTAATCGAAATGGCGATGGGGCCTTATGGCCCAAACGAAATATTCGTCTGCATACGACTTGGTCAGTCGTCAGGCCGACCTGCGGCACTTAGTCATTTCTATACTCTTGCTCTAACGTTGACTGTCATTGACTGACGGGTGAATTTTCTGGTATCATCATTTGCCCCCCAGATTAGTTTGGCCGAGCTGAGCTGAGGGCAGGCTAATCTGTTGATATCGTTGCCTTCAGCCGAGGTGTTACTCTTGATGCCAATTATTCCGTAACTGTCAAGCACAGTGTACGAAGCATCAGTTCGTAGCTGTACTGATTGGATCAAACTGACCGGGTGGATAATCTTTATTGGCACGTGTCCATCTCGGGTTGGTTCGTCTTGCACAATTATTGTCTGCGCATACCGAGGTGACGACGGTACAGCTTTTTAATACGACGGTTCAGGACTTAAACGTCATCCAGCCTTAATGGTAGTGTGGGTCTCGAGGTCGGTCCTTCCGAGGTGACCTTTGAGATGGCCGAGATCCCTGTCTATAAATAGGTCTTTCCCCTTCATTTTTGCGTTTTGCTTTCTGCTTACTCTGTCTTCCCGGCGCTTGCTTCCTTCTCCGGCATTCCTCCTACATTCTCCGGTCTCCTTTCTTTTCCGGCAAATCGCCTGTAAGTCTTCTCTGCTAGCTTTCATGTCTTCAGCTTCTGACTCACAGAATCGCTCCGAAGGAGCTTCTTATGTTGGTAACACCGGATCCTTAAATTCCTTATTGGAGAAGACGGTTGTCTCTGAAAACCGTCCTCCAGCCCGGCTTCTGGCTGGTGCTGGTAATGTTGCCGGCCCCAGTGGCCGAGCTCTGCCGAGCAGAGCTATAACAGTAGTCGAGGTTTCGCCGGAGCAAGCTGAAACTATCCCTGCTCCGGAAACTGTCGCAATTCCCCCAAAATCTAGGGTTTCAGCTCTGCCAGTTGGGGTCGTTTATAGGGGGTCTCCCTCAGCCGAGGTCCAAGAGTCTTTTTGTACTCTGTCCGAGGTGGACGTCTCCTTGATCTGTGGCATGTATGACATTGATGTTGAACAATTTGACCCCCTCTTACCTTTGCCCAATCAAACAGCCTATGACCCTCCTGAGGGTTATGAGGCTATCTATGAAGAATACTTTCATTCTGGGTTTCGTCTTCCCGTCCCAGTCTCTCTCTTTCGAATTCTTCATTCCTATAACCTTAGGCTTCCCCAAATCAAGCCTAACGGTTTGAAAATTATTCTTTCTTTTCTGCTCTTCCTTAGAGCATCTGAGATCCCCTTCGATCAAAGAATCTTTAGGAGTTTGTTTGCTTGTAGGTCTTCAGAGAGTTGGTATTACTTTACCAAGAGAGTGACTCCTGAAGATTTTAATTATGTTGTACATATTCTTTCCTTCAAGAAGAATTGGAAGGGTAGGTTCTTTTATATTAAGAAGTTAGGGTTACCCCAACTTGATATATGGAAGTCGGGCAGAGCTGACAACATGAAACCGAGCCCAGAATACTGTGACGAGGCGGCCAAGTTGTACTCTCTGCCTGTGGTCATTGACTGGCATAGAGTTAATGAGTCCGTCCTGAAGGCAGCCGATCTGAGTTCTTTGGCCTCTGGTCCTCATTACAAACCTCTTTCTCCAGAAAATTTGGCAGTAGTCCGGGGTATACTCTAATACTTGTGCTTCTTTCTCATCTCTAACTTCCCCCACTTAACCTTGTGCACTTTATGCAGGCTCCATGGCTCCTGGAGGGAAGGATTTTGCGGCCAAGATTGCTAAGGCTGCAGCTCGCAAGAAGGCTCAGGCCGCGAAAGCAAGGGCTGAGGCCGCGCAAGAACTGCCCCCAGCCGAAGGCATTGCCGAGGCCGAGGTTAATCAAGCAATCACAATTGCTTCTGAATCCACCACTCCAGGTATCTTACATTTTGAAGACTCATTAAATCGTTTTCTTGGATGGTTTTTAACTTTAAATACTGGTAAAGGAGCAAGGGCTGAGGTATCTCCAATAAACCCTCCTCCAACTGATCTTGGACTGACACGATCAATTGAGGGCTCTGTTCTGGGAAAAAGGCCCAGAGAAAACGATGTCCCCATTCCTGAGGCCGAGATGGCACCTGCTCAGGAAAATGTAACGGTGGGCGAATTTGATGAAGCCGACACCGTGATGAACCCTGCCACAGCCAGGAAGATGAACAGTTTGATACTACCCATGGACAAACAGCGTTTCTCAACTGCATCTTGGGGCAGCTTGGTCAACTCTGTCCATATCAACTCTGCCATGGTATGATTTACCTCTTGTTTGTTTCACATACTAAAGTTTTTCTAACTCCTTTTTGGTGACTCAGCTGAAGGTGCAACTGACCGAGCTCATTAGCCGAGGTGAGGAGTTGCAAAGTCAACTGGAAACTAGAACCAGAGAGTCTGATGCCAATTCCCAAAGCATCGCATTTTTGAAGTCGGAGATCATTAAAATTCGAGGCCAAAAGGAAGAGGCTGAAACCAAATGGGTTACGGCCAACTCCTTGGTGTCCGAGCTGGAAAAGAGGAATGCCGACCTGGAGGCATGCTACAACCTAGTGATGGCTGAGTCTGGGCAGAAAGATGCCGTGATCAAAACTCTGCAAGAGAAACTGGAGCAGCAGGCATCAAACTTTTCTGCTCAACTTAATGCGGCCAAGACTGAAGCAGTGGCCGAGTTTAAGAAATCTGAATTGTTCGAAGAGAATATGGTGCTGCTGCAGGGCCCAGTTATGCAGATGGGCCAGACAAAGGCCATTGACGTCTGTGCTGAGGTCTGCCCCCAGCTGAATAAGGATGACCCCAGGCTGGTTGAGCTTTATAACATCAATGCTGAGGCCGAATTCGAAGCCCAGTTTCAGAAGTTTACTGATGGGGCGGACTTGCGTGATGATGATGAGCAAATCTAAACTTAGATTGTATTAAGTGTACTCTTATCATCAATGAAAGTTTCTGCCCTCTTAAGTTGCAATTCTCGTTTGTTTCCGAGTTTTTTGCATTTTTGAGTATTTTCTTCGAACTTTTTGTAGCCGAAGTCACACATCGGACCCACTAATCTTGGGCAAAACTCTACCCGCAGAATAGCGTAATTGAACTTTTCAAGTTCATTATTGCCGAGATTGAATGTCGGTCTTATTAAACCTGCTCAACTTTAATAAAAGATGACAAAATAAAAGTTACCTTGTCTTGCTGAGCTTGAATAAGAGAATCTCGTGAAGCCTTGGCCGAGACCTCATTTAAAATAACTCTGAGCATATCCGTTGTACACTAGCCGAGGTGAGATATAGAGATCTGCCCCAACCTTATCCAGAGTTGCCAAGGTCATACGAGTCTCGAGCAAGTTGGTGTCCCGGGCTGGCCGAGATGCAACTTCAACCCTTAAACAAGATCTTTCCCAAACCTGCTGAGAAGAAATCTTTAACCCGCTGGCGGGCTCTTTCCCCAGAACCTACTGAGAAGAAATCTAACCCTCTGGCGGGCTCTTTCCCCAGATCCTGCTGAGGAGAAATTTTTAACCCTCTAGCGGGCTCTTTCCCCCGATCCTGCTGAGAAGAAATTTTTAACCCTTTAGCGGGCTCTTTCCCCAGAACCTGCTGAGAAGAAAATTTTAACCCTCTGGCGGGCTCTTTCCCCAGAACCTGCTGAGGAGAAATTTTTAACCCTCTGGCGGGCTCTTTCCCCAGAACTTGCCGAGGAGAAATTTAATGAACTTCAATTCCGCAAGGCTGTCCATAACACTGAATTGAATGAACACTTTTTATTGCTGAGAAGTTTCATGCACCAAGAGGTGACTGCTGTACAGGCCAACTACAGGGCCGAGCTGGGGGTTTTCAGATGTATACGAAAATTGGTCCCCACTTTGAACTCAATTAACAGTCAAGGTAGCCTAACTTGCTGTTTTTTTTTAACTCAGAGCTACCACTCGGGTTGATGTCCACCTCAAGGAACATCTAAATTGGCTCCACTGCGCAAGTTTCATCTCGGATCGTGAAACTGTTGCAGATAGCCGAGCTCAATCTGGCGAACTATCTCATTACCGAGTTGCCTACAATCTTCTGTATCATGCCCTATATCATGGTGATACAGGCAGTAAAGTTGAGGATCCCTCTTATGGAGTGGCCCTGCAAGGGGCTTTGGTTCCTTCACCAAACTCTTCTTTCTCATATAGGAGAGGATGCGAGCTTTTGAAGCCAAAAGAGAAGTCCCTTCTCTCCCGCGGCCCCCCATCCGAACTTTGACAGATGCTCTTTCTCGCCGTGAGGCCTGGATATGTGTTCCAGAACTGGAAGGCCGAGATGAGACCGAAGGGCGCTGTATGGTCTGATAATCAGACCTCCGTGGTGAGTATCCTGCTTCAGATATAATCTCAGCTTGACATTCAGAATGATACCCTGGCCGAGATGGGGAGTACTCCAAAACCTGCGGAATACTGGTACTGCAAGGAGAGGGTTCACTAGTACCTTCTGTTAAGGCATTCCCTCTTAGTTCCATTACAGCTTGGAATGCCGCCGGATTTTGAGCCACATAGTGTATAGCTCTCATGTGTTCTTCATGTGAGAAGATAATAGGAGTTGAAAACTCCTCTGGCTCCTTAGAACATGAAGCAGTTGGTTGCAAAGAAGACATTTGATTATCTTCTCTGCTCATCTTTCTCTCAGTAGCTTTTGAAGTCTGCTAAGAAGAGTTGGTAGTGACGATATTTCGAAAGTCAAGGGACCTGGAGGTTCAGGCCCTCCTTCTAGCACCAATTTGACGAGGTCGGATTGTCTCGCCAAGGTAATAGTCGAAATATTCGGGGTCTAAGGCCGTCACCCCTCCGTCACTTGTCCTCCTAGGAAGCCTGAGAAAGGAAAGAACGCGTTAGGGGTCCCAGGGCGCTGCCCCGGGGAAACCCTCCAACGCTCAAGTCAGTTGCGGGCATTATAGCGTATGGCTTTAACTGAAATATAGGTTTGATGAAACCTGTTTGAAGTCGACCACAGTGCAGGTCGAGCTGAGGTGAGAACAGTGGGGTGTTTTTCTCACTTGTGATTTGGACTTGGATTTTGACCTTACAAATTTGACTTGGAGCTTCTTACTGTTGGAAAAGCTCTTTTATAGTTGGCGAAGCTGGGAGCTGCGTGTCTCAGATGGTTGAGATGACGACGTCTGGCCCGCTTGCATGGTAGCCGTGCAGCTGCCAAGGATTGCTGTGCTGGCACCTTCCTTCCGTATGATTGACATCTGGAAAGATGGATTTTGCATGTAGACCACGTAGCATACAGCTCTGTGACTGTTGTAACCTGGCCGAGATCAATAATCAGAGTCGTGATCGAGAGCAGATCCGAGGCCGAGATGTGTTCCTTTGGCCGAGATGGAACTGTTGAGGGCTTAGCCAGGAACCAAGGGCTGGTTTCCTTTGGCCGAGCTGGATGTATATCCGACCTCTTCTAGATGTCCGAGATACTGTTATTATGGCCGAGGTGCCGTTTTGAAGGGCAGAAATGCCGAGGTGAAACCCTTAGGCCGAGGTTGATCCCTTAGGTCGAGGTGGAACCCTTAGTTCTGGTAGGGTGCTGACCATGTAATCGAGATGGCGATGGGGCCCTATGGCCCAAACGAAATATTCGTCTGCATACGACTTGGTCAGTCGTCAGGCCGACCTGCGGCACTTAGTCATTTCTATACTCTTGCTCTAACGTTGACTGTCATTGACTGACGGGTGAATTTTCTGGTATCATCATGGCTGATTCGAATCTTGATAGTCATAGTATGCATGTTTGGATTCTGCCGTCGGCTTTTTATACCAAAGTTAATTTAGATTTAGACACGTTATGAACATCTAATTATATATCTTTTTATTTTAAAAGTCGTTGAA
The DNA here is from genome assembly GCA_036186865.1 of Eustoma russellianum. Lineage (NCBI taxonomy): Eukaryota > Viridiplantae > Streptophyta > Magnoliopsida > Gentianales > Gentianaceae > Eustoma > Eustoma russellianum. The sequence continues at coordinate 9,134,391 of AP025044.1, read as the reverse complement.
TGACTTGATTTATATTTTTACAAATTTCATTGCGACTAAGATGGTGACGTTTTTCAAGTCATGATATCTTTGCATGCAAGACATTTCAATAGACAAAAATGGTGAAAGTGCCAACTCGATGCGGCTAAAGACAGCAATCACATATTGGAATCCACCTGTTCGCCATGCCAGGCAATATATTGCGCAATCAAATTTTGTTGTTGGCAAAAAGTTGAACTCCAACCTAAAGGATCTCATTGTCCCAGCCTCAAAGAGTTGCATGTAGGATGTAAATCAAGAGTCCAACGGCTTCCTAGATTAGGTGAAATTTTATACAGTTACTCATACAAAGTGCCCTTCACAAACCAGGCCTTTGACCTGACAGCAGAGGAACGCCTACACTGTGCACGTCCCTGGATTCAAACTCATGACCTCTTGTTGGCAATCTCCAATCTGAATAATAACTAGACTATACCCTGGGGGCACGCAATCAAATTTTCTAATCTACAATTTTCCGTCAAGAGTTTGAATTCTATCTATTTTTTGCTTGTACAATTCTTTTTTTTAAAAAAAAATCTATTATTAAGACCTAAGATAGTTGTACAAGAAATCCCTTTCTATTAACTATTTCATGTGATTCCAATTAGTTTGCTTAATATAATCGTTATTTTGTTATCACAATCGTGGTTTGTTGACTTCTCACTTAGATCATGTTTAGCTTCACTTGATTTAAATCATTTCGCTCAAATAAATTTGGTACAACAAACTAGAAATATGGATTGTATAAACATTTAACATGATACTTCTTTAAGTATTGTAACATACTATTTAATATAAAATAATCATTCTTTATAAAAGTATCAACTTTTTGTTAAAAGGTTATTTATTCTACATAGTGGAAACTATAATGGGGGGGGGGAGTAAAGCCAAGTCAAAAATTATACTAAAAACGTATAATCAAAAGTTGTGATGAGAGTCAAGCATTATTATCATAACCAATGTAGCATTTTGAAGCGGGTTTTCTATAAATGTAAAATTTAATTTATGACTATTCAGCGAAACGATTGTGTTATAAGACAAATAATGTCAAAGATAAAGAAATGTTGCAGCTAACGTAGCAGAAGGAAATTGGTCGAGCATATTGTGCATTCCATCAAACAGATGTGAATTTAGTGATTAACGGGATAAAAAAGACAGCAATTGACAGAAACTGGATGTAGAAACCACAAGGAATCAAAATGGAAGAAGATGATTGGATGATGCCACGTGATTGAGCTGGGATTGCAGGTGGCTGCTGCAGTAGTTTGTAACTGCCTACAGCAAGAAGTGGACCGCGGGAAACAATGTAGGCGGGAGGCAGTTTAAATACGTGAAAAGACAACGATGCCCTTGTATTAATAATAGAAGGAAGTTAGTTATCAGGGATATTCTTGTAAATTTTGCACATCTTCTTCTTCCTTATATGCTGTAACTTTGTGTTTGAACGAATTCAAGGGAAACAGATTAGCATATCCTCTGCAAACATTTGCTCTCTCTGAAGAATTCATTGAAAATTAACATGGTATCAGAGCTTTAAGCACTCACATACCGTATTTGTCAAATTCTGCGATTAGAATGGCTTCATCATCAGTTACCTTCGGATCCATGGATCCTTATGAAGATCCACTCTATATACGTCCTTCTGACAGTCCATCACTAGTCCTCACTCAAAATCTTCTTACTTCACAAAATTATCACGGCTGGAGTAGAGTTATATGTCATGCTCCGGAGGCTAAAAACAAAACTGGTTTCATTGATGGCACGATTGTCAAACCTCGAGAAAGAGATTGTAGATGTGCTACTTGGATCAAAGTGAATAACATGGTAGCCTCTTGGATTATGAATTCAGTAAGTCCCTCAATTGCTAAAAGTATTATGTGAATGATAATGCTACGGAAATATGGAAGGATTTGAGACTTAGATATGGAAATGCTGATGCATTTAGAATGTCAGACCTACAAGAGGAATTTTACATGATTAAACAAGGAAATTTGGTTGTAACCGAGTATTACATTAAACTTAAAGTAGTGTGGGAAGAACTAACAGTGTTAAAAGCCATTCCTTCATGTACATGTAGGATATGCACATGTAATATCACTAGCCAGGTGTCAAAGTTTGTAGAGGATGATTTCGTTATAAAATTTCTGAAGGGACTGTCCGTTGAATTTGAACCTGTCAAGGCTCAAATCTTACTTATTTATTTTTTTCTGATGTTAACACTGCATTCGCTATGGCATTTAAATTTGAAAGGGAAGTCTTGTATTCCAATAATCAAACTGTGTTTCTTAATAATCCATCTGTGGTATCAGGTATGGGAAATGAAGCTGGTGTCCCTGCTGGACAAATATCTGGATTCTCTGGACCATCAGGAACCAAACATAACTTTAAACCATCAAGCAACTACAGAAAAGATGGAGGTTATGTGGCAAAGTTTGGACAGGGTAATGTCAAGAAACCTATATGTAACTATTGTAGAATGCTGGGACATATAGACAAAAATGTTACAAGAAACATGGTTATCCCCCTGGGTACAAACCAAGATCACAAGTTAATTGTGTTAGTCATGATGGAAATTTACAGTACAATTGCAGTGTCCTGCAGGATGACGCTGGTTATGATGAGTTATTCTCACAACAACCAAATGAGCATGCTCAGATGCTTAATATGTTCATTCAAGAACAATGCATGCAGTTGATGAACATGTTGAGGGATTACTAGGCAAAGGACAGAAAACAAAGACTAGGCTCAGATGATAAGAATGAGAGTCAGCATTCTGTCATGTCAGCTCAGCAATTAGATGTTAGTGGTAAGAAGTCAGGTAAAATGTCATCCAAAAACTTAGACTTATGGATCTTGGATTCGGGTGTCACTGATCATATATGTTGTTCCTTGAGTCTCTCTGATTCTTATAATGCTACTCAATCTTTAAAGGTCAAATTACCCAATGGTCAGTTTGTTGAAGTCACACACATAGGGACTGTAACTGTAAATCCAAACATAATTCTTAGCAATGTCTTCTATATTCCTTCATTCTGCTTTAACTTGCTATCATTCTGCAAGCTTACCAAGTGTAATCATGTTCTAGCCCTATTCCATTCTAATTACTGTTTCCTATATGAACATATCAATATGAAGATGATTGGTTTAGCTGAGGTGAGTCAAGGCCTATATAAACTTCATGACTCAATGAAGCATTATGAAACAAAACATGGCCAGAATTCTCATTTCTCATTTCAAGCTACTGCACAGTCACAAGATGCACTCTGGCATTCAAGACTTGGACATTTTTCCTTACTAAGACTGAAAGAAATCAACAAGATGGACCCCCTAGTTATAGCTTCTGATGATTCTGACCCTTGTTGTGTTTGTCCCCTTGCAAAATAAAAGAAGAAACCCTTTCCTATTTCCACATCCTCTACTGTATCCCTTTTTCATTGATTATTGTTGATATATGGGGCCCTTATAAAAACCCTGCATTGTATCAACAACGTTATTTTTTTTACTATTGTGGATGACTATAGCAGGTTTACTTGGTTATATTTGTTGAAGAATAAATCTGAGGTTAGAAGTATCCTAACCAGTTTCTATAATTTTGTAGCTGTTCAGTTTGATCACAAAATTAAATCCATTCGTTCTGATAATGGTTTAAAATTCCAGATGAATTCATTTTATGCTGAAAAAGGAATAATGCACCAGACAAGTTGCACCTATACGCCACAGCATAATGGCGTAGTTGAAAGAAAGCATCAACATATCTTAAATGTGGCTAGAGCACTTAAGTTTCAAAGCCATGTCCCTATTCAACTCTGGGGGTTTTGTGTCCAACACGCTATGTACTTGATAAACCTAATTCCATCCCCTATCTTTCATGATAAAGCCCCCTACCAATTGTTGTATAGTAAAGTTCCATCCTATCAACATCTCAGAACCTTTGGATGCTTGGCCTTTGCAGTCAATACACACTCTAGTTTTGGCAAGTTCATCCCTAAGTCCAGAAAGTGTGTCTTCATTGGCATGTCACTTACAACTAAAGGATATATTCTTCAAGATTTAGATACAAAGGATGTTTTCATATCCAGGGATGTTGATTTTCATGAAAATATATTTCCCTATTCATCCATAATCAACCCCAGTTATCAGTCAAACAAGCCTCAAAATTTCTCTATGAATTCCTTCCCTGTACTGTACCAAACTCCAACCTTTCCCCTTCAAATGTAGGTGATCGTCCTCCTCCAGTTGCATCTAATATTTCACCAGATATAACGCACACATCATCAGTACCTGCCCCTCCAGTCCCAGTTTGCTCACCATCACATGACATCCCTCAGCAGTCTCCTGATTCTACTTCTTCTCCAGTTACTTCCATTCCCATCACCTCCATAGACATTTGTCTTCCCACTCCCAAATAGTAGGCCCATCACGAAGAGGCAACCACCTTCATACTTACAACAATATTACCGCAATCAGTCTCAATCAATTTCTCTTTTTCCTCAGGTTAATTCCTCCACACCACACACTCTTGATAAATCATTTTCTCTGAATTCATTGGCACCTAAATACAAAGCATATGTCTTAGCTACTAGTTTGCACATGGAACCTACTAATTATCTAGAAGCATCTAGTTCTAGAGACTGGCAAGCAGTTATGCAAACAAAATTGGAAACATTTGAGGCAAACCACACATGGAGACTAGTGCCCTTGCCAACAGGAAAGAAGCCTATAGGCTGTAAATAGGTCTATAAAGTGAAATACCAAGCTGATGGGACTGTGGAACGCTACAAAGCTAGATTAGTAAGAAAGGGGCATATGCAGCAATATGGTATTGACTATCAAGAGACATTTTCTCCCGTGGCAAAAATGTCTGCTGTCAGATTTGTTTTAGCCATGGCAGCCAATAAAGGGTGGCATATACAACAATTGGATGTTAATAATGCCTTTCTCCATGGTGATTTGCAAGAGGAAATTTACCTGACTCCACCACCTGGATTGACATTGTCTCAGAATGGTTTGGTATGCAAGCTTGAGAAGTCTCTATATGGGCTTAAACAAGCTAGTAGGGAATAGAATATTAAATTGACCACATACTTGTTGTCCCTTGGCTTCACTCAGTCAAAGAATGATTACACTCTGTTTCTCAGACAGACCTCAGATCATTTTCTAATTGCATTGGTTTATGTGGATGACATTATCTTGGGTTCCTCACCATGCTGCCCATTCAATCTCTCAAATCTCAGCTACATACTGCATTCAGGATTAAAGACCTTGGTGACCTAAGATACTTATTGGGCATAGAAGTAGCTAGGTCACAGGGAGGGCTCGTATTAAATCAAAGGAAGTATGCTTTGGAACTTCTGGAGCACACTGGGTTTCTAGGGGCTAAACCTGCTAAGACCCCTATGGAGGCAAATTTAAAACTGGTTCATGGTGATTCACCTGCATTGGTTGAGAATTCAACCTACAGAAGTTTAATAGGGAAGCTGATATACCTCACAATCACAAGGCCATACATATCCTTCTCGGTATAGCAACTTAGCCAATTTCTTGATAGTCCAACAGAGCAACATCTTAAAGCGGCTCATAGGCTACTCAGATACATTAAAGGAACGGTGGGCCAAGGACTATTTTATCCTTCTAACATTCAATTGCAGCTGAGGGCATTTGCTGACTCTGATTGGGCAGGATGTAATGAAACAAGGTGAAGTGTAACAGGCTTCTGTGTCTTTTTAGGAGAAGCTTTGATATCATGCAAGGCCAAGAAACAATCGACTATGTCAAAATCCTCTCCAGAAGCTGAATACAGAGCCTTAGCAACCTTGGTGTGTGAGGTACAATGGTTGTTATATTTGTATAAAGATTTGCAGCTTGAGAAGCAGGAACCAGTGAAAGTATTCTGTGATAGAAAAAGCGCGATGCATATAGCTGAAAACCGAGTTTTTCATGAAAGAACCAAGCACATTGAAATTGATTGTCATATAGTTAGAGAAAAGGTGCAAGGTGACATTATCAAGCTCATGCCAATCAGGATGGATCTTCAGGCTGCAGATATATTCACGAAAGCCTTGGATTCAAGAAGAAATAATGTTCTTCTGAGTACATTTGGGGTATGCAACATCTTTACCAAGCATGGCTTGAGGGGGTGTCAAAGATAAAGAAGAGCTGCAGCAAACATAGTGGGAGGAAATTGGTCAAGCATATTGTTCATTCCATCAAACAGATGTGAAATTGACTGATTAACGAGATAAAGAAGACATCAATTCACATAAACTGGATGTAGAAACCGCAAGGAATCAAAATGGAAGAAGATGATTGGATGGGGCCACGTGATTGAGCTGGGATTGCAGGTGGCTGCTGCAGCAGTTTGTAACTGCTTGCAGCAGGAAGTGGACCGCAGGAAACAATGTAGGCGGGAGGCGGTTTAAATACGTGAAAAGACAACAATGCCCTTGTATTAATAATAGAAGGAAGTTAGTTATCAGGGATATTCTTGTAAATTTTGCACGTCTACTTCTTCCTTATATGCTGTAACTTTGTGTTTGAATGAATTAAAGGGAAACATATTAGCATCTCCTCTGCAAACATTTGCTCTCTCTGAAGTTTCTTTCATTTCTTGTTTTCTCTTCAATTCATTTCTCTGATTTGTGATTGAATTTAGTTGAATCAGATGAATTCATTGAAAATTAACAGATAACACGAGGTCTCCTTTATATATATTACTATAAAATCATAGGGAAATGTAAAATAGTTTTTAACTTTTTCCTTTCAGGTAACCGCATTGTAGGACCTGTAAGGCACCACTAGAAAGGAGGATTGAATAGTGGGTGCGAAAAATTTAGTTTTTAAAATGTTTTGACCCAAAAACCCAACTTCTGAAAACAGTTTCTGTTTTCAGGTCCTGTTTTGCAACATTTGAAAAACTAGGTTACATGCCTTATCTCCTAAAAATTTCAGATCAAAATTCAACCTTTAACACTTTGAAAAATCGTTTGTGGTCAGATTGCGGAAATCTGCCAGAAACAGTAGTCTGATTTGAAAATTTTATTCCAATTAATCCGTGGTTCCAAATGGTCTGAAAATTTAATGACAAACCCCTTATTATATGTATTTAAATGGATTAAAATGGTTTTGAAAAATTCCTTTGGAAAATATGTCAAATACGTTCAATTTCTCAACCTTTGCAAGTCTGAAAATCAGATTGCATTAGTCTCAGAACAATTAACGTTTGAATGTCTTATACTTGTCCAAATGGGTTAAACTTACGCCAAATGAAACTTAAGAGGTATGGCTATGTTTCTTCAAAATTTTACAATTTTTGAAATTTTTTTTAGTGTTTTTAAGATTGCGGCGAAATGGATGCAAAGTGCTGGAAACTGAAAATACTGTGAAGTAAAGTAAAGAACACAAGGAATTTTATATTGGTTCGGTTAAATCAACCTACTCCAGTCTTCGAGAAAACCTTCCTTGGTTATCACTAAACAAAATAACACCTTACCACAAGGGTTGCTGGAGTTACACATCAACTCCAACCCTTTGCAATCGAAACAAGCAATCACAATGATCACGAACACCACCACCGAGCAGATGAAGGCTTGATCACACCTTGATCACTCTTTTACAACAATGAGGCATGTATGGTGGTATGAATAAAGCCTATACAATATGTTTGAATATAGATAAAATAGGCTTGAGAGAGAAAGAGAAGAAAGAAATGTAGAAGAAAAGAGTAGAGAATCTTTTTGCACTTTAGAAATTGTGAGACTTGTCTTTCATTTGAGTTGCTCTTCTTCTCCTCCTTTTATTTCAAATTGGCCACCCACCCTAGGGCATCTCTTCACCTTGGAAATTCTCTTTTAAGTCCTTGGAAGAATTCATTGCATATATGTGACATCAACTTGCTTACTTGGCACAACTTGATTGGATGATTGTCTTTGCCTTGTTTACTTGGCACTTCTTGATTGGATGAGATTTATCATCACTTGATGACTATAAAAATCTGAGAATATTATTCAAAACATGTGGCAAAATAGTAGTAAAAACCTTATCAAATATCATACAATTAATCCTAACTAATTTGGGAAGAAAATTGGTCCCCATTATGACCAAAAAATCGGCCAACCATTTGTATCACATGCTGAAATTTTCAGCATGCGCAATAATCCCAAGATTTTGAAATTGTTACCATATTAATACACATTAATCCCTTGAAATTTGAGAAGCAAATTGATCACAATTTAGAGACATAAATTTGGCCACCTTGATTTCTCACATGCTGAATTTTCAACATGTGTTATATTTGCAACATAGTTTGAAATATTACCTTGTGTAGCTCCCTCCATTAAGTTATTAACCTTGTGTAGTCCATTCTTCACCAATCAAGATGCCAACTAAGCTCCACATAGGCTTCACCAAGCAGCATTAGGCGTGTGAAGTAAGCTTGAACATGTGCTGAATTTATTTTTGTAAAATAAGGCACAATAATTATACACATATGGTATATTCCAATCAGCCATAATTTGGTATATTGTAAAATAAGGCGTGTAAAATAAGGCACAATAATTATACACATATGGTATATTCCAATCAGCCATAATTTGGATATTCTAGAACACTTTAGTATGTATTGAATATGTAAAAAGTGTCTATATACATGTTACATGTCATGCCAAAAACGTTCCATGTGTTGTGTTCGTAGAAAATCGAATTTTTGACTTTTGTCAATTACGCGATTTTTCTCCGATTAAATTCCAACTTTTTGCACATGTTATATATATTATGTCACACATAATGTTCATAAAATAACTTTAGTATTCAGCTCTAATGGCTGATCAAAGTGGTGCCTACATGTGCTCAAAATATGAATTTGGAATCTCTACAATTTAGCCTTAATTGAGGGTGATTTGTGTGCGCCAACATGGAATGATTTTATGGCTGAGTGTACCATGTAAGCCACGAAATTTGTGGCCATTTTTGAAGTGTAGGAACTGGCCATCTATATATGGCAAGTACGTGACACGTTAACAAAGTTTCGGTAGTCACCCGATACGACAATTTTTGGTTTATAACGTTGTAACGTGTCGTAATAATTTTGTCATCACCATGAATTATATCATATGATATAAGACATAAATATACTCATAAATATGAGGTAAGTATAGTGGTGTGACGTTGACATATGTTCGTAATATATATAACGTGTCGGTAGTACGTTGGAATATATATGTATTGTGTCTTTTTTAAATAAAATCTGAATATATATTTATATATATATATATATATATATATATATATATAAGGCGTGTTATTTAAAGAGGAGAGGAAACTTTCCATTTCCATGTTTGTTGCCTTCATGCCTTCTCTAAATATTTCTCCATTTAATGAACTACTTAGTTCATTTAACTAAGTACTTCATTTAATGAACTAGCTTAGTTCATTAATTGAGGAACCTGAAAATAGTTCAAACACAACAAATGTTTGCCATTTGATGTAAGCTTTAAATCTTCATGGCTTGTTAGTATGACAACATTATATATAAAGTATATAAGGCAAGTTTGACACAAAAATGTGTCAAGTCATATAATGTGTCATGCATTTCTTTAGCACACTTTATTTAAATCATGCATTTTTTTTTGAATCACTCAAACTCTTTTTCTCAACAATCTCCCCCTTTTGATGATTTACAAAATAATTTTAGTACATGATTTAAATTTAATTGCTCCCCCTCCAATCGTGCACAAATTAAAATTTTGAATTTTAAATTTTGAAATTTGAATTTTCTCCCACTTGATTTTGCAATCAATCACTCTCGCTCCCTCTAAAATCATGCACTCTCTCTCCTTTATTTTGAAAAGAAAATCAAAAGTGCATGTAAAAATGGAAAGAACTATCAAATCAAATCAGCATAAATCATGCCTAATTTAGAGTGTAGATTTTCGTACGTGGCTTGATTTAGTGCCTTAGTGAATGTGTCGGCTACTTGTGCCTCAGTTCATACATGATCTATAACAATATCACCATTGTTCACGTGATCACAAAGGAAGTGATACCGTACTTCTATGTGCTTTGCCTTAGAATGTAGCAAGGGGGTTCTTAGACAAGTTTATAGCACTCATATTATCACAATAGATTGGAATACAATTTATCGTGATACCAAAATCAGAAAGTTGTTGTTGAACCATAGTAGTTGTGTGCAACAAAGACTAAGTGCCATGTATTCAGCTTCAGTAGTAGATAAGGCCACACTTGCTTGCTTTTTCGAAAACCATGAAATTAGTGAATTTCCTATAAATTGACAAGTGTCACTTGCGCTTTTTCTATCTATTTTACATCCACCATAATCCGCATCAGTATAAGCATGCAAGTCAAATTCACAATCTTTATCATACCAAATTCCTAAAGTGGAGGTGTTCTTAATATATCAAAATATTCTTTTCACAGTATTATAATGAGACACTTTAGGTTGGCTTTGAAAACGTGCACACATACACACACTAAACATGATATCAGGTCTACTTTCAGTAAGATAAAACAAAGAACCAATCATAGACCTATATAAAGCATTATCAAAGTTTTTTCCATTTTCGTCTTTATCCAGTTTAGTGGTGACATTCATAAGGGTAGGGGAAGGTTTCAAGTTCTCAAAATTGAACTTTTTAATCATGTCATTCACATATTTAACTTGACTTATGTATATACCTTTACTCCTTTGTTTAATTTGCAAGCCACGAAAATAATTTAATTCACCAACCATAGACATTTCAAACTCGGATTTCATGCAAGTTTCAAATTCTTCAACAAGTTTATGAGATGTAGATCCAAAAATGATGTCATCAACATAAATTTGAATGATTAGTAAATCCGATTTATCTTTTTTCAAGAACAAGGTGCTATCTATGGTGCCTCTTTTAAATCCATTTTATAAAAAAAAGTAGCAAAACAATCATACCAAGCCCTAGGTGCTTGTTTTGAGCCACATAGTGCCTTCTTTAATTTGTACACGTGATTGGAGTATTTCAAATCTTCAAAACCAGGTGGTTGCTTCATGTATACTTCTTCTTGTATAAAACCATTAAAATGCACTTTTTACGTCCATTTGATAGAGTTTAAACCTTTCATGCAAGCAATAGCAATTAAAAGTCGTATGGCTTCTAAACGTGCTACGGGTGCAAATGTTTTGTCATAGTCTATTCCTTCTTCTTGATTATATCCTTGTGCTACAAGTCTCGCGTTGTTTCTAACAAATTTACCTTCTTCATTCATTTTATTTCTAAACACCCACTTTGTGCCTATTATTGTCTTATCTTGTGGTCGTGGCACTAAATCCCATATATCATTTCTTATGAATTGATTTAATTCATCATGCATAGCATCAATCCAAGAGGAATCACTCAAAGCATCAAAAATGTTTTTAGGTTCAATTTCAGATATCATAGCATGAAATTGATTTATTTCATTCGGATTTATTCTTCTACGTGGTCAAACACCATGAGTAATATCGCCTATAATGAGATCGTTTGGGTGATCCATATGCCATCTTGGTTGATTATTCTCTAAATTCTCATGCATTTCTAAGTGATCATGTATTTATAGTGTGTTCAATTCATCATGCATGCCATCATCCTCTACATCATCTAACACGGGCTTTAGTTCAAAATCATCGTCATATTCTTTATCTTTTTCAACCTCGCCAAATTCATTAACTTCATATGAATGGATTCTAAAATTTGTCTAGTGATAGGATCATAACATCTATATGCTTTAGAATTCACAGAATATCCAACAAAAATGTATTCAATTGATTTAGATTCAAATTTATCTAAATTAAAATTTCGCATTCAAAACAAAGCATTTGCTACCAAACATACGAAAGTAATCAATTTTTGGCTTGAGATCATTTACTATCTCATAGGGAGTTTTATTTATTTTCTTTCTAATCGACAAACTATTAATTATATAGCATACACAATTTACAGCTTCCGCCCACAAAACTCTAGGCAATTTACTTTCACACAACATGGTTCTAGCGATTTCTTGTAGTGTCCTATTCTTTCTTTCTACTACTCCATTTAATTGTGGAGTTGTAGGTGGCGAAAACTCGTGTTTGATTCCTTTTTCTTCGCAAAACGCAATCATGTCCTTGTTTTTAAATTCACCGCCTCTATCGCTTCTAATCTTTTTCGCATTTACACCATATTCATTTTCAAGTTGTTTTATTAGTTTCGCAATCTCAACGGCACTATCATCTTTATTTGCAAAAGATAAAGTCCATGTATAGCGAGAAAAATCATCAACGATAACACATGCATAATGGCGTCCACCAAGACTCTTAGTACGACTAGGACCAAACAATTCAATGTGTAGTAATTCTAAAACTCTAGACGTGCTAATTTCATTTTTGGGTTTAAGTGACTCGCATGTTTGTTTTCCTTTAATACAAGATTCATACAACTGAAAGTTGTCTAAATGAAGTTTAGGCAATCCTCGTATTAGGTTCTTTCGTTGAAGTTTTTCAAGTGTAGAAATGCCAATGTGTCCTAATCGTCTATGCTACAAATTAACGTTAGGTTCATTTGATATAAAACACTTAACCTTAGCATCTAACATGTCATCCATAGAAAGCGTAAAAATATTCCCTTTCCTTTTTCCTTTTAATATTGTTCCTCCATTTTTATTTAATACGTTGCAATATGGATGAGTGAAACACACATCAAAACCGTTGTCAATAAACTGTGAGATGCTAAGTAGATTATAGGATAGAATACTTACCAGGAAGACGACGGAGATTTGAAGAGTACTTGGGCTTCCGATTGTACCTTTTCCAATGATTCTTCCTTCATTGTTGTCTCCGAAGGTCACCGATCCATCTTTTGTAACCTTCTTTAACTTTGAGAACAAGCTCGGGTCACCCGTCGTGTGCCTCGAGCAACCATTTTCAAGGAACCACTTGATAGATGTGTCTTTTGATGTATGGGTTCCCTGAAATGTACAATAATAATTTAGGTACCTTTTTAATTTGGGTCCTTACGAGTTAGTTATTAACCTCCTTGTAAAAGTACCTTTCGGTACCCATACTTGGGTGATCTTTCTCAGTCTAGCAAATGGTAAGAATATAGATGAAGGAGCAACATAGTAGACATGGGATGAGAATACATTTGGCCTTTGGCCGAGTATTCCTTTATGCATGTTGTATGGCTGTCGTTGATATGCTCTTGTGTTTGTGTATATATTGCGTGATCTAGATGTATAGAATGAATGTCGTGTATGCATTAATGGTTTCTTCTCATATCTATACGGCACATAATTATATCTTGTATGATAAGAAGAAGAAGCATGATGAGATGAGGGGAAAGGGGGTCTAGGCGTCTTCTTAGGCGCCATATGTGTGTTAGGTGTTTCTATTTTCTTAGAAATGAATTTGGTTGGTTTAATTGATGTTTCATTTTTCTCAATGTATCCTAATCCGGTTCTATCACTATCATGCTTTTGTGACAAAATGATGCGATCTAGCATGTTAGGTCCCGTGTCAAATTGTTTCATCATTTTCTCTAAATCTGTATTCCTCGATTTCAAGTTTGAAATCTCGGATTTCATTTCATTATTATGTGTAGTTAATGATGAAATCTTTGATTTTAATGCATTGATGATGTGAGACGACTCTTCTGTTGAATCGTTTAATTGAGAAACAAGATTTGTGTTAGAAGATTCTAACAACTTCTTGTCTTCAATTAATTGTTTCTTTTCTTTTGCGAGAGTCTTGGTGAATTTGTGCAATTCTAAATATTGACTAAAAAGATTATCATATGAAGGTTCAGAATCAGAGTCAGAATTGGAAGGTACCTCGTTTGATGCTTTGGATACAAAGCATACTTGGGCCGTCTCTTCTTCAGTATCGGTTTCAGTCGGATGTGTCACTCCAAGTGGAGGCCTTAAGATCTCTTCTTCTTTGTTTAGGTTCGGAGACGAGTCTAGTTTTGGTCCGTCCTTGTCAAGGTGTTTGTTTGTTTGTTTGTCCTTGTTAGGGCAGTCATAAGATAAATGTCCAAGTTTCCCGCATTCATAGCACTTCACGTCCTTGTCATTTATTTTATTTTTATTTCTTTTAGTGGAAGTAGCCTTAGGTTTGTTTTTAAATGACTTTCTCATGAATTTTCTCAAACCTTTAGCCAATAGTATTAAGTCATCACTGTCTGATTCGGAATCACTATCATCTACGTGATTGCAAGAAGTAGAGACGTATTCATACCTTGTTTTGACGTTGATTCCGATTTCCTCAATGTAAGTTTGTTTTCGTATACCTTTAGCGATCCGATTAGTTCCTCCATTTTTATTGATTTGGTTTCCTTACTTTCCTCTATTGCTGTGACTTTAGGGTCCCATTCGGACGGAAGACTTCGTAGTACCTTTTGGACCTTTTCCTGCTAGAGAAAGCTTTGTCAAGAGACTCAAGAGAATTATAGATGTTAGTCAATCGTAGATCCATATCAACAATAGACTCATTCGGCAATAATTTGAAAGACTCAAGTGTGGACATAAGCATATTAATTTTGGACTCCTTTACTTGGCTAGTCCCTTCATGTTTCATCTCAAGAATTCTCCACATCTCTTGAGCACTAGAACAATTGGATACGTAACTAGATTCACTTTTACTTAGCACGTTTAAGAGTAATTGCATGGCTCTAGCATTCATACTTAGTCTCTTTTTGTAATCACTAGTGTATTCTTGTTTTGGTTTTACAACCTCTAGTGTGACACCATCTACAGTAGATAATTTAGAAGGAACGAATGGACCATAGATCAATATCAATAGCCATAAGAAAAAGTTTCATTCTTAGTTTCCATTGAATAAGGACTCACCATCAAAAAGAGGAGGCATTTAACTAGACATACCTTCTTGTTCGGTTTTGAAGCTAGTGGTTGCCATCTCACTTAGATCGTTTGATCTTCTTGTTGTGAGTGTGCTTGCGCTCTGATACCACTTGTAGAGCCTGTAAGGCACCACTAGAGAGGGGGTTGAATAGTGGGTGCGGGAAATTTGGTTTTTAAAATGGTTTGACCCAAAAACCCAACTTCTGAAAACAGTTTTTGTTTTCAGGTCCTGTTTTGCAACTTTTGAAAAACAAGGTTACAGGCTTTCAAAAATTCTGACATTTGGAGAGATTGTAGTCTCAAATGTTCTGAGTATCCCCTAAAAATTTCAGATCAAAATTCAACCTTTAACCCTTTGAAAAATCATTTGTGGTCAGATTGCTCAAATCTGCCTGAAACAGTAGTCTGATTTGAAAATTTTATTACGATTAATCCGTGGCTCCAAATGGTCTGAAACTTTAATGACAAACCCCTTACTATATGTATTTAAATGGGTTGAAACAGTTTTGAAAAATTCCTTTGGGAAGTATGTCAAATACGTTCAAGTTCTCAACCTTTGCAAGTCTGAAAATCAGATTACACTAGTCTCAGAACTATTAATGTTTGAATGCCTTATACTTGTCCAAATAGGCTTAAACTTGCACCAAATGAACCTTAAGAGGTGTGGCTATGTTTTTTAAAAATTTTACAATTTTTGAAATTTGTTTACTATTTTTAAGATTGCAACGAAATGGATGAAAAGTGCAAGAAACTGAAAATATTATGCAGTAAAGTAAAGAACACAAGGAATTTTATACTGGTTCGGTTAAATCAACCTACTCCAGTCTTCGAGGACACCTTTCTCGGTTATCACTAAACAAAATAACACTTTATCACAAGGTTTGTTGGATTTACACACCAACTCCAACTCTTTACAATCGAAACAAGCAATCACAATGATCACGAATACCACCACCGAGCGGATGAAGGTTTTATCACACCTTGATCAACTTTTTACAACAATGAGGCATGTATGGTGGTATGAATAAAGCCTATACAATATTTTTGAATATAGATACAATAGTCTTGAGAGAGAAAGAGAAGAAAGAAATATAGATGAAGAGAGTAGAGAGTCTTTTTGCACTTTAGAAATTGTGAGACCTGTCTTTCATTTGAGTTGCTCTTCTTCTCCTCCTTTTATTTCAAATTGGCCGCCCACCCTAGGGCATCTCTTCACCTTGAAGTCCTTGGAAGAATGTATTGCACAGATGTGACATCAACTTGCTTACTTGGCACAACTTGATTGGATGATTGTCTTCGCCTTGCTTACTTGGCACTCCTTGATTGGATGAGATTTGTCATCACTTGATGACTATAAAAATCTGAGAATATTATTCAAAACATGTGCCAAAATAGTAGTAAACACCTTACCAAATATCATACAATCAATCCCAACTAATTTGGGAAGCAATTTGGTCTCCATTATGACCAAATAATCGGCCAACCATTTGTATTACATGCTGAAATTTTCAACATGTGCAATAATCCTAAGATTTTGAAATTGTTACCATATTACTACACATTAATCCCTTGAAATTTGAGAAGCAAATTGATCACAATTTAGAGACATAAATTTGGCCACCTGGATTTCGCACATGATGAATTTTAAGCATGTGTTATATTTGTAACATAGTTTGAAATATTACCTTGTGTAGCTCCCTTCATTAAGTCACTAACCTTTTTTAGTCCATTCTTCACCAATCAAGATGCCAACTAAGCTCCGCATAGGCTTCACCAAGCAGCATTAGGAGTGTGAAGTAAGCTTGAACATGTGCTGAATTTATTTTTGTAAACTTTATAAAATAGTGCACAACAATTATACACATATGGCATATTCCAATCAGCCCTATGTAAAAAGTGTCTAGATACATGTTACATGTCATGCCAAAAAGGTTTCATGTGTTGTGTTCGTAGAAAACCGAATTTTTGACTTTTATCGATTATGCAATTTTTGTCCGATTAAATTCCAACTTTTTGCACATGTTATATATATTATCTCACACATAATATACATAAAATAACTTTCATATTCAGCTCTAATGGCTGATCAAAGTGGCGCCTACATGTGCTCAAAATATGAATTTGGAATCTCCACAATTTGGTCTTAATTGAGGGTGATTTGTGTGTGCTAACATGGAATAATTTTATGGCTGAGTGTACCATGTAAGCCACGAAATTTGTGGCCATTTTTGAAATGAAGGGGCTAGCCATCTATATATGGCAAGTACGTGACACGTTAACGAAGTTTCGGTAGTCACCCGATACAACAATTTTTGGTTTATAACGTTGTAACGTATCGTAATAATTTTGTCATCACCATGACTTATATCATATGATATAAGACATAAATATACTCATAAATATGAGGTAAGTATAGTGGTGTGACGTTGACGTACGTTCGTAATATATATAACGTGTCGGTAGTACGTTGGAATATATATGTATTGTGCCTTTTTTAAATAAAATTTGAATATATATATTTAAATATATATATATAAGGCGTGTGATTTAAAGAGGAGAGGAGACTTTCTATTTCCATGTTTGTTGTCTTCATGCATTCTCCAAATATTTATCCATTTAATGAACTACTTAGTTCATTTAACTAAGTACTTCACTTAATGAACTAGTTTAGTTCATTAATGGAGGCACCTGAAAATAGTTCAAACATAACAAATGTTTGTCATTTGATGTAAGCTTTAAAGTTCCATGGCTTGTTAGTACGGCAACATTATATATAAAGTATATAAGGCAAGTTTGACACAAAAACGTGTCAAGTCATAAAATGTGTCATGCATTTCTTTAGCACATGTTATTTAATCATGCATTTTTGTGAATCACTCAAACTTTTTTTCTCAACGCGCATGTCATTATAATCTCACATAAAAAGCATCTAATGTCCCCATGACATATCCCAATAGTTTCAAGTAGGTGGTTTCGAAAGGAACATTAGGGATTCGAACTTTGCTGAAGGCAAGAATGTTTGAACCCCCTCCAGGCTAGCTGCATAGTGTGGAAACACTATTGGCTCGTGAAATAACCTGATAAGCTAACAGGCCAGTCTGTCGGTTGTTCTTTTGGTGTCGATGGGCTTCTTGTGCTGTCCCTGTGCTATGACAAACTTCTAATGGTGGGCCTTCGGAACCTGATTTATATCCTTACACACCATGTGGGACCGGAGATGACAGAGACCCTTACTGGTTGGGGTTCAACCCATAATCAAACATGTAATACTATATTCTATTGTTGTCTCATATACATTGTTTATTACGTTTTGTAATGTTTAATCAATTGACTTAGAGTAATCCACCCTGGCCAATCTGGATACACATAGATCGGTTAGTTCCAAAATAGTAGATAAAGCAATCGAAAATAGATTTGAATTCTAGCAGTCATAGTGTGAGAATATGAACCTTACTGTCGGTTCCTTACACTAGAGCAGGTTAAGGTCTAGAATCCTTGAGAACCTAGTATTTTAGTTCTCCTACTTAATAGGTCATTGATTATTTGATTTACATCTTCCGTGAACCTCATAAGAGTGAGCAATAAAAACTCTTCCAATTGAGGTATAATCTTTTCTGCATACAATAATAAGAAGCTTGTTAAAAACCATGAGAATTAGATTCCTTATATGTCTTTCGGCACTTAAGTTGGCAACCTAATATTTCAGAGTAAATGATAATAAAATACCTGCATATGAAAGATTTGGAACCCTTTACTTTTCTCATGACCTTTGGTAAAAGAGTTAATCATATTTTTCAACCAATCGTTTGTTAGCTGTTCCATAAAATATTTAAAACTAATTTATTACGAATTTTATACAAACTTTTAGGAAATTCTCTAAAATATCCATTTATCAAGAAATGACATGTGATTGAAGGTTTTCTTTATTTATGCTCTAAAAAAGTTAATCTTAGTTAAAACCTGACTACCCAAACCAACAGCTGATAAATTTTTCTATAGTTCGTCGTAAAAGATATATGAAAAGGTGTCATTAACCTGAATTTATGCTCCTCTATGGACATAAAATCAGAGAATGCGATTATAAGGGATTTTCTGTTAGCTAAGTTTATCTTTCTCCACTAATCAAAATGCAGTTTGTCATGGTTTTTTCAGCTTCCATTGAGAAACATTCTTTTTTGATCAACTTGGAGAGCTAAAAGTTCTGATTGTTTTCCAAGTTTGCTGAGAAAAAGACAAAATAAAAAGAAGTACTTGTTAGTGTATGTGCCCTAGGCCATGATTTGGATGTTTTATGTTATACATTTATTATTAACAAAGAGGTTTCATTATCATTATTGTTGGTTAGTATGTTATACAATTATGATATATGTCCCTGGTTCATTATTGTTATAGAGATAAAATAATTTATAAACAGTATGAGTATTGATTCGATAATCATGAGATGATTATGCGTACGGTGATACAAATCAATCTCATAGATACTTGTTAGAGAACAGTGTATTGGATAGACCCATCATGAGATTACTACATGGATTAGCGTCAAAAGTAAATCTCATGATAGTCGTGTTTTAATCCTTTCACTTGAGATTGTCATAGTTTTAAACATAAGGACTATTATGTTTTGACATAATCTAACGTTATCCGTAACTGGATAATAATAAAGGTCATGATTGAGTATGATAGAAATTATGTAGAGGATATTGAACAATCAAGATAGAATTTGTCCCTCTCTTTTGAGAGAGATATCTTTGGGCCCCTCGAATAGTGAGACTGTGAAATGCATGGCCGTGCTCAAATGAATTGAGATGAATGTCATTTGATTTATCAGTCTACTTAGAGATCGAGTAATCACATGTTTGAACAATATATGTATGATGCTGACCATGACTTATGTTCAAACTAGATACCGTTTGACAAAGGGATTAATGCATGTACTATTATTAGGCTAGTTGGACTTTACTCGTATTAATTGGGTAGTAATAATGTCTTGCTAGAGACCAATTACCACTTGTTGGTTTAATTGAGATTTAACCGACTGCCAATTAATATGGGCCTATCAGGTCACACACAAGAGTGCGTATGGGCTGATATTAACAATATTAATAATATTAATATTAGATATTAATTACTATCATTTTTTTGTTTTTTATGATTATATATGTATATATGTATTATCGGATAATAACGAGAGAATCCATATCTGATATGGATTTTGAATATCATGGTAGGATCCATATCTGATATGGATTCTGATTGGCTTACCTAATCCGATTTGGACTCGGATTTGATGTCTACATATATCTATATATGATGGTGCATCTTGTTCAAAGATTATGCACAATACAACACAAATACCCTAGAGTTGTTTTTGGAGAAAAACAAATTCTCTCAGCCGCGCCGTTCAAGAGCTATCACTCCAGGCGAAGCATTCGCGTGGATACCGACAGAGGATGTTTGTGATTTCGCACCTCCTTCATCTGTGGATTTCAAATCAACAGAGGTAATTTTTTAATTTCTTTCATCGAATTAAATGAACAACATGGATCCTTGGTAGAAAATCGGAGATCAACTTTTGTTTTTCCGCTGCGCGTTATAGCAGTGATCTTCTCGATTTACTAACAGTGGTATCAGAGACACTTGTTGTTCTCGTTTAAATCGATTATATCATACTTATGTGATTATATGTTTTCTGTTTGAATTCGTATGGCATGATATATGTACAAACCCCAAGTCGGACTTCATATGATGAGAGAAGAATGGTATTTTCCAATTCGTTTTCATGAGATGATTTGCATATGGCAGAATTCGTTTGTCACGTGATGATTAAAACCGACTCTGTTTATATTATATATAAACCCATGAATGCCATGATATGTGTAAAACCCTATTCAAATCTCATCTGATGAGATCAAATTGGTGTTTTTAAATCGTTTTCATGAGGCGTTATAATTGGAGATTGTTATATGTGATATAATGTTTTCGTTTTTGGGTTTTCACGGCCTGCTTGCCGTTGTTGTTTTTGTTGTATTTTATTTTACAAGTAGTTAGGTTTTCTTTATTATTGTAATAAATGAATAATCAAGCTACCAAAGTGATGATGGGTACACACACCAAGGACGAGTGGATTCCATGGAGATGGAGGCACGAGCTCAAGATTAGAAGATATGTATCATTGCAAATGTTGTAATAGGAAGTCTTTCACATAGGATTTCCTTTATGATCTTCATTTGGTCTCATGAAGATCATATTTAGTTTGGTCATGCTATGTCACGTTTACATATTTGTCATTTTGTATGAGATGCGTGGATGATAGATTATATATGCATATAGGATGCTATGATATAATGATATGCAACGTAAGACATAAACTAAGTTGAACCCTCATTAATAATTTAAGTATTGATGCCATCCATGTCTTAAAAACCTATTAAAACTGGGATTGTATTAAAGTAGGCATTGCCAAAGCATTGTGCGTCAAACATTCCTAGCTATGTAGGATGAGTAATAGTGCTACTCATATGTTTAAAATTGGTTAGACTTAATTGGGCTATCAAAACAGTGTTGGGCCCAAGGTATTAGATAGAATCTAACATACAATGATATATGATGTCATTATTCCATAAATTCTAAGAGTTGCATGAGATGTTATTGGTAAAGAAGTTACCTACCTAAATAACTTAATTTTGAGCGTCATGTCAAAGCTGAGTTTAGAATTAAGTCAAATCTGGATCTTAGCTCACTATAATATTCCTTTTGAGGGTTACGTTTTAGTGGAAGTTTTATAAAGTTTTAACCTCGTTATTAATTAAAGTGTTACTTTGCATGTTTTGTATATCAAAAATGGTAGGTAATAACAATTCCACCTTATCACTGCGATCTATCCTTGAGAAGGCAAAACTGAAAGAATGTGAGACTAATTTGGGTAATTGGTTTCGGAACTTGAGAATCGTTCTTAAGCAAGAAAAGAAGTCCTACGTGCTCGATGACCCTTTCCCTGAACCCCCTCCTGCTGATGCTTCTGTTGCTGCTAAGAGTAAGTATAAGAAGCATGTGGAAGATTCCAATGACATATGATGTCTTATGTTGGCAACTATGTGTCCAAGACTTCAGAAGGACCTGGAACACTTAGAGGCTTATGAGATAGTGTGCATCTCAAACAAGCATTCCAACAACAGGCTAGGCAGGATAGGTTTGACACCGCTATTGCACTATTTGACTATAAGATGTCTGAAGGTGAATCTGTTAGCGCTCATGTTTTGAAGATGAAAGGCTATATAGATCACCTTGCAAGACTTGGATATCCCCTAAGTTTGGAACTCGCCACAGATTTGATTCTACACTATTTACCTAGCATTTTCTCTCAATTCGTCATGAACTAAAATATGAATAATATGGAAAAGTTCATTCTTGAGCTACATGGTATGCTCAAAACTGCTGAGGGGAAAATAAAAAATCCTACCCAAGTATTGAGTGTCAATATCAAGTCAATGAAAAGGAAAGGTAAAGGCAAGGGTAAGGCTAAAGGTGCAAAGGATGCAAAAGGGTCAAAGGGTCAAGCTAAACCAAAACCTGGTCCCAAGGCAAAGGTTCCTAAGGAAGGAACTTGTTTCCATTGCAACAAGCATGGGCATTGAAAAAGAAATTGTGATGTTTATTTGGATGAGTTGAAGAAGCTGAAGGGTAGTGCGACTACATCTTCAGGTATTTATGTTATAGAAATTAATTTATCTACTTCTTCTTCCTAGTTATTAGATACTGGATGTGGATCCTATATTTGTACAGAAGTGCAGGGGCTCAAAAGGAGTAGGATGCTGAAGAAGGACGAAGTGGACCTACGTGTTGGCAATAAGCAAGAGTTGCTGCTATAGCTGTAGGGACTTATGAGCTTGTCTTGCCCAATGGGCTTTTGTTAGTTTTGAACAATTGCTTTTATGTTCCTACTATGAGTAGGAATCTTATTTCAGTATCTGTTTTGGATGATGAAGGTTATTCATTTTTAATTAAAAATAAGAAGTGTTATATTTTTGATAAAAATGACTTGCTTTATGGTATTGCAAGCAGTTATAATGGCATTTATGTCCTTAATCTTATTGATTCCAATGACGGTAATATTTATAACATATCTTCAAAGAGACATATTTGTGGCATTGTCGCCTTAGCTATATAAATGAGAAGCGCGTATCTAAACTCCATCAAGATGGATTATTAGATTCATTTGATTTTGAATCATTTGAAAATTGCGAGTCTTGTTTGCTTGGAAAGATGATAAAGGCCCCTTTTACTAGACATAGTGAAAGGGCTAATGACTTATTGGGCTTGGTACATACAAATGTATGTGCCCAATCAGCATTAGTGCCAGATGACGATTTCAATATTTCATAACTTTTACTGATGATTTCAGTAGGTATGGCTAAGTCTACCTAATGAAACATAAGCATGAGTCTTTCGAAATGTTTAGAACTTTTCAAAATGAAGTACAAAATCAACTTGGTAAGACAATTAAAATGCTTCGATCAGATCGAGGTGGTGAATATTTGAGCCAAGAATTTGATCAACATCTAAGAAATTGTGGAATCGTTTCACAGTTGGCTCCTCCAGGAACTCACAATAGAATGGTGTTTCTAAAAGGAGAAATCGAACTTTATTAGATATGGTTTGATCTATGATGGGTCAAGTAGATCTTCCTTTATCTTTTCGGGGTTACGCCTTGGAGACAGCTGCATTCATTGTGAACCGTGTACCATCTAAAGAGGTTGAAAAGACACCATATAAGATATGGACTAGCACGACACCCAGTTTGCCTTTTCTTAAGATTTGGGATTATGAATCTTATGTGAAAAGATTAGTGTCAGATAAGCTAGCTCCAAAGTCTATCAAATGTATTTTTGTGGGGTATCGTAAGGAAACTATAGGGTACTATTTCTATATTCCCTCAGAGAACAATGTTTGTTGCTCCAAATAAAATCTTTTTGGAAAACGAGTTTCTCTCTAAGAGAACTAGGGGGAGTATAGTACAAGTTGAGGAAACTCAAGTTCAACAAGATATCATTGAACCGTCTTTAGAGAAAATTTCAGAACCACAAACAGTTCTGGAGCCTGAAAATGTAACACAAGTCCAACGCAGATCTGATAGGATACATCGTCAGCCAGAGAGATATGGATTTCTTGTGACTGATGATAGTGAAGTTATGCTCATAGATCAAGATGAGCCTACCTATCAGGAAGTTGTGTCAGGTCCAGATTCAGATAAATGTCTTGGAGTCATGAATTCTGAGATGCAATCCATGTTTGATAACCAAGCTTGGTCTTTAATTGATCCTCCAGAGGGTATTAAGACTATTGGTTGCAAATGGGTTTTCAAGAAGAAAACTGACATGGATGGGAATGTGCACACCTACAAAGTAAGGCTTGTTGCTAAAGGTTTCAAGCAAACTCATGGTATAGACTATGACGAAACCTTTTCACCAGCTGCTATGCTTAAGTCTATTAGAATTCTCCTTGACATTGCCTCATACTATGATTATGAGATATGGCAAATGGATGTCAAAACTGCTTTCCTTAATGGAAATTTACTTGAGGATGTGTACATGACACAACCTGAGGGTTTTGTAGATCCTGAGAATTCAAAGAAGGTTTGCAAGCTTCAAAGATCCATCTATGGATTGAATCAAGCATCTCGAAGCTGTAATCTTCGTTTTGATGAAACAGTTAAGAACTTTGGTTTCATCAAGAATGAATATGAACCTTGTGTTTACAAGATGGTTAGTGGGAGTGCATTAGTATTTCTGGTCTTATATGTGGATGACATATTGCTTATTGGGAATGATATCCCTACCTTGCAAAAGGTTAAGGCTTAGTTAGGGAATTCATTCTCAATGAAAGACTTAGGTGAGGCTACCTATATCCTGCCTATGTCTCATGGCATTCATCTCAACAAGAATCAATGTCCTCGGACATATGATGAGCGAGATCGAATGAATAAAATTCCTTATGCTTCTGCTATAGGATCGATCATGTATGCCATGTTATGTACTAGACCAGATGTCTCATATCCATTGAGCACAGCAAGTAAATATCAAGCTGACCCCTGTGAAGGTCACTGGACAGCTGTCAAGAATAGTCTTAAGTACCTCAGAAGGACTAAAGATGTATTCTTGGTTTATAGAGGTTTGGATGACGAGTTAGTTGTAAATGGTTACACAGATGCTAGTTTGCAAACCGACATAGATAATTTCAGATCGCAGTCTGGCTTTGTATTCACATTGAATGGTGGAGCTGTTAGTTGGAAGAGTTCAAAACAAAGCATTGTGGCTGATTCTACAACAGAGGCTGAGTATATAGCAGCATCAGATGCGGCTAAAGAAGCAGTTTGGTTGAAGGGAGTTCATCATTGAGCTAGGAGCGGTACCTAGCATTGCAAATCCTGTGGACATTTATTGTGACAACAATGGTGCTATAGCACAAGCAAAAGAGCCTAGTTCTCATCAGAGATCTAAACATATACGCAGGCGCTACCATCTCATTCGAGACAACATCGATAGAGGAGATGTCAAGATATGCAAAGTTGACACAAAAGATAACATAACAGACCCATTGACTAAGCCTCTCTCATAGGTCAAGCATGATCAGCACACTAGATCTATGGGTTTGAGATATTTGTAGGCCTAGTGCAAGTGGGAGATTGTTAGTTATGTGCCCCCAGACCATGATTTGGATATTTTATGTTATACATTTATTATTAAGAAAGAGGTTTATTATCATTATTGTTGGTTAGTATGTTACACAATTATGATATATGTCCCTGATTCATTATTATTATAGAGATAAAATAATTTATAACCAGTATGAGTATTGATTTGATAATCATGAGATGATTATGTGCACGATACAAATCAATCTCATAGATACTTGTTAGAGAACAGTGTATTGGATAGACCCATCATGAGATCACTACATGGATTAACGTCATAAGTAAATCTCATGATAGTCATATTTTAATCCTTTGACTTGAGATTGTCATAGTTTCCAACATAAGGACTATTATATTTTGACATGATCTAATGTTATTCGTAACTGGATAATAATAAAGGTCATGATTGAGTATGATAGAAATTATGTAGAGGATATTGAACAATCAAGATAGAATTTGTCCCTCTCTTTTGAGAGAGCTATCTTTGGGCCCCTCGATTAGTGAGACTGTGAAATGCATGGCCGTGCTCAAATGAATTGATAGCGTGATCAATGCCATTTGTTTTATCAGTCTACTTAGAGATCGAGTAACCATATGTTTGAACAATATAAGTATGACGCTGACCATGACTTATGTTCAAACTAGATATCGTTTGACAAAGGGATTAATGCATGTACTATTATTAGGCTAGTTGGACTTTACTCGTATTAATTGGGTAGTCGTAATGTATTGCTAGAGGCCAATTACGACTTGATGGTTTAATAGAGATTTAACCGACTGGCAATTAATATGGGCCTATCAGGTCACATACAAGAGTGCGTATAGGCTGATATTAATAATATTAATAATATTAATATTAGATATCTATTATTATTATTATTATTTTCTTTTTTATGATTATATATGTATATATGTATAACCGGATAATAACGAGAGAATCCATATCTGATATGGATTTTGAATATCGTGATAGGATCCACATCTGATATGGATTCTGATTGGCTTAACTAATCCGATTTGGACTTGGATTTGATGTCTACATATATCTATATATGATGGTGCATCTCGTACAGAGATTACGCACAATACAACAGAAAAACCCTAGAGCCGTTTTTGGAGAAAAACAAGTTCTCTCAGTCGCACCGTTCAAGAGATAGCACTCCGGGCAGAAGCATTCATGTGGATACCGACAGAGGGCGTTCGTAATTTCGCACCTCATTCATCTGCGGATTTCAAATCTACAGAGGTAATTTTTGAATTTCTTTCATCGAATTAAACAAACAACATGGATCCTTGGTAGGGGATCGGAGATCAAGTTTTGTTTTCCCGCTGCGCGTTTTAGCAGTGATCTTCTTGATTTACTAACAGTATAGTGAACATTTGTATGTCTAGTAGTATCTAATCCAAATGTTGCTTTGAACTAAAAAGGAAAAATAGTTTTATCAAGATGTAGGTTTTGATGTAGCCATGAGTAGGTTTCTTAAAACAAAATTTCTTCTCATTCGGACATTGATAATGGTATCTTTCTACATCTTCCCAATGGTGAACTGGATTTGAACTGGATTTGAAGATGAAACCGATATTCATTTACTAAAAATCTGATGTAAATTGTTTTCTTATTCACGCAATTGAGGTGCTAACTTTTCCTAAAATCCCATCAGGAGATTTTGAGGAAAGAATGGAGGGAAGTCATGGAAGAAAGAAGAATTTATTAACTGTTGGTTTGAGTAATTAGGTTTTAACCAAGATCAACTTTTTCTAAAGTATAAACAATGAAAACATGTAAGAATGTGTCATCTCCTGATAACTAGATATTCTGTTAGCATTTTCTAAAAAATTTTGAATAAAACTTGTAATAAAATTAGTTTTGAATATTTAGTAAAATAACTAGCAAACGTGTGTTGAAAAATGTGATTATCTCTTTTATAAAAGGTCAATTTTTGATTGATTAAGAATTGTTTAGCAGGGGGATCGGAGACGCCATTTTTCCTTAGTTGTTTAAAATTTGAACCCTTAAACCTTAAACCATACTTAATCGTTTTTCAGAAGATGGGTTAATCATCGTCTTTTTGGTTTGTATATAGTTTCTTATATAACATTAAGTATTGTGCTATTAATTATTTTTTACTTACTTCTCCATAAAATCTTTCGCACCGACTTCATATTTCGTGGCACATACCGTTATCTGATGGCTTTCAATATATTCAAATTTTGATCCTCCGTCACACTTTCACCGACTTAGATAAATAAACTGGACAATAATGGTCATTAAGATGTAATTCGACTTATCGTAAGTAACTCTAAAATATGGCAATTTGTACGGTAAAGAAAATAGAGCTGCTCAACAAACCAAACAGTTCGCGAACTGTTCAAGTTTGGTTCGTGTTTGGTTCATATTCGTTCGGTAATTGTATATAAACGAACTGAATTCGAACGGATATTTGGGTTTGTTACTAAAACGAGCCAAACTATTTGCAAACTGTTCGGCTCGTTTAAACATTTATAGTGTTTTGAGTCAAACTCGAACCAATTTTAAAGTTCGTTTAGGTAAACGAATTGAGCCAAACAGTTAAGGAGTGGCAGACAGTATATAGGAACACCTTAGATCATACTTAGATGATTTGACTTGTACTCTTTTGTTTTCATATTTGTCTTTCAACTATTTGTGCATATTCATTCACTAGTATATATTCATATTATTGTACTATACATATAGAGCAGGAGGTCTCACTGGAAGCAAACTCTCTATCCTTTTGGATGGAGGTATTGTTTACCTGTCTCTTACCCTCTCCAGACTCTAGCGATAGCTTTTGATGTTGTTGGATATACTGGGTATGATTGTTGTTGTATTCGTTTATGGGGAAAAAAATCAAGTCCCCCATGTCAACTTGGGACGGAAAATACAAGAGCGATAAATTAGTGATGTGTGAAGTGCCACTTGGGATAGGATCACCTCACCGCAAGGGGGGTGCGGTGACGCGTGACCGCACGACACGTGGCAGCAAGGGAGGTGGTGAGACTAGATGAGGGTCACCCTCATCTAACCTCACCACCCCTGGTGCCACGTGTGGCGCGGTCACAAAGTAGGTGAAGAAAGTTAGGGTAAGGAGATCACAACCCTACCACTTGAGCCATAAATCACTATTCTTCTTGATTAATGACTGCGATACATTAACTAACGAATGTTTCTCGTCTTGTAACGTCACTCTAGTTCCTTTCTTCCTTTACGCTTCATCTTGACCTCTATTTCATTTCCTATAATATTTATGTATGATTATCACATGTATATTTAATTGATGTCAATTTAATTCCGTTTGGCACGCTATTTAAATAAAAAATAGCAATAGAAACACAAATTTCAATAAGTTTTTAACTTAAATTTTCTCTCTCAAACTTTTTACATTATAAAAAAATAACTTCGGCATAAAGCAATGTCGCTATTTGTAAAAAATGGATTAGCATATAATTAAAGAGTACATTAAAATGATCAAAGGGAATATATGTTGAATATTTTATACTGTTTATAATGTTAATGTAACGCATCAACTTTATTAAGCTACAAAATTTAGCAAATATGAATATAACCACTATTATAATTTTCCATGTAATTCTTTATTATAGTGACGCCTCAAACTGAAAGTGGCAGATTAAATAAGAAGAGATAATATTCTAAACTGAAAAAATATCTTACCGAAACAATGCTCTTAAATGTCCAGTACATGTGGTCCAATGTTCTGCACGTCTAAATGTGCATTTTGTAGAATATTTTTGTTTAAAGGAGAGATTTATAAAGAACAAGTTTGAGAGATGATTTTACTAGAAATAAAAGGTGAGAGATAATATATTATCTCTTGTTACATCATGACCAAAATTTCCAATTTTGTTTTTATTTTATTTGTTTGTTTTCCTTTCACAAACCACACAGGCCACTCCCACCCCCCAGATTTATTCAGGTGCAGGATTTAATCTTTAGATTTGAAACAAGTTATCATGTAAATTTTTTTTTCTTTTTTTAAAACGTAAAATTACCGAACACAAGGAGAAGGAACAAGACTCAGATCTCATTGATACTAAGAATAACCCTTGCCATTATATCCAAATTGAACGTAAGTTATAGTGTATAAGTGAACTCTAGATTTATGGAAACGTAAGACAACATAGTCAACAATTGATTTTACATGTTTGGCTCAATAACATTTTCTTTGATGTTGAAGATGACAACTATCAAGATTGTAAGAAGGAAGTGGAAGTAGATGAGCAAGAACCTTGATCCATGATGATCAAGTGATTGCCTGTGCAGAGAAGGGCAATGCAGCCTAAGTGGCATGAATTAATTAAGAGTCACTGGATCACAGCTGGAAGGCAGTTGGGTGTTGATGGAAGAAGTGTTTAAAGGAAGGAATGGTGAAGAAAGTCGCGCAAGCAACAGGAAGAAGAACCGTGCACGTGGGAACGATTCAAATAATGTGAAATTACAAGAATGTCCCTAGTTAAAAACGTTATATAGGTTCAGTTAGAAGGGTGTAATTGTAAATTTAATAGTTAACTGTTTTCTTCTTCTTCTTCAGCGTTGATATAACCGAAAGGGGAAGGAGAGTGCATTGTACTTTTTGGAATTGGCAATTATCCAGAAAATATTTGAGCAATAACTGTTTTTCTCTCTAGACATTGTTTGATTGATTCTCTCTTGATCTTGTTCTTGAATTGTGTTCGTTGTTTGATTGATATTTTGACATGGTATCAGAGCCTATGTCGTTCGATTGAGAGTTTGATTGTTTAGAAAAATTCCGTTGCGATTGCATATAAGATTGTGGTCCTAAGTTTGATATGGCGACGCACAACAACAGTCCTTCTAGTTCGTCTGGTGGAAGAGGAAACCAGAACGCGTTACATGAAACTCCAGTACAGAATGTTGTATTTGGATCAAGAGGAAATGGAAATCAAATCAAATTGCTGATTTACCTGTGCAGAATCCGTTGCAAAATCCATTCTACCTACATCCTAACGATAGTCTTGCTATAGTGTTGGCACAACCTCCACTGAATTCAAGCAATTACCACACTTGGAGTCGTGCGTTTGAGATGGCATTAGTGGTGAAGAACAAGGTTGTCTTTATAGACGGTACAATTCAGAAACCTCTGGCCGCAAATCCACAATATTCAGTGTGGAGGCAAGTCGATACCATGGTGCAGTCATGGATGATGAATTCAGTTTTACACTCGATTGCACAGAGCATCATGTGGTGTGATAGTGCTCATGACGCTTGGATGGATCTTCATATAAGGTATGGAAGCACAGATCCATTTAGATTATCTGATTTGATTTAAACTTTTATGGCATTAAGCAAGATTTGTTAAGTGTTAGTGAGTATTTTACCAAACTCAAGATTGTGCGGGAAGAATTAATGGTTGTTAGACCGATTCATACATGTATATGCAGAAACTGTGTATGTGATGTTACAACTAAGATGAGAAAATTTGTGGAGAGTGGCTATGTTATTAAGTTTGTAAAAGGCCTAAGTGACAGTTTTGAACTAGTCAAGTCGCATGTGCTTGTGCTTACACCGTTGCCTGATATAGATACTACCTTTTCCATGGCCTTGAAGTATGAAAGGAAGGTATTTGTTGATAATGGAAGTGGCTCTTTTGACAACAGTCCCACGGCTTTACTAGCTGATAGGCAGCCATGGGATAATTTTGTGGCCTATACTGGCAAGGGCCAAGGGTATAGAAGAGGAGGAGGTAGATATGGTGCTGAGGGAAATAAACGTTTTCAGTGTGTGCATTGTGGATTGCAAGGACATACAGTTGACAAATGTTATAAAAAACATGGATATCCTCCTGGCTTTAAGCCAAGGAACCAGGTGAACTTGAGTGAAGCAGTGGAGATAGAAGCTGAGGAATCACAGAAAGATCAAGATGACCAAAAGCATGCAATCATTGGTTCTTACCCCTCAGCAAAATCAAAAGCTAGTGAACTGGTTGAACAAACATGATGATAACCATGAAAGAGGTATGTTTGTGGCTCAGGGTACTGTTCTATCTGCTAAAGTTGGTGAGATGAAAGGTAATTCTCATACTAACAAACTTATTACATGGATTTTTGACTCTGGAGCTAGTGATCACATTGCCTCATGTCTAGGGGTGTACATGGTCCGGTTCGGCCGGTTTTTGAGAATCTTACGGACCAAACCTTTGTTACGGTTTGGAAAATAGAAAACCGAAAACCGGACCAAACCAGTCAACAAACCGTTTGACCGGTCCGGTCTAGTCCGGTTTGGTTTCGGTTTTCTTCGGTTTTATTCACCTGAAGCATTGATAACGTTGATTAAAAAAAGTCAAAATTCATAATCAAAATTGAGGACAAGTTTTCTTCCTGATAGGATTTTTTTCAAACTAAAAATGAAACTATACTCCCTTAGTAGAATACTACTATACCTTAATTTATCATAGAATATTATTATATCTTAATTTATCATGTCTTGGCAAGAAACTCATACTATAATAAATTACACAAAGTACCTGACCCTCAACAAAAGGATGGATTAAGGTGATAGAGTAGTTTAATCGAAAAATCATCCAAGTATCCTTAATACTCAATCATGTAATCACATTATTTGCATACAGAATAATCATCCAAGTAACAAAATTTCAATTCTTTCATACTTTTACGGGATGATAAACAATGTGTGGAAATAATTATACACTAAGAATTACTAAAAATCAAAGAAGTAATTAAACGAGGATAAATAAATCAAAGAAAAAAACTAATATTTTCTTATGTATAACCAGACAAATCCACTAGGTACCAACCTTTGTTTACCAAAAAATGATTAATCAACTGAGTTTTTCCTCCCCAAGTCATAAACATCCAATAAAAAACAAACTCACAAACAATATAAACTAATAACTAAAATACTACTATAATGTATAAAATATAATTAAATATATAACGTATAATCAAATTTATACATATATATATATATAACCGGTATGGTCCGGTTTATACGGTTTGAAATTCTTAAAACCGGAAACCGGACCAAATGAAACAGTCCGGTTTTTAGCATTTATTAAACCGACCATAAAACCATGGTCCGGTTTTTTACGGTTTGGTTTGGCCGGTTTGGTGCGGTTCGGCCGGTTTTTAAAAAGCATGTACACCCCTACTCATGTCTTACTATATTTTCTTCTGTTAAACCTGTTAATAATGTCATTAAGAACCTGCCTAATAACTTCTCAGTTGCAGCAACACACATTGGCTCTGTAGCCATTAACTCAATCCTCACTCTATGTGATGTTCTCTTTGTACGATCATTCTCTTATAATCTCATCTCCCTAAGCAAATTGGCTTAAGATCCTAATATACTTATTCAAATGTCTGGTGCTTATTGTTTGATTCAGGATCAATTATTCAAGAAGATGATTGGTTCAGCTAAGTTGGCACAAGGCCTTTACTGTTTACATAGTTGTATGCCTGATCAGAAGTATGCCTGCTTCACTTCCACTTTTGAGATTGTTTCACCAACCATGCTGTGGCACTATAGACTGGGACATGTCTCCGTCCCTAGAATAAAAGAACTTCAAAAATGTAATGATTCAGTATCTATCAATACTCCTGGTGAACAATGTACAATTTGCTCTCTTGCCAGATTGCATAGGTTACCATTTTCAGTTTCTGTTTCTATTTCTGCTCAGCCTTTAGATTTGATTCATGTGGATGTCTGGGGGCCCAACAGGCACCCTACCTTGTCTTCTCATAAATATTTTCTTACCATTGTGGATGATTGTAGTAGGTATACTTGGTTGTATTTGATGAAGTTTAAAACTGAAGTTAGACATATACTTCAAAGCTTCTGTGTCTATTTGCATAATCAATTTGAAAAGAAAGTGAAGGTGATTAGAAGTGACAATGCACCAGAATTCAAAATGTCCCAATACTATATGCAGCATAGCAAAATTCACCAGACTAGTTGTGTACATACTCCACAACGAAACGGGCTAGTGGAGAGAAAACACCAACATCTATTGATAGTAGCTAGATCTCTAAAATTCCAAGCCTAGCTACCTGACTCTCACTGGGGTTTTGCTGTGACCCATGATGTGTACCTCATTAACCTAATACCAACTCCAGTTTTATCACAAAAAACCTCCTATGAAATACTTTTTCAGCAGCCTCCAACATATCACCACCTTAAAGTTTTTGGTTGTTTGGATTTTGCCTACAACACATCTATAGACAAGCACAAGCTTACTCCTAGAAGCATTCTATGTGTATTCCTGGGGGTTCCATCCATATCAAAAGGATATATTCTACAAAATCTTGCTTCAAAAACTATATTTATATCTAGGGATGTCAAATTCTATGAGACAGTTTCTTTTTTTTCAAATGCCTCAGCAGAGGCTCCATCTTCTGTGACCAATGCCCAAGCTCCTTACGTTTCTGATCCTTCATGGATATCTTCACCGGTGCAAGATATGCCTTCTGCAGAAAACACCAATCCTGATTGTACTCCCCCTTCTCCTTCTCAAACATTGCAACCACACTTTTCACCACATTCTTCTCAATCATCAGAACCCATACCATCTGACTTTCATAATAAATCCAGCTATCAGTCATTTGATTCAACACACCAGCCGTCAATTACTCTTGATATTCCTCTGGTCCTCAGATCAGAGGATCAATTGAACATCTATCCTGATGCTTCCATCGCCTCACCACCTATTCATAATACTGAGCCCTCGTGCCCCCAAGACCAGAAGACAACCATCGTATCTTAATGACTATAACTGTAACCATTTAGTAGCATTACATCCTACTACGTCACTGAAAACTGCTGCTGCAACTTCTGTATCCTATCCCACTGAACACTATTACTCTTTGGATCAACTAGCTCCACAGTTTAAAAAGTATGTACTTAATGTTAGTCTGCAGCAAGAGCCTCAATCTTATCAACAGGCAGCTGGTTCAGTGGACTGGAAATAGGCCATGGCAGTGGAGTTAGCAGCCCTAGAGGCCAATAGCACCCAGTTTCTTACTACCTTGCCACCAGGAAAAAAACCTATTGGATGCAAATGGGTATATAAGATCAAGAGAAGGGCAGATGGGTCCATAGAGAGATATAAGGCTTGGTTGTTGGCTAAAGGGTACACCCAATGAGCAGGAGTTGACTATGGAGATACATTCTCTCTTGTGGCCAAAATTGTTGGATCGTGTACCTGAAATAAACACCACTAGAGGGGGGGTGAATAGTGGTTAGCGGAAATTACACTACAACCCTTTGTTAAAATCCCCTTCGAAAATAGAATCTGAGACCACCTCAGTTTCAGAACTCGTTTTTGCAAAATTCAAAACTAATTGTACACAACTCCAAAAATTATGAAACTTTTCAGAATATAACTTCAATGTGTTGACAAGACTCTGTCCAACAATCAGACAAAAATAAGATCGTTTGAATCTTCAAAAAATAAAAAGATTCAGATGGTCAATCTGGATGGACAGAATGTTGCTGATATTGTAAAATGTGTTTCTCTTTGAATATTCAACCAAAAAGGTTGATCTTTATATCAAAACACTCCTTAGGATGTGTATATGAAGTTTCCAAAAGGTCCTGACCTTAAACAAATCTCGAAAAATACAGAATTTAAATTTTCTTAAAATTGGTCAGATTGCAGCCAGATTGGAGCAGTTATCTTGCAAAGACAGAAAGACTAACTGTCCCTTGCTCAAATCAAGTGATTCTTGTTGCAAATGAAAGCTAACAGTCTGAAGTATAACTCCACCAAAAATCACAAATTTTGAAAATGTTTAGCTATTTTTTCAAATTGTGAGAAATTGTGTGAAAACTACAGTCAAAAACGGGCAAAAATAGAAATAAAGAAACAAGAGAAGAACTCTGAGGATTTATCCTGGTTCGGTCAATGTGACCTACTCCAGTCCCAAGGAACACCTTTCCTTAGATTTTACTATGAAATGAACACCTTACAACAAGAGCCAAGCTTGATCCTTGGGTTATACACCAACCCTACTCAAGACTTGGATAATCACCTTCTAAGCAACACTTAGTTGGAACTCCTCTAACACCTATTGATGTAGCCTTATAAAGATGGCTAATCAATCTTACAAATGAAGCTCAAGAGGCTTGTAGCTCACCACAACACAACAAGAACACCTTTGCTACAATGAATAAAACAATAACAACAAGAAGATGAAGATGAAAGCTAGACAATTCAACAAATGCTTGTGAGCTTCAAGTGTGTTTCATCTTCTTCACCATTGCCTCTATTTATAGTGTGATTTGAGCCTTGAAGATAACAATGTACATATGTCACCATCTTCATCATCAATTCCAAATGTATTCTCATTATTGGTTGGCTTTGTACACTTGGCAAAATAAAACACAATGATTGGTCCACCTTGGCAATGTCATGTTGGCCGAAAATAAACCTTGGAATTGCCTTGAATTATCCTTAGCAAGAATAGATAATATAGAGAAGATAATTGCACCAAAATAACCTCAACCCCTTGCTTGAGAATAGGCATGTGTGATTTGGAAAATTCAAACACAAATTTTAGCTCCAAGATCAAGTGTAGCCGTTGGCTACCTTGTTTATTTTTCCAAAAATAATCTTTATCAACATGTAAATAATAAAAGAGGATAATACCACCAAAATATCCCCAACTTTAAGCACAACAATAGGACATGTGAGAGCTGCATTTTGACTCAAAAAATCTGCTCCAAAATAGGCAAGTATCCGTTGGTTTTCAAATGAGAATTTCAAGTTGACAATTTTGCCAACTAGCTCTTTTTTAGTTTGTCCACTTGTTACCAACTCATAAAATGAATACCACATCATGTCCACCTGATTAATTACGTTTTTGGACATACCAATATGTGTAGCAACTCAAATTTTTGAAGAAGAAATAAATAGATAACAATTGACAAGATTATGTCAACGTGTAACACCGAAATTCTCTAATATTTCTTCTTATATGTCAAGAACATTTCCACACATTTGACACCTTTAATATCTCTGAATAATGATGATAAATGTTCTCTTATAACATATATAAGAGGTCTTCAAAAAAAAATAGAATGTGACATCTCAAATCGTCACATATCCAGATATAGTCAATAATATCATCGATTGAGATAATAAGATATAAGATCACCATATAATCTTCAAAATAATAATAATACAGCTCCAGAATGAAGATAATAATATGCTCAAGAGATTCCTTGAGTGAAAATACCATAAATACCCTCGGCGGTGAAATGACCAAAATAAAAACTCCAAAAATGCCCCCGATGGTCAGAAATAATTATAATACCACCTTTGTCATGATAAATAAGATAATAATATGCACTTGACATATTTTCACCATATGATATTCCTACAAAACTCAAAATACCAATTTTGCCCTTTTTGGTAAGTTGTAGAAACTTCCAAGGCACGTTAGTCACAAGGCAATAATAATCACCAAAAACACATAATAAGCACATAATGAGCATGTATAAATCATGTACAAATGAAAACAACCATTTTATCATATTTTAGAAAAAATATTCCTAAAAACCCTAGACATCGATCGATCGAAGTGCCTCAGCTTCAGAGATCGATGTCTCACAGAAAGTTTCAGAGTTTGCCTCTGACCTACATCGATCAATCGAAGTGAGGGTTCGATGTACATCGATCGATCGATGTGTCTCAGGTTTAGAGATCGATGTCTCACAGAAAGGTCTTAAACTTTTCTGCCTTACATAGATCGATTGATGTGAGAGATCTATGTACATAGATCGATCGATGAGCAACAACCTGAGAGATTGATGTCAACTTTTCCAACTTTTAATCACATATAACACCATGTGTGACATTTTTAAGTATTCACCACTCAAAATCATGACTTTGAAAATTATCCAAACATATTTCTCAACAAAAATGACCACTGTCAGGCTAGTGCTAGCATTGGCTGCTATCAAAGGATGGATTGTTCATCAGTTGGACGTAAATAATGCATTTATTCATGGGGACTTGGATCAAGACATTTGCATGCATCCACCAGAGGGCATTTCTGCACCGTCTGGAACTGTCTGCAAGCTCCTTAAGTCATTATATGGACTTAAGTAAGCAAGTAGGCAATGGAATGCCAAGCTCACCTCATTTCTCCTCTCTGAGGGGTATGTTCAATCTAAGAATGACTACACTTTCTTTACTAAACAACAGGCAGGCTCTTTCTTGGCTCTTCTGATTTATGTAGATGACATTGTGGTGGATAGTGACTCCTTGGCAGCTATTCAACATCTCAAAGCCAGTCTGCATTCTGCTTTTAAGATCAAAGACCTAGGTGAGCTCAGATTTTTCCTGGGGTTAGAAGTAGCCAGGTCTCAAGGGGGAAGTAGTCAGGTCTCAAGGGAGAGTGATTCTTTGCCAAAGGAAATATATCCTTGAGCTATTAGAATAGACTGGACACCTGGCATCCAAACGTATTGGTATCCCCATGGAATAGAACCTAAAACTCTCACATGGTGAATCTCCTTCATTTGAAGATGTGCCTAGCTACAGAAGGTTGATTGGCAAGTTATTATATCTGACAATAACAAGGTCTGATATAAGCTATACGGTGCAACAACTGAGTCAGTTTTTGGACACACCCACACTGCTGCATTGGAAAGTGACTCAAAGGCTGTTAAGGTATCTAAAGGGGACTCCAGGACGGGGATTATTATTCCCTAGAAGTGGGTCACTCAAGCTAACAGCTTTTTCAGATTCATATTGGGGTGGATGCTTGGAAAGTAGAAGGTCAGTAACTAGCTATTGCATGTTTCTTGGAGATGCGTTGATATCATGGAAAGCCAAGAAGCAAACCACAGTTTCCAGGTTTTCATCTGAAGCTGAGTACAGAGCTCTTGCATCAGCAACTTGTGAGGTTCAATGGATACTCTACCTGCACAGAGATCTTCAGGTGACACATTCAGATCCAGTGGAGGTGTTCTGTGATAACAGAAGTGCTATTTACACTGTGGAGAATCTTGTTTTCCATGAGAGGACTGAGCATATAGAGATTGATTGCCACATTGTAAGAGAAAAATTCCAAGAAGGTGTGACCAAGTCCATGCCAATTAGAACAGAACTCCAGCTAGCTGACATTTTCACTAAAGCCCTGGATTCTAAGAGATTAAGAACACTGACTGCAGCATTGGGAGTTTGTAATTTGTTTTCCAGTCAGGATTGAGGGGGGCGTTGAAGATGACAACAATCCAGACAGTAAGAAGGAAGTAGAAGTAGATGAGCAAGAACCTTGAACCATGATGATCAAGTGATTGTGTGTGCAGAGAAGGGCAATGCAGCCTAAGTGGCATGAATTAATTGAGAGTCACTGGATCACGGCTGAAAGCAGTTGGGTGTTGATGGAAGAAGTGTTTAGAGGAAGGAATGGTAAAGAAGAGTTTCGCAGGCAACAAGAAGAAGAACAGTGCATGCGGGAACGATTTAAATAATGTGAAATTACAAGAATGTCCATAGTTAAAAACATTGTATAGGTTCAGTTAGAAGGGCATAATTGTAAATTTGCTAGTTAACTGTTTTCTTCTTCTTCTTCAGCGTTGATATAACCGAAAGGGGAAGGAGAGTGCATTTTACATTTTGGAATTGGCAGTAATCCAGAAAATATCCGATCAATAACTGTTTTTCTCTCTAGACATTGTTTTATTGATTCTCTCTTGATCTTGTTCTTGAATTGTGTTCGTTGTTTGATTGATATTTTGACATTTGACGTTGTTTTTTAAACGAGTACATACCTACATCTGTGTGTATTTTGATACGGAGAATAATGACTCATGAGTATAAAAATTCGTGTTTTAAGGCTTGAAAAATCCTACATCCAAAAGAAAGGATGATGACATGATATATAAATACGACCAAGTCGTAAATGTCAACAATGATTAATCTTTTATATGCACGGGAAGGCTGATTCAATTGACACTTAGTAGTTCTTACTAATAGTGATGTTGTTGGTTGCTGGAAAATCTAGTTGGGTACAATTATGGTATAAGAGCGGACTAGCGTCATCGGAGTGAAAGGGCCAATCTGAAACGTTAGGAGGATCGTATTCTCTTAGTGACTAGTGAAGACGTTGACCCATTAAGAATGTAATGTAAAGACCTTAAAAAAT
This sequence comes from Eustoma russellianum, assembly GCA_036186865.1. Taxonomy (NCBI): domain Eukaryota; kingdom Viridiplantae; phylum Streptophyta; class Magnoliopsida; order Gentianales; family Gentianaceae; genus Eustoma; species Eustoma russellianum. Next base: position 9,094,655 of record AP025044.1, on the reverse strand, counting down.
CTCACACCGGAAAAGAAAAAGGTTGATGACATGGTATATAAGTATAACCTAAGAATTAAATGTCAACAAAGATTAATCATTTTTAGACCAGCAAAGATGAGAAGCCTGATGCGTTTGACATTTAGTAGTACTTGCTCATACAGTAAGTGACAATGCATGCCTGAACAAACATCAACCCGTATTTACTGTCATGTTTGAAATCAATCAATCAATCAATCAATCGTACCCAGTATTTTCTAGCTACGGCAAAAGCTATCTCTAGGGGTCTGAGGAGGGTAAGTGGCAGGCAAACAATACCTCTATCCCAAGAGATAGAGAGTTTGCTTCCAATGAGACCCCTGTCTCTAAGTGTACCTGCATAAACGACACAATAATAGGGATATGATGTTATACTGTGTTAGTGAGGTAATTCAGGAAATACAACGAGGAGGTTGTCGATATTAAAATATCCATAACGTGTATACGTACATAAAATATAAAACAACGGCAAAACATAAACAAACAAGTGCAAAGTCAACTTAAATATATACAGAAGTCTTCGGATATTAAAATAGTCATAATATAGAACATGCACAAATAATTGAAAGAAAAAGACCAGAACAAAATATGAAAAGTCAAGCTAAAGTGTAAGTACTATCTAATCCTCTAAGTATGCTCTAAGGTGCACTATATCTTGTTTATCCCTCTTTAACTTTAATCCTCTGCCTCCATGAACTCCTATCCTGGACCATGTCCTCAGAGAGGTGCAACTCTAGTAAGTCATGTCTAATCTGCTAATCCCACGTCTGTTTGAGCATGCCTTTACTCCTCTTTCCTTCTACAATGAGGCTTTCAATTGATCTCACAGACGCCGTTGTCTGCCTCCTCTTGACATGCCCAAGCCATCTTAATCTTCCCTCTCATATCTTATCTGTTACACTAGTCACCCCTAACCTTTCTCTGTATACCTCATTTCTTATCTTGTCTAGCCTTGTATGCACACACATCCACCTCAGCATCTTCATCTCTGCCACTTCCATCTTCTGTGACTGTGTCCTCTTAATGGCCCAGCAGTCTGTTCCATATAACATTGCCGGCCACACTGCCACCCTATAAAATTATTCCTTTAATTTAATTGGAAAATTCTTGTCACACAGCACCCCTGAGGCCAGCCTCCACCTACACCAACCTGCCTGAACTCGGTGTGCTACGTCACTCTCTATGTCCCCATCTTTTTGTACAAATGATCCTAGGTACTTGAACTTACTTACCTTTGGGACCACTTGACCCTCGATGGCGAGTTGGCTATTCTCATCATTGGTTGCGCCGCTGAAGTCGCAGTGTAGATATTCAGTCTTAGAATGACTAATCCTTAGGCCTTTTCTCTCTAAAGCACATCGCCACTCCTCTAGTCTCATACTCAGGTTATGTCTACTTTCCGCGACTAATACAATATCGTCAGCAAAAAGCATACACCATGGAACTGTCTCTTAGATCGATTTTGACAAGTCATCTAGTACAACTGCAAAAAGGAATCGCAAAGCGGACCATTGATGGAGGCCAACCTCCACTGGAAAGAAGTATGTATTCCCTACAAGCGTATGAACGGTTGTTTTCGTCCTAACATACATATCACTAATTATCTCTATATACTTCATAGGAACCCCTCTTGCATTCAGACTATCCCACATCATTTTGCGTGTCACACTATCATACACTTTTTCAAGATCGATGAAAACCATATGTAGGTCGCACTTCTTCTTCCTATACTTCTCCATCAATCCTGATCGTTACACTTGCGGTTTGGAAAAATGACTTTTGAACGCAACTACATCAGAGTGCCTTTTTTAAATATAATTATTTATTTTTAACAACTTATCGTATGCCAAATGATTTGAATTTTAACAAAATATTCTTAACGTATAAAGGTCGAAAAAAATTTCATAAATTCACACGATTACAAATATTTCTTTTGTCTGAACTGTTTGTTTTATAGATTCATATAAAAGATGCTATGGCAAATTCTGGCGAGTTCTTTTTTTTTTTTTTTGGATACACATGAAATAAACCACTACAATCATTTACATAAATTACAATCCGTTGACGTTATGACAAAATATATCATTTATTTTATAATTAGCATGCAAACATTTTCTATTTACAGTAAAATATATATAGATAAGATACATACCAGACTTAGCCATAATTCATTACCGTGTAATTAGTGTGCAAGATTTGTCGGAGTGTCTGCGGAACAATTGTGAATAATTTTGGTCGACAAAACGAATACATAAAACAAGGTTTTCTGGTTCCATCTTCTTCTTCATCTATGTATGATTTTTTCAACTTTCAAAACATGATATTAGATCTAAGTTATTTATATTCGTTCACATTTTATCTGGTTTATAGGTGACCATTTATTGTCATTCCTCGTTATCCATGTATATATATATATATTTGGCTCACTAGTGGTTTGTTATTAAAGATGGGTTCTAAACATGTATACATATCAAGTCACGTTGTCATATGAAACCGAACGTTGTTGCCCTACATTGACTGATTTGATAAAAATGTATAGGTTATATAAAGATGATATATTATTACTCATTAGTTTAAAGTTAGAGTTAATTGCACCTGGTATCCATTCTTTTCCACAAAGTTTTAAGTAGCATCCAATGTTTCATGAAACACACTTGCCATCCAGACTTATAGGGTTAATAGACACCTGGCATCCGGCAACCGGGAAATCACCTACTATAGGCGGTTTTTAGCAATTTTTCTTTTATTTTTCACTTTTCTCCCACTTGGCGCCCAAAATTTTCAAACCATGGTTAATTCCACTTTCTTTCAACCATCTTTCTCTTTCTCCTGTGATGCTTTCTGCTATAAAATAACCTGCAGCAGAGGCAGCTAAAGGAAAGAGGGTCTTGTGAAAGATTGCAGGGTGTAGAAATGGTGGATAACACGAGACTAGCTTTGAGTTTTGCACGGAAGCATGCTTTTCTGCTTCAATGGGGAAGCCGACTGCATTTATTGGAGAATTCGTTTGAGATTGAGATTTAATTTTCAAGTAAAGAGATGAAGAGCATGAAGCATTCAGACAGGGTTCAAGTAGAGAGATGAATTTCAATCCTGAACAGTATGTCATGCAATCACTTTGAATATTGAGTTTGACACAAAATTGACCCAAAGAACAGCAGGAGCAAGAGAGATTCCATTCTCATTTGCTGTAAAGTATTTGCTCAATGGCCAGGAGCTGCAGCATCCGATCAAGAATCTCCGTCGTCTCCTCTGTTTTTCTGGGGAATTTAGAAGCTATTTCGGTAGCAGAGAGATGAGCATCTGGCCTTGTTTTTGCTATGATCTCAAACACATTGAGCTCAACAGCAGTTGCAAAAACTCCATGAACAACTGGAGCATAACCCAAATTCTTTGTAGGATTTGGAGAAATAGAAGGCGAGTTTGCTGAAATAGGAACAAAGAGGGTTCTCGAAAACATTCTGACATACCAAGAACCTGCCCCCATTGTACCTGCCTAAAGGAAAAGCAACTGGAGACTCTCCAATAACCACCTTGCCTTCTTGGTTGTCTGGGATATGAATTACTAAGTTAGCATTATAAGCAAAGTGGTTTCACTAGAAGTTTGAGTTATTACAGAGCACTTTGACTTGTAAGTTCCACTTTCTCTAGCTCCATTTACTTTTCTCATTTCTAGGCTAAACGCATTTCTCCCATTCCGTTCTCCAGATCATGCATATTGCCCTCATTGATTGACCTAATTCTGCTCCCTTCAAGTGCAACAATAGCATGGATAGGAGAGCTTCTCAGTCTATAAATGGAACATTTTTTTTAAGGGGAAAGCTTCTTTCTTGAAAGAAGGAGAAGATAAGTAGAAAGAGTAATGAATGTGAGATCAGGAGACTTGGGTTTGGTAATGTGAGGAAGAAATGAGGGAATTTGGGTTTCTGCTGACATTGTTGGAGAAAGAAGAGGGTAGGGGAAAGGAAGGTGGATTGGTAGGGAAGGGAGGTGGATGGCAGGAGTGGAGGGTGGGGTGGGGGTTTTCTTTTTTATTTTTGAATTAGTTTTTCTTAAACTTTTGTTTTTCCTTTAATTTTGAAGGTAAAATTGTGAACTTTGGTTAAAGTTGGGTTAAAAGTATGGTTAAATCCGGTCAAAGGTCGATTTCAGCGGTCAACGGTCGACCAGCAGGTCATCTGGATGCCAGGTGTCTATTAACCCTATAAGTCTGGATGGCAAGTGTGTTTCATGAAACATTGGATGCTACTTAAAACTTTGTGGAAAAGAATGGATATCAGGTGCAATTAACTCTTTAAAGTTATGAGTCGATATAATCCAAGTTTCAACAGATTCCCCACCGAATACACGGGATACAATACAGCCAGTATAATCTTGGTAAACTATTACAATCGCTACAATACACGGAATTATTGTGAATTATTATGGGTGTTAGTGGGGATAGTAGATGCCAAATATTTACACCCACTAAGGATAGTGGATGTCTAAATATTTATACCCACTAAAGGTAGTGGAGTAGTGGGCATTAACCTTAAGAAGAGGTTACACTTATTATACCCTATAAATAGGACACCTTCTTGTATGAATTGGTATACCTTTGAAGAACATATGTTATACAATCTTCTTGTTGTTCTCTTTATATTATTGTTCAAGTTTATAACACGTTATCAGCACGACGCTTTACCTGCTATAGAAGATCCATCGTGGTTAGAAAAGACTTTTGGTTTTTCCCTTTATTAAGTGCTTTAACTAGTGAAGAAGAACAAATTTGCACAATAATGCAGTCGTATGCTATGAGAAGGGTATTTGCTCTGAGTTGTATGGTTGGTAAGTTTGTTTTAATGTGATGGGGTTGTGTAAAGTTTTTCTTGAAAGTGTTAAGTTTTTGTTTGTATGTTGGTTAGTGTACGGTCGTATGTTAGGAAAGTGTACAATTGCCCTGCAGTCTTGGATAATTGAATCCTTGTTTGAAAGATTGTATGCAATACTGTGTTGTTTGTAGGTGTTGCATATAAATCCCTTTAATCATCTTTCTTAGACGTCTCTGATAAGTCATTCCATCGTTATTGTCTATCTTTATTAGTATCTGTGTTGACTTTGCACCAACCTTGTAATCTTTATGGATTAATTTGGGATCATTCTGTTGAGATCTGATCACTTCACACCATCGCTATACATTTTGAACTTACTGTATGATGGTTGCTTACAACGTTCCAAATAAACAGCATATATTTCTAAACAATTGGAACAGCATATATTTCTAAACAATTGGATTAATTTAGTTCTTTTTGGAACATTTGACGTTTATATAACTGCAATTTGTTTTTTTCCATTCGCTTATTATTTGGCTTATTTAATTGTTTCATATATTTTGAACTTACTGTATGTTCCAATTGTTGTTTTATGTTCCATTTTTGTGTTTTATGTTTATGTGAGTTTCATGCATGATGTTCTTGTATACTCGGTCTTTATTGTTGACATAAAACACAGATGTCAAATGTCCTGAATTTTACAGACTCTTAGTTTTAGTTAGTATTCTATCAAAAGAAGTTAACATTCTATCAATTAAGTGTAAGTGACGAACTAAACAGAAAGTTCATTTGTCATTCCCCTATTGTTTTTTAAATTTACAAAAGTTAAAGTTTAATGTATTGACCATAAAGTTTTGTCTTCAAAACGAGCATCTGTAGTTTTGAGTGAATATATCATCTTCTGATATATTTTCTTTATGTATAATCAGACTAATGGAGAACATCACCAAACTGGAATTTGTTGCCCATTGATATTCCCGCAGAAATTACATGGCATGTGTTCTTGATGCTGAAATTCACTTGATGGCTATGAATCTTGGGCATACAATTAAGGATGATGTTGTGGCTAGTGAACAAGATAAGGCTAAAGCCATGATATTCATTCGACATCACCTCCACGACGGGCTGAAATCCGAATACCTTGGGGTGTAAGAGCCTCGAGAGTTGTGAAAAAATCTGGAGGAGCGATATGATCATTATAAAAGTGTTATCTTCCCAAAGCCTCGATATGACTGGTTGCACCTGAGGTTGCAAGATTATAAAACAGTCAATGAATATAACTCTGCTATGTTTTCTATTGTCTCCCAATTGAGGTTGTGTGGAGATAAAGTTACTGATGCTGACATGTTAGAAAAAACATTCACCACTTTTCATGCATCGAATATGCTCCTGCAGCAGCAATACAGGGAACGAAATTTTCAAAAATATTCACAGCTCATTTCATGTCTCTTAGTTGCTGAGCAAAATAATGAAGTGCTAATGAAAAACCACACTTCTCACCCGACCAGGTCAAAACCATTTCCTGAAACGAATGCAACTTTTAATGGTCGTGGTAGAGGTCGTGGTCGTGGTGTGGTCTTGGCCGTGGCCGCGGTAAAGGTCGTGGTCGTGGTAGAAACTTTGCACCATACCACCAAAAGTGGGAAAATAATGAAAAGCCGCATGACAAGGCAAAAGCTGCAAAAGATGGTGCAAATGTTAAGCATCATGATGAGACATGTTATCGATATGGATCTCAAGGGCATTGGTCTCATACTTGCCATATACCAAAACATTTGGTTGATCTTTATCAGGCATCCGAGAAGAATAAAGGCAATGGAAAACAAAGTAATTTTGCAGACTTTGGAACCATAGCAGATAATAAAGACACAATCCCCAATCATTTTGATGATTTAGATCTTGAAGATTATCTTATGGGCCCAAGCATGGCTGGCAATGGAATCCAGTTTGTGGATGATGTTACAAATAAAATTGGCCAGGCATAATTATGTAGGATGTCTAGTTATTTTTCATGATTAGTCATGTTTTCTTTGGATCAGTTTTCATTTAGTTTATGACATCTTAGCATGTAACTTTGTTTCAACTTAAACTTATATATTTGCATAAATAAAATTTCTTTGTCATTTACATTATAATTTCCATTTATATATTCATTCTTTGGAATTAAATTTAATTATTAACATTGTATATGTTATGCTAGACATATATTCAAGTTGAATGGTGGAGACATCTGTCTGGTTGACAGTGGAATGACACACACAATTCTTTGTGATCGAAAATATTTTTCGACATAGCAATTGACAAAAGCAAATGTTAGTACAATTTCGGGTACTACATCATGTAGGATCTGCAAGGCACCACTAGAAGGGGGGGTTGAATAGATGGTGCGGAAAGTGTGCTTTTTAATATTTCTTTAAACTTGAACAATTCAAGTTCTGAAAACAGATTCTGTTTTCAGGACCAGTTTTAAAACATTTTTAAAACTAGGTTAGAGGTCTCCAAAAATTATGAAATTTTGAGAGAACTTAGCCTCAGATGTTATGAGGGTCCCCTAAAAATTTCAAATTAAAATTCAACCTGTAACCCCTTCAAAAACCGTTGGTAATCAGATTGTGCAAATCTGCCAAAAACGGTAGATGGTTTTGAACAATTAATTCCTATTTGTGTGAACGTCCAAATGCTCTGAAACTTTGACCACTAACTCTTTATATACTATATTTAAATGGGTTGAAACAGTTTTAGAAAATTCTTTTGGGAAGTAGGTCAACTACAATCAAAGTCTCAACCTTTGCAAGTCTGAAAATCAGACTGCACTAGTCTCAGAACTTTTGATGTTTGATTGACTTATACTTATCCAAAAGGGTTGAAACTTATGCCAAATTAACCCTAGAACGTTTAAGTATATTTCTGGAAATTGTCGTAATTTTTGAAAAACGTTTACTATTTTTACGGATGCGAACAAAAAGGGTAAACAGTGCAGTAACTGAAAAGTAAATGCAGAAAGTAAATGGCACCAAGAATTTTATACTGGTTCGGTTATAAACAACCTACTCCAGTCTTCAAGGAACACCTTCCTTGGTTCACACTAATCACACACACGCAGTACACCTTACCGCAGGGTTGATAGAGTTACACCTAACTCCAACCCTTTACAAACCTTGTATTGTAAGTACAATTCGCACGAACACCACCACCTTGCTAGAGTGAAGATTGATCACACCTTGATCAATCTTTTACAAAGATATATGAATGGCGGTTTATCTCAAGCCTATTCAAGATTGAAAGATATGAAAAACAATAGGCTTTACAAGAAGAAAGAAAGAAAGAAGATGTAGAAGAAGAAGAGCTTAGCAATTTGATCTCTTTGAAATGCAATGCTTGTTGTTGTTTTGTTTGCTCTCCTCTTCTTTCCTTATACTGTTCCAGCCGTCCCCTATACTTGTCTTCCCCTCTTGAAAATTACCTTTTAAGTCCTTGAGAGAGTGTAAGACATCATTATGACAATGCCTTGCTTACTTGGCATCTTCCTATTGGATCATCATTTAGTCTTCGCTTACTTGGCACCTCCTTATTGGTTCAACATTGTCATCAAAATGACATGGAAAAAATCTGAGATATACACTTTAACATGTGTCAAAAATCAATTACAAAATCATTCCATAAATCAAGAATTATATCATAAATTGCAAGAACAAAAATTCTTCCATTTACATGCCAAAAATTCGGCCATAACAACCTTGCCATGCTGAATTTTTTCAGCATGTGCATCATGGGGATAAGTTCAAATCATTACCATTTTCTTTGAATTTTTATCATAAAAATGAATCAACAATATATGGCAAGTCTTGCTACCAATTAAGAAACGAACTTGGACACAAATAGCTCATCAAATTCGGCCATACACCTTGTACACATGCTGAAAAATTTTCAGCATGTGATATGTAGAATATCCCTATTTATTTATTTAAATTATATTCAAAACCTTACCATACCTTCTTCCAATTAATCACCTAATAAAAGATGACAAAATATGTCACATTTAACACCAAAAATAGGCCAGCTTTGCTTCATCATGCTGAAATTTTCAGCATGTGACATAAGTGAGATATATTTGAATTCTTACCTTTTGTAGCTTTTCTCTTTAATTCACCAACAATGTATGATTGATCCTTGACCAATCAATATGCCAACAAAGCTCCACATGTGCTCCAAATCAGCTGTATGTGACGTTATATGATGTGTGTACATGTGCTGAAATTTATTTTTGTTAACTTTGTAAAATAGTGCACATTTAATAATACACACATGTAATATTCCAATCAGCCCTTAATTTTATTTTTCTAGAACACTTTAAAAAGTGTCTAGATACGTGTCACATGATGTACAAGAAAAACGTTCCATGTTATGTGCGTAGAAAACCGAATTTTCGATATTTATCGATTACCCGATTTTTCTCTAATTTAAATTCCAACTTTTGCACATGTTATATATATTATGTTATACATAACATATATAATATATACTTTAAATCTCAGCACTTGGCTGGTTTAAAGTGGTACCATTAGCATGTGACAAGATTAAACTTGGAATCTTCACATTTTGGCCTTAATGTGGAGTAATTTGTGTGTGCCAACATGGAAAGTATTTTTGGCTGATTATTATGTCATGTGCACGAAATTTACATCATATTTTGATGTATATGGGCTGGCCATTTATTTATGGCAAGTACGTGACACGTTGGCGAAGTTTCGGTATTCGCCCGATACGACAAATTTTGGTTTAGAACTTTTATCGTGTCGTATTTGATTTGTCATCACCATATCTTATATCATATGATATAAGACCTGAATATATTCACAAATATGAGTTAAGTATAGTGGTGTGACGTTAACGTACGTACGTAAAATATATAACGTGTCGGTAGTACGTTGGAATACATGTGTATGTGCCTTTATTTAAAAAAATCTGAAAATATGTATAATATATGTATATGTGGCGTGTACATTAATGGATGGAGAGGAGGAGAAGACTTTCCTTCTTTAGCCTTGTTGCCTTTGTGCCTTTTCCAAATGAATCTTCCTTTAATGAACTACTTAGTTTATTAAACTAAGTACTTCACTTAATGAACTAGTTGAGTTCATTAATGGTGGCACCTGAAAATAGTATAAACACAACAAATGTTCGCCATATGATGTAAGCTTTAATGCTTCATGGCTCGTTAGTACGGCAACATGATATATAAGCTAAATAAGGCAAGTAATGGCAAGTTATCATGCATACATGTACACATTTATGTATGTATACGTTTATACATATATATATATATGCTTTCAAATTGCTTATTTTGAAATCACTCAAATCCTCTTATCTCTACAATCTCCCCCTTTTGATGATTTTCAAAATAACTTGTGTACATGATTTAAATACTATCTATCCCCCTTGAATCGTGTGCAAATTTGAAATTTGAATTTCGAATTTCAAATCCGGCTCCCCCTTGATTTGTGCAATTAAGATCAATTAGTGTCTCTCTCCCCCTTAAATCATGCTTTTCTCTCCCCCTTTATTTTGGAAAGTTAATCAAAAGATTCCTGTCAAAAAGGAAAGTAGTTCAAATAATATCAAATCAAATCATATCAACGGGAATCATGCCTAATTTAGAACGAAGAGATTCATATGTGGCTTGATTTAATGCCTTTGTAAATATATCCGCGACTTGTGATTCTGTGCGTACGTGATATATGACAATATTACCATTGTTAACGTGATCACGAAGAAAGTGATAGCGAACTTCTATATGCTTAGCCTTAGAGTGTAACACAGGGTTCTTAGACAAATTTATTGCACTCATACTATCACAATATATAGGAATTTTATTTACGGTAATTCCAAAGTCCGAAAGTTGTTGTTTTATCCACAACAACTGTGTGCAACAAAGGCTAAGAGCCATGTACTCCGCCTCAGTAGTGGACAAAGCAACACTTGCTTGCTTTTTGGAAAACCATGAAATAAGGGAATTTCATATAAATTGGCAGGTTCCGCTTGTGCTTTTTCTATCTATTTTGCAGCCACCATAATCTGCATCAGTGTAAGCATGTAAGTCAAATGTAGAATCCTTATCGTACCAAATACCTAAGGTGGGCGTGTGCTTAACATAACGGAATATTCTTTTTACCGTATTTAAGTGTGACACCTTAGGTTGACTTTGAAAACGAGCACACATGCATACGCTAAACATGATGTCAGGCCTACTAGCAGTTAAATATAGCAAAGAACCTATCATAGATCGATATAATCCATTATCAACGTCTTTACCATGTTCGTCTTTGTCTAATTTAGTAGTGACACTCATAGGGGTGGGGGATGGTTTCAAATTTTCAAAATTAAACTTTTTGATCATGTCATTAACATATTTCGCTTGGCTTATATGAATTCCTTTACTCGTTTGCTTAATCTGCAAGCCAAGAAAATAATTAAGTTCACCAACCATAGACATTTCAAATTCAGATTTCATGCAATTTTCAAAATCTTTAACAAGTCTATGTGAGGTAGAGCCAAAAATAATGTCATCTACGTAGATTTGAATAATAAGTAAATCTGATTTTTCTTGTTTCAAAAATAGTGTACTATCTATAGTGCCACGTTTAAAATTATTTTCTAAAAGGAAAGTAGCAAAACAATCATATCATGCTCTCGGTGCTTGCTTTAGGCCGTATAGTGCCTTCTTTAGTTTGTACACGTGATCTGGATGTTTCAAATCTTCAAAACCGGGTGGTTGCTTCACGTATACTTCTTCTTGTATGAATCCATTTAGGAAAGCACTTTTTACATCCATTTGATATAATTTAAAATCTTTCATGCAAGCAATAGCAAGTAATAGTCGTATAGCTTCTAGACGTGCTACGGATGCGAATGTTTCATCATAGTCAATTCCTTCTTCTTGATTATATCCTTGTGTAACTCGCTTTATTTCTAACAACCTTTCTTTCTTCATTCATTTTATTCCTAAATACCCACTTTGTGCCTATAATAGTCTTATCTTGTGGTCGTGGCACTAAATCCCATACATCATTTCTAATGAATTGATTAAGTTTGTCATGCATAGCATCAATCCAAGATGAATCACTCAAAGCATCATGCACATTTTTGGGCTCAATTTCAGAAATCATAGCATGAAATTTATTTATTTTATCCGAAGTGATTCTTCTACGTGGTCGCACACCGTGAGTGAGGTCGCCTATGATGAGATCATGTGGGTGATCTCTATGCCATCTTGGTTGATTATTTTCTAAGTTATCATGCATTTCTATGTGATCATGTACTTCTAGTGTGTCATTCATATCATGCATATCAAAAGAATCATCATCTTCATTCAAAACGGGTTTCAATTCAAAATCATTGTCATATTCCTTATCTTTATCAATCTCACCAAATTAATTGAATTTAACATGAATAGATTCTATAATTTGTCTAGTGAGAGGATCATAACATCTATATGCCTTTGAATTTATAGAATATCCAACAAAAATGCACTCAATTGATTTGGATTCAAATTTATCTAAATTATCTTTTGTATTCAAGACAAAACATTTGCATCCAAACACACGAAAATAGTCAATCTTAGGCATGCGATCATTCAAAATCTCATAAGGCGTCTTGTTTATTTTCTTTCTTATAGATAGGCGATTTACAATATAGCATGCACAATTTACGGCTTCCGCCCACAGAAATCTAGGCAATTTATTTTCGCAAAGCATAGTTCTAGCGATTTCTTGTAATGTACGATTCTTTCTTTCTACTACTCCATTTAGTTGTGGAGTTCTAGGTGGCGAAAACTCATGTTTAATTCCTTTTTCTTCACAAAACGAAATCATCTCTTTGTTTTTAAACTCACCGCCTCTATCGCTTCTTATCCTTTTCACATTTACACCGTATTGATTTTCAAGTTGTTTAATTAATTTAGCAATCTCAACGGCGCTATCATCCTTATGTGCAAGAAATAAAGTCCAAGTGTAACGAGAAAAGTCATCAACAATTACGCATGCATAGTGACGCCCACCAAGGCTTGTAGTGCGACTAAGACCAAACAAATCGGTATGCAATAGTTCTAATATTCTAGTCGTGCTTATTTCATTTTTCGGCTTAAGTGACTCACGTGTTTGTTTGCCTTTTATGCAAGATTCACACAACTGAAAGTTGTCTAAATCAAGCGTAGGCAATCCCCGTACTAGGTTCTTTCGTTGAAGTTTTTCTAATGTGAAAATGCCAATGTGTCCTAAACGTCTATGCCATAAATTCACATTGGGTTCATTTGACATAAAACACTTAACTTTAGCGTCTACTACATCATCCATAGATAGCGTAAAAATACTGCCTTCTCGTTTTCCTTTTAAAACGGTTTCTCCATTTTTATTTATTATGTTGCAATAAGGGTGAGTAAAACACACATTAAAACCATTGTCAACAAATTGAGAAATGCTAAGAAGATTGTAGGATAAGTTGCTTACCAAAAATACGTTGGAGATTTGGAGTGTGTTCGGATTACCAATCGTACCTTTTCCGATGATCTTGCCTTCGTTGTTGTCTCCGAAGGTCACGGATCCGCCTTTTGTGACCTTCTTTAATTTGGAGAACAAGCTCGGGTCACCCATCATGTGCCTCGAGCAACCACTATCAAGGAACCACTTTATTGATGTGTCTTTCAAAGTGTGGTCTCCCTGCAATGTGAAAAGGTGATTTAGGTATCCTTTTAATTTTGGGTCCTTTCGAGTTAGTTAATCACCTTTTAGTAAAGGTACCTTTCGGTACCCATACTTGGGTGATCCTTCTCGGTCTATCAAATGGCAAGAATGTAGATGAAGGTGCGATATAATAGACATGTGGTGCATGCATTTTGGGCCTTTGCCCAAGGACTCCTCTATACTCATAGAATGAAGGACGCTTTTGATATGTCCTTGTGTGTGTGTGCGTAGTGTGTGGATGATATGTATTTCGTGTATGCATTGTTCTTCTCTTTTCATATTTATATGGTATAACGTTATATTTCACATGATATGAAGAAGTGGGACGTGAGAAAGGGGGCGCTTTTTGCGTCATCTTAGACGCCACTTGCGGCTTAGGGGTGTCTACTTTCTTAGACACAACAAACTTGGTTGGTTTGATTGATACTTCGTTAGTATCAACGTATCCCAGTCCAGTTTTGTCGCTGTCATGCTTTTGTGATAATATGATACGATGCAGCATGTTGGATCCTGTGTCAAACTGTTTCATCATCTTCTCTAAGTCTGTATTCCTTGATTTCAAACTTGAAATCTCGGATTTCATTTCATTATTTTGAGTGGTCAATGATGAAATCTATGTCTTTAATGCAGTAATGACACATGATGACTCTTTCTTTGAATCGCTTAATTGAGCGACAAGATTCTCGTTAGAAGATTCTAACAATTTCTTGTCTTCAATTAATCGCTTCTTTTCCTTAGCGAGAGTCTTAGTGAATTTATGCAATTCTAAATACTGACTAAAGAGATCATCATAAGAAGGTTCAGAGTTAGAGTCAGAATCAGATGATACCTCATTAGATGCTTTGGATGCAAAGCATACTTGTGCAGTCTCCTCTTCGGTCTCAGTTTCAGAATCCGATGAATCACTCCAGGTGGAGGCCTTTAGAGCACGTTTCCTTTGCTTGGGTTCTGAGACGAGTCTATTTTTGTTCCGCTCCTTGTCAGGGTATTTAGTTGTTTGCTTTTCTTTATTGGGGCAGTCATATGATAGGTGTCCGAGTTTGCCACATTCATAACATTTAACGTATTTATCATTTGACTTGTTTTTATTTCTCTTAGTTGTAGTGCCCTTGTTTTTGTTTCTAAATGACCTTCTCATGAATTTTCTTAGTCCTTTAGCCAATAGAATTAGGTCATCATTTTCCGATTCGGAATCACTATCATCTACGTGATCGGGGGGAGGGGAGACGTATTCATTTGATTTAAAAGCAATAGCTTTACCTTGTTTAGATGATTCCGATTTTCGTATGATGAGTTTATTTTCATAAACTTTAAGTGATCCGATTAGTTCTTCCATCTTTATTGATTTAGTTTCCTTGCTCTCTTCTATTGCGGTTACTTTTGGGTCCCATTCAGAAGGAAGGCTTCGTAGGACTTTCTGTACCTTTTCCTGCGTAGTAAAATCCTTACCAAGAGACTCAAGAGAGTTGTAGATGTTAGTCAAACGAAGATCCATATCTACAATAGACTCATTGGGCAATAATTTAAAAGACTCAAGTGTGGACATGAGCATGTTAATTTTTGACTCTTTTACTTGACTCGTGCCTTCGTGTTTCATTTCTAGAATCCTCCACATTTCTTGTGGACTCGAACAGTTTGACACATAACTAGACTCACTTTTACTTAATCCGTTTAAAAGCAATTGCATAGCCCTAGCATTCATACTAAGTTTCTTTTTGTCATCACTCGTATATTCTTGTCTAGTTTTAATAACCTCTAAAGTGACTCCATCTACGATGGATACATTAGATGGGACATAAGGACCATCTTCAATGATTGACCAAAGATCTATATCTATAGCCATAAGAAAAAGCTTCATCCTAAGTTTCCACTGAATAAACGACTCACCGTCAAAAAGTGGAGGCCTTTGGCTTGACATACCTTCTTGCTCGGTTTTGAGATTTGTGGATGCCATCTCACTGAATCATTGGATTCCTTGAAGTGAGTGTTCCTGCGCTCTGATACCACTTGTAGGATCTTCAAGGCACCACTAGAAGGGGGGGGTTGAATAGATGGTGCGGAAAGTGTGCTTTTTAATATTTCTTTAAACTTGAACAATTCAAGTTCTGAAAACAGATTCTGTTTTCAGGACCAGTTTTAAAACGTTTTTAAAACTAGGTTAGAGGTCTCTAAAAATTATGAAATTTTGAGAGAACTTAGCCTCAGATGTTATGAGGGTCTCCTAAAAATTTCAAATTAAAATTCAACCTGTAACCCCTTCAAAAACCGTTGGTAATCAGATTGTGCAAATATGCCAGAAACGGTAGATGGTTTTGAAAACTTAATTCCTATTTGTGTGAACGTCCAAATGCTCTGAAAATTTGACCACTAACTCTTTATATACTATATTTAAATGTGTTGAAACAGTTTTAGAAAATTCTTTTGGGAAGTAGGTCAACTACAATCAAAGTCTCAACCTTTGCAAGTCTGAAAATCAGACTGCACTAGTCTCAGAACTTTTGATGTTTGATTGACTTATACTTATCCAAAAGGGTTGAAACTTATGCCAAATTAACCCTAGAACGTTTAAGTATATTTCTGGAAATTTTCGTAATTTTTGAAAAACGTTTACTATTTTTACGGATGCGAACAAAAAGGGTAAACAGTGCAGTAACTGAAAAGTAAATGCAGAAAGTAAATGGCACCAAGAATTTTATACTGGTTCGGTTATAAACAACCTACTCCAGTCTTCAAGGAACACCTTCCTTGGTTCACACTAATCACACACACGCAGTACACCTTACCGCAGGGTTGATAGAGTTACACCTAACTCCAACCCTTTACAAACCTTGTATTGTAAGTACAATTCGCACGAACACCACCACCTTGCTAGAGTGAAGATTGATCACACCTTGATCAATCTTTTACAAAGATATATGAATGGTGGTTTATCTCAAGCCTATTCAAGATTGAAAGATATGAAAAACAATATGCTTTACAAGAAGAAAGAAAGAAAGAAGATGTAGAAGAAGAAGAGCTTGGCAATTTGATCTCTTTGAAATGCAATGCTTGTTGTTGTTTTGTTTGCTCTCCTCTTCTTTCCTTATACTGTTCCAGCCGTCCCCTATACTTGTCTTCCCCTCTTGAAAATTACCTTTTAAGTCCTTGAGAGAGTGTAAGACATCATTGTGACAATGCCTTGCTTACTTGGCATCTTCCTATTGGATCATCATTTAGTCTTCGCTTACTTGGCACCTCCTTATTGGTTCAACATTGTCATCAAAATGACATGGAAAAAATCTGAGATATACACTTTAACATGTGCCAAAAATCAATCACAAAATCATTCCATAAATCAAGAATTATATCATAAATTGCAAGACCAAAAATTCTTCCATTTACATGCCAAAAATTCGGCCATAACAACCTTGCCATGCTGAATTTTTTCAGCATGTGCATCATGGGGATAAGTTCAAATCATTACCATTTTCTTTGAATTTTTATCATAAAAATGAATCAACAATATATGGTAAGTCTTGCTACCAATTAAGAAACGAACTTGGACACAAATAGCTCATCAAATTCGGCCATACACCTTGTACACATGCTGAAAAATTTTCAGCATGTGATATGTAGAATATCCCCATTTATTTATTTAAATTATATTCAAAACCTTACCATACCTTCTTCCAATTAATCACCTAATAAAAGATGACAAAATATGTCACATTTAACACCAAAAATCGGCCAGCTTTGTATCATCATGCTGAAATTTTCAGCATGTGACATAAGTGAGATATATTTGAATTCTTACCTTTTGTAGCTTTTCTCTTTAATTCACCAACAATGTATGATTGATCCTTGACCAATCAATATGCCAACAAAGCTCCACATGTGCTCCAAATCAGCTGTATGTGACGTCATATGATGTGTGTACATGTGCTGAAATTTATTTTTGTTAACTTTGTAAAATAGTGCACATTTAATAATACACACATGTAATATTCCAATCAGCCCTTAATTTTAATTTTCTAGAACACTTTAAAAAGTGTCTAGATACGTGTCACATGATGTACAAGAAAAACGTTCCATGTTATGTGCGTAGAAAACCGAATTTTCGATATTTATCGATTACCCGATTTTTCTCTAATTTAAATTCCAACTTTTGCACATGTTATATATATTATGTTATACATAATATATATAATATATACTTTAAATCTCAGCACTTGGCTGGTTTAAAGTGGTACCATTAGCATGTGACAAGATTAAACTTGGATTCTTCACATTTTGGCCTTAATGTGGAGTAATTTGTGTGTGCCAACATGGAAAGTATTTTTGGCTGATTATTATGTCATGTGCACGAAATTTACATCATATTTTGATGTATATGGGCTGGCCATTTATTTATGGCAAGTACGTGACACGTTGGCGAAGTTTCGGTATTCGCCCGATACGACAAATTTTGGTTTAGAACTTTTATCGTGTCGTATTTGATTTGTCATCACCATATCTTATATCATATGATATAAGACCTGAATATATTCACAAATATGAGTTAAGTATAGTGGTGTGACGTTAACGTACGTACGTAAAATATATAACGTGTCGGTAGTACGTTGGAATACATGTGTATGTGTCTTTATTTAAAAAAATCTGAAAATATGTATAATATATGTATATGTGGCGTGTACATTAATGGATGGAGAGGAGGAGAAGACTTTCCTTCTTTAGCCTTGTTGCCTTTGTGCCTTTTCCAAATGAATCTTCCTTTAATGAACTACTTAGTTTATTAAACTAAGTACTTCACTTAATGAACTAGTTGAGTTCATTAATGGTGGCACCTGAAAATAGTATAAACACAACAAATGTTCGCCATATGATGTAAGCTTTAATGCTTCATGGCTCGTTAGTAGGCAACATGATATATAAGCTAAATAAGGCAAGTAATGGCAAGTTATCATGCATACATGTACACATTTATGTATGTATACGTTTATACATATATATATATATATATATATATATATATATATATATATGCTTTCAAATTGCTTATTTTGAAATCATTCAAACCCTCTTATCTCTACACATCATTGATTGAGGGCTCTGGAAGAGCAACTATTATACTACCGGGTGGTACACCTATATTAATAAATATGGCATTATTTTCTACCAAGTCGAAACGAAACTTGTTGAGTTTCAAAGACATACGTCTTAATGGTTTTCATATTGAAACCATGAATAAAAAGAATATGGAATTTTTATGTATTACATACGAAGAATCAGGCCAGAAGCTTGTAAAAGAAAAATTCCCAATTTTCTCATCTGGATTGTATTATGCGACTATACATCCAGTAGAATCTAATATTGTGTTGAACCAGAAGTTCAATGATACAACATTATTCATGTTATGGCATGATCGACTTGGCCACCCGGGAT
The DNA here is from genome assembly GCA_036186865.1 of Eustoma russellianum. Classification (NCBI taxonomy): domain Eukaryota; kingdom Viridiplantae; phylum Streptophyta; class Magnoliopsida; order Gentianales; family Gentianaceae; genus Eustoma; species Eustoma russellianum. The sequence goes on along the minus strand of AP025044.1, from coordinate 9,075,667 downwards.
ATTTAATGATGCGTAGAATTGTACAAAACTCACATGGACATCCTTTAACGAACCAGAAGATTCTTTTACCTCATGATTGTGTGTGTATTTTACAAAGAATACAAGGAGATATTTGTGGACCCATTGATCCTCCTTGTGGACCATTTCAATATTTTATGGTCTTATTGGATGCTTCTTCACGATGATCTCATGTGAGTTTGCTTTCGACAAGAACAGTAGCATTTGCCAAGCTTCTTGCTCAGATTATACGCTTAAGAGCACAATTTTCAGATTATCCAATTAAATCTATTCATCTTGATAATTCCGGTGAATTTACTTCCCAAAATTTTTAATGATTAATGCATGTCGATTAGGATTGATGTTGAGCATTCAGTGGCACATGTGCATACTCAAAATGGCCTGGCAGAGTCATTTATAAAACGTTTACATCTGATTGCTAGACATATGCTCTTAAGATCTAATTTACCCATGACAGCTTGGGGACATGCAATTCTGCATGCATCTGCATTAATACGTCTTAGACCCAGTTTGTTTCAACCATATTCGCCATTGCAAATGGTATCTGGCTAGTAGCCTGATATTTCACACTTAAAGATTTTTGGTTGTGCAATTTATGTTCCGATTACTCCACCACAACGGACAAAACTGGGTCCTCAAAGACGTCTAAGCATATATGTCGGTTTTGATTCTCCATCTATTGTGAGATATGTTGAGCCACTGATGGGTGATTTATTTAAGGCAAGATATGTTGATTGTCATTTTGATGAGAAAGTTTTCCCGCCGTTAGGGGGAGACAAAGTACCGTTTCCTGAAAAACGACGTGAAATTACATGGAACGTTCATTCACTTTCTCATCTTGACCCACGAACAAATCAATGCGAGCAAGAAGTAAGAAGGATAATTCATTTACAAAATGTTGCAAAATTACATGGAACGTTCCTTCACTTTCTCATCTTGACCCACGAACAAATCAATGCGAGCAAGAAGTAAGAAGAATAATTCATTTACAAAATGTTGCAAATTAGTTGCCTGACGCATTTACTGATAGTCAAAAGATAACAAAATCCCACGTTCCGGCGATAAATACGTCGATTCGGTTTGATGTCTCTGAAAGACATGATAATGGTATACCAAAAGCAAGTTTAAAACGTGGGCGTCCTGTCGGTGCAAAAGATAAAAACCCTCGAAAGAGAAGGGCACAAGTTAATGCTCCCGAAGAGAAAACTCCAAAAGAGCAAAGAAGTTCACAACCTGAAAGCGCTATAGAAATTGAACCTGATCAGCCTAAAATTGATAAACAAGTTTCTCCTAAAGAAGCAAGTGAACAAAATTTTGAAGAAATCTCTTTGAATTATGTAAGTTCAGGAGAAAATTGGGATAGACAAAAGTTTATTATTGATCATGTTTTTGCTTATGGTATTGCATGTGAAATTGTGAATGAGGATCCTGAACCGAGATCCATTGAACAATGTCGACAAAGAAATGATTGGCCAAAGTGGAAAGATGCAATCCAACCAGAACTGAAATCATTAGAAAGTCGCAAAGTATTTGGACCTGTAGTCCAAACCCCTGAAAGGATAAAACCTACTGGATATAAATGGGTTTTTGTACGAAAACACAATGAGAAAAATGAGATTGTGCGGTACAAGGCACGTCTTGTTGCGCAAGGTTTTTCACAAAGACCTAGCTTGATTATGATGAAACATATTCCCCAGTAATTGATGTCATAACATTACGATATCTAATCAGCCTTGCAGTTGCTAAAAACCTTGATATGCGGTTAATGGATGTGGTTATCGCATACTTATATGGATTTTTAGATAATGATATTTATATGAAGATCCTAAAGGATTAAAATTGCCTACAAAATGTGATCAAAAGGCACATGGATTATACTCAATCAAATTACAGAGATCCTTGTATGGACTAAAACAATCTGGCAGAATGTGGTATAATTGCCTCAGTGAGTACCTCATTAAAGAAGGATATGTAAATAATCAAATTTGTCCATGTGTAGTTATCAAGAGATCTGAAAATGGGTTTTCTATATTTGCTGTATACGTTGATGATTTGAATCTTGTTGGAACTCCTGAAGAGCTTACCAAAGTTGATATTTATCTCATGAAAGAGTTTGAGATGAAAGATCTCGGAAAAACCAAATTTTGTCTCGGCCTGCAGATTGAGCATTTGCCTAATGGAATCTTTCTTCATCGATCTACGTATATAGAGAAGATCTTGAAGAGATTTTATATGGATAAAGCTCACCCATTGAGTAGTCCTATGGTGGTACGATCATTAGATGTAAAGAAAGATCCATTCCGACTACTAGAAGATAATGAGGAATTATTAGGTCCAGAAGTACCTTATCTTAGTGCTATTGGTGCTTTAATGTATCATGCAAATTGCTCGAGACCAGATATAGCATTCTCAATTAATTTATTAGCAAGATATAGCTCTACACCAACACGAAGACATTGGAATAGTGTCAAGCATATTTTACGCTATCTTCGTGGAGCAATAGATATGGGTTTATTCTATTTCTGAGTCACAATTGTTGAGATATGCTGATGCGGGCTATCTAGCTGACCCTCATAAGGGAAGATCACAGAGTGGATATGTTTTTACTTGTGGAGGTACATCTATATCATGGAGATCAGCGAAGCAGACATTAACAGCCACATCTTCCAACCATTCCGAGATTTTAGCATTACATGAAGCGAGTCGTGAATGTGTATGGTTAAGGTCGATGATTCAACATATTCAAGAATCATATGGATTATCTTCACTAACAAAGGCTCCGACGATATTTTTTGAAGATAATGCTGCATGTATTGCTCAAATTAAGAATGGCTATATCAAAGGAGACAGAACGAATCATATATCGCCAAAATTTTTCAACACTCATGATCTTGAGAAGAATGGCGACATTAATATCCAACAGATACAATCAAACAAGAATTTTGTTGATTTGTTCACCAAAGCACTACCAGTAACTACATTTAGAAAGATGGTCTACAGCATTGTAATGCGTCAACTGAAAGACCTTTTGTCAGCATCAGGGGGAGTGTGATTACCATACATACTGTACTCTTTTTTCTTCGTCCAAGTCTTTATCCCACATGGCTTTTCTTGGCAAGGTTTTAACGAGGCAGTGTATCACACTTACCAATTTTTATGAATGTGTACTCTTTTTCCTTCGACCAAGTTTTTATCCCACTGGGTTTTTTCTTGGCAAGATTTTAACGAGGCATATTCTATACAATTTGGACATCCAAGGGAGAGTATTGTGAATTATTATGGGTGTTAGTGGGATAGTGGATGCCAAATATTTACACCCACTAAGGATAGTGGATATCCAAATATTTATACCCACTAAAGGCAGTGGAGTAGTGGGCATTAACCTTAAGAAGAGGTTACACTTGTTATACCCTATAAATAGGACATCTTCTTGTATGAATTGGTATACCTTTGAAGAACATATATTATAAGGCCATCACTAATTTTAGTAAAAAAATATAAAATTTAGAATAAAACGAGTAATTCCGTATTCATAAGGCCATCACTAATTTTAGTAAAAAAAAAATTTTCAAATTCATCGAACCTTTAGTAGTCAAAAATAAATAGGCGCAACTATATAATAACAAAGATGCAAAGGGGGGCAAAGTAAAAAAAAAAAAAAAAGAGGTAATTAAACAGAATAGAATATAATCTAAGGTCCCTATTCTCTCTGGAGTTTCCACCACTAAATGTGGACTAATGCCTTCAACTACAAAGCCATTTTTCATTGGCTTCTGTTGTCCATTTTTTTTTTTAATGGAAGTCAAGCGAAAGCCAAACGTAACACCATAATAATTGTTCTATTCAACTTTGGCAAAGCGCAAAAGAAGATATCTTTTGACGGAATATCATTAAAGAGCATTGTATATGAATTCTTGTACTATACATGTTCTATATCTTAATCCACCCATTCAGTAGCATACTACCATACCATATTTTTATTATTGTGGTATTTATACAGATACATATAAAGTATGAGGTCTCATTGGATGCAAATTCTTTATACCTTGGGATGAAAGTATTGTTTGTCTGCCTTTCACTTCCAGACTCTGGCGATAACTTTTGCTATTGTTAGATATATTAGGTATGGTTGTTGTTGTATATCTTAATCCACATTCTTCTTTTCTCGTTTATTAATTAGTCGCAAAGATTAATTACTATCTAATTACGTATATGTCATTGTAATATTTGAAACTATAAATAAAAGGTAAAAATCGTGACGTGGGCCTACAGGGAGTCTAAGAATTCATTGCTCAGAATATTACAATTATGACTTAAATAACCTCATAAATCATGGTTGGCTTGTATTTTCTTTAAATAATCTAACCTAAAATTAATATTATAGATTATCCATAAAGTTACCGTTTTTTCCATTTCTAATGGAGTCAATGATACACTATTCTTTGACTTTGAAATATGATGGAATATAGCAAAATGACTCACTAAATTAGCTACGCTTCTTATATTATGAAGCAGCAGTTGATCGACACGCAATTTTCGTTATGGGTCATCAGAAACAACCTCCATGTGTTTCTAACACATGGGTATGATTGCGTACATCTGACCCCTCATACCCCGTCATAGGCGGAAGCCTCTAAGGCAATGAGGTAATGTTATTGTTTTTGTATCGATAAAGTTAGCGTAAGATATTCTATTTGCTACTTATTTAATTTGTATGATATGTCTTCTAATATAAGATCATCAACGTTTACAAACATTGTCGTTATTATACGTGAGTATTACTTTTTTAGCACAATAATATATATAAACTTAAAAGAAATGTAAAACTTCCCTTAGAAATATATTGACTTGAACTATAATAATGAAAAACAAACACAACAATCCCGCTCTGACGTATTTCAGTTAGTACTCGGATAGCATATTGATCTTCAAACGATTCAAGTTCGAGTATAGATAACCACAATATATAATCGGTGTCATGTCTTTAGGCTTTGACAAGAGCACTTTGTGGAGGACCCTGATCTATGTCTTTCCACCTTGAAAACGGCTAATTGATCTTAATTTGCTGCTTCTAGGCAGCTTTACAGGTAAGGGTGTTAACGAAACGAGTCAAACCGAATACTAAGTTTTCGAATTTGTTTAGTTAAACGAACTATTCGGCTCGACTCGTTTACTGTAACAAACTTCAAATTTTGTTCGAGTTCGTCTCGAAAACAGTATAACTGCTTAAACAAGCCGAACAGTTAACAAACAGTTTGACTCATTTTAATAAACAAACATAATTAGATGTTCGAACTCGACTCATTTAAATAAAATTAACGAACAAACTCGAATCGAATATCAATCAAACTTGAGAAGTTTGCGAATTATTTGATTCGTTTAGCATATCTGTTTTGATGACTGAAAGAATATCCCTCGTGACAGGAGTTGGCCTTTCACTCTCCAAACAAACACAACCTAACAACTATGAGTTTGGACAGGTGATGTGTCCCATATTGGAGCCAGATGTCAGCACACTACAGGTTCCTCCACAGAAAACTCGTGAACAATTATAGTGAATCACCAAACCATTATTTTACATAACGTTGAAAAAAGAAAAAGACCACAAAAAAGAGAAAAACTAGTTGGGAGCACCTTTAGCTTATGTCATTTATTTTTTTTAGGACCATTGAGTCATTGGACAACTTATATATTTTCAAAATGTATAGTATATCAGTCTCAAAAGATTCGTAAATACTTACATTCGCGCTATGTTACTAATCACCTTTTGATTTCTAGTATGTTCAACAACATATCTATTTGCTATTTTAATGTGTGATAAATTATGTGATCCTTTAAAATTATTTTTATTATTATTTTAAGCAGACAACATATTATACATTGAATAACAATAGAATAAAGCATTAAAATAAGAATATGTTATATTTAGAGGTACCTTATAGTATATTTAGAGGGTTTGATATACTCTACATTTAGAGTTGACTTGTTGTCTTTGTCTTTCATTATATATGCATATACATGGTTATGGATACTTTAATATCATCAGCTTTATATTTGTATTTACTAAATTCTTTCACTAACACACTAGCACACCATATCTTTATTATTGTGCCATCTATGCATGTACATATAGAGCCGGAGGTCTCACTGGAAGCAAACTCTCTATCCTTTGGGATGGAGGTATTGTTTGACTGCCTCTCATCCTCTGTAGACCCTAACGATAACTTTTACTGTCGTTGGGATACACTGGGTATGTGTTATAGTTGTGTTGTTATGCCTTTAACGGTCATATATACATCAAATTATGTTCTCCTCCGTAATTAAAAAAAAAAACTGACCATTTCAGTCGAATGAAGTAATCTTAGTACATTTTTACACCGGCTGAATGATTTCAAAAGTAATGGCATACTAGTATTATTAGACTAAAGTTTTCCTTTGTATATAATATATGCAACAACAATAATTCTCAACCTTTTATTTCTGTTGGACGGCGTCGGCTATATAAATTGTTTATCCCATCCCCACTATATTCTATCTTAAGAATTTTTTTAAAATATTATACAACTATTAAGTCTTTCCTTCCATATCTTCTTTGCCCTCACTCTCTTAGATTGACATACATTTATTTTTCGTGTCTTTTAATGCTTAAGGCTTGATCAACACTTTTTTTTTTGTTACACATTTTCTTATTTGAAGAAGAATATGTTAGTGTATGTGCCCTAGGCCATGATTTGGATGTTTTATGTTATACATTTATTATTAATAAAGAGGTTTTATTATCATTATTGTTGGTTAGTATGTTACACAATTATGATATATGTCCCTGGTTCATTATTGTTATATAGAGTATTGATTTGATAATCATGAGATAATTATGTGTATGGTGATACAAATCAATCTCATAGATACTTGTTAGAGAACAGTGTATTGGATAGACCCATCATAAGATTACTTCATGGATTAGCGTCATAAGTAAATCTCATGATAGTCATGTTTTAATCCTTAGACTTGAGATTGTCATAGTTTCCGACATAAGAACTATTATATTTTGACATGATCTAACGTTATTTGTAACTGGATAATAATAAAGGCCATGATTGACTATGATAGAAATTATGTAGAGGATATTGAACAATCAAGATAGAATTTGTCCTTCTATTTTGAGAGAGATATCTTTAGGCCCCTCGATTAGTGAGACTGTGAAATGCATGGTCGTTCTCAAATGAATTGATAGTGTGATCAATATCATTTGTTTTATCAGTCTACTTAGAGATCGAGTAATCATATGTTTGAACAATATAAGTATGACGCTGACCATGACTTACGTTCAAACTAGATATCGTGTGACAAATGGATTAATGCATGTGCTATTATTAGGCTAATTGGGTTGTACTCGTATTAATTGGATTGTCGTAATGTCTTGCTAGAGATCAATTACGACTTGTTGGTTCAATAGAGATTTACCCAACTGCCAATTAATATGGGCCTATCGGGTCACACACAAGAATGCGTATGGGCTGATATTAATAATATTAATATTAGATATTAATTATTATTATTATTATTATTATAACTATTTTCGGTTTTCAAATCTATACTTATATATGCTATCGGATAATAACAACAAAATCCATAATTGATATGGACTTTGATTGGTCTTATCTAATCCTAACAGAATCCATATTTGATATGGATTTTGATTGGCCTTAACCAATCCGGTTTGGAATTGGATTTTGAGGTTTATATATTTGTATATACGCTGATGTATCCCGTACACAACGGAAAAAAGAAAAAAACGAAACTGGAATCGTTTTTGGAGAAAAACGAATTTCTCAGCCGCGGCGTTTCAAGAGCTAGCACTCCGGATGGAAACATTCGTGTGGATACCGACAGAGGGTGTTCGTGGTTTCGCACCTCCGCATCTGCGGGTTTCGAATCTACAGAGGTAATTTTTGAGTTTCTTTCATCAAATTAAACGAACAACATGGATCCTTGGTAGGAAACCAGAGATCAAGTTTTGTTTTTCCGCTGCGTGTTTTTGGCAGTGATCTCGTCTGTTTCCTAACAGTGGTATCAGAGCCACTTGTTGTTTTTGTTTAAATCGATTGTATCATGCTTATGTGATTATATATTTTCTGTTTGAATTTGTATGGCATGATATGCATAAAACCCTAATTCGAATTTCATCTGATGAGAGGAGATTGGCGTTTTCAAATCATTTTCATGAGATGATATAACCCGAGATTTTTGTAAATGGCAGAATTTTCGTGTGATGGCTAAAACAATTTGATTTATATCAGATGTAAACATACAATATGATTCT
>AP025044.1:9054555-9067316 GCA_036186865.1 Eustoma russellianum | reverse complement strand
GTTGTAATAGGAAGTCTTTCACATAGGGTTTTCTTTGTGATCTTCATTTGGTCTCATGAAGATCATATTTAGTTTGGTCATGCTATGTCACCTTTACATATTTATCATTTTGTATGAGATGTGTGGATGATAGATTATATATGCATATAGGATGCTATGATATAATGATATGCAATGCAAAACATAAACTAAGTTGAACCCTCATTAATAATTTAAGACTTGATGTCATTCATGTATTAAACACCTATTAAAAATGGGATCGTATTAAAGTATGTATTGCCAAAGCAATGTGCTTTAAACATTACTAGCTACTTAGGATGAGTAATATTGCTATTCATATGTTTAGAATTGGTAAGACTTAATTGAGCTGTCAAAACGGTTTTGGGCCCAATGCATTAGATGGAATCTAACATACAATGATATATGATGTCATTATTCAATAAATTCTAAGAGTTGCATGAGATGTAATTGGTAAAGAAGTTACCTACCTAAATAACTTAATTTTAAGCGTCATGCCAAAGCTGAGTTTAGAATTAAGTCAAATATGGATCTTAGCTCACTAAAATATTTCTTTAGAGGGTTATGTCTTAGTGGGAGTTTTATAAATTTTAACCTCTTATTAATAAAGTGTTACTTTGCATGTTTTATAGATCAAAATGGCTGCTAATAACAATTCCACCTTATCACTGTGATTTCTTCCGGAAGCAGATGATTAATCATCTGCTTACCCTTCGGTTAATTTACTTCAACAAAAGAGATCTATCCCTGAGAAAGAAAAACTGAAAGAATGTGAGACTAATTTTGTTGACTGGTTCCGAAACTTGAGAATTGTTTTCAAGCAAGAAAAGAAGTCCTACGTACTCGATGACCCTGTCCCTGAACCCCCTTTTGCTGATGCTTCTGTTGCTGCTAAGAGTAAGCATAAGAAGCATGTGGAAGATTCCAATGACATAGGATGTCTTATGTTGGCAACTATGTGTCCAGGACTTCAGAAGGAGCTGGAACACTTAGAGGCTTATGAGATGAGTGTGCATCTCTAACAAGCATTCCAACAACAGGCTAGGCAGGATAGGTTTGACACCGCTGTTGCACTGTTTGACTGTAAGATGTCTGAAGGTGAATCTGTTAGCGCTCATGTTTTGAAGATGAAAGGCTATATAGATCACCTTGCAAGACTTGGATATCCCCTGAGTTTGGAACTCGCTACGGATTTGATCCTACACTCTTTACCTAGCAGTTTCTCTCAGTTCGTCATGAACTACAATAGGAATAATATGGAAAAATCCATTCCTGAGCTACATGGTATGCTCAAAACTGCTGAGGGGAATATCAAAAAGCCTACCCACGTATTGAGTGTCAATATCAAGCCAATGTAAAAGAAAGGTAAAGACAAAGGTAAGGCTAAAGGTGCAAAGGGTGCAAAAGGTGCAAAAGGGTCCAAGGGTCAAGCTAAGCCAAAACCTGGACCCAAGCCAAAGGTTCCTAAGGAAGAAACTTGTTTCCATTGCAACAAGCCTGGGCATTGGAAAAGAAACTGTGACGTTTATGTGGATGAGTTGAAGAAGCTGAAGGATAATGCAGCTACATCTTCAGGCATTTATATTATAGAAATTAATTTATCTACTTCTTCTTCCTGGGTATTAGATACTGGATGTGGATCACATATTTGTACAAATATGCACGGTCTCAAAAGGAGTAAGATGCTGAAGAAGGACGAAGAGGACCTACGTGTTGGCGATAGAGCAAAAGTTGCTACTATAGCTGTAAGGACTTATGAGCTTGTCTTGCCCAATGGGGTTTTGTTAGTTTTAAATAATTGCTTTTATGTTCCTACTATGAGTAGGAATCTTATTTCAGTATCTGTTTTGGATGATGAAGGTTATTCATTTTTAATTAAAAATAAGAAGTGTTCTATTTTTGATAAAAATGACTTGCTTTATGGTACTGCAAGTAGTTATAATGGAATTTATGTCCTTAATCTTGGTGATTCCAATGATAGTGATATTTATAACATATCTTCAAAGAGAACTAATCCAAATGAATTAAACCCTACATATTTGTGGCATTGTTGCCTTAGCCATATAAATGAGAAGCGCGTATCTGAACTCCATCAAGATGGATTATTAGATTCATTTGATTTTGAATCATTTGAAAATTGTGAGTCTTGTTTTCTTGGAAACATGACAAAGGTCCCTTTTACTGGACATAGTAAAAGGGCTAATGACATATTGGGCTTGGTACATACAGATGTATGCGGCCATTCAGCATTAGTGCCAGAGGAGGATTTCGGTATTTCATAACTTTTACTGATGATTTCAGTAGGTATGGATATGTCTACCTAATGAAATATAAGCATGAGTCTTTTGAAATGTTTAGAACTTTTTAAAATGAAGTACAAAATCAACTTGGTAAGACAATTAAAAAGCTTTGATCAGATCGAGGTGGTGAATATTTAAGCCAAGAACTTGATCAACATCTAAGAAATTATGGAATTGTTTCACAGTTGACTCCTCCACAAACTCCACAATGAAATGGTGTTTCTAAAAGGAGAAATCAAACTTTAGTAGATATAGCTCGATCTATGATGGGTCAAGTAGATCTTCCTTTATCTTTTTGGGGTTACGCCTTGGAGACAGCTGCATTCATTTTGAACCGTGTACCATATAAAGCGGTTGAAAAGACACCATATGAGATATGGACTGGCAAGACACTCAGTTTCTCTTTTCTTAAGATTTGGGATTGTGAAGCTTATGTGGAAAGATTAGTGTCAAAAAAGCTAGCTCCAAAGTGTATCAAATTTATTTTTGTGTGATATCCTAAAGAAACTAAAGGGTACTATTTCTATATTCCCTCAGAGAACAAAGTGTTTGTTGCTCGAAATGGAATCTTTTTAGAAAAAGAGTTTCTCTCTAAGAGAACTAGTGGGAGTATAGTACAACTTGAGAAAACTCAAGTTCCACAAGATATCATTGAACCGTCTTCAGCGATAATTTCAAAACTACAAACAGTTGTGGAGCTTGAAAATGTAACACAAGTCCAATGCAGATCTAATAGGATACATCATCATCCAGAGATATGTATTTCTTGTGACTGATGATAGTGAAGTTACGCTCATAGATCAAGATGAGCCTACTACCTATCAAGAAGCTATGTCAGGTCCATATTCAGATAAATGGCTTGGTGAATTCTGAGATGCAATCCATGTTTGATAACCAAGTTTGGTCTTTAATTGATCCTCCAGATGGTATTAAGACTATTGGTTGCAAATGGGTTTTCAAGAAGAAAACTGACATGGATGAGAATGTGCAAACCTACAAAACAAGGCTTGTTGCTAAAGGTTTCAAGCAAATTCATGGTATAGACTATGATGAAACCTTTTCACCAGTTGCTATGCTTAAGTCTATTAGAATTCTCCTTGCCATTGCAGCATAATATGATTATGAGATATGGCATATGGATGTCGAATCTGCTTTCCTTAATGGAAATTTACTTGAGGATGTGTACATGACACAACCTGAGGTTTTTGTAAATCCTTATAATTCAAAGAAGATTTGCAAGCTTCAAAAATCCATTTATGGATTGAAGCAAGCATCTCGAAGATGGAATCTTCGTTTTGATGAAACAGTCAAAAACTTTGGTTTCATCAACAATGAAGATGAACCTTGTGTTTACAAGATGGTTAGTGAGAGTGCAGTAGTGTTTTTAGTGTTGTATGTGGATGACATATTGCTTATTGGAAATGATATCCCTACCTTGCAAAAGGTTAAAGCTTGGTTAGAGAATTCTTTCTCAATGAAAGACTTAGGTGATGCTACCTATATCCTTGGTATTAAGATCTATAGAGATAGATCTAAAAGGATAATAGGCTTGAGTCAAAGTACGTACATAGATAAGATGTTGAAGAGGTTCAACATGCAAGAGTCCAAGAAAAGATTCTTGCCTATGTCTCATAGCATTCATCTTAGCAAGAATCAATGTCATCGGACATCTGATGAGCGAGACCAAATGAATAAAATTCCTGATGCTTTTGCTATAGGATCGATCATGTATGCCATGTTATGTACTAGACCAGATGTGTCATATCCATTGAACACAACAAGTAGATATCAAGCTGACCTCGGTGAAGGTCACTGGATAGCTGTCAAGAATATTCTTAAGTACCTCAGAAGGACTAAAGATGTATTCTTGATTTATGGAGGTTTGGATGACGAGTTAGTTGTAAATGGTTACGCAGATGCTTGTTTTCAAACCGACATAGATGATTTCAGATCGCAGTCTGGTTTTGTATTCACATTGAATGGTGGAGCTGTTAGTTGGAAGAGTTCAAAACAAAGCACTGTAGCTGATTCTACAACAGAGGCTGAGAATATAGCGGCATCAGATGCAGCTAAAGAAGCAGTTTGGTTGAAGCAGTTCATCATTGAGCTAGGAGTGGTACCTAGTATTGCAAATCCTGTGGACATTTATTGTGACAACAACGGTGCCATAGCACAAGCAAAAGAGCCTAGGTCTCATCAGAGATCTAAACATATACTCAGGCGCTACCATTTCATTCGAGACATCATCATAGAGGAGATGTCAAGATATGCAAAGATGACACAAACGATAACATAGCGGATACATTGATTAAGCCTCTCTCACGGGTCAAGCATGATCAGAGACTAGATCTACGGGTCTCAAATATTTGTAGGCTTAGTGCAAGTGGGAGATTGTTAGCGCATGTACCTTAGGTCATGATTTGGATGTTTTATGTTATACATTTATTATTAATAAAGAGGTTTTATTCTCATTATTGTTGGTTAGTATGTTACACAATTATGATATATGTCCCTGGTTCATTATTGTTATAGAGATAAAATAATTTATAACCAGTATGAGTATTGATTTGATAATCATGAGATGATTATGTGTATGGTGATACAAATCAATCTCATAGATACTTGTTAGAGAACAGTGTATTGGATAGACCCATCATGAGATTACTACATGGATTAGCATCATAAGTAAATCTCATGATAGCCATGTTTTAATCCTTAGACTTGAGATTGTCATAGTTTCCAACATAAGTACTATTATATTTTGACATGATATAATGTTATCCATAACTAGATAATAATAAAGGTCATGATTGAGTATGATATAAATCATGTAGAGGATATTGAACAATCAAGATAGAATTTGTCCCTCTCTTTTGAGAGAGATATCTTTGGGCCCCTCGATTAGTGAGAATGTGAAATGCATGGTCGTGCTCAAATGAATTGATAGTGTGATCAATATCATTTGTTTTATCAATCTACTTAGAGATCGATTAATCATATGTTTAAACAATATAAGTATGACGCTGACCATGACTTATGCTCAAACTAGATATCGTGTGCCAAAGGGATTAATGCATGTGCTATTATTAGTCTAGTTGAACTGTACTCGTATTAATTAGGTAGTCGTAATGTCTTACTAGAGACCAATTACGACTTGTTGGTTCAAAAGAGATTTACCCAACTGCCAATTAATATGGGCCTATAGGGTCACACATAAGAATGCGTATGGACTGATATTAATAATATTAATATTAGATATTAATTATTATTATTATTATTATTATAACTATTTTCGTTTTTTAAATATATACTTATATATGCTATCGGATAATAACAACAAAATCCATATCTGATATGGATTTTGATTGGCCTTAACCAATCCGGTTTGAAATCGGATTTTGACGCTTATATATTTGTATATACGATGCCGTATCTCGTACACAACAGAACAAAATGAAAAAACGAAACCCGAAATCGTTTTTGGAGAAAAACGAATTTCTCAACTGCGCCGTTTCAAGTGCTAGCATTCTGGACGGAAGCATTCAAGTGGATACCGATAGAGGGTGTTCGTGATTTCGCACCTCCTCCATCTGCGGGTTTCGAATCTACAGAGTTAGTTTTTGAGTTTATTTCATCGAATTAAACGAACAACATGGATCATTGGTAGGAAATCGGAGATCAAGTTTTATTTTTTCGCTGCGTGTTTTTGGCGGTGATCTCGTCTGTTCCCTAACAGAATAAAGTATGAGATAAAATCAATGGTGTAAAAATGATAAATATGTGTATTTATCAAAAATACATATATACTTACCATAGGCTTTGAAACTTTTTTTAAAAGACTCTTTTGTACATTATCAAAAACATTATCGCATATATTATGATATCCTTCCGTCCTATTTTATAAGCACATATTTCTGTTTCAGAAATATTTGTCTTCATTAAAAAAAAGTATGATTTTACATTGGCTTTATCAAATGTGTACCTTTTAGAGCAAATAACTTATTTAAGAATCATAAACTTAGGGATGAAAACAAAATTTAATTTCTTGACCAACTTTTATTAAACTATATGTTGATTTGACGATGATTTGATTTTGAAACGGAAGAATTATCAACATATAAAAGAGAATAACAACAGTGGGAATTAATAGATTATGAAATGATTATCAAAAGGCCGACCAATGTTGTCGCGTATACCACAAATTTTGCTAATGCTTCTAATCAGCAGGTAGTGGGGAGTGGGCCCCGCCAACTTTGGACTAAAACCAAGACCGTGGATTTGAACCACATGATAGACGTTATTTTTTAAAAAGTGAGACGACGAATACTAATCACTCAGTGTGATTGGATTTATCACTCGGTGTGATTTTTTGTAACAAGATAAATGGTCATGTGCGTACAGGGTGTTGAGTAATTGAGCATATGAAAATCGTTTTATTTAATTAATCATTCTAGATTCTCAACTCACCACTATTCTCTTTACCAATAGCCTCATTTTCTTTTCTTTTTCCTCTTTCTTTGACCCCAAAAAAATATAACACGTCCACATATGTGATACTGGGTGATTCATCTAAAAAATGTGAATAACAGTTCGTGTGCCTGAAAAATTTTATTGCTATTTATCTCGTTGACATATTTGACAATTTTAGTAAGTAGTACATTACTATCTATGGTTTTATTCCGCGTAGAACCGAGTCGTTATTATCAACAAGTGGTATCAGAGCGTGGTTATTCGGTTCTTTAACTTTTCAAATATGGCAGAGATGAAATTCAATATGGCAAAATTCAATAAAGACGATGGATTTTCCAAATTGTAGAAAAGAATGAAGGATTGTCTTTTACAGCAAAGTGTTCACAAAGCTCTTTATGGTAAAGAGAAAAGTGGAAGCCATGAAAGTTGATAATTGACTAGATATGGATGATCAGGCAGCAAGTGCAATCCACTTGCACTTATTCGACGAAGTCCTGAACAACGTAGACGGAAGCGACTTAGCCATAGAGATTTGGACAAAGATAAAAAGCTTGTACATTTCAAAAAAAAATGGCAGATAAATTGTATCTTAAGAAGCAGCTCTACATACTTTAAATGAGCGTAGGTATAAATTTTTTGTCTCATCTGAATGATTTCTATAGCCTCATATATCAAATGGCGAGTCTTGGTGTTAATGTAGATGGCGAAGATAATGCAATCATGCTTTTAAGTTTACTTTCACCCTCCCTCGATGGTTCAACGACCACTTTACTTCACTGTAAAGATACAATCACATTGAAAGAGGTCGTATCATCTTTGTTGCTGTATATTAGCGGAAATTACACTACTACCCTTTAACAAAATCCCCTTTGAAAACAAAATCTGAGACCTCCTCAGATTCAATATCCGTTTTTGAAAAATTCAAAACTCAGTGTACACAACTCCAAAAATTATAAAACTTTCTAAAAATTAACTTCAATTTCTTGAATAGACTCTGTCCAAAAATGAGACAAAAATAAGATCGTTGGCCCCTTCAAACAAATAAAAAGATTCAGATGGTCAATTTAGACAGAATTGGACAGAATAGTGCTGAACTTTGAAAACATGTTTCTCTTTAATTACTCAACCAAAAAGGATGATTTTTATGTCAAAATCCCCTTAGGATGTCTAGTTGATCCTTAGGTTAAACACCAACCCTATTCAAGACTTGGATGAACACCTCTATGCAACTCTTAATTGCAACACCTTTACCACTTATTGTTGTAGCCTTATAAACTTGGCTAACCAATCTTACAAAATCACCAAGAGAGGCATGTATAATATAGCTCAACAACAACAAGAAATGAAACACCTTAGCTACAAAGAATGAATCAAGAACAAGAAGAGAATAGCAAGAATGATCTTCAACTTTAGCTTTCAAGTGTGTGTTCTACTTCTTCACATTTGCCTCCTATTCATAGTGTGAAATAGCCTAGAAGATAAGACCTCCAATGTGTCACCATCTTCATCATCAAGTCTTAGTTGTCTTCACATCATTGATTGGCCATATAATCACCTTGTATACTTGGCAACATAAAGAAGAATGATTGGTCCACCTTGGCATCCTTATCTTGGCCGAAAATTAGTCTTGAAAATGACATGGAAATTGTTTGCAATGTGAAGATAATATGGAAGAGAATATGCCACAAGAATCCCTCAACTCCTTTGTATGAGAATAGGTCAGGAGAAGGCTGCAATTTTTGGATAAAACAGCCCCAAGTTGGCTTTATCTTTGAAATTTCCAAGTTGGCAATTTTGCCAACTAGCTTGTTTTTGGTTGGTCCACTTGTCACCAAGTCATAAAATGAGTACACCATCATTTCCACATGTTTATGGATGTTTTGGAGGCCATATATATGTGTACAAACTCAAATTTAATGAAGAGAAATCAATGAAAAATAAGTGACAAGATTATGTCAACATACAATATCAAAATTCCCACAATTTCTCCTTGTATGTTGTGATGAATTTTGCACCAATAAATCCATTATAATCTCTACAAAATGGTGATTAATAACCTCCAATAATATATTCATGAGATTCTTCAAGAAGAAAATAAAGTGTGACACGAAAACCGTCACATATATCGCCGATATCGATAATATCATCAAATAAAAAATATAATAAAAAATCACCAAGTAATCTTCAAGAATATCATAAATAAACTCCAGAATGAAGCAATACTATACTCAAGAAATTCCTTGAGTAAAAATACCAAAACTGTCCTTGGAGGTAAAATGACCAAAATACCCCTAGTGAGAGAAAACTCCAGAAATGATCCCGATGGTCAGAAATAAATATAAGAACACATTTGTGATAATAAATAAGATGAGAATAGGTCTTTGAATCAATATTCACCATGTCAAGTACCTACAAAACTTAAAATACCGCTTTTGCCCTTTTTGGTAAGTTGTACAAACTTCCAAGACACATTAGTAACAAGACATTTATATTCATCAAAAACACATAATAAAAACATGATAAACATATATATATATATATCATGTAAAAATGAAAACAACCAATTTATCACATTTTAGAAAAAAAATTTCTAAAAACCCTAGACATCGATCGATCGAAGTGTCTCTGTTTATGAGATCGATGTTTCACAGTGAGATTCAGAATTTGTCTCTGACCTACATCGATCGATCGAAGTGAGAGATCGATGTGTCTCAGGTTTAGAGATCGATGTCTCATAGTAAGGTCTTGATATTTCTCTGCCTTACATGGATCGATCGATGTGAGAGATCGATGTACATAGATCGATCGAAGTGCAATAACCTGAGAGATCGATGTCATTTTTCTTCGCTTATTCAACTTTTATTCATTTATAACACCATGTGTGACTTAAATTTATAACTTTGAAAATTATCCAAACATATTTCTCAACAAAATAAAGTTCAAGTATTCAAATGTTCTCAAAGGTTTTATGCAATGGTGGAAAGAGAGACTGGAGAAAAGTCGAAATGCCTTCGTTCTGACAATGACGACGAGTATATATCAATATAATTTGACGAGTACCGCACAAAACATAGGATAAGACGTGAGAAGACAGTTAATGGTACTCCACAACATAACGGAGTTGCAGAAATGATGAATGGAACCATTGTAAAGAAAATGCACTATCCAAGTCATTTTGGAGATGTTGTCAATACAACTGTCTCCTTGATTGACAGATCACCTTCGTTTCTACTAAACTTTGATGTTTCAAAAGCAGTATGGAGCAGAAGAGAAGTAAGCTATTGTCACATAAAAGTATTTGGATGTAAAGCATTCATGAATATTCCAATAGACCATAGATCAAAGTTAGATGACAAAGTTATTTCTTGTATTTTTATGGGATACAAAAATAAAGAATATGACTCCAGGCTATGAGATCCAAAAAAACAAAAAAAATTGTTAGAAATAAAGATGTCGTGGTCCAAGAACATGAAATTTTCAGCAATGTAGGAAAAAGTTTACAACAGAAAATGTTATAGAGCTAACACTTATTCCTTCATTAGACAATAACACAAATGGAGAAAATATAGAAGAAACTGAATCAGTTGATGATGCTGGTGGTGTTGAGCAGGGAGAGCAAACCTCTGCTTCTCCTGAATTGTAAGATGTGGGTCCTCAACCGAGAAGATCTGTCAGAAAACGTGCACCTTTTATCAGGTATCCTAGTTCTCGATACATTTTTAGAGAACCATATAACTTTCAAGAAATAAAATCTCACAGAGATAAGATTGTTGGACAAAAGCCATCCAAGAAGAGATAGATTCATCGAAAAAGAATCTTACTTATAAGCTAGTTCAGCTTCCAAAAGGAAAGAAAGCTCTGAAAAACAAATGAGTCTTCAAGTTAAAGAAAGATGGCAATAGGCTGCTAAAGTACAAAGCTCGATAAGTGTAAAAGGTTGTGGCCAAAAGAAAGGTATCGACATTGATGAAATCCTCTCACCAGTTGTTAAAATAAGTTCTATTAGACTTGTACTTGGTTTAGCAGCTAGCTTGAATTTAGAGATAAAACAACTAAAATTTAAAAACAGCTTTCTTTCATGAGGATCTGGATGAAAAAATCTACATTGAACAAACCAGAAAGCTTAATAGTCAAAGGCAAAGAAGACATTGTCTGTAAATCTAAAAAGTATTTGTACGGATTGAAGCAAGTACTGTGATAATGTTACAAGAAGTTTGACTCATTTATGTTGAGTCAAAAATTCAAGAGAACAGCTGTCAATCCTTGTGTATATATTCAAAGATACCCTAATGGTAAATTTACCATTCTTCTCTTATATATTGATGACATGCTGATTGTAGTAGAAGATGGCAACATGATCCAAATATTAAAAAAAGAAACTGTTGAAAACATACGACATGAAAGATTTGGATGTTGCAAAACGTATCTTGAGAATGAATATCATTTGAGATCGAGCAACAGGAAAGCTTTAGTTATCATTGGAGGGATATATAGAACGAGTGCTTCAATGGTTCAATATGGACAAAAGTAAGCTAGTTACCGCTCAACTTGCTGATTATTTCAAGCTAAACAAGAGAAAGTGTCTTTCAACAGATAAGGAAGAAGAAGAAATGTCATTAATTCTATATTATTCTGCAGTTGGAAGCTTGATGTAAGTTATGGTCTATATAAGGCCAGACATTGTTCATGCGGTAGGAGTACTGAGCAGGTTTCTATAAAATCCGAGAAAGACGCATTGGGAAGTAATGAAATGGATCTCTCGATACCTTAGAAGAACTTCAAAATTATGCTTAACTCAAAAGGTTCCTGTTCAACTCTTGATGGATACAAAGATTCAGATATGTCTAGAATCTAGATGTTAGAAAGTATACTTCTAGTTATCTGTTTATATTTGCAAGGGGGCTATATCGTGACAGTAAAAACTTCAAATGTGCGTACCGTTATTGACTACCGAAGCAAATTACATTACAACTACGAAAGCTGGCAAAGAGATGCTTTAGATGACATGGTTTTTACAAGAGTTGGTGTTCAAAATATAGTATACTGCGATAGGCAAAATGCTATTGACTTGAGCAAAAATATGATGTGTCATGTGAGAACCAAATATATCTATCTGTAATATCATTGGATTCGGGATGCCACTGAGGAGGAACAATTCTAAATCAAGAATATCCACACAGACAACAACCCTGCTGATGTAATGACAAAAGTCATTACAAAAGAGAAGTTTAATTGTTACACCAAGCAAGATGGGATGAACTCTGAATAAGAGTCAGAGTATGACTCTAGTCTAAAGGGAGAGATTTGATAGTGTCCAAACAAGCCAAAAAGAAAAGGAAGACATCTTTGTTAAGTTTTCTTTGGTTGATGACACACCAATTTTAACAAATACATATCTAAAATATGAACAGTAAAATATATCTTTTATTCATATTTACTTTTCTATAAATAGGCATGTTTTGGTAGAAGGAGATTACACCAACACCAAAGCAATAAGTAATTCAAAAACTTCTTGAGAGAGAAGTGAGTAAAAGAAAATGTTATATCAATACAATATAAAAATTTATTGAGTGTTTTAATTCCCTTGCATTTTTTCAAGTTTAAGTCTAAACTTGAGTTATCTCTTGTATTCTTATTATTTCGAATAGTAGAAGTTTTTCTTGATGTCCGTGGTTTTCTTCCTTCACAGAGAGGGTTTTCGACGTAAATCTCGGTGTCCGATTTTATCTGATTTTTACGGTGAATTGTAATAAATACACCGTGAACATAATTTCTGTCTGATGAAATCGGATTTTAAATGAGACCATGTGTGACCCTTTTGGCTAAGTGGGATTTTATGTGGCATACTAATACTGTCTAGGAGGTAACTATGATATTTTTAGTGTATTATCTAATCGGTTTACTTTACTTTTACTGTTATTTATCTTGCTGTTATATTCGACGATTCTAATGAACAATAAATTACCAACAACA
>AP025044.1:9013019-9033356 GCA_036186865.1 Eustoma russellianum | reverse complement strand
GTTGGGTGAACGTTTTCACTTCATCCTCAGTGACTTTTCATCGCGTCATATCCTACTTCCATACATCAAACTCAAAGTACCCCTTGTTTGGTACTCCAATTAATTCATATATGCTTCCAACATCCCATTCTATGTGAGTATCATCAATGATGGTATGGGAGATCTTTAATATATTGAACCCATAGATTTGCATAAAAAGGCCTAGTATACCTAGTGGACATTTTGTCCATCTCCCTTTCAAGCCAAATACTTCTCCATTGTTGGACATCTAACCATTCAATGATAGGACTCAACTCATTATTGCTTATAATGTCATTGATTCTAAGCAATTTGAATGGAATGGTTGCCTTTTCATCTCTATCCCACTTATTATATAAACTTTGAGAATGTCTAGTAATGTACCTCACATTTCCAGGTGGGTATGGTTCCTTCAATGCTCTTTGTCTTCTCTAGTTTTGATCCAAGGAAAATTAGAGAAGTTTAGCCCACTCCTTATTTTGGCCAATACATGGGCTTGGCTAAAGTCCATGGACTGTTTCCTCCTAAGTTGAGTTCTTGCTTGTGTTTGAGAAGATTGTCCATGGGAAGGATTGCTTGATCCTTCTTCTTCACTTCTAGTTGCTATTGCTCGTTTTGTGGTGTTTTTGCTTCTTGTTGACATTTTGAAAAAAATTAAGGCTTGAGAGGGATGATTTTCTAGGGAAGAATAGAGAGATTTGATAATGAAAAGCAAGAATCAAGTGTGGAGATGATGAAATTTTGATTATGAGATGAAATTGAAGAGAGAGATAGTTTTTGAAGAGGGAGATGAAAGGTTCTTGAGAGACTTCGACCGATTTTTGTAGATTGATAATAAAGAAAAACGCGTTTCTGACAGAAATTAATAGTGCAGAAATCAACAACGTCGATCGATTGACGTCAGAGATCGACGTCCATCGATCGATCAACATTAGAGATCGACGTACATGGATCTCTCAGCTCAAGACATGGATCGATCCATGTATGTGTTTTTGAAATTTGTAATTTTAACCCTCTAAACATTGTTTATTATCCCTAATCTTGTTCTAATGGATTCGAATGTCTCAGTAGGAAGGGATTTGGTAAAGATATCCGCTAGTTAGTCATTGATTGGAACAAATTCAACGCATACCAATCCTTTTTGAATTCAATCCCTTATAAAGTGATGTCTCACTTCAATATGTTTGGTCCTACTATGGTGTACCAGATTTTGTGCTATACTTATGGCTGATGTGTTGCCACATAAGATAGGAACTTTGTCAAACTTGATATTGTAATCATTCAAGGTGTTTATTATCCAAAGTAATTGGTCACAACATGAAGCATCCGACACATATTCGGATTCCGCCGTTGAAAGTGACACACTATTTTGTTTCTTGGAGAACCCAGAAACCAAGCAATCTCCAAGGAATTGACATGTCCTGGAGGTGCTTTTTCTATCGACTAGGTTTCCGGCATAGCCGGAGTCACTATACCCTCTTAAATCAAAACAACCATTTTTGAGATAAAATAACCCAAAGTTCAAAGTTCTTTTCAAATACCTAAAGATGCGTTAATGGTAACTAGATGCGATTCCTTAGGCATACTTTGAAATCTAGCACATAAACATACAGCATGCAAAATATCAGGTCTACTAGCGGTTAAATAAATTAGACTACCAATCATACCCCTATATTTGGCTACCTTAATCGATTTTCTTTTTTCATCTTTGTCAAGCTTTGTACTCGTGCTCATAGGTGTGCTTACACTTCTTCTATCCTCAAACTTGTATTTCTTGAGTAAGTCCTTTGTGTACTTTGTTTGAGATATGTATACTCCATCTTGAGTTTGCTTTATTTGGAGTCCAACAAAGTAATTGAGTTCACATATCTTGCTCATCTCAAATTATCCCTCCATCAATTTAGCAAAATACTCACAAAGAGAATCATTAGTAGCACCAAATATAATATCATCCACATAAATTTGAATAAGCAATTGATGGTTTCCTTGTTCTTGAATAAATAGAGTTGTCAACTTTTCCTCTTGAACACTCATTTTCAAGTAGGAAGTTATCTTTCATAGCCCTAGGAGCTTGTTTAAGTCCATAAAGGGCCTTTTTGATTCTAAATATATGATTTGGATAATCATGATTTTCAAACCCCGGTGGTTGAGCTGCATACACTTCTTCTTGAATTATTTCATTCAAGAAGGCGGATTTCACATCCATTTGATATAGTTTGAAATCCTTATAGCATGCATATGCTAATAGCATCCTAATAGCTTCTAACCTAGCTACGGGGGCAAAAGCCTCATCATAGTCTATTCCTTCTTCTTGTCTATAACCTTGAGCTACTAACCTAGCTTTGTTTCTAGTGATGTTTCCTTTATCATCCATTTTATTTCTAAATACCCATTTAGTGCCAATTATGGGGTGATCACTAAGGTTAGCCACTAATTCCCAAACATCACTTCTTTCAAATTGGTTTAGTTCTTCTTGCATGGCTAATACCCAACCTTCATCAATTATAGCCTCTTTTATATTTTTAGACTCAACTTGTGAAATAAATGCATTTTCATTAAATTTCTTCTAGTCAATATGCCTTGACTTGTTTCTCCTAATATCAACTCTCTTGAATGGTCTTTCTTATACTTATATGAATCCGATAAGTTTGAAGTGTATCCTCTCACTTCTTCATCTTCAACCTTAGGTTCACTTTCAAGTGGATCAATCATAAGGTCAATGATAATATTTTCTTTTGGATTCTCAAATTTTTCGATATGACCTATTTCAATTATTTCTTTACCATCATTATCATTTATGCATGGTTCATCCTCAAGGAGTTCACTAAACTTGACATGAATTGACTCTTCAAATTTCATACTCTTTTGGTTATATACTCTAAATGGGTTGCTATTTTGAACATATCCCATAAAGATTTCTTCATCTGCTTTGAAATCGAGTTTATCCAAATTATCTTTGGTGTTAAGTATAAAACACTTATAACCAAATACCTTGAAATAACCGATATTTGGTACTCTACCTTTTTAAAGCTCATAAGGAGTCTTTTTGAGAGATGGTCTCAAATAAACTCTATTTATTACATGACAAGCGGTATTTGCCGCTTCAACCCAAAATTACTTGGGTAGCTTAAATTCATTTAGCATGGCTCTACTCATTTCTTGAAGTGTTCTATTTTTCCTTTCCGCAACACCATTTTGTTAAGGAGTTCTTGGAGCCTAGAAAATGTGTCCATACCCTTTAGATACACAACATTCTTGAAACTCATCATCAAACTCACCACCTCTATCACTTCTAATTTCCTTAATTGTGTCTGTTTTTTATTTTCTAATCTCCTACAGAGTTTTATTAATTCTTGGCATGCATCATTCTTCTTAGCTTAAAAACATAATCCAAGCGTACCTAGAAAAGTCGTCTATCACCATAAAGGTGTAATGTTTTCCACCTAGACTTGCCGTACCAATATCTCCATGTAAATCCATATGAAGCAATTGTAGGGGTTTGATGGTGGAGATTTCACTTTTGGGCTTGATGCTTGTTTTAACAATCTTTGCCTTTTAACAAGTGTCACATAAGCCATGGTTTTCGAAATTCAATTTTGGAAGACTTTGGACCTTTTCATTTTTGCAAATTTCTTTGAAATTTTTGAAGCTAATATGTCCAAGTTGTCTATGCCGTAGTTGAGTCAAATCATTTTTGGCAACTAGGCAAGAAATTTTTTGTGATATCAAATCATTTTTTCTTATAGCCTCAAAAAAATTTTTACCATTCTTTTTCGCAATGCATTTTTGTTTCACAAATTCAACTTGAAAATTAGCATCACATAGTTGACTAACACTTATCAAATTATACTTAAGCCCTTCTACATATAATACATTATTAATAGTGAAAGAAGAGTTACCAATTTCTCCAATTCCAAGGATTTTGGCTCTCTCATTGCCAAAATACACCGTTCCACTATCTTGGAGCTTGAGTTTGGTGAACAAGGTTTTGTCTCCGGTCATGTGTGTTGAACATCCACTGTCCATGAGCCATTTGGTTCCTTCTTCTTTGGCTACTCCATTTATCTTGAGAGCCTCAAGGTCGTTCTCAATTGCAATGACACAAGTATGTTGTGCTTTTTGATTATCAACTATTGGAACATGTCCAACATCCTTGTCTTCACTATCTTCTCCTTCCGATTCGGAAAAGATATCATCCCACGTGGTTGCCTCCGCATTTAGGGCTTTCTTCTTTTGAGGAAAGACCTTCTTTTCTTACTTTTGCGGCTTCTTGACGTGGAAATCGGCAATAAAGTGACCGGGTCGACCACACATACAGCAATTTTCACTTGTTTCTTTGTCCTTGGGTGGTCTCTTGAAAAACTTCCTCGCTTGGGCCTTGTTTCTAGTGAGCATTCTTCAGACTTTTCTTACTAGAAGAGCAACTTCCTCATCCGATTCATCGGACTCTACCACCAATCCTTTGTAAAGCATACTTGTGTCGTTTATTCTTCAGTTCCTTCAGTCTCAAAATCGGATGAGTCACTCCATATGGAAGCTTTGAAGGCTCTTCTTGTTCTCCTTTGTTTAGGTTTTGAGACATGTCTATTTTTGGTCCAATCCTTGTCACGGTTTGTCTATTTGTCCTTGTTCGGGCAGTCATATGATAGGTGTCCAAGTTTTCCATATTTATAGCACTTTATACCTTTATCGTTATCTTTATTTTTATTTCTTTGATTCCTAGATGAAGTAGGCTTAGGTTTGTCTTTAAGCGATTTTCTCATTATCTTTCTTAATCTTTCAGCCAACGTGATTAGATCTTTATTATTGGAATCCGTGTTATTATCATCTACGCGATCATAAGAAGTAGAGACGTATTCATTTGATTTAAACGCTATAACCTTATCTTGTTTACAAGTAGATTGAGAATTTCTTAGAGTGAGTTTGTTTTTGTATACCTTTAATGATCCAATTAGTTCCTCCATTTTTATCAATCTTGTTTCCTTACTTTCTTCAATCGTCGTGACTTTGGGAACACATTCGGATGGGAGGCTTCTCAGTACCTTTGTACCTTTTCCTATGTAGAAAACTCTTTTCCAAGGGACTCAAGAGAGTTGTAAATATTAGTCAAGCGTAAATCCATATCAACAATAGATTCGTTTGGTAATAACTTGAAAGACTCAAGAGTAGACATAAGCATGTTTATTTTGGACTCTTTAACTTGAATTGTACCTTCATGTTTCATTTCAAGAATTTTCCACATCACTTGGGCACTAAAACAATTTGACACATAACTTGATTCACTTTTACTTAGGCCATTTAGAAGGAGTTGCATAGCCTTAGCATTCATACTTAATCTCTTTTTATCTTCTACGGTATACTATTGCTTAGGTTTTATGACTTCTAATGTAACGCCATTAATCGTAGTTATTTTAGACAGAATAAAAGGACCGTCTTTTATGATGGACCATAAGTCTATATCAATAGGCATAAAGAAAAGTTTCATTCTAAGTTTCCATTGTATAAAAGACTCACTCTCAAAAAGAGGAGGCCTTACGCTTGACATTCATTCTTGTTCGGTTTTATAACTAGTGGATGCCATCTCACAAAGATCGTTAGATCTTATTGTAGTGAGTGTGCCTGTACTCTCATACCACTTGTAGGACCTATATAGCACCACTAGAAGGGAGAGGGGTTGAATAGTGAGTGCAGAAATTTCGATTTTTAAAACTTTTTGGACCAAATTACTCACTTCTGAAAACAGTTTCTCTTTTCAGATTCTGATTTGATTTATCTAAATGGCCTAGTTTTAGACCTCCAAAAATTATGAAATTTGGTGAAGAAGTGATCTTAGATGTTATGATTAACTCGCAAAAAGTTCAAATTAAAATTCTAAGACTACTCTCTTGAAAATACGTTTTTGGTCAAATTGCATTAATGTGGCAAAAACTGTACACCGAAATATAAAGTTTATTCTCATTAATTGCGAACTCTAAATGACTTGAAAATTTTATGGTTTGACCCTCAAGATGTGCATTTTAATTGGCTTAAATAGTTTTTGAAAATTCCCTTGGGAAGTATGTCAACCACGTTGATGTTCTCAACCTTTGAAAATCTAAGAATCAGATTGCACTAGTCTCAGAACTATTAACATTTGACTAACTTATACTTATCATAATGAGGTGAAACTTGTGCCAAATGAAACATAGGACGTGTGGCTATGTTTTTGCAAAATTTTGTGATTTTTGAAAATTGTTTGCTATTTTTACCATTGCAATGAAAGTGATGCAGAGAACAGGAAACTGAAAGTAAAGTGCTGAAAAGTAAGAACACCAAGAATTTTGTACTGGTTCGGATAAACAACCTACTCCAGTCTTCGAGGACACCTTCCTCAGTTCTTACTAAACAAAAAAACACCTTACCACTAGGGTGACAGGAATTAAACACCAACTCCACTCTTTTATAATCAAACAAACCAATCACGAACACCACCACCAATTGAATGAAGGTTTGATTACACCTTGATCAACCTTTTACAAGAAATAAACGAGTGTAGGTAGTATAATCAAAGACTTTTTAATATGTGTAATATATAAATGATATGTTTGAGGCTAAGAACAAGAGAAAGAAAGGAAGAAGAAGAGAATAGTCTTGCTTTTTGTACTTGTAAGAATATCACTTTTTGCTTAGCCTTGTCTTGCACCATCTTCTTCTTTTTATAACAATGTGGCCGCCCCATAGGGTTAGTCTTCCTCCTTGAGAATTGTCTTTAATACCCTTGGAAGATTGCCTTGTGTAAATGATGACACAACCTTGCTTACTTGGTGCAATATGATTGGAGGGATGACTTGTCTTTGCCCAGTTATCACTTCTTGATAGGCCATCTTTAATCCACCTTGGCACCCTTTAAAGGAGCTGTAAATTCTTAAAAAAATCTGAGACATGTGCTCAAAATAAAGGTGAATAATTACCATATAATCACAATTTAATCCCCTTTAATTTTGGAAGACATCTGAAGACAAAAGCTACGAAAAAATCGGCCACTATCCTTCCATGTGCTGAAATTTTCAGCATGTGGTTTCTTTTGAATTCTTTCCTTATGTGTTTCCCTCTTCAATGTCACCAATCTTGTGTGGCATGTCTTCCACAAATTGAAGTGCCAAATAAGCTCCACCGAGGCTCCAACAAAGCAGAAAATGGCGTGTGATATAGACTGCATGTGCTAAAATTTTCTTTTGGTAAACTTTATCAAATAATGCACAATATTCACACATATATGGTAAGTTATAATCAGCCTTAATTTGAATTTTCTAGAACACTTTAACATGTATTGAA
Source organism: Eustoma russellianum (assembly GCA_036186865.1). Classification (NCBI taxonomy): domain Eukaryota; kingdom Viridiplantae; phylum Streptophyta; class Magnoliopsida; order Gentianales; family Gentianaceae; genus Eustoma; species Eustoma russellianum. The sequence goes on along the minus strand of AP025044.1, from coordinate 9,026,024 downwards.
TGTGTAAAAAGTGTCTAGATACATGTTACATCTATGCCAAAATCGTTCTATGTGTGTAACTTCGTAGAAAACCGAATTTTCGACTTTCGTCGATTACGTGATTTTTCTCCGATTAATTTCAAACTTCTTACACATGTAATATGTATTATATTACAAAAAATATACATAAAAGGAGTTGTATATTCAGCACCTATGCTGAGTAGAAAACGTCCCATATGTAAAAATAGAATTGAGTTTGAATTCTCCACAAATCTAGGCTAAATTGTGGGTGATTTGTGTGTGCAAACATGGTATGACCTCGTAGCTGATTTTTAACATGTGGATCATGAAATTTTTGAATAATTTTGATGTATATAGGCTGTCTATCTTTATATTACATGACATGTCGGTGAAGTTTCGGTAGTCACCCGATACGGAAATTTTTGGTTTATGACCTTGTAATATGTCGTTATAATTTTGACGCCACCATGGCTTATAACATATGATATAAGACCTGAATATACTCATAAATATAAGGTGTATATAGTGGTGTGATGTCAACGTACGTTTATAATATATGTGACGTGTCAGTGGTACGTCGGAATATAAGTATATAGTGCCTTTTAAAAAAAATATGGATATATATATATAATATATGTAAATGTCGTATGAAATGAATGGGATGAGGAGAATTTTAATTTCAAATTTGTTTCCATATAGCTCTCTCCAAATATGTCTTCATTTTATGAACTAGTTAGTTCATTAACTTAAGCACTTCACTTAATGAACTAGTTTAGTTCATTAATTATGGCACCTGAAAATAGTATAAAGACAACAAATGTTTTCCATATGAAGTAAGTTTTAACACTTCATAGCTTGTTAGTACGGCAACAATATATATAAACATGTAAAGTACTTTTATCACATAAATATGTCAAACAAAATTTATTCATGCATTTCTTAAGTACGTAACATTTAAATCATGCATTTATAAATCACTCAAACCTTTTTTTCTCAACAATCTCCCCCTTTTGATGATTTGCAAAATAACATTGGTCCATGATTTAAATGTGATTGCTCCTCCTACAATTATGCACAAATTTAAAATTTGAATTTCATATCGCCCCCCTTAAATCATGCTTCTTTCTCCCCCTTAAATCATGTTTTTCTCTCCCCCTTTATTTTGTAAATGTCATCAAAAGTGCAAGTAAGAATGGAAATAAATTGCGGTTTATAACATATCAACCAAAAATCATGCATTTTTAGTGCATCCTTAAGGGTTATTGATTCAACCCTTTGCAAATGTACCTTTTGGTATCCAAACTTGGATGACCTTTCTCGGTCTTACAAAAGATGAGGAAAGAGATGAAGAAGCAATATAATAAATGTTAGGGTCAAGTCTATTTGGCCTAAGGCTGAGAATTCCATTATGCTCATGATAAAATTTTCGTTTTTGATATGCATTTGTGTTAGTGTGCATGGTGCATGATCTAAATGCATTTGTGTTGTATGATGATCACGTATACATCAATTGTTTCCTTTCATATCTATACGGTACATGATTGTATTTTGTATGAGATGAAGAATAAGAAGCACGATGAGATGAGATAAGTGGTGTACAAGTCGTCTTCTTAGGTTGTACAATTGTATACGTTTGTTTAGAAGATAGAATAAAGTTTGTAGACTTAGCCTAATCTGGTTTTATCATTTTCATACTTTTGAGAAGAAATAAGGCGATCTAATATGCAAGTACCCGCATCGAATTCTTTTACTGTCATTTCTAGGTCTGTATTTCTTGATTTCAAATTTGAAATCTCGGCTTTCATCTCAGTGTTCTCGGATTTTAAGGAGGAAATCTCAGATTTTAATGAATGTATCATGCAAGACGACTCTTCTTTTGAATCGTTTAATTGAGATACAAGATTAGTGTTAGAAGATTCTAACCATTTTTTGTCTTCTATTAAGCGTTTCTTTTCTTTTGCAAGAGCCTTAGAAAACTTATGCAACTCAAGATATTGACAAAATAAATCATCATAAGAAGGCTCAAAATCAGAATCAGAGTCTGAAGATACCTCATTTGATGCTTGAATTTAAAGCATACTTATGCCGTTTCTTCTTCGGTTCCTTCAGTCTCAGAATTGGATGAGTCACTCCATATGGAGCCTTTAAAGGCTCTTCTTGTTCTCCTTTGTTTAAGTTCTAAGATGGGTCTATTTTTGATCTAATCCTTGTCACGGTTTGTCTGTTTGTCCTTGTTCAGGCAGTCATATGATAGGTGTCCAAGTTTTCCACATTCATAGAACTTTATATCTTTATTGTTATCTTTATATTTATTTCTTTGATTCCTAGATGAAGTAGGCTTAGATTTGTCTTTAAGCAATTTTCTTATGATCTTTCTTAATCTTTTAGCCAACGTGATTAGATCTTCATTATCGGAATCCATGTCATTATCATCTACGCGATCATAAGAAGTAGAGACGTATTCATTTGATTTAAATGCTATAACCTTATCTTGTTTACAAGTAGATTGAGAATTTCTTAGAGTGAGTTTGTTTTCATATACCTTTAATGATCCGATTAGTTCCTCCATTTTTATCAATCTTGTTTCCTTACTTTCTTCAATCGTCGTGACTTTGGGAACACATTCGGATTGGAGGCTTCTCAGTATCTTTTGTACCTTTTCCTATGTAGAAAACACTTTTCCAAGAGACTCAAGAGAGTTGTAAATGTTAGTCAAGCGTAAATCCATATCAACAATAGATTCGTTTGGTAATAACTTGAAAGACTAAAGAGTAGACATACGCATATTTATTTTGGACTTTTTAACTTGACAAGTACCTTCATGTTTCATTTCAAGAATTTTCCACATCTCTTGGTCACTAGAACAATTTGACACATAACTTGATTCACTTTTACTTAGGCCATTTAGAAGGAGTTGCATAGGCTTAGCATTCATACTTAATCTCTTTTTTCTTCTACGATATACTCTGGCTTAGGTTAATGTAACGCCATTAATCGTAATTATTTTAGACGGAATAAAAGGACCGTTTTTTATGATGGACCATAAGTCTATATCAATAGACATAAAGAAAAGTTTCATTCTAAGTTTTCATTGTATAAAAGTCTCACCGTCGAAAAGAGGATGCCTTACGCTTGACATTCCTTCTTGCTCGGTTTTATAACTAGTGGATGCCATCTCACAAAGAACGTTGGATCTTCTTGTAGTGAGTGTGTTTGTGTTCTGATACCACTTGTAGGACCTGTATACCACCACTAGAAGAGGGGTTGAATAGTGAGTGCGGAAAATTCGGTTTTTAAAACTTTTTGGACCGAATTACTCATTTCTGAAAACAGTTTCTATTTTTATATCCTGATTTGATTTATCTAAATGACCTAGGTGTAGACCTCCAAAAATTATGAAAGTTGGTGAAGAAGTTCTCTCAGATGTTATTATTAACTCACAAAAATTTCAAATCAAAATTCCAAGGTTAACCCCTTGAAAATACGTTTTTGGTCAGATTGTGTCAATCTGTCATAAACTGTACCCCAAATGAAAAATTTATTCCTATTAATTGGAAACTCTAAATGACTTGAAAATTTTATGTTTTGACCCTCAAGATGTGTGTTGGAATGGGTTAAAAAGGTTTTTGAAAATTCTCTTAGGAACTATGTCAATCACATTGATGTTCTCAACCTTTATAAATCTGAGAATAAGATTGCACTAGTCTCAGAACTATTAACATTTGGCTGATTTATAATTATCCAAATGAGATGAAACTTGTTCTAAATGAAAACTAGGACATGTGGTTATGTTTCTGCAAAATTTTGTGATTTTTGAAAATCGTTTGCTTTTTTACCGTTGCAATGAAAGTGATGCAGAGAACTGGAAACTGAAAGTAAAGTGCTGAAAAGTAAGAACACCAAGAATTTTGTACTGGTTCGGATAAACAACCTACTCCAGTCTTCGAGGACATCTTCTTCGGTTTTCATTAAACACAAAAATACCTTACCACAAGGGTGACAGGAGTTAAACACCAACTCCATCCTTTTACAATCAAACAATCAAACAAACCAATCACGAACACCACCACCGATTGAATGAAGGTTTGATCACACCTTGATCAACCTTTTACAATAAATGAACGAGTGTAGGTGGTATAATCAAAGCCTATATAATATGTGGAATATATAAATGATATGTTTGAGGCTAAGAACAAGAGAAAGAAAGGAAGAAGAAGAGAATAGTCTTGCTTTTTGTACTTGTAAGAATATCACTTTTTGCTTAGCCTTGTCTTGCACCATCTTCTTCTTTTTATAACAATGTGGCCGCCCCATAGGGTTAGTCTTCCTCCTTGAGAATTGTATTTAATACCCTTGGAAGATTGCCTTGTGTAAATGATGACACAACCTTGCTTACTTGGTGCAATATGATTGGAGGGATGACTTGTCTTTGCCCAGTTATCACTTCTTGATAGGCCATCTTTAATCCACCTTGGCACCCTTTAAAGGAGCTGTAAATTCTTAAAAAAATATGAGACATGTGCTCAAAATAAAGGTGAATAATTACCATATAATCACAATTTAATCCCCTTCAATTTTGGAAGACAATTGAAGACAAAAGCTACGAAAAAATCGGCCACTATCCTTCCATGTGCTGAAATTTTCAGCATGTGGTTTCTTTTGAATTCTTTCCTTATGTGTTTCCCTCTTCAATGTCACCAATCTTGTGTGGCATGTCTTCCACAAATTGAAGTGCCAAATAAGCTCCACCGAGACTCCAACAAAGCTGAAAATGGCGTGTGATATAGACTGCATGTGCTAAAATTTTCTTTTGGTAAACTTTATCAAATAATGCACAATATTCACACATATATGGTAAGTTATAATCAGCCTTAATTTGAATTTTCTAGAACACTTTAACATATCTCGAATGTGTAAAAAGTGTCTAGATACATGTTACATCTATACCAAAATCATTCCTTATGTGTAAGTTCGTAGAAACCTAGATTTTCGACTTTCGTCGATTACGTGATTTTTCTCCGATTACGTGATTTTTCTCCGATTAATTTCAAACTTATTACGCATGTAATATATATTATATTACACATAATATACATAAAATGAGGTGTATATTCAGCACCAATGCTGAGTAGAAAACGTCCCATATGTAAAAATAGAATTGAATTTGAATTCTCCACAAATCTAGGCTAAATTGTGGGTGATTTGTGTGTGCAAACATGGTATGACCTCGTAGCTGATTTTTAACATGTGGATCATGAAATTTTTGAATAATTTTGATGTATATAGGCTGGCTATCTTTATATTACATGACATGTCGGTGAAGTTTCGTAGTCACCCGATACGGCAATTTTTGGTTTATGACCTTGTAATATGTCGTTATAATTTTGACGTCACCATGACTTATAACATATGATATAAGACCTGAATATACTCATAAATATGAGGTGTATATAGTGGTGTGATATCAACGTACGTTTATAATATATGTGACGTGTCAGTGGTACGCCGGAATATAAGTATATAGTGCCTTTTTAAAAAAATATGGATATATATATATATATATAATATGTAAATGGCGTATGAAATGAATGGGATGAGGAGACTTTTCATTTCAAATTTGTTGCCATATAGCTCTCTCCAAATATGTCTTCATTTAATGAACTAATTAGTTCATTAACTTAAACACTTCACTTAATGAACTAGTTTAGTTCATTAATTATGGCACCTAAAAATAGTATAAAGACAACAAATGTTTGCCATATGAAGGAAGCTTTAACACTTCATAGCTTGTTAGTACGGAAACAATATATATAAACATGTAAAGCACTTTTATCACATAAATATGTCAAACAAAATTTATTCATGCATTTCGTAAGTACGTAACATTTAAATCATGCATTTGTAAATCACTCAAACCTTTTTTTCTCAACAATCTCCCCCTTTTGATGATTTGCAAAATAACATTGGTCCATGATTTAAATGTGATTGCTCCTCCTACAATTATGCACAAATTTAAAATTTGAATTTCATATCGTCCCCCCTTAAATCATGCTTCTTTCTCCCCCTTAAATCATGTTTTTCTCTCCCCCTTTATTTTGTAAATGTCATCAAAAGTGCAAGTAAGAATGGAAATAAATAATGGTTTATAAAATATCAACCAAAAATCATGCATTTTTAGTGCGTCCTTAAGGGTTATTGATTCAACCCTTTGCAAATGTACCTTTTGGTATCCAAACTTGGATGACCTTTCTCGGTCTCACAAAAGATGAGAAAATAGATGAAGAAGCAATATAATAAATGTTAGGATCAAGTCTATTTGGCCTAAGGCTGAGAATTCCATTATGCTCATGATAAAATTTTCGTTTTTGATATGCATTTGTGTTAGTGTGCATGGTGCGTGATCTAAATGCATTTGTGTTGTATGATCGTCACGTATACATCAATTGTTTCCTTTCATATCTATACGGTACATGATTGTATTTTGTATGAGATGAAGAATAAGAAGCACGATGAGATGAGATGAGTGGTGTACTAGTCGTCTTCTTAGGTTGTACAATTGTATACGTTTGTTTAGAAGATAGAACAAAGTTTGTAGACCTAGCCTAATCCGGTTTTATCATTTTCATACTTTTGATAAGAAATAAGGCGATCTAATATGCAAGTACCTGCATCGAATTGTTTTACTGTCTTTTCTAAGTCTGTATTTCTTGATTTCAAATTTGAAATCTCGGCTTTCATCTCAGTGTTCTCGGATTTTAAGGAGGAAATCTCAGATTTTAATGAATTTATCATGCAAGACGAGTCTTCTTTTGAATCGTTTAATTGAGATAAAAGATTAGTGTTAGAAGATTCTAACAATTTTTTGTCTTCAATTAAGCGTTTCTTTTCTTTTGCAAGAGCCTTAGAAAACTTATGCAACTCAAGATATTGACAAAATAAATCATCATAAGAAGTCTCAAAATCAAAATCAGAGTCAGAAGATACCTCATTTGATGCTTGAATTTAAAGCATACTTATGCCGTTTCTTCTTCGGTTCCTTCAGTCTCAGAATTGGATGAGTCACTCCATATGGAGCCTTTAAAGACTCTTCTTGTTCTCCTTTTTTTAAGTTCTGAGACGGGTCTATTTTTGATCTAATCCTTGTCACGGTTTGTCTGTTTGTCCTTGTTCAAGCAGTCATATGATAGGTGTCTAAGTTTTCCACATTTATAGCACTTTATATCTTTATCGTTATTTTTATTTTTATTTCTTTGATTCCTAGATGAAGTAGGCTTAGGTTTGTCTTTAAGCAATTTTCTCATGATCTTTCTTAATCTTTTAGCCAACGTGATTAGATCTTCATTATCGGAATCCGTATCATTATCATCTACACGATCATAAGAAGTAGAGATGTATTCATTTGATTTAAACTCTATAACCTTATCTTGTTTACAAGTAGATTGAGAATTTCTTAGAGTGAGTTTGTTTTCGTATACCTTTAATGATCCGATTAGTTCCTCCATTTTTATCAATCTTGTTTCCTTACTTTCTTCAATCGTCGTGACTTTGGGAACACATTTGGATTGGAGGCTTCTCAATACCTTTTGTACCTTTTCCTATGTAGAAAACACTTTTCCAAGAGACTCAAGAGAGTTGTAAATGTTAGTCAAGCGTAAATCCATATCAATAATAGATTCGTTTGGTAATAACTCGAAAAACGCAAGAGTAGACATAAGCATATTTATTTTGGACTTTTTAACTTGACAAGTACCTTCATGTTTCATTTCAAGAATTTTCCACATCTCTTGGACACTAGAACAATTTGACACATAACTTGATTAACTTTTACTTAGGTCATTTAGAAGGAGTTGCATAGCCTTAGCATTCATACTTAATCTCTATTTATCTTCTACGGTATACTCTGGCTTAGGTTAATGTAACGCCATTAATCGTAATTATTTTAGGTGGAATAAAAGGACCGTTTTCTATGATGGACCATAAGTCTATATCAATAGACATAAAGAAAAGTTTCATTCTAAGTTTTCATTGTATAAAAGTCTCACCGTCGAAAAGAGGAGGCCTTACGCTTGACATTCCTTCTTGCTCGGTTTTATAACTAGTGGATGCCATCTCACAAAGAACGTTGGATCTTCTTGGAGTGAGTGTGTCTGTGTTCTGATACCACTTGTAGGACCTGTATACCACCACTAGAAGGGGGGTTGAATAGTGAGTGCGGAAATTCGGTTTTTAAAACTTTTTGGACCGAATTACTCATTTCTGAAAACATGTTCTATTTTTATATCCTGATTTGATTTATCTAAATGACCTAGGTGTAGACCTCCAAAAATTATGAAATTTGGTGAAGAAGTTCTCTCAGATGTTATTATTAAGTCACAAAATTTCAAATCAAAATTCCAAGCTTAACCCCTTGAAAATACGTTTTTGGTCAGATTGCATCAATCTGTCAGAAACTGTACCTCCAAATGAAAAATTTATTCCTATTAATTGGAAACCCTAAATGACTTGAAAATTTTATGTTTTGACCCTCAAGATGTGTATTGGAATGGGTTAAAAAGGTTTTTGAAAATTCTCTTAGGAACTGTGTCAATCACGTTGATGTTCTCAACCTTTATAAATCTAAGAATCAGATTGCACTAGTCTCAGAACTATTAACATTTGGCTGATTTATAATTATCCAAATGAGGTGAAACTTGTTCCAGATGAAAACTAGGACATGTGGTTATGTTTCTGCAAAATTTTGTGATTTTGGAAAATCGTTTGCTATTTTTACCGTTGCAATGAAAGTGATGCAGAGAACTAGAAACTGAAAGTAAAGTGCTGAAAAGTAAGAACACCAAGAATTTTGTACTGGTTCGGATAAACAACCTACTCCAGTCTTCGAGGACACCTTCTTCGGTTCTGACTAAACAAAAAAACACCTTACCACAAGGGTGACAGGAGTTAAACACCAACTCCATCCTTTTACAATCAAACAATCAATCAAACCAATCACGAACACCACCACCGATTAAATGAAGGTTTGATCACACCTTGATCAATCTTTTACAAGAAATAAACGAGTGTAGGTGGTATAATCAAAGACTTTTTAATATGTGGAATATATAAATGATATGTTTGAGGCTAAGAACAAGAGAAAGAAAGGAAGAAGAAGAGAATAGTCTTGCTTTTTGTACTTGTAAGAATATCACTTTTTGCTTAGCCTTGTCTTGCACCATCTTCTTCTTTTTATAACAATGTGGCCGCCCCATAGGGTTAGTCTTCCTCCTTGAGAATTGTATTTAATACCCTTGGAAGATTGCCTTGTGTAAATGATGACACAACCTTGCTTACTTGGTGCAATATGATTGGAGGGATGACTTGTCTTTGCCCAGTTATCACTTCTTGATAGGCCATCTTTAATCCACCTTGGCACCCTTTAAAGGAGCTGTAAATTCTTAAAAAAATATGAGACATGTGCTCAAAATAAAGGTGAATAATTACCATATAATCACAATTTAATCCCCTTCAATTTTGGAAGACAATTGAAGACAAAAGCTACGAAAAAATCGGCCACTATCCTTCCATGTGCTGAAATTTTCAGCATGTGGTTTCTTTTGAATTCTTTCCTTATGTGTTGCCCTCTTCAATGTCACCAATCTTGTGAGGCATGTCCTGCACCAATTGAAGTGTCAAATAAGCTCCACCGAGGCTCCAACAAAGCTGAAAATGGCGTGTGATATAGACTGCATGTGCTAAAATTTTCTTTTGGTAAACTTTATCAAATAATGCACAATATTCACATATATATGGTAAGTTATAATCAGCCTTAATTTGAATTTTTTAGAACACTTTAACATATCTCGAATGTGTAAAAAGTGTCTAGATACATGTTACATCTATACCAAAATCATTCCTTATGTGTAAGTTCGTAGAAACCTAGATTTTCGACTTTTGTCGATTACGCGATTTTTCTCCGATTAATTTCAAACTTATTACGCATGTAATATATATTATGTGTAGTGTTATACATAATATACATAAAATGAGATGTAGAAAACGTCCCATGTGTTAAAATAGAATTGAGTTTGAATTCTCTACAAATCTAGGCTAAATTGTGGGTGATTTCTGTGTGGAAACATGCTATGACCTTGTGGATGATTGTAACATGTGGATCACGAGATTTTTGAATAATTTTGATGTATATAGTCTGGCTATCTTTATATGGCAAGTACGTGACACGTTAGTGAAGTTTTGGTAGTCACCCAATACGACAATTTTCGGTTTATGACCTTGTAACATATCATTATAATTTTGACGTCACCATGTGATATCAGACCTGAATATACTCATAAATATGAGGTGTATATGGTGATGTGACGTCAACGTACGTTTATAATATATGTGACGTGTCGGTGGTACGTCAGAATATAAGTATATAATGCCTTTTAAATAAATATGGATATATATATATTATATATGTAAATGGCGTGTGAAATGAATGGGATGAGGAGACTTTCAATTTCAAATTTTTTGCCATATAGCTCTCTCCAAATATGTCTTCATTTAATGAACTAATTAGTTCATTAACTTAAGCACTTCACTTAATGAACTAGTTTAGTTCATTAATTATGGCACATGAAAATAGTATAAAGACAACAAATGTTTGCCATATGATGTAAGCTTTAATGCTTCATGGCTTGTTAGTACGACAACATTATATATAAACATGTAAAGCACTTCCATCACATAAATATGTCAAGCAAAATTTATTCATGCATTTCGTAAGTACGTAACATTTAAATCATGCATTTGTAAATCATTCAAACTCTTTTTATCAACAACAAGGTCTTCATTTGAGATTTTCTTGTCCACCATGGAATGTTGATTCACAATTCGAGTGAATCGGTCGATTGTCTCCTCAATCTTTTCAACACTCTTTATCCCGAACATTTCATATTCCTTCATGAGCATTAGTCTTTTGACCATTCTTACTTGTTTGGTCCCTTCTTGTATCATTTCCAACCTTTTCCATGCTTCATGGGTTGTTTCAAGACCTTGAAGTCTTATGAGCTCAGTGGTGGTAAGAGCACTTGAAAGAATATCGAATGCTTTGCCATTGATGGCGAAGTTTATCTCCTCCTCTCTGGTGTAGTCATCCTCATCATTGAACATTGATTCTCCTTTTGAGCAGGTAATCATAGGAACTTCGATTCCTTTGACAACGACTCTCCATATATCAAATCCACAACCTTTTAAATGATTGATCATTCAAAATTTTCATAAAGAATAATTTTGGGTATCAAACATAGGTGCTCTAGTGTTTGATCCAAAATAGTGCAGTTGGCTTGGAGGTTGAAGTGTAGGATGAAGAGGTTGTCATTGCCATGATGTTTAACCTTGTTACTTGCAAAGATTGGCCAAGCAATCAAGGTTACGCTCTTATACCAATTTTTAGGTCCGTAACACACTCTAAGGGGTGAATAGAGTGTTCGACAATTTTGCAGAATTTTTCTTGTTTGGCTCAACTCAAATGGAATTCAAAGTCAAAGAAAGAATTGGAGATCAGAGACAATGGATGAGTACACTGGATATAGAGTGGTTCGAATCATAAATGATTCTACTCCATTACCATTTTGTTTCCAAAGCGGATTTTCAACAACTACTCTTCTTATTAAAGCTAATAAGAACAACCACAGTAATACTTCCACTAACACCTTAGTGTAAGCAACCACAGCAACAACTTCTTACACAAAATACCATTGTGCAACTATAACAGCTACAGCTCTAAGCAAGAACAACTTCTTGCTACCTCACAACTTCAACAAAGTTCTTTCTAGAACTTTCTCACAGTGGGTTAAAGGAAGTAGTGGTGATCACACTTTCTCGCTAGTCTAGACACAAACAAGAGATCAAATATTTATGGTTCCTCTTGTGTTAGACTCACTATCTCTCAATATACAACAATGAAGAACAAAGAAAGGCTTAACAAGCTTTAAGCACTTTTACACACATGAAAGAAATATACAACAATGAAGATTGAAGCTTGATGATGGTGAAAGTGTGTTTTTGTCTCATCTGAGCTTCATCCATTTATAGGAGGTGTTCACCACGTTTTGGAGCCTCAACCATATCTTCAAGTCAATCCCCAAGTCTTGAAAAATTGAAAATAGCCTTTAGCCACCCTATGGAGTGATTTAATCCTCAATAGCTATCCTAGAGAATCTTAGACATAGATAAAATAGTCAAGTAAACATGTATTATGTTTGAGTAAAGTCCACAAGAAATTTGAGCAACATTGGAAAGGTAAAACACCATAAATCTCCCTTGAATTTTGTTCTAACGGTCATAAAAATTTGAATTCTAGGGGACATTGATCGATCCATATGTCTGAGCTGAGAGATCAATGTCCTCCAGAAAGTTTGCAGTTTTGAATCTGTAGTATGTCGATCGATCGATGTCTCTCCTTTGAGAGACTGATGTGACATCGATCGATCAATGCCCCATGGCCTGAGAGATCGATGTCTTCCAGAAACTTTCTGGTTTGAAACTGTCTGACATCAATCGATCGAAGTCTCTCCCTGAGAGACTGACGTGACATCGATCGATCGACGTCCTTCAGGCTGAGAGATCTATGTCTCTCCCTGAGAGACTGATGTACACATCAATCTAACCATGTGAGAGATTGATGTCTCACAGTATGTTTTTCTCATTTTGTTTCAAACTCCAAGTGTGAATTTCTATTTTAACTCATTCAAAATATCTTTTAATATCATCAAAACATTTCATATCCCAACAAGAAGAAGATCAGTAACTGGTTATTCTATGTTCCTTGGAGATGCCTTAGTCTCTTGGAAGGCTAGGAAACAAACTACAATCTCTAGATCTTTGTCTGAAGCTGAATATAGAGCTATTGCCTCAACAATTTGTGAGGTTCAATGGATACTCTATCTATTAAGAGATCTGCAGATGACACACTCAGATCCAGTAGAAGTGTTTTGTGACAATAAGAGTGCTATTTACATTATG
>AP025044.1:8986414-8999786 GCA_036186865.1 Eustoma russellianum | reverse complement strand
TTTCTACGCGTATACTTCATTATCATGAGGCTTTGTGACTCTTAAGATTACAGACTTTCGGATCATGATCAGTCTCGATCCGAATAAATCACAAGTTTTGACATTTCCTTTTCCAACTATTCTATCAGCTCCAACAGCAATGCGTCTTTGCCAAAATTTTCCAACGACAGTTTTAAACCTTTTAAAAATAAACCAACCAAACCGTAGAAAAGATTTTTTTTTTTTAAAATGTTGTTTATCGGCTACAGTGTTTTTTTAGTTTTATTTTTTTCCTAAGAAAATCGAAAAACTCGAAAACTAAACTGAGCCGATAAACATTCATGTATATTCTACGCCCAAAAGATCTTTTCAGTCACCGAGATGTCTTACAATGGGTTTAATCTTTTAAGACATCGTAAGAGCAAGTATGTTAATGTCGTTGGTTCTTGTTTATACACTAACTCTTATTACATTTAACAGATCCTAACTATAAACACATGATACAATCTTATAACAGAAGTTATAGAATGTGATACTCAATTCTAAAAATATTATTCTAATTTGATTTGATTATAAATCATTATGATAATATTTTTCGAACAGGAAAAATAAATGATATCTAGCCAAACAGTTACACATTTCATGAAACGTACACCCAATGCGAATGAGCGTGTTATAGCGGCCGGTCAAAATCTGAGCCGCCAAGACCAAGTCTTCAGCTCAATTCTTTGCAAATACAGGTATCTTTTATTTTTATAGTGATAAATAATCTTACTTTAATAGTGATATATATCAATAGGGAAAAAAAAAAGAAGAAACGCCCATGTTACACATAAATCTTACTTTAGTAGTGATATGTATCAACAAGAAGATAAAAGAAGAAGAAGAAACGTATATATTTATACATGTAGGCGTGATCTTTTAAGAAAGAAGAAGAAACGTCTATATTTATACATTTAGGCGTGATCTGTTAAGGTTCGAGCTTTTTTAACCGAACCTTCACAAATCTTTATGTTTCTACTTGAGCAAAATTATCAACACATTGGGAGAGGAGAAGCCATAGTCCATATGACAATAGGCGGTTCCGGTACATTACGTTCCTGCGTTTGTGTAGGATTCGAAGAGGGACCGAATCGTTTCGCGATCTGATGCACGCAGTCTTATCTTAAACTTTGTAGAAAAGACTGTTTCCGTGACTCGACCCGTGACATCAAGATCACATAAGACAATAGTAACCGTATCAAAAAATTTTTAAATGGAAAACCAACATAAAGAGTTAACTACTCTATTAATTGTTAGTATTAATTAGCAGCAGGACCATACATGTAAATAGATATATAATTAGGTGGGTTGAGTCTACATAACAATGGCTGCTGTATAAGGATAGGGATGCCGCATGCCGTCCTCTTCTCCGGCTGCAGCTCCCAAAATCAGCCTCATTCAGGAAATGTCACTGTTGTCATAAACTGAGTCACATAACCTAACTACGTTTATATATATATATATATATATATATATATATATATATATATATATATATATATATATATATATATATATGAAGTATACCACTATTAAAGCAAAAAACCTTTAGGTCTAACGGTTGAGTAGCATTTATTCCATTCTCGGGTCTCGAGTTCGATTCCCCCCAATTGTTTTCTTAAAAAAAAAGAAGTATACCACTATTAAAGTGAAAACATTTTTCTGTGAAAACACCCAATGTCTGCATATAAAAGGAATTAAATCAAAGACCTAGTCTTGGATGTCTTAGCTTTTGATTACTAGGCCAAACTTCATTGGCAACTTAACTATTTAAGTTCTTTTTTTGATTAAAAATAAAACAATGTATGTGCATCACATTATCCATATTCATGTTTAATTCTGTTTTGTATTTATCAATTAATAATTAATTTCACTTATGAATTTTGACGAATTCTTGCTTTTGCATTTGATTGTGTTCTTGTTTCTAGTCTATCCTCATTGTATGGCTTAACATTTTTTTTTATTCTTTTTTCTTATTTACCCTTGCTCACTATGACACAGTCAACATATACAATAAATTATATTTTCAAATTGTCTTTGTAATCTAATCCTTTTATCTTAAATGTCAGTGACTTGGATCACATGCAAGGAGAGAAACCCATTGTCAGTATTCATAATCGAGAGACAAAAAAAGGAATTGTGGACATGGCCTGATCTGAATTTTAGACTAAGCATAAGAGGAGAATGACCATTGATTATTTAATGGATACCGTATTTTATAATGTAGATATAGTTAGAGCAGGCCTAGCCATCAGTTAATGTTGGAAATTTTGGCTCGATATGATACCAAATGTAAACAAAGGATATTCAAATGAAATAATTCTGTGTTATAGATTTAATGTTCAACAAGATGACTAAGAACACCATACAAAGGGGGTCTAGTATATAAAGAATTCGATTGACATTGGTGATAATAAACATATGCAACCAATAACTATGTGATAGTCAAAGATACTGGAATGAAGAAATTAACAATATTATGATGCTTGACAGAAGGATAAATAGAAGAATAAAACTGAGACGAGACTCGAGATGTCTATGAACTTAAAGCAATTTTGCCTTCACCGTTGAGCAAGGTGAACTTCATACAAATACTTCCCAGCATATAACGGCTTACTTCCTTTTAGTTGCTCTCCAAGAGAAAGTTTGAACTTGCCCATAGAAGTGATTGTTGTTAGAGGAAAGAAGAGAGGATAAATTTCATGCAGAAATTCTCTAAGGTTTCATCAAACTTCAAGTGTTTTCCCCAAAACTATCTTTAACATATCAAAGCCTTCTTTTTATGGGCTTCAAGTAGTTAATGACAACATTAAAGACACTTTTCTGTAGAGAATTTAACCTCCAAGTTGGTCGGTTATCGTTCTAATTGAAAGGAGATGTCACATGGTGCAAGAGTTGCATCTTTTATGAACAGACACACACTAAAAGAGCCTTATGTAGGCGTTCGAAGTGTTCTGAAAGCTTTCTGGAACACTTTGAACGCCTACATTAGGAGCTTCATCCCACTTCGAACGCATACATTAGGCACTCATCCCACTTCGAACGCCTGTACAAGGCGTTCGAAGTAATCTGAAAGATTTCTGGAACACTTCGAACGCCTACATTAGACGCTTCATCCTATATAAGGTATACAAGGCGTTCGAAGTGTTCTGTAAACTTTCTTCAACACATAAAGCGCCTTATGTGTTTGGAATGCTCCTGTTTCCTTTCATTGTTCATAAAACACTTCAAACTTCACCCAATCTCCTATCAATTGATCACATAACATTATACAAGGTTGGATCACACGATTTAAAGTACTTTTAAGTACTTTTTCAACAATCCCCCACATGATCCAAGCTTGTATAATCACACATCTGAACAATAACAAATTAACCTCTCTAACAAAAATACGAAGACAATGACACATAGCGGATACGATGACTTGTGGTCTTGAATTGCTGGTAGTACAAGTGGAGTTATATAAACGAGAATAGAATGAACTTCGTCTTCAAACATATTCTACTATTTTTATATGAACAACCACGAGACATGTCATTATCTCCTCACTTCAACAAGTTCGATGTGTGGTGCGAAATCGGCCATGCACCTATACCAGGGTTCATAAGCACTCTAGAGAATTTTCCAGGCTCTCACAGAAAGCGACACCACTTCTAAACTTATATAGGTAAAATTCATCAAGTGTGAACTGCTCACACCACCATACAACATGGCTATGAATCTTTATTAAGAGATTCTCGAAATCTCACCCTCAATTCTTGCAGCAAGTACTATCTTCAACAACACCATAGGGAGAGACAACGTTGATAGTACTGAATAGAACTCTTTTGTGACTTTTTTTACCACATTGAACTCAGTTCGTAGGATCTATACTAATAGTGAGTTGGGTTCTCGCCACATAGAGCTTACAACAATTGGAAAGTCTCATCCCCCTCGATGTCACTGTGGGTCTCTCTCATAGACCTTGCATTGACTATGTTTTACCCAAGAAACTCATGATAGTGCACAATCTCATGATAATTCCTTTCAGTGACTTCCTTCAACAAATCACTCAATCATAACAGGATGATTTTTTAACAAGCAAATCACCAAACTTAAGAGGATTTTTCACCAAGCAAATCATCAAACTTAGGATATTTTTTGTCAAGCAAATGATCAAACTTAGGATGATTTTTATCAATCAAAATCATCAAACTTGTTTCTACAAACTGACTCTTACAAGCATGATCAATATAATCATGAACAACTTTATCCAGGAGTATGTTTTATCAACAACAAATAGCCAAGCATGATGAACTCATCAAAACATCACACCAATTAACTACATTCATATACTTGCAGCTATTCTTCAATCATCATAATTCATTATCATCATCAATTTTCAATATAAGCATCAAGCAAGCTTAACAAGTTTACAAACAGGCGAACTTTTTGATTAACCAAACCTCATGAATATTATCATGGTGCATTATAAGCAGCAAGCAAGCCTATCACCCTTATAAACTTGGGACATTAATCATCAAACAATTAGAACAACACAATGACTATTATTTTGGAATTTAAATGACACATAAGTTATTTACATGCTCAGCATTGACATATTCTAATAACTTTGTTTTTAAATGAAAGTACTAAAGGGCTAAACCCTCACATTTCATCTCAATCTATATTAATCACAAAACATACTTTTATTCATCATCATCAATTACTTCAATATTCATCTTCGACTGATCACAAATTATCAGACAACTAGCTATAGTATAGATTAATTCAAAACGCTTCCAACAATGACCATAGACTAAACTCTCTATGTCACTTTGGAGTAAACTTCAACAATCTTCTCATGAACCAAAATTCGTAAGGAACTAGCACTTTTGATCTTTCAGTCATGCCATAGTTTCAACAGTTATTCATCAACCCGGCATTTCGTTTAGTCCTTTTCCCATGCTTCACTAAATGTACGACTAGCACTTCCTTAAACATGGTTTTCTAAAAGCTAACAACTAAAACTAGAAATCCAACATTCGTGACTTCTAGGTTTTTTCCCACATAGCACATTAGCTAGATTTACCACAGAAAAAAATGACTAAGACCAAAAAACTTTACTTTCATAAGTTTATCTTCATCATAAACAACTAGTCTCAGTCAATCCATTTTCAACAAGAAACTTTATTCATGAAGGATGAAAGCAATCTATCTAATCTTTCCTTCTTAGATTTCTTAATCTTTACTATGGAAAGCTTTCATTATACACAAGTAGCATGCTTCACATTTCAACTTCTAGTCCGATTTCTCTTTTCATGAAACTCTAAGTTGAAATGCAAAACAAATTACACACATTAAAACATGTATTTAACACCATATTTAAATGGGTTTAAATACATGCAACTATTTCTTCACAAATCATACAAAACATATTTCTTATGTTGTTAGTATTTTCTTTCATTTTCTCAATAGATTAGCAAGACTCATGTTCTTGTCTCTCACCATGTATAACACATGAAACGATTTCACATAAACTAGATGCAAATCTATTAAGACTCATAAATCACATATGCAGCTTAAAACAAACATTAAAACCTTGTTTGTTAGCAAATCATAAATCATTCCTACATGTGTAAGAATATCATACATATTGTCAACTCAGTTTTTATAGACAAAGTTAACTTTAAGCGTACTTTCTACAGTCCAAACTCTTGAATTTCTAGTGCATCATTAAAGAAACTAAGCTACCTCTCTACTGGTTGCAATAAACTTGATAGACATAATCTATCATCCTTTTCGAGGAATTATCAAGAAGATTACCTCATAGAAGACCGTTGTGATCTCCTTATCCTCCATCATGTTGATACTCCAAGCAACTTTTCCTCTTCATCTATCATCAACGATCATATTGGTAATTCTCTTGTTTCTTTGTATCCTTGAACTTTCTTTGATTGACTCCAAATAAACTCTATTCTTATATTGCTTGTTTCCATGTGTATGCCGCTATATCCACATTTTTAGCTTTCATCTTCCATCATAGTGTAGGAGTTGCTTGTCCATGTCCTGCTATGGAGTTTCTTCAGATGACGTCGAGCATGAAAACAAATGAATGGCATCCACCCCCACAGGCCGAAGGAAATTGAAATGATATCACATTCATCCCATTATGAAATAATGATTTTCTAAGATATTTTCATCAATGATTCAGTCCCCACACTTTGCTAGAAATGAGATTGAAGAATGACGAAGGAACAACATAGACATCTTTGTAAAACTTGTTTCTTTGTGTGGATCAAACTTGCTGAAGACAATTGCTTTAAGACTGTTGGAAATTTTGGCTCGATATGATACCAAACGTGAACAAGGGATATTCAAATGAAATAACTTTGTGACGTAAATTTAATGTTCAACAAGATCACTAAGAGCACTAAGAGCATCATACAAAGGGTGTCTAGTATATAAAGAATTCGATTGACGTTGGTGATAATAAACATATGCAACCAACAACTATGTCATAGTCAAAGATGCTGGAATGAAGAAATCAACAATATTATGACGCTTGACAGAAGGACAAATAGAAGAATAAAGCCAAGACGAGACTCGAGATATCTTTGAACATAAAGCAATTTTGCCTTCACCATTGAGCAAGGTAAACTTCAGACAAATGATTCCCAGCATATAATGGCTTACTTCCTTTTGGTTGCTCTCCAAGAGAAAGTTTTTGAACTTGCCCGTAGAAGTGATTGTTGTTAGAGGAAAGAAGAGAGGATATATTTCATGCAGAAATTCTCTAAGGTTTCATCAAACTTCAAGCGTTTTTCCCCAAAACTATCTTTAACATGTCAAAGCCTTCTTTATATAGGCTACAAGTAGTTAATGACAACCTTAAAGACATCTTTCTGTAGAGAATTTAACCTCCAAGTTGGTTAGTTATCGTTCCAATTGGAAGGAGATGTCACATGGTGTAAGAGTTGCATCTTTTATGAACAGACACCCACTTAAAGCGTCTGATGTAGGCTTTCAAAGTGTTCTGGAAGCTTTTTGGAACACTTCGAATGCCTACATTAGGAACTTCATCCCACTTCAACAACGCATACATAAGGCATTTCATCCCACTTCGAATGCCTATACAAGGCATTCGAAGTTTTCTAGAAGCTTTCTGGAACACTTCAAACGCCTATGTTAGGCGCTTCATCTTACATAAGGCGCCTATGTAGGATCTGCAAGGCACCACTAGAAGGGGGAGGGGTTGAATAGTTGGTACGGAAAGTGTGGTTTTTAAAATTGTTTTGACTCAAGAACTCAACTTCTGAAAACAGTTTCTGTTTTCAGGACCAGTTTTAAAACGTTTTTAAAACCAGGTTGTAGGTCTTCAAAACTTCTGAAATTTTGAGAGATCTTAGCCTCAGATGTTATGAGTGTCTCCTAAAAATTTCAGATTTAAATTCAACCTTTAATCCCTTCAAAAATCGTTGGTGGTCAGATTGCGCGAATCTGCTAGAAACGGTAGACTGATTTGAAAAATTTATTCCTATTTGTACGTAACTTCAAATGCTCTGAAAATTTAACCACTAACCCTTTATATGTTATATTTAAATAGGTTGAAACAGTTTTGAAAAATTCTTTTGGGAAGTTAGTCAAATACTATCAAAGTCTCAACCTTTGCAAGTCTGAAAATCAGACTGCACTAGTCTCAGAACTTTGGACGTTTGATTGACTTATACTTGTCCAAAAGGGTTGAAACGTGTGCTAAATTAACCTTAAGACGTGTGGCTATGATTCTGAAAAGTTTCGTAATTTTTGAAATTTTTTTACTATTTTTACAAATGTAATCAAAAAGGATAAACAGTGCTGAAACAGAATATAAGTGCTGAAAGTAAATGCCACTAAGAATTTTATACTGGTTCGGTTATAAACAACCTACTCCAGTCTTCGAAGAACACCTTCCTCGGTTCACACTAATCACACAACACAAAAATACCTTACCACAGGATTGATGAAGTTACACACAAACTCCAACCCTTTACAAACCTTGTATGATGAATACAATGCACACGAACACCACCACCTTGCAAGATTGAAGATTGATCACACCTTGATCAATCTTTTACAAAGATAAAGAATGTGTGGTGGTCTAAGAGAAGCCTATTCAAGAATATGAATGTAAGTACAATAGGCTTTTAGGAAGAAGAAAGAAAGAGAGTGTAGAAGAGGAAGAGCTAGGCGTTTTTTGATCACTTGGTTTGCAAGACTTGTTCTTGTTCTTGTTTTGCTCTTCTTCCTTCCTTTTTAACATTATGGCCGTCCCCCTCTAGGTCCTTCTCCTCTTGAAAATTATCTTCTAAGTCCTTGGGAGAATATGTGGCATCATTGTGACATGATCTTGCTTACTTGGCACCTCCTCACTGGATGATCATTTAACTTTTGCTTACTTGGCACTCATTGATTGGTTGAATGTTGTCATCACTTGATGACTAGGAAAATCTGAGAATTCTACTAAAAACATATGCCAAAATCAACATAAAACAATTACCATAACTTCCAAGATCATCACATAAATTAAGCAAGATAATATTTCTCCAAACATGGTGAAAAAATCGGCCATTACTAGACTTGACATGCTGAAATTTCAGCAAGTAATACATGGATGTTTATTTCAAATTGTTGCCAAATTTTCCTTGATTTTTTCTTAAAAATAAATCACCAATTAGTAGACAATATTCTCATCAATTTTGGAAATAAAATTTGACAATCACATGGCCAAAATTCGGCCTAGATACATTCATACACATCCTGAAATTTTTCAGCATGTGTGATATTCAAGATATCACAATTTCACTTTCATATCTTATTCAAATTAATTCCAACTTGTCTTCCAATTAATCCCACGTTTCAAGACATAAAATATAGCCTCATAATTGGTGAAAATCGGCCAGCCTATTATCCACATGGTGAAATTTTCAGCATGTGTTACAAATGAGATAAAATTTGAAACATTACCTTTTGTAGCTTCTTTCTTTAAGTCACCAATATTCTATGATTGATTCTTGACCAATCAATATGCCAACAAGGCTCCAAATATGCTCCATCTCAGCTGGAATAGGCGTTGCAATGTATGTGTGCATGTGCTGAATTTTATTTTTGCAAACTTTGTAAAATAGTGCACATTTAATAATACACACATGGTATATTCCAATCAGCCCTTAATTTAATTTTCTAGAACACTTTAAGATGTATGACATATGTAAAAAGTGTCTAGATACATGTCGTATGATGTGCCAAAAACGTTCCATGTGTTGTGTACGTAGAAAACCGAATTTTCGATGTTTATTGATTACCCGATTTTTCTCTAATTAAATTCCAACTTTTTGCACATGTTATATATATTATGTTACACATAATATACATAATATAAACTTTAATATTCAGCACTTGGCTGGTCTTAAAGTGGCGTCATTTACATGTGACAAAATTTAAATTGGAATCTCCACAATTTGGCCTTAATATGGGGTGATTTGTGTGTGCCAATATGGAATGATTTTATGGCTGCACATAACATCATACCCACGACATTTTTGAGTATTTTTGAAGTGTAGGGGCTGGCCATCTATTTATGGCAAGTACGTGACACGTTGGCAAAGTTTCGGTATTCGTCCGATACGACAATTTTCGATTTAGAACCTTTTAACGTGTTGAATTTAATTTGTCATCACCATGACTTATATCATATGATATAAGATCTGAATATACTCATAAATATGAGTTAAGTATGGTGGTGTGACGTTAATGTACGTACGTAAAATATATAACGTGTCGGTAGTACGTTGGAAAACATGTGTATGTGCCTTTTTCAAAAAATCTGAATATATATATTTATATATATGTAGGCGTGTATATATGTGGTGAAAGGAGGAGGAGAAGACTTTCCTTTCTTAGTCTTGTTGCATTTGTGCCTTGTCCAAATGTAGCTTCCTTTAATGAACTACTTAGTTTAATTAACTAAGTTCTTCACTTAATGAACTAGTTTAGTTCATTAATGGTGGCACCTGAAAATAGTATAAACACAACAAATGTTTGCCATTTGATGTAAGCTTTAACGCTTCATGGCTCGTTAGTACGGCAACATTATATATGAACTATATAAGGCAGGTTATATGCAATATGTCATGCACATTTATATCATGCACGTTTTTAAGCACATTTAAATCATACATTTTGAAATCACTCAAACCCCCTTTTCTCTACAGCCTATACAAGGCGTTCGAAGTGTTCTGGAAACTTTCTTCAATCATAAAGCGCCTCATGTGTTTGGAACGCTCCTATTTCCTTTCATTGTTCATAAAACACTTCAAACTTCACCCACTCTCCTACCAATTGATCACATAACATTATACAAGATTGGATCACACGATTTAAAGTACTTTTAAGTACTTTTCCAACAGTTAACCCATATATTTGTTTTCAATTGTAAAAGTTCTTGCCAAACCCAACAATTTTTTTGTAATCACAAAAGTCGTCTGTATCAAGTGATATGTGAATTGCTCAGCAGTGCTTCGCCACTACCACAGCTGGCAGAAATAGCTTATCGAAAACATGAGAAAACAACGTAAAACCCATAAAAATATTTTAGTTTTAACGCTGAGACATAGAAGGACTAAAAAAAACTATAAAAATTTTTTCAATTCAAAAGCGTTTGTATCAATATTTTTATATTTTTATTGAATTAGTGTTTGCTTCAACTCATTGTACATTTTGTTTATCATTAATAATTGTAGCGATGTTTTATATGAATAGGAGAAAGGAAGGAGAAAGACGACATTCACCCTTTCTTTTTCACTAAATGTTCGGCTATCGCTCATGGGAAGTAAAATGTCAAGGCAAGCCTATCCGGATTTCTTCATCGCATGAGACGATAGTAGGGATGTCAAACGGATAAAACGAATACGGTAACACAGTATCCGTATTCGAATTCGTTTTTGTCTAACTATATCCGAATTCGTATCCGAATCCGGACGGATATTTAGGAAGTCATCCGAATTCGAATTTGTTCGGATTCGAATTCGGTGCCGGATATCCGAATCCGTATTATATATATTTCAAATTTGTTCGAATATCCGAATCCGGATATCCGAATTCGAAATCAGCAAATTTACAACAGTGGTATACATATTTTCATATATATTTTTTTTAAAATTTTAAAAATAAATATTTTTACATATTTTTTTTATATATTATTATATATTTTATTATATATTTTTATTTAATTTTAAAAATATCTATTCGGATACGGATATTCGGATACAGTAATGACTATACCATATTCGTATTTGTTTTTCTAATACTATTCGGATACGAATTCGAATACGGTGAAACGAATGTACAGCTCTTACCATATTCGATTCGGACAGCCGAATTCGAATTCGGATGTCGGATATCTGGTAAGTTTTGACAGGCCTAGACGATAGCATCGTGACAATTAGACACATGACAGTAGAGGACTATTAAGCTGAGTGAAAAGTGGTCAACAAAAGAGTACGAGATTAGATGCAAGGACGGTGAATTTCACCGATGAAAAGATGTAATTCACAGAACCAGCCCTCTTAGATTTCAAAAACTGTCCTATCCTTTCATCAATATTAATGGACGTTACCACATTTAACATAGGAAAGGTCTCAAATCTGATGGTTTGTATTTTTCTTTCATTTGAAATGAAACAAAAATTTCACGCATCTTTCTTTTTTCTTTTGTTGTTATTGGACATTTATTTTATGTGAGACTGAAACGGTTGTATACGATCAGATAGTTATAAACTTGTGTGACTTAAAAACACATCACATAGCGAAGTTGTTCAAATTAAATACACCAATAATTAAAATAAAAAAAGGAAAAAAAATGATTTAAAAAGCATAATTTATCACGTCTGTTGATGTAAGAGTATTTGTCATGACCCAAACCTTGTCTCATGACACGTGACACGGTCATATCCATTAGAAGGTTCAGTCTTAGGGACATGATGTCTGCTATGACCCGTATAGCCATTAAGTTAAAGTCTACTTGTGCTCTTAAGTACGCTTATTTTATAATACATATCAAAAGAGATGATAAACCATTGTCTAATTAAACATAGATAGACATCCAACACTTTGAAACAAAATTTTGGCTATCACAACGACTTGTTTTGAAATTCGTTCATGAACAACACTTTTAGAACGCGGGGTTTAATGCATTTTGAATCATCCTTTAATACGTTCATAGTATATCTAAGTTGGTATTTGTTGTAAGTTTCTGAAGATGAGAATTTAAGAATCTCTTAATGAAATTCATAGTCATATTTATGATAGTGTGAGCAATAAACACTTAAAGAATTTCATTTATATAATTGTGAAGGTGGTGCCGCTTTGTATAAGAGTTTAGAATAACTCACTAGAGCATTTATGAAAACATGAGACTCAGGACATGGCCGAATTTGCACCAAACTACGAACTTGTATGAAGTAGACAGTGTCTTTTGGTTTCCATATATGCCTTAGTGAGGTAAGATTCAGGACTTCCATGTCACATTTTTTCCGTTTATATACTTTTATTTGTATTAAATGTTGATTCAAGACGTGAGTCATCGCCTATTATGCGCCGTTGTCTTTGTTTACTACCAGAGAGGTTAGTTTTAATTGTTCACAGAAGTTTCTATATAAATACTGGATCATGTGGGAGATTGTTGCAAAAAGCATCTAAAAATGCTTTAGAAAGTGCTCCGAATTTATATAAAAATATGTAAGAAGCTTGATGGAGGATGAAGGGAAAATTTATATTGAATTGGTGAAGGTGATACTCAGAATTTTATGAATTTTAAGGTGACCGAACGTTTTGTAAGTGAGATCGAATGTTTAGTAATGAGCTCTGAGTGTGTTCTTTGAGTTCGGTCTGATTTTGAAGTTTTTGTCTAGTCACCGAATGCAACAATGAACATTAAGTGAAGCCATTTACCGAACGTTCGGTCCTAATTTTGATGATAAGTTTTGAGTTACAAGATTCAAAAATTTTGAATCCTGTATTCGGTTAAATTGACCAAACGTTCGGTCGGTACAGACAGCAGAACACTTTTATTTTCTTTTGATGAAATAATGCAACCTTTGCAACTTGGGACATCTCCTTTCAATCTCAAACGATCATAAACTAAACTTAAAAGTTAAATTCTATAGAGAGTTGTCAATTTAACTTCTTTCTTGTGAATTAAAGTCTATAAATATAAAGAGCAAAAGGTTTTGAACATATACTTGCAATACTTTTGATATACTTTTAATATACTTTTGAAATACTTTCAATATACTTGATATAATTTTAATATACTTATTTTCAATATACTTTTG
>AP025044.1:8972437-8986404 GCA_036186865.1 Eustoma russellianum | reverse complement strand
TTTCGAGATTTGGCCAATGTATATGGAAAAGCATTCGTTGTTGTTGTTGACTATGTGAAATCATGCAAATCCCTACCCCTTGAATCCCTTCTTGATGTGATTGCGTGATTTCGTAGTTGTGAAGGGTTTGAGAGGAAAGACGAGATTTTTGGGATTGAGAGAGCCGGATAATTGCGTTCTAGGCTTGAACCGTTGTGTGGTATAGCGTATAAGTGTTTGAACCTATAGTTTAAGCATGGATGATAGCAGGGATTAGGCTTGGATTGAATGGATCGATGTTTGGATTGGTTGGTGTTTTTGGTTCCGCAGTGGTTGCAGAAAACGTAGAGGAAGTTTGGAGGAACCGCAGACATCGATCGATCGATGTCAGAGATCGATGTCCCCAGTTGGACATCGATCGATCGATGTACAGGTTGCTGAGAGATCGATGTCCTCAGTAGGACATCGATCGATCGAAGTGGAGAGATCGATGTCCCCAGAAGGACATCGATCGATCGATGTGGGTAAGCCTGAGAGATCGATGTCCTCAGTAGGACATCGATCGATCGAAGTGGAGAGATCGATGTCCCCAGTTGGACATCGATCGATCGAAGCTAGGGAATGAAGTCCGCCAATTTTGTGGGAAATAGAGGAAGAAAGGGGAAAGTTCGGGGAACCTTTGGGTGACCTTAGAGGCTTCTTAAGACATGATTAAAGGTAGTTTAAGTCTCGGGAACATGGCTTAGGATGGTGAATCAATTTGGAGAGTTCGAAAGGGGTTTTCGAATCGCATTTCAATGTATATGACTTAGAGGGGTTAAGAGATGAACGTACGAGATGATTGAAGCCTAAGTTATGACGTGTAACTTAGTGAAAGCTTGTGTGTTGCTGATACTTGCGCATGTGTACATGAATGACTTATATGAATGTGAATTGCATACGAGGAGGAGAAATGAAAATGAAAGGAGGAGTCTTGCATCATGGCACGTGCATTTGCATATTGATTTGAAAAGAAAGGTGCTTCGGCACAGATTTGCGAAGGTGACCTGCAATGTTAACCGGGATGAAAATTTAAGCCGGGGTGCATTTGCAGGGCACAAAACACTGTAACGTAAACCGGGATGGAAATATAAGCCGGGGCGCGTTACAGGGTATAAAGTTGTCTGTAATGCTAATCGGGATGGAAATATAAGCCGAGGTGCATTACAGGGTATAAAGTTGGCTGTAACGTAAACCGGGATGGAAATATAAGCCGGGGCGCGTTACAGGGTATAAAGTTATGTGAAGTGACCGGACATTGTGACATGCATTGCACTGTTTGAAAAGAGAAAGCGTTCATGCATATGTGAATGTGTAGTGTAGTGTATATTTTGACATGCATCACGAGAGTCAATACGGTATGAATATGTGCGTTATTTGATTGCAATGCGTGGTTATTTACGTGCAAACTGCTGTACTTGCTCTGTGGTGTCATTTGGTTATATATTTGAAAGTTACAAGACATGTGCCCCACTATTCCCTTGAATTACATATTACTCATGTCTTGCCATGTGTTGATCCCGTATGTCTTATAAGCGGGTTACTTGCTAGCGTTTTCGCTAAGGGTACTGCCTTTGTGTTACAGGAGAACCTGAGTATGACATGATTTTCATTGAGGACGACGGCGAGTGGGCAGAATGGGATGATTAGACCTGATAGAGAGAATTGATTAGACAGTTTCTGTTATTTCTGTTTCTTATTTCAATTGAGGTTTTAGATGGCTGTGACCATACACAATTCTTTTGGTATTCACATTGTCGGTTGACGTACTGTATTGATGATGTAGATTACCGAGATATGTTTCCGCGCTTATTTCTCTTACGTCATCGATGATGTGTATTCGAGAGATGAGACGTCTTGTAGTCTTCTCAGTAAGCTACGACGGGTGAACCGATTCGGATTCCGCTGTCCGGGTCGGGGCGCTACAGGTGGTATCAGAGCCTAGGCTTCAGATCTACCTCGGAGACCTAGGTTATGTCATATAGATTCTTAAGCTATGATTTTGACCTTAAGTTGATCCATAGATCTAAGCATATGATCTTAGACATAAGTTTGATTGGGTTGGGTGTGTGCGAGCGCGATAAGAATTTAATTAATCAGCTCTATTACTCTTTTAGTTTACGAGTTCCGCTCTGTACAACGCATATGGGCTTTCAGGATTCTCCCTGGAATTTCTGACAATGCCTCCCAGAAGGGTAAACCAGGGAAATATTGGCAACAGAAATGAGAACCCACAGCCACCACAAATGGTAATGCCTCATGCTCCAATGGACGCCATAACGGTGATTGCGCAAAGGGTTGCTCAGCAGCAGCAACAACCACAGCAACCTCCACCACCTCCCCAGCAAGGCATTAGATATTATATAGGGGAGATGCGAAGAGTGCATGTCCCAACCTTTGAGGGAACCACTCTGAGGATACGGCTCCATCGCACGCCGTGCTCCTCCAGGCCCTGATATTAGAAAATAACTTACGATCTTGCCTCTAAGTCACAATCTTAGACCTAAGTGATGATTTGAACATAATGCGATGATCATGAATATAGGTACTGACCTCAGTTATAAGCGATGATTCTGAACATAAGCCACGATCTTAGACATAAGTAACGATCTTGATTACGAGTTGACTTTAGACATAACTATGGAGTTAGTAATAGGTGTTGATTATGTACTAATTATGATTGGGAAATAAGACGCGATCTTAGAGGTAAGAATGATGATGCTAAGAACGATCCTAGAGATAAGTTATGATCCTAAACTATAGAGGGCCAACGGTTTTGGAAACACATATATCTAAGATACCCCATACCATTCTCCCTTATCTAAGGTTGATCACAACTCTCTAAGCCGTGATCCGAGTAACCCTAGTTGAACACTATGTAATTGATTTAAATGAATTACGATGTTAATCCAAATAACCAAGTACGAGCATTAGGTCCATATTAATGGGTCAGGCAGTAACTCGGGCTGCCTTACCATAACTGCAACATGGTACTTGACACCATTAGGATAAATTAAGAAAGGCCCATATTCTTACGGGGCGGTAACATCAGAACAGGCTTAGGACTAATTTGGGACCTTAGCTACTAAGAAATGAATTGTAATAGTAGAGTAAATACTAAGGAATGATTTATAGTGGGGTGATAGAAACTAAATAACGATTAGCTTTGTAATCAGTAGAGTTAGTGAAAGATATTGTCAACGGAGTTTATAGTTTACAATTAAGATGCCCAATTTAGAATTACCAAAATAGGCCGATCATATTAGTCTTATTAGCGGTATTGATTGGCAGCGACATACGAGAACCTACTATATTATACACCTTGGAACGATAAAGTGTCACAAAATCTTTGGCTAAGTGATGAACCCCTAGAAACAATGAGTTACTTGGCTTGAGTCGGGTAGGCTTGAAATTGCCAGAGAACAAACATGAACAAGTAATAATTGTTTTTCAAGTGAGATTTTACTGAATTAGAATTAGCGGTTAAAATAACTCAGTAAGAAGTACGACGGATTAGGGTGGCGCATGGAAGTATGGTGAATGAGAATACCTTAAGACGATTAGTATTTAGTTTGCCATGCTAGGATTGGACAGTCTTAGCTAAAGATGTTAGCATGAGCAGACGAACATTAGACCTATAAGTTACGGTACTTAGGTAGATTTATCCTTGACCGTAAGAGTGGATTATAGAAATTATACGAAGTATGGACAAATATTTTCCAAGCGGTTAAGTATTTATACATGAGCACGTACAACAAGATATACCCTATATTTCAAGGATTTTTTCAATTTTTCTAAGTATTTTAACTAGTTTGTTTATTTATTTAGTCTGCTAACTTAACAATGCTATATTTTCTTCCGTGTTCGTATTTCAACCTGATGGAATTTCAACTACTACTGACAAACTCTGAAAAATAGATATACTTTTAAATGTCGATGATTTGAAGAGCAATATGCCTATATATTTCTTATATTGTTTCACAAATTTTCATTTAGCTATATTTATTTCATTAAAATAATTTGAGTTGTCGACTATTGATATTGCAAGTATTTTATTTTTTTTTGGAATTATCAACCGCTTGCCATGAAGTTACCTAATTTTGCGAAACAAAAAGTAGTTTCAAAACATACATTTTTTTAGAGGAAGAGATATACCATTTCCAAATTGTTTTATAAAACGTTACGTCATTGAGTTTCAAATGGTTTTAAGGCGGTCTTACCTGTAACACTTTTGTGAGTAGATTGTACCAACATTTTGTTTTCTTGTTTGAGGCATTCTTGCGAACAAGTTATTCATTCCTTTTATAAGAGGTCACGCGAAACGCCACTTGCGAAAACGATTTTATAATACTTTAGCTCAAAAACAAAAAAATTAAAAAATTGGGTACTGTGTAAATAATTAAAGCTATGTTTTGAATTATAGCCACATGAGCTATATTTTATTTAGAAGCATGTCCATGCATACATTTCGTATACTAGGCTTATGATGGTATCTCTGAGAAATTAAGAGCATGATCATAGAGCTAGTTGGTAAGTATATAAGAACTGCTTTTGAAGACTTAGTTGTGTTGAGGAGGGGTAACGGTTCCATAATGGCATGCACAAAGGATGTTAGTATGGTTAAGTATCTAAGTGACA
Organism: Eustoma russellianum; assembly: GCA_036186865.1. Lineage (NCBI taxonomy): Eukaryota > Viridiplantae > Streptophyta > Magnoliopsida > Gentianales > Gentianaceae > Eustoma > Eustoma russellianum. Next base: position 8,981,748 of record AP025044.1, on the reverse strand, counting down.
AATCTTATGTGATAAGTTTACGAATCTGGTATTGTAGATTATAATAAGTCGAGTGATACACGTCAAGTGGTATAAGTGGAAGTTTGTAAGCACTAATTATCGAGGAATAAGTAAGGATTGAATCGCATAAGGACGAGATCACCTTGAAAGATTTTAGTATTGACTAAATTAAATCGTACTAGGGTACAATGTATTTCGAAAAATACATATGGCTTCAGGGATGAGTCTTGTGAGCAAGGCGTTAAGTTAAAGATTAGGCTACACCTAAGAACTGACTTTAGAGGGTTGTTCATGATAACAAATATAAGTTCGATATAGACCGACGATTAAGTCGTGAAGCGGGTATAATGACGGTACCCTTAAGGTTGATTCGAGGACTATACATGAATAGGTTACGATCTATCAGACAGAGGACAATGGATTTAAAGAGTACATTGTGTATATACACACTGAATGATTTGAGAACTTAGTCATGTACCGAGGAAGTGAAATGGATATCACACCGGAATACGCAAGGAATACTAATTTCGGTCATGATCTAAGTAAATAAATTTATGAGGGACTATACTAAGTCATTGATTTCGTAACGCACAAGTTTCGAGGACGAAACTTTTTGTAAGGGGGGTGGAATGTTACGCCCCGCACCCTCCGTAGAGTAATTACGGGATAAAACGAGAATTGAATGTGATTAAGGGCAATTAATGACAATGAATTAGGAATTAAGTATGAGGATTAATTAGACATTAATGAAAGGATTAAATATTAGAATTAATTTATATTTAATTTTGGAATTAAATAATAAAGGTTTATCCTTTAAGATAAATAAGATAACAGATATAATTTAGAAACTCCAAATCTTACCCTAATTCCCTATTAAACTGACAACGTCAGTTCTGTTTCCCCCATTCACAGACGACGCAATTTTCTTCTCCCCCATAGGCGATTGTTGAGCACCTTGCAGCCCTAGGAGTAGAAACTCCCCAGGAATCAATCCAATCCTCATCCGATCGTCGTTTCTTCTTCGAGTAATCAAAGGCAAGTAACTTTCTTATAAGTTCCTACGTTTTGTGAAAGAAATTGGCCTATTTTACTATCAAACTGGATCACCATGCAGTAGATTCGTTCTTTGATTATTTGTTTATGATCTATGTGCTTTTGTTTCGAGATTTGGCCAATGTATATGGAAAAACATTCGTTGTTGTTGTTGACTATGTGAAATCATGCAAATCCCTACCCCTTGAATCCCTTCTTGATGTGATTGCGTGATTTCGTAGTTGTGAAGGGTTTGAGAGGAAAGACGAGATTTTTGGGATTGAGAGAGTCGGATAATTGCGTTCTAGGCTTGAACCGTTGTGTGGTATAGCGTATAAGTGTTTGAACCTATAGTTTAAGCATGGATGATAGCAGGGATTAGGCTTGGATTGAATGGATCGATGTTTGGATTGGTTGGTGTTTTTGGTTCCGCAGTGGTTGCAGAAAACGCAGAGGAAGTTTGGAGGAACCGCAGACATCGATCGATCGATGTCAGAGATCGATGTCCCCAGTTGGACATCGATCGATCGATGTACAGGTTGCTGAGAGATCGATGTCCTCAGTAGGACATCGATCGATCGAAGTGGAGAGATCGATGTCCCCAGAAGGACATCGATCGATCGATGTGGGTAAGCCTGAGAGATCGATGTCCTCAGTAGGACATCGATCGATCGAAGTGGAGAGATCGATGTCCCCAGTTGGACATCGATCGATCGAAGCTAGGGAATGAAGTCCGCCAATTTTGTGGGAAATAGAGGAAGAAAGGGGGAAGTTCGGGGAACCTTTGGGTGACCTTAGAGGCTTCTTAAGACATGATTAAAGGTAGTTTAAGTCTCGGGAACATGGCTTAGGATGGTGAATCAATTTGGAGAGTTCGAAAGGGGTTTTCGAATCGCATTTCAATGTATATGACTTAGAGGGGTTAAGAGATGAACGTACGAGATGATTGAAGCCTAAGTTATGACGTGTAACTTAGTGAAAGCTTGTGTGTTGCTGATACTTGCGCATGTGTACATGAATGACTTATATGAATGTGAATTGCATACGAGGAGGAGAAATGAAAATGAAAGGAGGAGTCTTGCATCATGGCACGTGCATTTGCATATTGATTTGAAAAGAAAGGTGCTTCGGCACAGATTTGCGAAGGTGACCTGCAATGTTAACCGGGATGGAAATTTAAGCCGGGGTGCATTGCAGGGCACAAAAGACTGTAACGTAAACCGGGATGGAAATATAAGCCGGGGCGCGTTACAGGGTATAAAGTTGTCTGTAATGCTAATCGGGATGGAAATATAAGCCGAGGTGCATTACAGGGTATAAAGTTGGCTGTAACGTAAACCGGGATGGAAATATAAGCCGGGGCGCATTACAGGGTATAAAGTTATGTGAAGTGACCGGACATTGTGACATGCATTGCACTGTTTGAAAAGAGAAAGCGTTCATGCATATGTGAATGTGTAGTGTAGTGCATATTTTGACATGCATCACGAGAGTCAATGCGGTATGAATATGTGCGTTATTTGATTGCAATGCGTGGTTATTTACGTGCAAACTGCTGTACTTGCTCTGTGGTGTCATTTGGTTATATATTTGAAAGTTACAAGACATGTGCCCCACTATTCCCTTGAATTACATATTACTCATGTCTTGCCATGTGTTGATCCCGTATGTCTTATAAGCGGGTTACTTGCTAGCGTTTTCGCTAAGGGTACTGCCTTTGTGTTATAGGAGAACCTGAGTATGACATGATTTTCATTGAGGACGACGGCGAGTGGGCAGAATGGGATGATTAGACCTGATAGAGAGAATTGATTAGACAGTTTCTGTTATTTCTGTTTCTTATTTCAATTGAGGTTTTAGATGGCTGTGACCATACACAATTCTTTTGGTATTCACATTGTCGGTTGACGTACTGTATTGATGATGTAGATTACCGAGATATGTTTCCGCGCTTATTTCTCTTACGTCATCGATGATGTGTATTCGAGAGATGAGACGTCTTGTAGTCTTCTCAGTAAGCTACGACGGGTGAACCGATTCGGATTCCGCTGTCCGGGTCGGGGCGCTACACTTTCAATATACTTGATATAATTTTAATATACTTATTTTCAATATACTTTTGATTTGACATGCTTTGAAATGATTCTTGAAAAAACTTTTTTGAAGTCTTTTGTGAAAATCTATAGAATTTTTTCACCTTCTCTCTTCTTCTTCCTATGGTATTAAACACTTCTAATAGACAAGTTAAATCTTCTTCTCGTAGAGAAAATGAAAAGAATAAACCGGTTATATCCTGGGTGGTGTTTGACGGGTAGTCTACCATGCTCAACGGTGGAGACAATTTTGCTTTAAGGACAGTATCATTTGTTACATATTTCTCCTTTCACGTTACTTATTTTCTATGTACGTTTATAATTCTATCCTACAATCTTGTGTATTTTCAAAAGAAACTTAAGAATTACTTCTTTGATATTCACTTCCATTTTCTTTATACTCGTATTTTGTGTTAATAGTTTCATCATTGGTTTATCATCTTTCATATCTCAAAAACCAACTTTCCAACCAGTAGCACTCTCTTCTGCATCAAGAATGCTTTCTTTTGCCCACAGCATCCGCTTCCTATGTACTGAACGAAAAATTTTCTTTACGCTTATATCACCGAAATGAATATATGGGGATAAGAGAGATCTGGAGTTCCCAGCTACTCTGAGCCTGCGGTGTTCAACAAACTCGGTTAAAGCCTTATCGGCGTTGCTCCATTCCGGAGACCATCCTCTTGAGAGTAAAGCCCTGCATTTTTCTTAATCAATCAAATTGATTCACAAATAAAACATCACAATTTTTATGTATAAAATATTTCGCAAGCAATACGCAATAAATTTCAATAAATTAATGAAAAAGACCTAAAGATAGAAGAACCTTGTTACCCACTTATTCAAACACTAATATCACATATGTTAGGTCTCTTAGAACACACTAGAAGGGGGATTGAATAGTGTGTTCAACAAGTATGGATATTTTTCGATGATGAGACAGAAACCAATACTTGGTATGTGCTTTAAAATATGTAAAATGGCAAGAACATAAAGAACACGAGATTTATAGAGGTTTAAGTTTATGACTCTACTCCTCTACCTTATGCAGGCGTTCGAAGTGTACTGGTCTCCAAACACTTCACATGAGACGTCTTATCTAGGCGTTCCAAGTATCAATTGTGCAAATTATTAAAACTTAACGTTTTCTAACATTCTTCCTCTTTTTGATGATTTTACAATGTGTATAACTTTTAAAGTTAACTCCCCCTTAACTTATGCTCCCTCTCACATTATGGCTAACCTTTTCATAAGTAGAAATGATAAATCAAATTTCATGATGCATATAACAATAAAAAGAATTTTCATCATCACACTCCAACATAAGCATAGGAAATACATTTCATTTATATTCACATCATCACAAAGCACAAAAATTTTGTTTTAATGTCATCATGATCAAACAAATTTTAATCAATAAAAAAAGAGACAAATCATCACTATCATCTATGCATCTCCCGCTCCGCTTGCGTCGGCATATCCGCCTCTAGACATAAAGCCCCCAAAGCCAAATCCTCCACTAGTTGCAAAGTCCGCAAATCTGCTCATCGACTCACCGGCACCGCTTTCGCTAGCTCCACTTCCACCAGCTCCTACTGCACCACTTCCAGCACCAGCAGCTCCTCCTGCACCAGCTTCTCCCTCTAAATCATCAAAATCAGAGTGGAATTGCAATCATGGCATCATTTGCAACAAAGCAGTCTTAAACACTGCCATACAGAATTCATTTCGTGCATGCCGAGCCTCGTTCTCTGCATCACGAAGTTCCAACCGCTGAACTGTTTGTTCCAAAGACTGAATTCGTGATAGCGATTCAGGATCATTGCTACCACCTTCACCATCTTGAGGTCCTTCATCGACCTCATCCGTAATATCAGGAATTGTGGTGGCCTTCCTCCTCTGTGAGTCGACTGCTTGGGCAATATTGAAATTGTCATAATTGTCTGTCTTTGCCATCTTTGTTATTGATCCTTCAGGGATCTCAATACCCTTGGATTTTATCAAAATGGTAACCACATTGGCGAAGGACAATGCCTTTGATCCCTTCCGGAGAGCAGCCATCATCACTTTCCAAATTTAACTGTGTCTCATGCTTAATATGGTAGGTGACATAGAAGTCCATGTTGTTTGGATTCCTAGTCGCCTTGCTGTTGACACAGTAAGTCACCACAGCCATCAGAATTCTATTCACCAATGGCATATTTTGAGTCTTTTTGGACGTAAAATACTCCAAATCAAACTTAACTTCCTGCTCACTTACTCCGTATTTGTCACTCCAGTCAAATACGGAGAAGTCATTTAATCCTTCATTTCTCACTCTTAATGCATTGCAAATTTCTTACATTGAGAAACTGAGGGGAGTGCCATTGATGACAGTGTGCAAGGAAAATTCCTGAGACTTGGTTTTAGGAATGATCCACAAGTTGGCAAAGAACATCCGGGTATAGCTTTTTGAAAAGGACTTCATATCAAGTCTGGACCAAAGTTGGGTCCAGCCTTCACGATCAACGAGTGCAATAACTTGATTCGCGTTGTGAGCTTCCGTGAAGTCACTAACTTGAATTAGTTTTAATGGCACCACAGGTCTATTGCTACTCCTCCATTCTTCATATAGCATATGCGAATGGAGAGAAAGATGAATACCTTTTGCAGCATGAATTGGGGTTTGCTTAGCATCCGTGTCAAATTTCTTCTTCATCCATGGGAAGTTGTCTTTGGTTAGTCCTTCCCAAATGGATGACAGGTTTTTTGGTTCAACAACCCCAGCAGTTTGCTTTCTTTTGTGTCTCCTTGGGACATGCCTTGAAGGTCCAGCAGGTGTGCGTCCGTGAGATGCCATCGTTGAAGAGAGAATAAATTTGTTGATGGATTTTGAGTGAAAATTTGTTGGATTGCAGACAATTTGAGAGTATTAGGAAGAGAAAGCTACAGAGATTTTGTTTGAAAATGAAAGCTTGAAGAAGAGGAGGATTCATTTTGGCTTTGAAGAAAATGAAAAATCTTCGATGTATAAAGGAAATGAATCCTGAAGAAGATGAAGAGGAGAAAGAAAAATGCTTGAATTGAAGGCAGCATACGACTTGGGAAGTGGGGATCATGCGTCGTGGGAAGAGAAAATGACAGTGTCGTTGGTCAAATCATTCAATTGGTGCGAAAAAGTGAAGGGTCACTTGGTTTGCTGGCATAAACGTTTATTAATATTAGTAAAGAGTAGCCCGCCCTCCTATGAGGAAAAAAGGAGGAAATTCAAGGAAGAAATATGGATTAGGCGCCTTATGTTACTTCGAACTACTGCTTAAAACAGGATAAAGCGCTTGAAGTGACATTGGACAACTGCGTTGAAGGGATTAAGTGCCTAATGTTATTTTGAACGAGTGACACAGTTCCTATAAAGTGCTTAATTCTATATCGAACGATTTTTTAAGAAATATAAAGCGCTTGATGTCACTTCGAACGAGTGACTTAGCTCAGAACAGGCGCTTGATGTAGCATTGAACGCCTGAACCTTATCAGATAAGGCGCTTTATGTGACCCAAGCTTGAAAATTTGAATATTTTCTCGCTGCGATTTTTTGATGGTTCGCCTTCAACCCATGTTAAGTAACCCTAACCTACTTCTTATAGATGTAAATACATCAGTAGGCAATGTTTTGTAAAAATATCAACTAATTGGTCATGTGCTGGAACAAATTCTACACTAACCAAATCCTTTTGTACACAATCACGGATGCAATGATATCTCACTTCAATGTGCTTAGTACGTTTGTATTGAACTGGATTTTGTGCAATATTGATAGCAGAAGTGTTATCACACAAAATGGGCACTTTAGAGAAGTGAATGTTATAATCATTTAAAGTATTAGTCATCCACAGCAATTGTGCACAATATAAGGCGGCCGACACATATTCAGATTCCGCCGTAGAAAGAGCTGCGCTATTTTGTTTCTTGGAAAACCAAGATACAAGACAATCCCCAAGAAATTGACAAGTCCCGGATGTGCTCTTCCTATCAATAAGACTCCCCGCATAATCGGAGTCACAATAGCCTCTTAAATCAAAACATGCATTCTTAGCATAAAATAATCCAAATTTCAAAGTACACCCAAGGTATCTAAGAATACATTTTACCGCAACAAGATGCAATTCCTTCGGATCACTTTTAAATCTAGCACATAAGCATACTGCATGTAATATATCTGGTCTACTAGCAGTTAAGTAAAGTAGACTCCCTATCATGCTACGATACAAGATTACCTCGATATGCTTTTCTTTCTCATCCTTGTCAAGATTCATTCTTGTGCTCATTGGAGTGTTTACTTGTCTCCCTTCACCAAAGTTGTGCTTCTTAAGCAAGTGCTTTGTGTATTTGGTTTGAGGATGTGCACACCTTCTTGAGTTTGCTTGATTTGAAGTCTGGGAATGGTAGTATGCTCGTTCATCATGCTCATTTCAAATTCACCTTGTATCAAGCTAACAAATTGCTCACAAAGACAATTGTTAGTAGCACCAAAAATAATATCATCCACATATACTTGTACAATTAATTGATTTTTTTGCTTTGTTCTTTAATAAACAAAGTGGTGTCAACTTTACCCTTTGAAAATCTATTATGTAGAGGAAAAGTACTCAACCTCTCATCCCAAGCTCTTGGAGCTTGTTTAAGACCATGAAGAGCTTTTTTGAGTTTGAATCATGATGTGGTAAGTCATGGCATTCAAACCTAGGAGGTTGTGTAACGTACACCTCTTCTTGGATAATACCATTTAAAAAGACAGATTTAACATCTATTTGATAATGTTTAAAATCTTTATAACAATCATATGCCAACAACATTCTAATGGCTTCAAGCCGTGCCACGGGTGCAAATGTCTCATCAAAATCAATACCTTCTTCTTGACAGTATCCTTGAGCAACTAGTCTAGCTTTATTTCTAGCGACATTTCCTTGATCATCCATTTTGTTACGTAATACCCATTTCGTACCTACAATGGGATGATCAAGGGGCTTGGGAACTAACTCCCAAACATCGCTTCTTTCAACTTGCTTTAATTCTTCTTGCATTGCCAAGATCTAATTTTCATCAAAAAGTGGATCTTTAATATTTTTAGGCTCTATGAGAGAAACGAATGTGTTCTCTGTAGTGATACCTCTATTTAACTACCTATGACCGATTCGTGTGGGTGAGAGCTTTTATGTTTAAATGATCTAGGAGGTTGGATACATTTTCTCCAACTTCTTCATGATCACTTTCTGGAAGAGATGAATCATCACGATTCAAATGATCATCATTTTTCGGAATTCGAGATGCATTTTCAATATTTTGTGTATCAATAAGTTGAGTGTGAGAAGTATTTCTATTTGACTCACTAAATTCAAGAACATTTGGTGGAGGAGTGCCTTCAATAAGATCTACTCTCAAATCAGTGAAGATAGTTCCCTTAGGAGACTTATCAGTAGTTTCTTGTTGATGAGCAACCATTGGAATGTCATTAAGAATTTCTTCTTGAGAAACATCAACTTCATTTTCTTCACCATCCTCAATAAGTTTAGGTTCGTATTAAGTTACTCATTAAACTTAACATGGATTGATTCTTCCAAATTTTGGCTCCTTTTGTTGAAAACACGAAATGCTTTACTATTTGAGGCATAATCTAAAAAGGTACATTCATCCGCTTTGAGATCAAGTTTATCCAAAGTATCCTTAGTGTTAAGTATGAAACACTTACACTCAAACACTTTAAAGTACCAAATATTGGTAACTTTACCATTCCAAAGCTCATAAGGTGTCACATTTAGGTAAGGTCTCAAATATACGCGATTGATCACATGACAAATGACATTTACCACTTTGGCCCAAAAATACTTGGGCAAGCCGAATTCATTTAACATTGCCCTATACATTTGTTGTAGGGTTCTATTCTTTCGTTCGGCTACACCATTTTGTTATGGAGTCCTAGAAGCCAAAAGGTTATAAGTGTATCCTTTGGATTCACAAAACCTTTCAAAATCTCCGTCAAACTCACCACCACGATCACTTCATATGGTTTTAATGGTGTCACTCATGTGATTTTTCAATCGTTTACTCAAATTAATAAATTCACTACATGTATCACTTTTCTTTGCAAGAAACATCACCCATGTATAACGAGTATAGTCATCTACTACTACGAAGGTATAATGTTTACCA
>AP025044.1:8947990-8972427 GCA_036186865.1 Eustoma russellianum | reverse complement strand
AATTCACTACATGTATCACTTTTCTTTGCAAGAAACATCACCCATGTATAACGAGTATAGTCATCTACTACTACGAAGGTATAATGTTTACCAGTCAAACTTTTAGTTCCAACATCCCCACACAAATCCATATGTAATAATTTTAGTGGTTTGAAGGTGGAGATATTTGTTTTTGGTTTAAAACTTATTTTCACAAGCTTTGTCTTTTGACAAGTGTCACATAAGTCTTGGTTTTCGAAACTCATTTTCGGAAGGCCTCGCACCTTTTTGGTTTCACAAATAAATTTAAATGTTTTGAAACATGCGTGTCCGAGACTTCTATGCCATAGTTGTGTCAAGTCATTCGCGGCAACTAGGCAAGATACATTTTGTGAAATCAAGTCATTTATGCTAAGTTCGTAAATGTTTTTGAATCTCAAAGCTTCAAACAAAATAGTATTGTCCTTTTTCACAATGAACTTTGTTTTCAAAAACGTAACCTCATAATTAGCGTCAAATAATTGACTGAAACTTATCAAATTAAATTTTAGTCCACTAACATATAAAACATCAATAAGAGAGAAGGAATCGTTACCCACAATACCATGTCCTTTGATTTGGCATTTGCTACCTCCAAAATGGATAACTCCTCCATCTTGCATAGTGAGTCTATGAAATAATCTATTATCTCCCGTCATATGGTTGGAATACCCACTGTCCACGACCCAGTGGACCTTCTTGTCCTTGCTTTCTCCATTTAACGCTAGGACCTACAAAAGAACCATATGACATTGGTACCTTTTTAGTTTTAGGTCCTTGAGGGTTAGTTACCTTTACTACACCCTTTGGAACCCACACAAGATGTTTATTATTCTTAGCCCTACACACTCTTTCTACATGTTCTTTCTTATTACAATAAAAGCATGTGGGATTGTGTTTGTGGGGATAAGAATATTTATCATGCTTGTGCAAGGACACAATCCGTGACTCCCTTTTAGGGATGACATTCCTTGGAATCAAGGAAGAAACATTTTTCACGAATTCAAGAAAAGGTTTTGACACCTTTCTTGAATTTGCCTTACCCTTAGGCATATGTCTTTGCTTCTTTAAGGAGGTTTTTAACTCCTTGAATGATTATGCTTGTTCATTTGATTTGCACTTCTTATATGCATACATGACACTGACTTAATTTTAGGTTTTATGCTTGAAGTAGATGCATCTTTTATTATCTCAACCTTGTTAGCACTCTCCCTTTGAGAATTTTTCTTTTTCCAAAGGGTTTGACGAGGAATGCTTGATTTTATCAAATCATGCTTCTCCTCTAGTGCTATCACATGCATGGTTAATAAAATATCATGCTCTAGTTGCAATGCAATGTGACGCTCAAGTGTGTCATTATATTCATTTATACATGCTTTAAAATCCTTTTGACACGTTTATATTTCATCTCTAATAAATCATTTTCTTGCACTAAATCATCCATTTCATCTTGCAATTTATAGTGTGAGGATTTAGTGCATACCTCTATGTCGTCTTCGATAGCCTTAAGAGAATTGAATTCCTTGTCGAGATCATTGTTGGAAATACCCGTGAGAGCTAGATTTTCGTTATCTTCGTTGTCGCTCTCGGAACCGGATAAAAGACTCCAAGGAGCTACTTCCGCTTGCAAAGCCTTCTTTTTTTGATAGATGACTTTCTTGTCTTTTGGGTACGGATCTTTCACCCGGCAATCCTTCATGAAGTGACCAAATCTTCCACATTTATGACATTTGTTTTCTTGGTCCTGCACCATGTCCTTATCCTTGGAGAATTTTTCCTTGATAAACCTCTTGCCTTCATCTTCGTTCTTCTTTGCGAATCTTCTAATCTTCAAACGAAAAGTCCAACTTCTGTGTCCGACTCCTACGATTTGCATGCCAAAGCTTTCGACGAGCTTCTAATAGGATCATTCTTTTCTTGAGCTTCAAGGTGAATCTCATAAGTGATGAGATTCCCATAAAGCTCATCTAAAGTGATACTTCAAGATCCTTCGACTCCTCAATAGCCGTGACCTTTGCGTTCCATTCTTTTTTTAAACTATTTAGGAAGCAATGGTTGAGATCCATCTTGTTCTATTTTCTTACCAACCGCGCGTAAGTAGGTTGACAAGTTTGATGAACCAATGGATAAACTCTTTGATCTTTTCACCTTTGGGGACATTAAAGTTGTAGAATTGTTTGGGTTCCTCCTCTCCTCTTTGCCTTCCTCACTTGAGATGTTCCCTCATGAATCATTTCTAATTTTGTCCATGCTTCATGAGCAGATCGAACACCTTGTATTTGAGCTCTTTTATTTGGAGATAAAGAGCTATTCAAAATAGCAAGAGCTTTGCTATTTATGGCGAATTGTAACTCCTCTTCCAGGGTAGGATCATCAACATCAAAAGGATTAGTGGAACCTTTAACACCTCTCTCCAAATACGATATCCACATGAACAAAGATAAGTTTCCATGTTAGATTTCCATAGTGGATAATTAGAGGGTCAAACATAGGTTACTTTGACATGTACACTTGAGATAGAAGGGAGTAATGGATCTTGTCTTCTTCTTCTAGAAAAGTCACCACTTGGAGAACCGACATATTCAAAACTAAAGGGATCCATACTTCAAAAGATCAAATCTTGCTATTTGAACTCAAACACTCAAGATTGTTTCTCTGATACCAGTTGTTAGGTCCCTTAGAACACATTAGAAGAGGAGTTGAATAGTGTGTTCACCAAGTATGGATATTTTTCGGATATTTCTCGATGATGAGACAGAAATCAATACTTGACTGTGTTTTTTAACATATGTAAATGGCAAGAACGTAAAGAACACGAGATTTATAGAGTTTCAAGTCTATGACTCTACTCCTCTACATTCTTGCTCTTACAAGAAAGATTTTTTGAACAAGGAGATTGTTATTTCACTTGAGGGAAACAACAATCAAAGATAAAATTACAAAGAGAGAAACTAGGCCACACGCCTAGACCATAAACCAAGAAATACCAACCCACCTTGAAGTCTAGCCTCCAAAGAACTTTCTTGCTCCTCAAAGAATTCTTGTTGGGAGTATGATGCACCACTACAATATCAACTAACCTCCAAGGCTTGGATTTCTTCAAAAAAGAAGCACCTTACTTCTTGACCAACAATCTACACTTTGTTCCTCATAATCTTCACTCAAGAAGAAGACTCTCTTCTTTACAAATCACAACTCTTACAAATAATGTAAAATACACAATGATACAAGTATTTTGAGATCAAAAGCTTGAGAGAAAACTTGAGAGCCCGTAGGTAAAAGTTGGAGTTCGAAAAAATGGTGAAAGAAGCCCTTATTTTATCACCTCTAGCTGTTGTCATGCTTGCAGGAGAAAATAATGAGTTTTGTCTCTTCTGATGACATGTCTTCTTCCATTGAGATTTTCTCTTGGATGAATACAGTTTCTTGAGGAAGCTTCTTCTTGTAAGCTCAAAGAGGAAAGAGAGCATTCTCCCAAATAGGAATTTTTGCCTGTGATTTTTCACTAAGAGGAACGATACAAATGTCAGTAATCATAAGAAAGTGCAACATAAATATTTGTAACATTGAGTCACTTGAAGTGCCTAATGTGGTTTCTGAACAGGCGTTCAAAGTGACATGGAGCACCTAATGTGGATTTAGAACTGGCGTTCAATGTGATATGAAGCGCCTTAAGTGAATAAGGAATACTCGTTTCAATGTCACATAAAGCGCCTATTCTGTGCAACACACTCGTTCGAAGTCACATGAAGCGTCTAATCCAATCCTTCATACTTGTTCGAAGTAATTCTGAGTTTTGTCAAAACTAGTTGATATCCGTACCCATTTTGGAAGGGAAAATCCACATTTGACTTTTGCCACATACAGAAGCGCCTGTTAAGGCGTTCAATGGTGCTGCTTCATAGTTTGAAACATGAGGCGCCTTACCTTGGCGTTCGAAGTGTTCTGGTTTCTAGACACTTCACATGAAGCGTCTTATCTTGGTGTTCAAAGTGTTCTGGTTTCCAGACATTTCACATAAAGCGCCTTATGCAGGCGTTCGAAGTGTATTGGTCTCCAAATATTTCACATGAGATGCCTTATCTAGACGTTCCAAGTATCAATTGTGCAAATCATCCAAACTTAACGTTTTCTAACAACATATTCCTCGTTGATTCTTGCACATAATATAATCGTGAAATAGAATGAAGTATTTTCTTCATAAGATTAGATCATCATAAGATCACGAGTGTTTCTAAAATCCTGAAATGTCGACTCCTTACACTGAATGAAATAGGGAATGCTTACTTTGGGTGGTAGCTCTCGCTCCAAGGGTTGCATAGACTCTAGTGGAATCGGATTCCGACTTTCTTATTGATTGCGAAAGGATTAGTTATTGTTGTCAACTTTTAGATATTTTGAAAAAACATTAAAAAAAAATTAAGCAATCTGATCTTTTGACTGACCTTGATGCTTATGCCAATATTTGGTGCTTTAATTACAGTTTAAGGCCGATGCTTATGCCAATAGTTTAAATCTTCCACAAGCTGAATATTTGTCCTTAAATGAAACGATTGGGTCATTCTACATTTCTTCAAAACAGAGGTAGATATCTTACCCTATTTATGCGTACCAGTTTAATCCATTTTAGTTATATGTCATCGTTTATTCATGTTTTTGCATAAAATCATCGATTCATACAATGAAACATAATTATAATAAAAGATCCAACTTGTTGAAACTAGGGAGGGAAGTGTAATTGTGTGAATCGTACTCGTTTCCAACAAAGGATGCATCACAAATTCACATAAGCAGGAGGTGGAACCGCATGCTATTGTGTGAAACTTACTTCAAAAAGTCGAAGAAATGGTGAAAACATATAAAAGTATAATTATAGAAGTGTGTGTGATGTGTTTGGGAGGAGAGAGGTTATGTGGAAAATAAGCGCATATATACATACATACATATATATATATGTATATATATATGTATATGTATATATATATATATATATATATATTATATGCTTTTGCACTTTTTTGTTTTTGTCTTTATCCTACATTATGTGTGCATATACATGGTTATGTAGTTTAATAACTTTCTATTTGTGTTCAATAAATTCCTTCACTAGAACACTAGCACACTAGCACACCATATGTTATTATTATGTCATCTATACAAGCACATATAGAGCTTGGGGTCAAGCAAACTCTATATCCATTGGGATGGAGGTATCATTTGTCTGCCTCTCACCCTCCTCAGACCTTAGCGGTAGTCAATGCTGTCGTTGGGGTATACTGAATATGCTTGTTATTGTATATATGTATACAGGTATCATTTGACTGCCTCTCGCTCTCCTCAGACCTTAGCGGTAGTCATTGCTGTCGTTGGGATATACTGAATATGCTTGTTATTGTATATATGTGCTACATACTTATATATACATACATACATACATACATACATACTATATATATCTCTATATAGATACATACATACATACATACATACATACATATATATCTATATAGATACATACATACATATATACATACATATATATATAGATACATACATATATGTATATATATACATATATATATATATATAGATACATACGTATATACATATATACATATATAGATATATATAGATACATACATACATATATATATACACACATATATATATATATATATATATATATATATATATATATATATATATATATGGATGTCTCCGACCGTCAAGGAGTCAAAACAGCGAACCCATCGCCGAATGCAACGCGGACGTCCTCGTTAGCCCATGCAAGCTCAATTCACAAGACTAGAAATGCATTTTTTAAACTCCAAATTACCTTTCCTTATATTAATCTCCACGTAAACCCTGTGCTTTCTTCCTTTTTCGTGAAGCATTCTTTGCCTAATCCCAATAAAGACTAAAACACCCAACCACCACCACCACCGGGCCAAATACCCCGGTTGAGATCACAAGAAGCAAAAAGTGAGGCAAAATATGAGGCCTCCAATCACGCGCTGCCACGTGTACAAGTAACTATTTTTTAAAAACAAAAAAATTTAAACTTCTTCCACTTTTGTACACGTGGCAATCTGTGATTGGAGACCTCATATTTTACCTCATTTTTTACCTCCTCCGATCCCAACCGCAAATACCCACTCCAACTATAGTTCCGAATTACTTTTTTGAAATATTGTACATTATGTTTTTATTTGCTATAAATGATAAAAGAAAGTGGACTCTTTTGCTTATAAGTTTGTATTTTGGGTATGAAGTTTTTTAAATAAGCAAAATACTTACTTGTATTGAGAATTTTAAAAATACAAGCAATAATCAAGCCTTGACATTAAAATTTGTGCGACTTTATCGACACCATTAAAATTTGGGACTTTATTAATTCCTTATATTTTGAGATGCACGAAATATTTGAAAAGGGGTTTGGATTAAGAGAGAAAAATTATGAGATAACTTTAATTTCAATTATTTTGCCTTCTTTGTTGGCGTTGTTTCTAAATAGACATACAACAACACATATTCAGTATATTCTAACGACAACAAAAGTTATTGTTAGGGTCTGAGAAAAATAAGAGACAGACAAACAATACCTCCATTCCAAAAGATAGAGAGTTTGCTTCCATTGAAATCTAAACAAAAAATTTAGCAAATCATTTCACTAAGTCCTATAGTTTTCCAATTTAATGGAAGGTCCTAACATCTTTTTATCGGTGCATCAAAATAACAATTCATCAATAACTAACTACCAATATTTAATAATTGAACACTTATAATATAACTCAAACTTGATCTCTTGGATAGTGACAATAAATGACAAACAAAGACACGTAAAGAAGAGCCAAATTTGTCTATCTAACTTTCTCAATAGACTCGATATTTTGCTAAAAATAATGACAATAAAATATATAATAATAATATTTAACACCTTCCTTCCATAATAGTTACACACCTTTTGCAGTTACTAGCAAACATCCCTTACTTTTTGACACACTGCACACACTCTAGCTATAATGTTAGACCAGCAATGTCTACCTTCCAGTTGTTAAATATTTATGACAACATTAAATAATGCAACATACATAGACTAGACAGAAGAGCTAGTACATGGTGCATTTAATTTGTTTACCTTATAACTTGAAATTTTCGGACAGAGATTCATGAAAAACAACTAGATTCTTGCGTGATAGTTGTACAAAGGTTCCGATCTGTCTTCATATTTTATTAAATTTTCACTGCCCCCAATTTAATGACACCTTCTACTACTTCGAAATTTGTAAAATATTGGTCGACTCTTCGGTTGGTTTCAGACATATCACTGGCCATCTTCCGACAATTGTGCTCTCAATCTGTATATATATATACACACACAATACACGCATCATACACACTCATACTCCCCATAACTGCAAAAGGAGATAGAGAATAACCAATCTTTTCTCCTCAAAACAACGTCCTTCATGCAACACAAGTGACCTCACTCATTAAGTTGACCTCCGTTAAGAATATCCCTTCAATCCTAAGGTAAGCATACTCTTTAGCATCAAATTATATATATATATATATATATATATATATATATATATATATATATATATTAAAGTAAGATGTATCAGTTTTCTACTACCATTAATTTATAACAACTAGTAGTATAACGTAAGATCCATCATATCCTGCCTGTAGTGTCTTACAAGCATACTGAGGAAAAAGTTCCCTTCATCTTTTGTGCTTCTTATATTATCAATATGGTTTAATCCAATGCCTAGAGTTTTTGCTTTGTATTTTCGCTTCCATTTTCCCTGCTTTGATCTCTCCCTCTCCCCTTCCAAAAGCAAGACTTTTACAGTATTTTCTTTCGTATCTTGTTATATGGTGCATATTGTTATATCTTTTATCTCGTTATATATGATATTTCGATTTATTTCATTTTATTTTAGTCGGATAATTTGCAAAATACACTTGGTATTTCCTTTTATTATGTTTTTCCCAGATTCTTGAAAGGGCCCTTCTAAGCTTTCGTAATTTTGTTAATTAGGGATGCATAATATCATTAAAAATTAAAAAAAAGGAAGATGAGCAATTTTGAATCACAAACAAGATTCATCTTTCAAAAAGCAGGTGGCAAGAAAACAACAAGCATTCCACCTCAACCAACTTCTACAACAAGCTACTTACTGCAAGCCCATCAAACAACTTCATGGGCAACCTCAGAAATCTCCAGAACTTTCCAGAAGGGTTCCACCAGGACGGGGACTCCTCGTGTCGAGCGCGGTTCCGGCGGTGACGGTGGTGCTGGAGGGGCGTTCCATCTGTCAGAGAATTAGCCTTGACAAACATAGTAGCTATAAAAGCTTAGCCAAAGCACTGAGACAGATGTTTGTTGATGATGACGTGGCAGCAGGGTTCTTCGGACAGTGATCTTGATCTATCAAATGCCATTCCAGGTCATCTCATTGCTTATGAAGACATGGAAAATGATCTGCTTCTTGTTGGTGACCTCAAATGGAAGTACGCCCACCTGTTTTTTCCTTCTTTTTTTTTCCTTTTCTTTTTCGTTTGCTTACATACTCTTATCTCATACGTACTATCTCTTTGTGTCGTTATGCATGAACTGACGATATTAAATATTGTGGCATTTATACCTACAGTGCAGCAAAAGATGGTGACCTGTACTGTAATCTTTTATTTTCTTTTAATATTATATTCTTCTATTTTTACACAAAGTTTATCACAAATGGAAATCATTTGTTTGGATTTAGAAGTCACTGTGATTTCCGTTAGGGAGCCATCTGATGCAACAATTATATTTCAGATGGCAAATTTTTTAGTCATTAAATAATTGCTAGACAGCATACTAGTTATTTCATAGCCAGAGACAAACAAATGAAAATAAATTTTCTCTTTTAAGCACATTCACACTAATGAGTTCAGAGATTCAAACTGCGGAAACAGCATCTTGTACAAAGTGTAAGATAAGGTTGCGTACATCAGATCGCAAAGCGATTTAACTCCTCCCCAGACCCTTCGCAAACGCGAGAGTCTAGTGCACCGGAAACACCCTTTATTTTTTGCAGACCTTAGAGCAACTGGTAAGGTTGCAGTTTTGTGACATTGAGGCCACGTGTTCGAGCTGCAGAAACCGCCTCTTGCACAAAGTGTAAGGTAAGGCTGCATACATTAGATCGCGAAGCGATACGGGCTCTCTCTAGACCCTGCGTAAACACGGAAGCCCAGTGCACCTAGAACGCCAACGCACTTTTACCACTACTGATACAAATTATTGGTATACTTCTTATGAGATAAGAAGGTTGACTATAATAAAATTTGCCATTATGATATGTTTGTGTGTAAGATTTAACGGTTGCAATTATGTGTGTTTTTCTGCAGTGATTTTGTTAGAGTGGCAAAAAGAATCAGGATCTTACCAGTAAAGATGAACTCAAGGAAACCGAGGGTGGAGAATTAACTAGGACAGACCAGCTATTGGCACAATTTTGTCCATGGTTTTGGAAACGACTAGTATGGAGTGTGGAAATGAAGCTGAGAATGTGTATTTGAAAACACAAGGGTGCTATCAATATATTCATTTCCTGTTTTTTTTCTTGTTTTCTTTTGGTGGTGTTTCATCTTTTGTTTTAAATAGCTCAGACAGTAAAACAAGGATAATTACTCCAAAATTAAAACATCTAAATAAAAGTTTATAGTGTATAAAGGCCTGAATTAGCCTAGAAACACATCAGCAAGTGAAACATTCGAGATTGCAATGCGTGTGTTTCATGTACTTAAAACATTCATTTATTCTCGTGAAAGATTGAAAATGTGTTAAGTATGAGGTGAAATCATGATGCAAAATAGAGTCATCTATCTTCTAAACAAAGTTTACAGTGAGTAATGAGATTAATATTAAGATTTAATGTTGATACTGTAAAATTTCATAGAATTAATACCAAAACAAACTCAACTAGGATCAAATCATGAAAATTAGCAGAAATATGAAGAACAAGGGAGAGAAATTGAGTGGATTGGGGTTTTCATTGATCAAAAGAAGAGGAAATCGGTTCTGGTTGCAAGCCCTCAACCGCTTTATTAAAGAAATACAAAACAGGCAAAATTACATAAAACCCTTCAACTAACTACATATAAGCATAACATTCAGGGGCATTTTCGTCTTTTCCTGTGTTTAAATTTCGCCCCTTTTCTTCTTCTACTACTTTCGACTCAGCTAACCTCCTCCGCAAAACGTGTAGGCACCGTGCAACCACAGTTCTCTTATGCTTCTTTACACTCACACACCAACTAAGCATCTTAATCGTTGATTCCTGCCTTCATCCTGCGGTGTGGACTGCAAGTTACACGGATTGAGTACACGGATCACTAAGCCAACTAGCTTGCTACACCTTCAGTTGGATATTTGACAACCCCCCTCAAGCTGAGCTTGGAATAAATGTTGTTGCTCCTATGATGCAGTAAGCACTCCAATCTTCTGGGATCAATTGATCACTCCTTCTTGCAACTTGTCTTTCACCACATGACAATCGATTTCAATGTGTTTTGTTCTCTCATGGAATATTGGATTCTCTACTGTGTAAATGGCACTCTTGCAATCACAGAACACCTCCACAGGTTTTTGGTTCTGAACTCCCAAGTCCTTCAACAGATAAGTGAGCCACTGAATCTCACAAGTAACTAGTGTCATTTCCTTATATTCAGCCTGTGCTGATGATCTAGATACTGTGGTTTGTTTCTTTGACCTCCAGGAAATCAAGGCTCTTCCAAGGAAGACAAAATAGCCTGTGATGGATCTCTGTCTCATTGCAACACCCCAATCTGTATTTACAAAGGATTTCAACTCTAAGTCCCATGTTATAGGGAATATAAGCCTTGTCCTATTGTCCCCTTTATGTACCTTAATACCCTATGTGTGACCTTTAGATGATTTTCAGTAGGACAATCCAAATGACTGAGTTGCTACACAGGGCAAGATATATCAGGTCTGGAAATGGTAAGATAAAGGAGTTTACCTATCAGCCTTTTATACTGTGAAACATCCTCTATCAATGGTGAATCATTATATGTCAGCCTGAGATTACTCTCTACAGGACTTTTTGCTAGTTTAAAGTCTAAGAACCCAGTCTGCTCCAACAATTCTAGAGTATACTTCCTTTGGTTGATATGAGTGTCCCCCTAGCCCTGGCTACCTCAAAGTGAATGAAGTACTTAAGGTCACCCAAATCTTTAATTTGGAATCTATGGTGAAGAGCATGTTTAACCTGATGAATAGCCTCCTCAACGGAACATGTGACAATGATATCATCAACATACACCAACATAATGAGAAGTGAAAGCCCTACTACCTTAGTGAAGAGAGTGTAATCAGATTTGGACTATTGGAAACCTTGAGAAAGAAAGAATTGGGTTAAAGTGGCATTCCATTCTTTGCTGGTTTGCTTAAGGCCATATAAGGACTTTTCTAATTTGCACACCATTTGAGGATCTGGAAGAATCATACTAAGTAGGGGAGTCATGTAAATATCTTCATGTAAGTCTCCATAGAGGAATGCATTATTAACATCCAACTGATAATAGGCCATTGATTCTGAGTTGCAAGAGCAAGCCACACCCCGACTGTAGTCATCTTAGCTACTGGGAAAAAAGGGTCCTGATAATCAATTCCAAACTGTTGGTTATAGCCCTTAGCAATCAGTCTAGCTTTATACCTCTCCACTATCCCATCAGACTTCTATTTAACCTTGTAAAATAGAAGTCTGATGGGATAGTGGAGAGGTAAATGCACAAGAGACCAAGTCTTGTTAGCTTCTAAAGCAGCCACCTCAGCTGTCATTGCTTCCTGCCACATAGAAGAACTAGCTGCTTCCAAATAAGAATGAGATTGTGTATTTGTACTTAAACTTAATGCATATTCTTTGTATTTTGGAGCTAGAGATGCAAACGTGAAGTACTTATGCAAAGGGTGAGGTGAAGTATGAGTAGAAGGCACATAAGAAAGAGAGATCTGATTGTAGTAGTAATCTTGCAAGTAGCTTGGGGCATGTCTTGTATGATGAGGTCTGGTGCCAGTGGGAGATCCAGTAGTAACGGAAGAAGTAGTATCAATAGGGGGGATCAAGAGGAGGCAGCTCAATGACTAGTTGTCCTAAAGAAAGCAAAGAAGAAGTTGAATGATGAGAGAAGGAGAAGATGAAGGAACTGAAGTGGAAGGTGTAGTAAAGGGATGAGGAGATTCTGATGAGGAAGGGTCAGGAACAAGAAGTGGTAGTGTAGGAGAGGTAGGAGTAGGTGGTGTACAGTCAAGTACTGAAGGTTGGAACATAGTGTGGTAAGGCATAGAAATGTATATAGGTTGAGAAGTAGAAGTTGATTGAGAGTGGAGCCAGAGACACACCGTCATAAGGTAAAGCCTGAGAAGCAAAAGGAAAGATGTCCTCATAAAAAGTAACATCTCTGCATATGTAGACATCTTTTGTAGCAAGATCCTGTAGGACATAACCCTTGGTGGTATGAGAGAAGCCTAGAAAAATGCTTCTTCTGGCTTTTGGGGCAAATTTGTCCTTGTGTGCCTGAGTATCTGTGCCAAAAGCAAGACATCCAAATATTCTGAGGTGAGAATAAGATGGAGGTTTGTTATACAGAAGCTGATAAGGGGTGTTATAATTCAGTAAGGGTGCAGGAGTAAGATTTATGAGATAGATAGAATGTTGGATACAAAAACTCCAGTATGATGAAGGCGCATGAGACTGAAATCTAATAGCCCTTGCTACTGAGAGTATATGTTGGTGTTTCCTCTCAACAATGCCATTTTGTTGTGGGGGTGTGAACACAACTAGTTTGGTGGAGGATGCCTTTAGAAGCTTAGAAAGAATTCATATTAAACTCTTGTCCATTATCTGTTCTGATGATCTTAATATGGCAATTGAATTGAACAAAGGCGAACTTATAAAAGCTTTGCATAATGGATCTTGCTTCAGATTTAAATTTCATCAGATACACCCAACAAAAACTACTATAGTCATCAAAAATTGTAAGAAAGTAATGATGTCTGTATATAGTGGGGTACTTATAAGGTCTCCAGATATCAATGTGTACAAGTGAGAAAAGAGCAAAGAAACAGAAGAAGCAATAGGGAATGTGCTTCTTTTTTGCTTAGCTAAGGGACACACTGTATGATATGAGTCAAAAAGGTTAAGTCACAACACGCATGATCACTAGCTCCATCATCCAATATCCATATGTTTAAGTTCTCATACAATGCGTTGTCTGCATTCTTACCAGAATCACTAGCTTGTTGTGCTGACATGACAGCATGGTGAGTAGTTACACTACCAGAAGGTTCAGCAGTATCCTTGCTTCCTTTATCTTGGTGCTCATGTAACATATGTAGAAGTTGTGTATATTGTTTTGTTGTCAAGGATGGTGACACTATAGGTCCTTGAGCATTGTCTTCATATCCTTCAAATGTCTCATATTCCCCTTGATTCATTAGGTCACCACCTTGTTGTGACCCTGTGTCACCATATACAAGATTAATCTGACCCTTTGGCTTGAATCCTGGTGGATAGCATGCTTCTTATAAAATCTGTCAATTGTATGCCTAACCATATTGCAATGAGTACAAAAAGGTGCTCTAGAGGCATTCTGATTGAACCTTGGACTACCTCTCCCAAGACCTCTTCCTACTGGCCTTGCAAATAAGCCAGTTGAACCAGATGTATCGTTATAAGGTCTAGGTCTATAAGAACCATATCTAGCTTGAGTGTTGAAACTCACATTCATCGTAGAAGACAGATTATTCACAAATTGATTCTCATTACCTGCATATGTCATCTTCTTCTCTAATTTATTTGCCGTTGCAAATGTAGTCTTAAGATCAGGTAGTGGAGTAGATAGCAAAATTTGTGATTTAACTGCCTCGAATTCCTCACTAAGGACCTTCAGAAACTTGATAACACAATCATCTTCAACATTTTATTGATATTTGCAGTTAAATTGCAAGTACATCTACTACACGCACAATTAGGGATGGATCTTAAAACTGATAGCTCTTCCCAAATACCTTTCAAATTTGTATAGTACTGTGTCACAGAACTAGTTTCTTGTTGACTGCATAAAATGCTTCTTGTAAATCAGAAAGCCTAAATGAATCAATATTTG
Source organism: Eustoma russellianum (assembly GCA_036186865.1). NCBI lineage: Eukaryota > Viridiplantae > Streptophyta > Magnoliopsida > Gentianales > Gentianaceae > Eustoma > Eustoma russellianum. Next base: position 8,958,231 of record AP025044.1, on the reverse strand, counting down.
CATACGTAAACAGTAACTCATTCCAGATCTCTACTGCAGTATCCAGCCACATAACACTTTGCGAAATGCTAGGAGTCAAGGAGTTTACTAACCATGCTGCCACCATGTTGTTGGCCTTAATTCAAGCATCGTATCTTCGTGCTGCTTCTGCTGGTCTTGGATATGTTCCATTGACAAAAACCTAACTTGTTTTTAGACTCCAAGGCCCGTCTCATTAATCTGCTCCAGCTGTGATAGTTGCTCCCATCTAGGAGTGGCTGTACCAATACTAAGGAAGGACTGCCGCTAGTATGTACATAGAAAGGATCCTCTGTAGGATCTGCAACTGCAGCAGGATGATTATTCGAAGTAGAAGGCAAATTATTAGAATAAGGATTGTTAGAAGCCATTAAGGTACCAAAATTCATCTACAATGCTCTGATATTATGTAAAATTTCACAGATTAATCCAAAACAAACTCAAACTACGATCAAATCATGAAAATTAGCAGAAATGTGAAGAACAAGGGAGAGAAATTGAGTGGAGATTGGAGGTTTTCATTGACCAAAAGAAGAGGAAATCGGTTCTGGTTGCAGGCCCTCAACCGCCTTACTAAAGGAACACAAAACATGTGAAATTACATAAAAACCCTTCAACTAACTATATCTAAGCCACAACAGTCAGGGGCATTTTTCTTTCCCATGTTTAAACAGTTGCACGCCCTTTTCTTCTTCTTCTACCTTCGACTCAGCTAACCTCCTCCGCAAAATGCGGAGGCACCGTGCAACCACAGTTCTCTTGTGCTTCTTTCCACTCACAACACCAAATAAGCATCTCAATCGTTGATTCCTGCTTTCATCCTGTGGTGTGAACTCTAAGTTATACAGATTGAGTACACTGATCACTAAGCCAACTAGCTTGCTAGTCTTCACCACCTTCAGCTGGATCTTTGACAAACACATCAGGATCACATGTTTGATAAGGTGGCTCAAATATGTTACTCGATCCATGTATTATTAGAACAGATCCATTATTAAGTCAATCAATCAATCAATCATACTCAGTATATCCCAACGATAGCACAAGCTATCATTAGGGTCTGGGGAGGGTGAGAGGCAGACAAACAATACCTCCATCCCAAGGGATAGAGAGTTTGCTTCCAGTGAGACCTCGGCTCTATATGTGCGCACATATATCATAATAATAAGAATCTGTACTAGTGAATCTATTTTATAAACATATATAACAGTCTTCTGATATGAAAATAGTCATAATCAGTCATAGTCATAATAGTGAACATGCACAAATAATTAAAAGAAATGACTGAAACAAAATATGCAAAGTCAAATTAAAGTGTAAATATTATCTAATCCTCTAAGTATGCTCTAAGGTGTCCTATATCCTGTCTACCCCTCTTTAACCTTAATCCTCTGCCTTCATGAACTCCTATCCTGGACCATGTCATTAGAAAGGTTCAACTCTCGTAAGTCATGCCTAATCTGCTCATTCCACGTCAGTTTGGGCCTGCCTTTACTCCTCTTCCCTTCTACGGTGAGGCTTTCAATTTCTCTGACAGACGCTGTTTTCTGTCCCTCTTGACAACCATCTCAGTCTTTCCTCTCTTATCTTATCTGTTACACTAGTCACCCCTAACCTTTCTCTGTACACCTCATTTCTTATCTTGCTTAGTCTTGTATGCCCACACATCCACCTCAGCATCTTCATCTCTGCCACTTCCATCTTCTGTGACTATGTCCTCTTGATGGCCCAGCAGTTTGTTCCATATAACATTGTCGGCCGCACTGCCATCCTATAAAATTTTCCTTTTACTACTGTAATGTGAAAATTTTTGTCACATAGCACCCCTGAGGGCGCCCTCCACTTATACCAACCTGCCAGCACTCGGTGTGCTACGTCACTCTCTATGTCCCCATTTTTCTGTACAAATGATCCTAGGTACTTGAACTTACTTACCTTTGGGACCACTTGACCCTCGATGGTGAATTGGCTATTCTCATCATCGTATGTGCCGCTAAAGTCACAGTGCATGTACTCAGTCTTGGAACGACTAATGCTTAGGCCTTTTCTCTTCAGGGCACCTCGCCACTCCTCTAATCTCATGCTCCGGTTATATCTACTTTCCGCGACTAATACAATATCGTCAGCAAAAAGCATACACTATGGAACTGTCTCTTGAATCGACTTTGATAACTCATCTAGGACAACTGTAAAAAGGAATGGGCTCAAAACGGACCCTTGATGGAGGCCTACTTCCACTGGAAAGAAGTCTGTATTCCCTACAAGCATATGAACAGTTGTTTTCGTCCTAACATACATATCTCTAATTATGTCTATATACTTCATAGGAACCCTTCTTGCATCCAGACTATCCCAAATCAGTTTGCGTGGCACACTATCATACGCTTTTTTAAAATCGATGAAAACCATATATAGATCGCGATTCTTCTACCTGTACTTCTCCATCATCTCCTTAAAATGTGTATTGCTTCCGTAGTTGACCGTCCTGTCATAAAACCAAATTGGTTTACCGTAACTTGAGTTTCTCCCCTAATTCTAGTGTCGATTACTATCTCTCATAACTTCATAGTATGACTTAGCAATTTAATCTCCCTATAGTTCCCACAATACTGCGTGTCTCCTTTTTTCTTATATAGAGAGACCGCTACGCTCCTTCTCCACTCATATGACATTTTTCCTGTTTTGAAAATAAGGTTGAACAGAATAGTTAACCATTGTACCCCTTCCTCTCTGAAACACTTCCATGCCTAAATGGGTATGTTATCCAAGCCAACTGCTTTAGCTCTTCCCATCTTCTTAAATGATATCTTTGTTGGACCGTGCACCTGCAATAAACACCATTAGAGGAGGGGGTGAATAGTGGTTAGCGGAAATTACACTACAATATGAAAATCCCCTTTGAAAACAGAATCTGAAACTGCCTCAGATTCAGAACTAGTTTTTGAAAAATTCACAAATAATTGTACACAAGTCTAAAAATTATAAAACTTTCCATAATTTAACTTTAATGTGTTAACAAGACTCTGTCCAAAAATCAGACAAAAATAAGATCGTTTGTCCCTTCAAACAAATAAAAAGATTCAGATGGTCAATCTGGACAGAATTGGACAGAATGTTGCTGATTTTGAAAATAATGTTTCTCTTTGAATACTCAACCAAAAAGGTTGATCTTTATATCAAAACACTCCTTAGGATGTGTAGGTGAAGTTTCCAAAACACCCTGACCTTAAACAATTCTTTATAAATACAGAATTTAAGTTTTCTCAAAACTGGTCAGATTGTAGCCAAATTGGAGCAGTTATCTTGCAAAGACAAAAAGCTAACTTTCCCTTGCTCCAATCAAGTGATTCTTGTTGCAAATCAAAGCTAACAGTCTTAAGCATAAATCCACCAAAAATCACGAATTTTGAAAGTGTTTAGCTATTTTTTCAAATTGTGAGAATTTGTGTGAAAACTGCAGTAAAAACGGGCAGAAAAAAGAAATGGAGAAACAAGACAAGAACACCGAGGATTTATCCTGTTTCGGTCAATGTGACCTACTCCAGTCCCAAGGAACACCTTTCCTTGGATTTCACTATCAAATGAATCACCTTACAACAAGAACCAAGCTTGATCCTTGGGTTATACACTAACCCTACTCAAGACTTGGATAATCACCTTCTAAGCAACACTTAGTTGCAACACCTCTACAACCTATTGATATAGCCTTATAAAGATGGCTAATCAATCTTACAAATGAAGCTCAAGAGGCTTGTAGCTCAACAAAAAAACACCAAGAATAGCTTAGCTACAAAGAATAGAACAACAACAACAACAACAAGAAGATGCTAGACAATTCAACAAATGCTTGTAAGCTTCAAGTGTCTCATCTTCTTCACCATTGCCTCTATTTATAGTGTGATTTGAGCCTTGGAGATAAGAACTCCAATGTGTCACCATCTTCATCATCAAATCCAAATGTCTTCTCATCATTGGTTGGCCTTGTCCACTTGGCAAAATAAGACAAAATGATTGGTCCACCTTGGCAACTCTATGTGGCCGATTTTATCAACTAAAATTGTCTTGATTATCCTTGGCCAAAATGAAGATAACAAGAGGGATAATACATCACTATTCCCTCAACTCCTTGGCTTGAGAATAGGCATATGGGCATTGAAGGATTCAAACCAAAAAAATCTGCTCCAAGAAGGCAATGTAGTCGTTTGCTACAACCTTGTATTTTCCAAATATTAATCTTGATTTCTTTAATAAAATGAAGAAAATAAGAAAGGACATGTGAAGTCTTCATTTGACTTCAAAAAATCTGATGATAACACCATACAGCCGTTGGTTTTGACTTTGAAATTTCCAAGTTGACAATTTTGCCAACTAGCTCCTTTTTGGTTGGTCCACTTGTTTCCAACTCATAAAATGAATAATGTATCATCTCCACCTGCTCATACATGTTTTTGAGCATACAAATATGTGCAGCAACTCAGATTTTTGAAGAATAAATAAATAGATAATAGTTGACAAGATTATGTCAACGTGTAACACAGAAATTCCCAATATTTCTTCTTATATGTCATGAACATTTCCACACCTTTGACACCTTTAATATATCTAAATAATGATGATAAATGTTCTCTTATAACATATATAAGAGGTTCTTAAAGAAAAAATAGAATGTGACATCTCAAATCGTCACATATCCCGCTATAGTCAATAATATCATCAATGTGAGAGAATAAGATAAAGAATCACCATATTATCTCCAAGTTAATAATAAATCAGCTCCAGAATGAAGATAATAATATATTCAAGAGATTCCTTGAGTGAAAATACCAAAAATACCCTCGGGGGTAAAATGACCAAAATGCCCCTAGTATATGAAAACTCCAGAAATGACCCGGATGGTTAGAAATACTTATGATATCACCTTTGTAATGATAAATAGGATGAGTACATCCTTGAAATATTTTCATCATGTGATGTTCCTACAAAACTCAAAATACCAATTTTGCCCATTTTGGTAAGTTGTAGAAACTTCCAGGAACGTTAGTCGCAATACATTTAAAATCATCAAAATCACATAAGATTAACATAATGAGCATGTATAAATCATATACAAATGAAAACAACCACTTTGACATATTTTAGAAAAAATATTTCTAAAAACCCTAAACATTCTGTGAGACGTGGATCGATCTATGTGAGGGGCTGACGTACGTCGATCGATCCACGTGAGGGGTTGACGTACGTCGATCGATCCACGTGAGAGATCGACGTCTCACAGTAAGTTTTTGGTTCTTCTCAGTCCAACATTGATCGATCCATGTTAGGGGATGATGTACATCGATCGATCCATGTGTCTCTGCCTGAGAGATCCACGTCATTTTTCTTCACTTTTCATCCTTTAATCACTTATAACACCATATGTGACATTTCTAAGTATTCACCACTTAAAATCATGACTTTAAAAATTATCCAAACATATTTCTCAACATTCTCTCCCTTTTTGATGATTTTCAAAATAACTTAACATGATTTTAATGTCACAACTCATAACCATTTGTTTAACATCATAAATCTTACCAATTGTTTTCAAACTTTGTTTTCAACAAAATTTTAAATAGTTATGCTCCCCCTCAACTTATACTCTACCCCTTAACCTATACTCAACTTATATCAATTGAACTTATCATACCAAATCATGACTTACCAACTAAAATTATGTTCTTATTCTGTCTCCCCCTTTATTTTGCAAATCATGCAAAAGATAGACCTATACAGTGGTGTCGTAAGTCATCATACCTAACTTAGCTCGTAAGTTTTCAGACGTGGCTTGATTAAGGGGTTTGGTAAAGATATCAGCGATTTGGCAATCAGTTCTTATATGGTTTATGACTATATCCTCATTTTGAACATGATCGCGAAGAAAGTGGTATCGCACCTCAATGTGTTTGGCCTTAGAATGAAGCACCGGACTCCGAGAAAGATTGATTGCACTTGTGCTATTGCAGAAAATTGGAATCTTATTCCTTTTAATGCCAAAATCACTAAGTTGTTGTTTAAACCAAAGTATTTGGGTAGTACATAAACTTAAGGCAATATACTCAGCTTTAGTGGTAGAAAGAGCTACACTAGCTTGCTTTTTAGAAAACCAAAAGATCAAGTTGGTTCCTATGAATTGATAAGTACCGCTAGTTGATTTTCTATCTAAATTGCAACCACTATAATCAACGTCATTATATGCGTGTAATTCCAATTTAGTGTTTCTATCATACCAAAGTCCTAAGTGAGATGTATGCTTAAGAAATCTAAAGATCTTTTTCACTGCATTGTAATGTGATACCTTAGGACAAGATTGAAATCGAGCGCACATGCACACACTAAACATAATATCAGGTCTTGATGCAGTTAAGTATAACAATGAGCCAATCATAGACCTATAAAGTGTGTCATCAAAAGGTTTACCATTTTCATCCTTATCTAGTTCGGTGCTAACACTCATGGGTGTAGGTGTTGGTTTCAAATCTTCAAAGCCAAACTTTTTAATCATATCATTGACATACATAAGTTGACTAATGTGAATTCCTTGAGGGGTTTGTTTGATTTGAAGTCCTAAGAAATAATTCAACTCTCCTACCATTGACATTTCAAATTCTGATTTCAGACACTCTTCGAAGTCTTTGACTAAAGTAGGGTTAGTTGAACCAAAGATAATATCGTCTACATATATTTGAACTATTAAACAAATCATTATCTTTTCTTCTTAGGAACAATGTGTTGTCTATAGTTCCCCTTTGATAATTATTTGCAATAAGAAAGTTTGCAAATTTATCATACCAAACTCTTGGAGCTTGTTTCGAACCATATAAACCTTTCTTAAGCCTGTAAATATGGTTAAGATTCTTCGGATTTCAAATCCAGGGGGTTGTTTGACAAACACCTCTTCTTGGATGTATCCATTCAAAAATGCACTCTTGACATCCATTTGGAAGAGTTTAATGTTGTTTAGACTTGCAATCTCAAGTAACAATCTAATTGCTTCTAGTCATGCAACGGGTGCAAAGGTTTCTTTATAATCTATTCCTTCTTGTTGATTATAACTTTGTGCGACTAGCCTAGCCTTATTCCTTGTGATATTTCCTTGTTCGTCAATTTTTATTCCTAAAGACCCATTTAGTTCCTATGATAGACTTGTCTTCAGGTTTAGGTACTAAGTCTCACACGTTGTTCCTTGTGAATTGATTTAATTCCTCATGCATAGCATCTATCCATGATATGTCACATAAGGCTTCCTTAACATTCTTAGGTTCTATGCGTCAGACTAAGTTATGTCCTTCAAGTTGACTTATGTTTCTACGTGTTCTAACTCCAACACTTGTATCCTCAATGATTAATTCTCTAGGGTGCCACCAATTCCTAGATTGAATAGGTTCACCCTCATCTTGTTCAAATGTCTCATTAGTATGAACGTTATCATATGTAATTGGATCATTAGTTGTATTATCTTCTAAATGCATAGTTTCTTCATTTATTTCATCTAAGGGTTCATGCATTCTTGTTCAGGGGGAGTTGGTTCTAGATGATCAAGTACAGGCTCAAGTAATACATCATCAGCAAACATATTTTCAACATTAGTTTCTTGTTTATGTTGATTTTTATCACTAACTTCAAAGCATGTATTTTCATTGAATTTCACATGTATGGATTCAATTATCTTTCTAGATGCAGGATTATAACACCTATATGCTCTTGAGTTAGTTGAATACCCAACAAATATGCATTCAATATACTTTTGTTCAAATTTATCTAGATTATCCTTAGTGTTCAACACAAAAGATTTACATCCAAATACTTTAAGATAATCTACCTTAGGTAGTCTATTGTTTAACAATTTATAAGGCGTTTTATTTAATTTCTTTCTAATAGTAAGCCTATTTATAATATAGCATGCACAACTAACAGCTTCAGCCCATAAATATTTAGGTAATTTATTTTCACAAAGCATTATCCTGCAACTTCTTGAAATGTTCTATTTTTACGTTCAACAACTCCATTGAGTTGTGATGTTCTAGGTGGTGAGAATTCATGTTTAATTCCATGTAGTTCACAAAATTTGATTACATCTTTGTTTTTAAATTTTCCACCTCTATCACTTCTAATCCTTTTAATATTTTCTTCATAAATGTTTTCAAGTTGCTTAATAAGAGTTTTGATTGCTAATGGAGAATCGTCTTTGTGTGTTAAGAATAATGTCCATGTGTAGCGTGAGTAATCATCTACTATAACACACACATAGTAGTGTCCAACCTAGACTTCTTGTCCTACTTGGACTAGCAATTTTAGTACATGACTAGTACTCACTTCATGTTTCGATTTTAATGTTTCTTTAATGTGTTTTCCCTTAATACATGTTTCACACATTTGAAAATTATCTAAGTCTAACTTAGGCATTTCTCTAATTAAATTCTTCTTAGATAATTTCTTAATGGTTGAAATTCCTATATGGCCTAATCTTCTATGCCATAAGTTTACATCTAAGTCATGTGATATTAGACACTTAACCTTAGCATCTAACATGTTATCTAATGTAAGAGTATAAATGTTACCATCTCTATTTCTTTTAATACTATTTCTCTTTTTTATTTATTATATCACAAGAATTGGGATAAAAAGAGTCATTATAACCGCAATTTATAAGTTGAGAAATACTAAGTAAATTATAAGAGAGATTGCTTACTAACAACACATTTCGTATTTGAAATGTGTTAGGGTCCCCAATTGTTCCTTTTCCAACAACTTGTCATTTGTTGTTGTCACCGAATGTTACTTTTCCTCCATTCTTGATATATTCCAATTCGATGAATAGTTTGGAGTTGCCCGTCATATGCCTCGAACACCCACTATCTAAAAACCATTTGGTTTTCAGATTCTTTGACTTTGCCTCCTTCTTGCATTCTTTGTGTTTTTCCTACAATGGAGACAAAATTTTAGGTACCCTTTATTTGTGTCCTTGAATGTTAGGGGCGCTATTCTTGTTTAGATATCCCTTAGGTATCCAAAATTGAACATACCTTTTAGGCACATTTTTAGCTTGATTATAATTTGGAAAATAAAAAGGATTAGCATATAGATGATCATTCTACATAAGTGAAGATGCATTGTTATACACGTTACGCCATGGTTGATAATCATTATATGATGGCCGATTTTTATAATGTGTATAAGGCACGTGATTTTGTTTCTTGAATGGCGCTATATAAGTGTGTTCACAGGCATTTCTATAAGACTTATATGAGTATTGCCTATACTTAGGTTCATAATAAGTTGGATACATTTTATTCTTTCTAGTTGTATTCTTATATATATATATGCCTAATTTCTAGGTTGTCTAGATGCAAAATTTGGCCTAGATGTATGCGTATGCGTGTGTGCTTTTATGGGTGTATGTTGCATTTTTGCCTTAGAATAAACAGAAGAAGGAGTAGAAGAAGATTTAGCAAGCAAAGTTGTTTTTATATCTTTATAAGGCTGTTTAGTAGTTGAAGATACAAACTTAGTCTTTCTACCTACTTTGTCATCTTCTTCTTTATAGCCTAAGCCGGTTTTATCATTTCCATACTTTTGCGATGAGATTAGTGTATCTAACATATTAGCACCTGACTTAAATTGTTCTAACATTTTTTCTAAGTTAAGTTTAGAAGACTTAAGTTGTATTATTTCATGTTCACAACTTTCCAACTTGGACTTTAACATATTATTTTCCGTTTTTATCTTTTGTTCATCTTTCCTATATGATTCAATTTTATTCTCTAAAGAATCAAGAGTATTAGTAGACTATTGTTTAAGAGATTCTAATTGATCGGAAAATTCCAAGTTGGACGTCTTCAACTTGTTATTTTCTTCAATTAGTTTCTTTTTTTCTTTAGAGAGCCTCTTATAATGAGCATGCATTCTTAAGAACTCTTCATACATTTCATCAAATGTCATGTCACTATCACAATCACTATCAGATGAAGAACATACCTCGTTTGATACGAAGCAGACTGTAGCTTCCTCAATTTCGGATTCTGAGTCGGATGAGTCGCTCCATGTGATCACCTTCATTGCTTGTTTCCTTTTCCTTGCCTTAGACTCCTTTGTCTTTATCGTTTGTGCCTCCTTGTCCTTGGCTTGTTTATTATTGTTGTTATTATTATTATTTTTCTTCGTGGGATAATTGTATGAAATATGTC
>AP025044.1:8936878-8947980 GCA_036186865.1 Eustoma russellianum | reverse complement strand
TATTATTATTATTTTTCTTCGTGGGATAATTGTATGAAATATGTCCTTTTTGACCCCATTCATAACACTTTAATTCTTTATTATACCAATTGTTTGTGTTATTTTTCCTAGATTGAGAAGAAAAAGAAGAAGAACGTTATCTATTCCTATTAGGACGTTTGAAAAACTTTCTAAGTTTTCTTGCTATTAATATCAAGTCATCATCTAATTCAGTATCACTATTACTATCATCATTATTTGTATGTGTTTCAGTTGTTTTGAAAGTTATTGACTTACTTGATGATTTAGATGACTCGGACTTCCGTTGGTTTAGTTTTACCTCATAGACTTTAAGAGACCCGATCAATTCATCCATCTTAGTGATTGACTTTGTCTCCTCGATTGCAGTCACTTTGGATACCATTCAGCAGGAAGGCTTCGTAACACCTTTTGAACCATTTCATTGTTCGAAAATGACTTCCCTAAAGTTTCAAGGGCATTGAAAATATTAGTAATTCTCAAATCCATAGATGTTATGGATTCGTTCGACAACATTTTGAAAGTCTCTAATTCAGTCATAAGCATGTTTATTTTTGACTCTTTAACGCCACTAGTACCTTCATGCTTTAATACAAGTGATTTCCACATGTCGTGTGCGCTTGTGCAATTTGAAACATATCCTGCTTCAGACGTTGTAAGTTCATTCAAGAGTAATTGCATAGCTTTAGCATTCATTAACATTTTCTTTTTATCTTCCGATGTCCATTCACTTTTATATTTTTCTACTTCTTGAGTGACTCCAATAACTTGTACAACTTTCATTGGAATGTACGGCCCATCTTCAACTATAGACCATAAATCGATGTCTGTAGCCATTAAGAATAGCATCATTCTTAGTTTCCAATGAACAAAATTATTGCCATCAAAAAGAGGAGGGCGTTGGGTGGACATACCTTCCAACTCACCTTTGCGAGATACTATTGCCATTGTAAATGCCTTTGTTTTGAGACTAGCAGGCTACAAAGAATAATTGTTTCTTGGCTTTGTATTGATTGTACGGTGTTGAATCTTCTTTCTTTGAGTAGTGCAGACCTCGCTCTGACACCAATTGTTGGACCGTGTACCTGCAATAAACACCACTAGAGGAGGGGTGAATAGTGGTTAGCAGAAATTACACTACAACCATTTGTAAAAATCCCCTTTGAAAACAGAATCTGAAACTACCTCAGATTCAGAACCCGTTTTGGAAAAATTCATAAATAATTGTACACAAGTCTAAAAATTATGAAACTTTCCAGAATATAACTTCAACGCGTTAACAAGGCTCTGTCTAAAAATCAGACAAAAATAAAATCGTTTGGCCCTTCAAACAAAAAAAAACATTCACATGGTCAATCTGGACAGAATTGGACAAAATGTTGCTGATTTGGAAAATAGTGTTTCGATTTGAATACTCAACCAAAAAGGTTGATATTTATATCAAAACACTCCTTAGGATGTGTAGATGAAGTTTCCAAAAGGCCATTACCTTAAACAATTCTTGATAAATACAGAATTTAAGTTTTCTCAAAACTGGTCAGATTGCATCCAGATTGGAGCAGTTATCTTGCAAAGACTGAAAGACTAACTTTTCCTTGCTCCAATCAAGTGATTCTTTTTGAAAATGAAAACTAACAGTCTGAAGTATAACTCCACCAAAAATCACGAATTTTGAAAGTGTTTAGCTATTTTTTCAAATTGTGAGAAGTTGTGTGAAAACTACAGTAAAAACGGGCAGAAAACAGAAATGAAAAAACAAGACAAGAACACCGAGGATTTATCCTGGTTCGGTCAATGTGACCTACTCCAGTCCCAAGGAACACCTTTCCTTGGATTTCACTATGAAATGAATCACCTTACAACAAGAACCAAGCTTGATGCTTGGGTTATACACCAACCCTACTCAAGACTTGGATAATTACCTTCTAAGCAACACTTAGTTGCAACACCTCTACAACCTATTGATATAGCCTTATAAAGATGGCTAATCAATCTTACAAATGAAGCTCAAGAGGCTTGTAGCTCAACAAAAAACACCAAGAACACCTTAGCGACAAAGAATAGAACAACAGCAAGAAGAAGAAGAAGATGATAGCTAGACAATTCAACAAATGCTTGTAAGCTTCAAGTGTGTCTCATCTTCTTCACCATTGCATCTATTTATAGTGTGATTTGAGCCTTGGAGATAAGAACTCTAATGTGTCACCATCTTCATAGTCAAATCCAAATGTCTTCTCATCATTGGTTGGCCTTGTCCATTTGGCAAAATAAGACAAAATGATTGGTCCACCTTGGCAGCTCCATGTGGCCGATTTTATCAACTAAAATTGTCTTGATTATCCTTTGCCAAAAATGAAGATAATCAGAGGAATAATACACCACTATTCCCTCAACTCCTTGGCTTGAGAATAGGTATGTGGGCATTGAAGGATTCAAACCAAAAAATCTGCTCCAAGAAGGCAATGTAGCCGTTGGCTACAACCTTGTATTTTCCAAATATTAATCTTGATTTTCCTTTATAAAATGAAGAAAATAAGAAAGGATAATACCACCAAATTATCCTCAACTCCAAGCACAATTATAGGACATGTGAAGTCTTCATTTGACTTCAAAAAATCTGATGATAACACCATATAGCCGTTGGTTTTGACTTTGAAATTTCCAAGTTGACAATTTTGCCAACTAGCTCCTTTTTGGTTGGTCCACTTGTTTCCAACTCATAAAATGAATAATTTATCATATCCACCTGCGCATTCACGTTTTTGAGCATACAAATATGTGTAGCAACTCAAATTTTTGAAGAAGAAATAAATAGATAATAGTTGACAAGATTATGTCAACGTGTAACACCGAAATTCCTAATATTTCATCTTATATTTCATGAACATTTCCACACCTTTGACACCTTTAATATCTCTGAATAATGATGATAAATGTGCTCTTATAACATATATAAGAGGGTCTTCAAGAAAAAAAAATAGAATGTGACATCTCAAATCGTCACATATCCTGCTATAGTCAATAATATCATCAATGTGAGAGAATAAGATAAAGAATCACCATATTATCTTCAATTTAATTATAAATCAGCTCCAGAATGAAGGTAATAATATACTCAAGAGATTCCTCGAGTGAAAATACCAAATATACCCTCAGGGGTAAAATGACCAAAATACCCCTGGTATATGAAAACTCAAGAAATGACCCAGATGGTCAGAAATACTTATGATATCATCTTTTTCATGATAAATAGGATGAGAATACATTCTTGAAATATTTTCATCATGTGATGTTCCTACAAAACTCAAAATACCAATTTTGCCCTTTTTGGTAAGTTGTAGAAACTTCTAAGGCACGTTAATCACAATACATTTAAAATCATCAAAATCACATAAGATTCACATAATGAGCATGTATAAATCATATACAAATTAAAACAACCACTTTAACATATTTTAGAAAAATATTTCTAAAAACCCTAAACATTCTGTGAGACGTGGATCGATCCATGTGAGGGGCTGACGTACGTCGATCGATCCATGTGAGAGATCGACGTCTCACAGTAAGTTTTTGGTTCTTCTCAGTCCAAAATCGATCGATCCATGTTAGGGGATGATGTACATCGATCGATCCATTTGTCTCTGCCTGAGAGATCCACGTCATTTTTCTTCACTTTTTCATCATTTAATCACTTATAACACCATATGTGACATTTCTAAGTATTCACCACTTAAAATCATGACTTTGAAAATTATCCAAACATATTTCTCAACATTCTCTCCCTTTTGGATGATTTTCAAAATAACTTAACATGATTTTAATGTCACAACTCATAACTATTTGTTTAACATCATAAATCTTACCAATTGTTTTCAAACTTTGTTTTCAACAAAATTTTAAATAGTTATGCTCCGCCTCAACTTATACTCTCCCCCTTAACCTATACTCAACTTATACCAATTGAAACTTATCATACCAAATCATGGCTTACTAACTAAAATTATGTTCTTATTCTATCTCCCCGTTTATTTTGTAAATCATGCAAAAGATAGAACTATACAGTGGTGTCGTAAGTCATCATACCTAACTTGGCTCGTAAGTTTTCAAATGTGGCTTGATTAAGGGGTTTGGTAAAGATATCAGCGATTTAGTGATCAGTTCTTATATGGTTTATGACTATATCCTCATTTTGAACATGATCGCGAAGAAAGTGGTATCGCACCTCAATGTGTTTGGCCTTAGAATGAAGCACCGGATTCCGAGAAAGATTGATTGCACTTGTGCTATTGCAGAAAATTGGAATCTTATTCATTTTAATGCCAAAATCACTAAGTTGTTGTTTAAGTCAAAGTTGGGTAGTACATAAACTTAAGGCAATATACTCGGCTTCAGTGGTAGAAAGAGCTACACTAGCTTGCTTTTTAGAAAACCAATAGATCAAGTTGTTCCTATGAATTGATAAGTACCACTAGTGGATTTTCTATCTAATTTGCAACCACCATAATCAGCATCACTATATGCGTGTAATTCCAACTTAGTGTTTCTATCATACCAAAGTCCTAAGTGAGATGTATGCTTAAGATATCTAAAGATCTTTTTCACTGCATTGTAATGTGATACCTTAGGACAAGATTGAAACCTAGCACACATACACACACTAAACATAATATTAGGTCTTGATGCAGTTAAGTATAACAATGAGCCAATCATAGACCTATAAATTGTGTCATCAAAAGGTTTACCATTTTCATCCTTATCTAGTTTGGTGCTAACACTCATGGGTGTAGTGTTGGTTTCAAATCTTCAAAGCCAAACTTTTTAATCATATCATTGACATAATTAAGTTGACTAGTGTGAATTCCTTGACGGGTTTGTTTGATTTGAAGTCCTAAGAAATAATTCAACTCTCCTACCATTGACATTTCAAATGTTGATTTCATACACTCTTCAAAGTATTTGACTAAAGTAGGGTTAGTTGAACCAAAGATAATATCGTCTACATATATTTGAACTATTAACAAATCATTATCTTTTCTTCTTAGGAACAATGTGTTGTCTATAGTTCCCCTTTGATAATTATTGCATTAAGAAAGTTTGCAAATCTATCATACCAAGCTCTTGGAGCTTGTTTCGAACCATATAAACCTTTCTTAAGCTTGTAAACGTGGTTAGGATTCTTTGGATCTTCGAATCCAGGGGGTTGTTTGACAAACACCTCTTTTTGGATTTATCCATTCAAAAATGCACTCTTGACATCCATTTGGAAGAGTTTAATGTTGCTTAGACTTGCAATCTCAAGTAACAATCTAATTGCTTCTAGTCATACAACGGGTGCAAAGGTTTCTTTATAATCTATTCCTTCTTGTTGATTATAACTTTGTATGACTAGCCTAGCCTTATTCCTTGTGATATTTTCTTGTTCGTCAATTTTATTCCTAAAGACCCATTTAGTTCCTATGATAGACTTGTCCTCAGGTTTAGGTACCAAGTCTCACACGTTGTTCCTTGTGAATTGATTTAATTCCTCATGCATAGCATCTATCCATGATATGTCACCTAAGGCTTCCTTAACATTCTTAGGTTCTATGTGTGAGACTAAGCTATGTCCTTCAAGTTGACTTATGTTTCTATGTGTTCTAACCTCAACACTTGTATCCCTAATGATTAATTCTCTAGGATGCCATCAATTCCTAGATTGAATAGGTTCACCCTCATCTTGTTCAAATGTTTCATTAGTGTGAACGTTATCATATGTAATTGGATCATTAGTTGTATTATCTTCTAAATGCATAGTCTCTTCATTTATTTCATCTAAGGGTTCATGCATGTCTTGTTCAGGGGGAGTTGGTTCTAGATGATCAAGTACAGGCTCAAGTAATACATCATCATCAAATATATTTTCAACATTAGTTTCTTGTTTCTGTTGATTTTTATCACTAACTTCAAAGCATGTATTTTCATTGAATTTCACATGTATGGATTCAATTATCTTTCTAGATGCAGGATTATAACACCTATATGCTCTTGAGTTAGTTGAATATCCAACAAATATGCATTCAATAGACTTTTGTTCAAATTTATCTAGATTATCCTTAGTGTTCAGCACAAAAGATTTACATCCAAATACTTTAAGATAATCTACCTTAGGTTGTCTATTGTTTAGCAATTCATAAGGTGTTTTATTTAATTTCTTTCTAATAGTAAGCCTATTTATAATATAGCATGCACAACTAACAGCTTCAGCCCATAAATATTTAGCTAATTTATTTTCACAAAGCATTTTCCTAGCAACTTCTTGAATTGTTCTATTTTTACGTTCAACAACTCCATTGAGTTGTGGTGTTCTAGGTGGTGAGAATTCATGTTTAATTCCATGTAGTTCACAAAATTTGATTACATCTTTGTTTTTAAATTCTCCACCTCTATCACTTCTAATCCTTGTAATATTTTCTTCATAAATATTTTCAAGTTGCTTAATAAGAGTTTTGATTGCTAATGGAGAATCGTCTTTGTGTGTTAAGAATAACGTCCATGTGTAGCGTGAGTAATCATCTACTATGACACACACATAGTAGTGTCCACCTAGACTTCTTGTCCTACTTGGACCAAATAAGTCTAAGTGAAGTAATTTTAGTACATGACTAGTACTCACTTCATGTTTCGGTTTTAATGTTTCTTTAATGTGTTTTCCCTTAATACATGTTTCACACATTTAAAAATTATCTAAGTCTAACTTAGGCATTCATCTAATTAAATTCTTCTTAGATAATTTCTTAATGGTTGAAATTCCTATATGGCCTAATCTTCTATGCCATAAGTTTACATCTAAGTCATGTGATATTAGACACTTAACCTTAGCATCTAACATGTTATCTAAGGTAAGAGTATAAATGTTACCATCTCTATTTCTTTTTAATACTATTTCTCTTTTTTATTTATTATATCACAAGAATTGGGATGAAAAGAGACATTATAACCGCAATCTATAAGTTGAGAAATACTAAGTAAATTATAAGAGAGATTGCTTACTAACAACACATTTCGTATTTGAAATGTGTTAGGGTCCCCAATTATTCCTTTTCCAACAACTTGTCCTTTGTTGCTGTCACCGAATGTTACTTTTCCTCCATTCTTGATATATTCCGATTCGATGAATAGTTTGGGGTTGCCCGTCATATGCCTCGAACACCCACTATCTAAAAACCATTTGGTTTTCAGATTCTTTGACTTTGCCTCCTTCTTGCATTCCTTGCGTTTTTCCTACAATGGAGACAAAGTCTTAGGTACCCTTTATTTGGGTCCTTGAACATTAGGGGCACTATTCTTGTTTAGATATCCCTTAGGTATCCAAACTTGAACATACCTTTTAGGCACATTTTTAGCATGATTATAATTTGGAAAATAAAAAGGATTAGCATATAGATGATCATTCCACATAAGTGAAGATGCATTGTTATACACGTTACGACATGGTTGATAATCATTATATGATGGCCGATTTTTATAATGTGTATAAGGCACGTGATTTTGTTTCTTGAATGGCGCTATATAAGTGTATTCATAGGTATTCCTATAAGACTTATATGAGTATTGCCTATACTTAGGTTCATAATAAGTTGGATACATTTTATTCTTTCTAGTTGTATTCTTATATATATATGCATAATTTCTAGGTGGCCTAGATGCAAAATTTGGCCTAGATGTATGCGTATGCATGTGTGCTTTTATGGGTGTATGTTGCATTTTTGCCTTAGAATAAACAGATGAAGGAGTAGAAGAAGATTTAGTAGGCAAAGTTGTTTTTATATCTTTATAAGACTGTTTAGTAATTGAAGATAGAAACTTAGTCTTTCTACCTACTTTGTCATCTTCTTCTTTATAGACTAAGCATGTTTTATCATTTCCATACTTTTGCGATGAGATTAGTGTATCTAACATATTAACACCTGACTTAAATTGTTCTAACATTTTTTCTAAGTTAAGTTTAGAAGACTTAAATTGTATTATTTCATGTTCACAACTTTCCAACTTGGACTTTAACATATTATTTCCCATTTTTATCTTTTGTTCATCTTTCCTATATGATTCAATTTTATTCTCTAAAGAATCAAGAGTATTAGTAGACTCTTGTTTAAGAGATTCTAATTGATCGGAAAATTCCAAGTTGGACGTCTTCAACTTGTTATTTTCTTCAATTAGTTTCTTTTTTTCTTTATAGAGCCTCTTACAGTAAGCATGCATTCTTAAGAACTCTTCATACATTTCATCAAATGTCATGTCACTATCACAATCACTATCAGATGAAGAACATACCTTGTTTGATACGAAGCAGACTCGAGCTTTCTCAGTTTCGGATTCTGAGTCGGATGAGTCGCTCCATGTGCTCACCTTCATTGCTCGTTTCCCTTTGCTTGCCTTAGACTCCTTTGTCTTTGTCGTTTGTGCCTCCTTGTCCTTGGCTTGTTTATTATTGTTGTTATTATTATTATTTTTCTTGGTGGGACAATCGTATGAAATATGTCCTTTTTGACCGCATTCATAACACTTTAATTCTTTATTATACCATTTGTTTGTGTTATTTTTCCTAGATTGAGAAGAAGAAGAAGAAGAAGAACGTTATCTATTCCTATTAGGACGTTTGAAAAACTTTCTAAGTTTTCTTGCTATTAATATCAAGTCATCATCTAATTCAGTATCATCATTACTATCATCATTATTTGTATGTGTTTCAGTTGTTTTGAAAGTTATTGACTTACTTGATGACTTAGATGACTCGGACTTCCGTTGGTTTAGTTTTACTTCATAGACTTTAAGAGACCCGATCAATTAATCCATCCTAGTGATTGATTTTGTCTCCTCGATTGCAGTCACCTTTGGATCCCATTCAGCAGGAAGGCTTCGTAGCACCTTTTGAACCTTTTCATTGTTCGAAAATGGCTTCCCTAAAGCTTCAAGGGCATTGAAAATATTAGTAATTCTCAAATCCATAGATGTTATGGATTCGTTTGGCAACATTTTGAAAGTCTCTAATTGAGTCATAAGCATGTTTATTTTTGACTCTTTAATACCACTAGTACCTTCATGCTTTAATTCAAGTGATTTTCACATGTCGTGTGCGCTTGTGCAATTTGAAACATATCCTGCTTCAGACGTTGTAAGTCCATTCAAGAGTAATTGCATAGCTTTAGCATTCATTGACATTTTCTTTTTATCTTCCGATGTCCATTCACTTTTATATTTTTCTACTTTTTGAGTGACTCCACTAACTTCTACAACTTTCATTGGAATGTACGGCCCATCTTCAACTATAGACCATAAATCGATGTCTATAGCCATTAAGGATAGCCTCAGTCTTAGTTTCCAATGAACAAAATTATTGCCATCAAAAAGAAGAGGGCGTATCTTCCAACTCACCTTTGTGAGATACTATTGCCATTGTAAATACCTTTGTTTTGAGACTAGCAGGCTACAAAGAATAATTGTTTCTTGGCTTTGTATTGATTGTACGGTGTTGAATCTTGCTTCTTTGAGCAGTGCAGACCTCGCTCTGATACCAATTGTTGGACCGTGCACCTGCAATAAACACCACTAGAGGGGGTGAATAGTGGTTAGCAGAAATTACACTACAACCCTTTGTAAAAATCCCTTTTGAAAACAGAATCTGAAACTGCCTCAGATTCAGAACCTGTTTTGAAAAAATTCACAAATAATTGTACACAAGTCTAAAACTTATGAAACTTTCCAGAATGTAACTTCAATGTGTTAACAAGACTCTGTCCAAAAATCAGACAAAAATAAGATCGTTTGACCCTTCAAACAAATAAAAAGATTCAGATGGTCAATCTGGACAGAATTGGACAAATGTTGCTGATTTTGAAAATAGTGTTTCTATTTGAATAATCAACCAGAAAGGTTGATCTTTATATCCAAACACTCCTTAGAATGTGTAGATGAAGTTTCCAAAAGGCCCTGACCTTAAACAATTCTTGATAAATACAGAATTTAAGTTTTCTCAAAACTGGTCAGATTGCAGCCAGATTGGAGCAGTTATCTTGCAAAGACTGAAAGACTAACTTTCCCTATCCAATCAAGTGATTCTTGTTACAAATGAAAGCAAACAGTCTGAAGGATAACTCCACCAAAAATCACGAATTTTGAAAGTGTTTAGCTATTTTTTCAAATTGTGAGAAGTTGTGTGAAAACTGCAGTAAAAACAGGCAGAAAACAGAAATAAAGAAACAAGACAAGAACAGCGAGGATTTATCCTGGTTCGGTCAATGTGACCTACTCCAGTTCCAAGGAACACCTTTCCTTGGATTTCACTATCAAATGAATCACCTTACAGCAAGAACCAATCTTGATCCTTGAGTTATACACCAACCCTACTGAAGACTTGGATAATCATCTTCTAAGCAAAACTTAGTTGCAACACCTCTACAACCTATTGATATAGCCTTATAAAGATGGCTAATCAATCTTACAAATAAAGCTCAAGAGGCTTGTAGCTCAACAAAAAAATACCAAGAACACCTTAGCTACAAAGAATAGAACAACAACAACAACAAGAAGAAGAAGATGGTAGCTAGACAATTCAACAAATGCTTGTAACTATTCCTTCAACTCCTTGGCTTGAGAATATGCATGTGGGCATTGAAGGATTCAAACCAAAAAATCTGCTCCAAGAAGGCAATGTAGCCGTTGGCTACAACCTTGTATTTTTCAAATATTAATCTTAATTTTCCTTTATAAAATGAAGAAAATAAGAAAGAATAATACCACCAAATTATCCTCAACTCCAAGCACAATTATAGGACATGTGAAGTCTTCATTTGACTTCAAAAAATCTGATGATAACACCATACAACCGTTGGTTTTGACTTTGAAATTTTCAATTGCCAACTAGCTCATTTTTGGTTGGTCCACTTGTCCCCAAATGATAAAATAAATAATGTATCATCTCCACCTGCTCATACACGTTTTTGAGCATACAAATATGTGTAGCAACTCAGATTTTGTAAGAAGAAATAAATAGATAATAGTTAACAAGATTATGTCAATGTGTAACACCAAAATTCCTAATATTT
>AP025044.1:8896278-8918657 GCA_036186865.1 Eustoma russellianum | reverse complement strand
TGTGGTGTATCTCCAAGAAAACAAATTCGATGTTGGTATGTTGGACGATGACCCCGAAACTGTCCAATAAGCATTGCAATGTCGAAATTCAGAAAAGTGGATAAAGTCCATGGAAGAAGAAATAAAATCTATGCACGACAATAAGGTATGGGATGTCGTCTCGTTGCCTAAAGGTTCGAAGCCCGTTGGTTGCAAATGGATATTTAAAACCAAACGGGATTCAAAAGGCAACGTAGAGCGGTATAAGGCCAGACTTGTTGCTAAAGGGTTTATCCAAAAGGAGGGCATAGACTATACGGAAACCTTCTCTTTAGTATCCATGAAGGATTCCTTCCGGATAATCATGTCTTTAGTGGCACACTTAGATCTTGAGCTACATCAGATGGATGTCAAGACTGCGTTTTTAAACAGAGAACTCGACGAGACCATTTACATGGTTCAATCGCCTCGATTCGAGGTGAGAGATCCAAAAGGCATGGTTTGTCGACTAAAAAATCCATCTATGGGCTCAAACAAGCGTCTTGATAGTGGTACTTTAAATTCGCCAAAGTGGTTGTCTCCTTCGGTTTTGAGGCAACCCAAATTGACGAATGCGTGTATCACAAGTTTAGTGGGAGCAAGTTCATATTCATGACCTTTTACGTAGATGATATACTGCTTGCAACAAACGATGTAAACATGTTGAACGACACCAAAGCCTTTCTGAGAAAACATTTCGAGATGAAAGACCTTGGTGAAGCCTCATATGTGTTGGGAATTGAGATATGGAGAAATCGTACCCAAGGTATCTTAGGTCTCTCACAATAGGCATATGTCGAAAAGGTGTTGAAGTGGTATAGCATGGATAAGTATAAACCACTTAGTACCCCTGTGGCAAGAGGAGACAAATTCAGTTTGAAGCAATGTCCTCAAACAGAGTTTGAACGTTCACAAATGAGGAATACTCCCTATGCTTCGGTAGTAGGGAGTATAATGTATGTCAAGTATGTACACGGCCAGACTTGGCATTCATTACGGGAATGTTAGGTAGATATCTCTCTAATCTGGGTAAGGACACTGGACCGCAGCAAAGAGGGTGCTGATATACTTACAAGGAACGAAGCAACACGTACTGACGTATCGGAGATCTGATGAGTTAGAGATCACTGGATATACATATTCCGATTTCACTGGATACTAGGATAGCATGAAATCGACCTCGGGCTATCTGTTTACTTTAGCCGGAGGTGCGATCTCGTAGAAAAACGTGAAACATACCTTATTGGCGTCTTCCACTATGGAGGCGGAATTTGTAGCATCATTCCACGCATCCAATCAAGAGATATGGCTTCACAATTTTGTCATAGGGCTGCGGGTATTAGAGACTATCTCGTCTCCAATGAGGATTTACTGTGACAGTAAAGCTGCGATGCTGTATTCAAATAACAACCGGAGTTCATCTAAAGCGAAATATATAGAGATGAAGTATCTGGCTGTTAAAGAAAGAATTCAGAGTGGTCTGATCAGTATTGAGCATATCAGTACAGACTCCATGGTGGCCGACCCTTTGACTAAGGCCGTGGAACCGGTTGTATTCCACAAGCATGTTACCCGTATGAGTCTTAGTCTAGTTGAGGATGTTTTATCCTAGTGAGAGTGTGTGAGGTTTTTCTTGTGTTCAATAAAGTTTGTTTATTTCAGACAAACAATATAATGTACATTCCGGTTATATTAAATTTTTCTGCAGAAGTAATGTACATTAAGCAGTTACGGCATACATTCTGAATTCTATTGATCTCGCTAAAGTAGCGCTAAGTTGGAATTGATATGTATGATCACCTAGCATATTGATTCCACACTACATATCCATTTCAGTATCCATGTCATTCAGTGGAATGTTAGTATCATGATTTAAGAGGGACAAGTCACTAATTCAATGTGGTAGTGTGCGGCTTAAGTCTGCTAACATTTGTTGATGTACCGGAAAAGGAAAGACACGCTAAGGGACATACGGTATATGAGCTCAAAAGGGTGACATATAATCTTTAAGATACATACATAGTCGAAGTGGGAGATTGTTGGGATTAATTCGAGACACGTGTAATGCGCAGCACGTTGATAAAGTTTATACGAATTAATCATAAAGTGGAAGTTATGTATGATAATATTATATGTCACATATGTCACATAATAATATTAATTATTACGTAAAACATACACACATTAAGTGATCATCGGGTGCGTTCGTGGATGCATAGTATGGTCTAAAATAGAAACCCCGAATATGTAGATAGTCATATGGTCATAGACCGCGATTGATGGGCTCAAAGTGTTACGACCATAAAGTGTACGACATCTGGTCCCCGAGAGACGACAACCCACATGTGGCTAATAGATAATTATTAGTACAATAATTAAATATTTAATAATATTTAACAATAATATTTATTATTAAATATTAGATAATATTTAATAAAGAAAGATAAGGTTGAGTTTTAAATTTGAATTTAAATTTAAAATTAAATCTTAACCTATCAGATTCTTCCATCTCCCTCTATATAAAGGAGGAGGCTTCACCTCCTCACAGCGTCAAGAAAAACCAGCGGCCATATACAGTTGAGAGGGAGGGCGTGCCAAATTTTCTATAAAGCCCACACTGCCTAGCCTCTCCATCGGGTAAAGCAGTGAATTGTTGATTCCGTTCAAGAGGTGTATCAGCAATTGGTGGGAGGTCGTGAATCCTTGGATCACGCCAGATTCATCATCAGCCGGAGCAGTTGCAGCGTACGTGTTCAGATTAACAACAGCAATGGAGCAAGGTATATTTTCCGCATTTTGTTACTTTGTCCATTGATTCGATTAAACGGTCCTATTTAAGGATTTATTAAATTAAATCCTACGCCATAAACACAGGTGTTTGGCATATTTAGAAATTGGAAAAAGTTTGAATGAGACTTTTAGAAACTTCAACTTTAGTTTGACGAGTAATCATAATTATAAATTAAATTTGACTTTCAAATGCGTTACTTTTCGTCCATTGGATTTGAATTCCATTTTGCTTTCTCCTTCTTTGTTTAAAATTATAATTAAATTGACTTTAGGTACTTGTTATTTTGTATGATATGCCATCTCTTAAGCTACTTATAATATAGGATGAACGGGTATGGCATTTTAAAAGCCGATGAGCCCCTTTCCAACAAATATGACTTGCAGAAGTTAATTTTTAGCTATTAAAAAGGGTAAATTGCACCCAAATACATATTATTCTGTTGAATTTACTTTGAATTAAATTGCTATGCACTATAAATACTTACCGCTTTTCGAAAATTACCTTAAGTGCGATCAAGGTGTGTTTTATACTGTTGAAGCGAGACAAGTACATCGGAGAAGACGGTATACTCCGTTTTGGACTATACACCGAGATAACAGTGTCAAAGATACACATAAGGCTAAAAGATGATACTTTAAAAACACCGAAATTCGGCAATATAAATCACCTAAATACAATGTAGTAGACAAACACACTACATACCCATTCAGATTGCGATTGAAGTGCCATAGAACACTTTAAACATCAAAAATTTGAGCAATTCTTTTCTTTTGAGAAGCGTGTTCTCAGTTTGAGCAGTAGTGCATCTATGCTGCAACGCATCTAGTTGGTTCAGATTGGCAGAAAGGTCTCTGAAGGGGCTATTTATTTGTCTTGTAGGGGCTTGGACTTCATCTTCATGAAGCCTCCTCATTGCCTGGATATCAGCGACATATTTCCATAACTTGTGTGTTCATATTGATGAACCAAAAAATATCACCCGTTAGTCAACAACAGTCAACGGTAGGGTATGGACATAAAAACGTTAAGTCCCCTGGGTTGGCCCAGAGCTCGGCAGGATCATATACTGACGAACAATTCATCTCGGCCTAAAGACCACGTCTCGGCCTCAGTTCCATCTCAGCTATAGAGCAACTCGGTCAAAAGGCCATATCTTGGCCTTACTTCCGTCTCGGCCGGTGATCTCAGGTCACACTTGTAACGTCAGCTACGGACATTATAATAGGCCCACTTATGCTTCCCGAAGTCGGCCACTTATGTCTCAGCAAGTTGACCCCACGTCCTAAGTCATCTCGGGCACTTCTGAGTATTTCTGGAAGGTTTGGCCTCGGCTCTAGGAGTTTACCCTGGGTAATTCTACCAGGTGAAACTCCTAGCCAGGTGTCCCAAACTAGCTTACTCAGCTCAGAACCGAGCCACGTGGCGAGTATGCAAGAGCAAGAGTCATCCTTATGACCTCCTTGCCTGTCATGATTTCCGGATTCTGCCCATGCATTGGCCCAAGCCGCCATATAAAAGGCAGAAAACAGGAGAGAGAAACACAAGCAACAACTCACAAATTACAACTGTGATTCATCTTCTTCACGGTGAAAACTTTCAGGTTTATCAAAAAACCTTCTACTTAAGAGCCTTCATCCGTATATAAACCTCTCCATAAATGGCCTTAACTGACTTGACTGTCGGAGGGTATTACCCGGGGCCATAGATCCCAGGTCCTCTGACCTCGTTCCTTTGTGCAGGTCGGCCAACAGCCCACTAAAGACAATTGACGGAGAAATGACAACGTGACCCCAACATATTAATTATTACTTGGTGATAAATCTGACATCATCAAATTGGCGCTAGAGGAAGGGCCTGAACCTCCGTCAAATAAGTTTTCTTAAGTGCACTATTTAAGGTTTTAAGTCAGTTTTGATGGGAAAAGTACCACGTGAAGGGTTGGGGGAGTCCTCTAACCCTCATCGACGGAGAGATACTCATTCTGGTCAGCCTGGACAGGATTCCAGAGGTCCTGAACTGGGTTCGAAAAAAGCACCAGCGGTGACGGTGGATGAGCGAAATAAGGCCATGAAGTATGTGACTGAGAACTTAGAAGTGTTTGAGGCCGTGGTGCAGCGCCTCAAAGGAAAACGTCCTAAAGTTGAGGATATGGAGGAGGATCTCATCCCACTCCATGCCAGGGAGAAAACTCAGCAGCAATCCTCCCATGGTCCTCAAGACTTCATGACAGACGCTAGAAGGGGCAGTGGTGGAGCCCCAACTGTGGAGTCGGTGCCCTTGCCTAGGCAGCGCCTCGGCATCAGGCCCCGGTCGTTCAAAAGTGTGCATCAAGAGCTAGAAGATCGTCATAGGCCGAGGAGCCATCATGACGAGCCTAAACCGGAGTACATGAGAGTGATTCAAGAAAGTCCATTTTCTTGGGACATTGCGGAGTACTTGGCACCAGATAACTTCAAGGTGCCGAAGATAGACACTTATGATGGAACCTCTGATCCTACTGATCACCTCTTTCAATTTCAGACGGCCATGAGCTTGAAAAATATCCCCGATCCGCTGCGATGCAAAACGTTTCCCATGTATCTGCGGGGAAAGGACAGAAGGTGGTTCCAGGAGCTTCCACCACAATCAGTGGATTCCTTCAGACAATTGGCGCAGAAATTCAAGTCTCAATTTGTTTCTAGTGCGCCATTTATTAAAAATTCTTCACACCTGATGACCTTGAGACAGGGTCCTGAGGAATCAGTGTTGAAGTACATGCAGCGCTTTTCGGATGAATCACTGCAGGTTAGTGATCAAAATGAAGGAGTGAAAGCAGCTGCCTTCATTAATGGCCTTAGAGCAGGCCGCCTCTTCTCTCAGCTGGCTGAAGAGGGGCCCACAACGTTGAGGGAGTGCTTAGAAAAGGCCCATCAGTTTGCCCGAGGGGAAGAGGCAAACCGATTGAAAAAGGAGGCCGAGCAAAGTTCTCGGCGTGAAGCTTGGCCCAGTTCAAAGGGGGACCGACGAGATGAAAAACGCGATCGACGTAGTGCGTTTGATCGCTTAGGTGGCCGAGGTAAACGAGGCAGGGAAGGTCTGCCCTGTTAGCCTCTAAAGATAGAATTTTAGCTGTGATGGAAAGAGATGGATTGAGGACGGACCCTAAACCTCTGGCAGGTCCCAGAGATAAGAGGGATCCTAAGTTGTACTGTCGTTATCATCGGGATGTCAGCCATGACACAGAAGATTGTCGACAGTTAGCACAAGCGATTCGAAAATTGATTGAGCAGGGGCACCTAAAGCAATTCTATGATCCACGCTCACGTCTTCACAATCGCTTGGACTTTCGAAAAAGTTCTCAGAAGGATAAGTGCCAACCTGAGACTCCACCTCGGCGTCCCAGGTCGGACGATGATGAGGACCGAGGCCGACATGAAGCTGCAGTACAGCCTCAAGTCAATTCTGTAATATACACCATCGCAGGAGGGCCACCTCAGAAAAGCCAGGGGGATCCCAGTTCCTCAGGAACGTCATCTGGACCTCCCACTAAAAAGAGAAGGTTAACCCGGTAACTGGTCTACGGACCAGAAGACATTATTTCACTAGACTCCAATAATACGGGTCTAGTAATAGGTCTGTGTATACATTTAGCACCGGACAAAATTGTAGAAGTACGAAGAGTCTATGTAGATACTGGAAGTGTCGTAAATATCATGTATTATAATGTATACAAGCAATTGGGTTTGGCAGATTCCCAAATGACACCAGTGGATTCACCTTTGTTCGGATTCACTGGTATGCCAGTTCGGCCGGCTGGCATGATCACTCTCAGCGTTAGCTTTGGCAAGCCTCCCGCTTATCGCTGTTTGTGGATGGACTTTGTGGTAGTCAGAGAGAGGTCGGCGTACAATATCCTGCTAGGCCGACTAGCTTTGGTAGCTCTGGAAGCAGTAATATCCCCTTTGCATGTAAGCATGAAATTTTCTGCACCAAGTGGAGTGGTTACCTTACAAGGGGATATTCTTGTGGCTCAAAACTGTTACGCAGTTGCCACCCAGGGGGGTGGGGCCGTCCAACAGGTTGTTTTGGATGACCTCATTCCCCCAACTGAGGAGCGTTTGCACTCGGATGATGCGGTCCAAGAATTCGTCCTAGATCCAAGTCGGCCGGACAACACCATCAAGATTGGAACATGGATGCCAGCCGAGACGTTGGCTCAGCTTCAGGGTTTGTTGAGGGAGTTTGCGGAAATTTTTGCATGGACGGCAGAGGATATGCCTGGGATCCCAACTACCTTGGATGAACATCGGCTTAATGTGGACTCTCAGGTCAGACCCATTAAGCAGAAGAAGAGGAACTTTGCCCCTGAAAGGAATAAGGTAATAGTAGAGGAGGTCAAAAAACTCCTTGCAGTGAAGTTCATTGCAGAGGTCTTGTATCCAATATGGTTAGCCAACCATGTTGTGGTCCCCAAACCCGACAAGACCTGGAGAATGTGCGTTGATGATACCGACCTGAATGAAGCGTGCCCAAAAGATTGTTACCCTTTACCAAAAATTGATAGGCTGGTGGACTCTACTTTGGGGTATGAGGTTTTTGATTTTCTTGATGCCTTCAAGGGTTACCATCAGATCATGATGGCAAAAGAGGATCAAGAGAAGACCTCCTTTATAACAGAGTTGGGTACTTACTGTTATGTCAGCATGCCTTTTGGTCTTAAAAACGCAGGGGCTACTTACCAGCGGTTGGTCAACTCGCTGTTCCGAGATCAGATTGGCCGAGTTATGGAAGTACACATTGACGATATATTGATCAAGAGCAGGTCTCTTGATCAGTATATCTCGAATCTTCGGGAAGTGTTTGTCATCTTAAGCGACTCCCGTATGAGACTGAACCCAAAAAATGTACCTTTGGAGTGCGTACGGGAAAGTTTCTCGGATACATGGTTTCCAAGGAAGGAGTGCAGGCCAATCCGGCCAAGGTTGAAGCCTTAGAAAGTATGCACCCACCTTGGAACATCAAAGAGGTTCAGAGGTTGACAGGCAGAATTGCTGCCTTGAGCAGATTTCTTTCTAAGTCCGCTGAAAGATCACTTCCCTACTTCCAGATTTTGAAGAAACGAACTGCTTTCCTCTGGGATGACCAGTGCCAGAAAGCATTTGATGATTTGAAAGCACACTTGGCCAAGGTGCCAATGCTGACATCTCCTCTTCTTGGGGAGACTTTGTACATATACTTGTCAACCTGCCATGAGGCAGTAAGCGCAGTTCTGCTCAGGGAGCAGGATGCTGTACAGAGACCCATCTACTTTTGCTAGCAAGGTTCTGCATGGAGCCAAAGTACGTTACCCCAATGCCAAAAAAATAATCTTAGCACTGATAATGGCGGCAAGGAAATTCCGACCCTATCTCCAAGCTCATCCTATAATATGGTGACGGACCAGCCTTTGAAGCAAATTTTATCCCGGCCAGACACCTCTGGCCGAGCTGCTAAGTGGGCTATGGAGCTTGCTGAGTATGATATTGAGTATAAATCACGCACTTCCATCAAGGCTCAAGCTTTGGCAGACTTCTTGGCTGAAAGGATATCTGTTGAAGAAGACCATCCCCTAACACAAGGGTGGATCTTATACGTAGACGGATCTTCTTCAAAAGAGGAAAGTGGAGCAGGGCTCCTGATAATTAATCCAAATGAAGAAGAGATGGAATTTGCTCTGCGCTTTGATTTTGAAGCCACCAACAATGAGGCCGAGTATGAAGCTTTGATAGCCGGGCTAAGTCTTGCTCAAAAACTGGGGGCACAGCAAATAATTATCCGAAGTGACTCACAGCTCATAGTCTCACAAATCAATAGAGATTATGAAGTTAAAGAGGACAACATGAAGCGATACTTGGCCAAGGTTCAGCATTTGAAGGGAATGTTTGAGCACTTTATGGTGGAACATATCCCCAGGTCAGCAAATAAGCGGGCCGATGCACTATCTCGGTTGGCCTCATCCACCTTGGCCACAATAGGGAAAAAGATCGTTGTGGAGTTGGTAAAACATTGTGCTTTTGATGGTAATGAAGTCTTGCAACAAGACTACCGCAATACGTGGATGGATGAGATAGTCACCTACCTCCAGCATCAAACCCAGCCTAAGGATAAGTCTCAAGCTCGGCGTCTCCGCCTAAAGGCTTCCAGGTATGCACTCTTTAATGATCAGTTGTATAGAAAATCTTTTACACAGCCTTGGTTGCGTTGCGTACCTGAAGACGAGGGAGATTATATCCTCTGAGAATTGCACTTGGGAATATGTGGAAGCCATTCCGGCGCACGCTCTTTAGCTCGCAAGTGCTATTTAGCTGGTTATTACTGGCCTACCATTCGCAAAGATGCAGAAGAGCTAGTCAAAAAGTGCCAATCTTGTCAAGCTCATGCCCCGACCTCTCATTTGCTGAGCCATGAGTTGGCCGTTATTTCTAGTCCTTGGCCGTTTGTACAGTGGGGAATGGACTTAGTGGGGCCTTTGCCCCGAGCTCCCGGCTCGGTCAGATTTTTGCTGGTAGCAATTGACTACTTTACCAAATGGATAGAGGCTGAGCCACTAGCCACCATAACTGGGGCCCAAGTAAAAAAGTTCTTGTGGAAGAATATTATTTGCCGATTCGGCCTACCCCAGGTCTTGATCTCAGACAACGGAAGTCAGTTTGCCGAAGATCCTGTGAAGAGTTGGTGTCTTGATTTGCATATCAAGCAACGCTTCACCTCGGTAGCTCATCCTCAATCAAATGGCCAAGTAGAGCTTGCTAACAGGATCATTAAAGATGATCTTAAAAAGCGTCTGGATAAGGCAGGAACTAGTTGGGTGGATGAATTACCTAGCGTCCTATGGGCCTATCGGACTACGCCATCCACTTCAACCAAGGAAACTCCTTTTTCCTTAGTATACGGTACTGAAGCCCTTATTCCTGCAGAGGTCGGTTCTACATCAGCCCGGGTAGATCATTACTCTGCCTCAAGCAATGACCAGGAACTATGGCTAAACTTGGATGAACTTGAGGAAAAAAGAGACCGAGCTCACATCCGCATGGCACAGTACAAAAACTTAATCTTCCAATACTACAACTCTCGAGTACGTCCGAGATCTTTTCGAGTGGGAGACCCAGTGATGCGCAACAATGAAGTCAGCCATGCCATCCCGGCGGGAACTTTTTATCCTAAGTGGGAGGGTCCTTATCGAATAGTTGAAGTACATTCAGCTGGAGCCTACAAGTTACAGACTTTAGAAGGCCGAACTCTTCCTCGAACTTGGCATTCTTCTCACCTTCGGCTTTTACATCAATGATGTAATTGTAACTATCTTGTATCTCAACACGCTTTCTTTGGAGCATTTATCAAGAATCAAGTATTGTA
Source organism: Eustoma russellianum (assembly GCA_036186865.1). Lineage (NCBI taxonomy): Eukaryota > Viridiplantae > Streptophyta > Magnoliopsida > Gentianales > Gentianaceae > Eustoma > Eustoma russellianum. Next base: position 8,908,474 of record AP025044.1, on the reverse strand, counting down.
TCAGATGTCCAAGCAAATTTTGAGCACTATGGAAGGCTTGTACAAGACCTCGGCAGGTCCGAGGCAAAAGCCTGCTATAGGGTAAATCAAGACCTCGGCAGGTCCGAGGCAAAAGCCCGCTATAGGGTAAATCAAGACCTCGGCAGGTCCAAGGGAAAAGCCCGCTATAGGCTAAATCAAGACCTCGGAAGGTCCGAGGCAAAAGCCCGCTATAGGGTAAATTAAGACCTCGGCAGGTCCGAGGCAAAAGCCCGCCAAAGGATAAAATAAGACCTCGGCAGGACCGGGGCAAAATCCGTCAAAGGATAGAATAAAACCTCAGCAGGTCTGAGGTAAAAATTCACCAGAGGGAAGACTTGTACAAACAAGCTTTAAAAATCCTCTTAACATAAAGAGGCCGAGGTGAAACAGAACAAGGTACACATACCTTATTTGATCTAGCAAAACTAGATAAAGTTGCGTTAAAAGGCAATATTACAAATTCGAGACTTGGGATTACAACTATCGTCAAAGTCAGAGCCTAATTTAAACAGTGCAGAGTTCATTCTAAGTTTATCCATGAATTAGCTCAGCCCAAATAACAGGCTTACTTTATGACTTGGGGACTTAGTTTATTTTCAATGAAGTTGATCAAGTTTGACAAGACTGACATGGAAACTCAGCAACAATAAGTTTGAGGAATAAACTTGATGAAAATGCTGAAGACAAAAGAGAAACTGAGCCACAAAAGATAAATTTTTCATTGATAGAGAATTTGAAACAAAGTACAAATCGATGTCTGCTCAGCTAAAGATAAACAAAGAGAATCCTAAGCCTAATCATCTTCTTCCCTCAAGTCAGCTCCGTCTACAAATTTTTGAAACTGTTCTTCAAAGTCTTGGGAAGCATTAGGATTGTACAATTCAGCAAGGCGAGAATCCTCTTTGTTCAACTCTGGATAAACGGCTGAACAGACATCGATGGCTTCTCTTCGGCCGACCTCCATGGCTGAGCTCTGAAGAAGGATCATATTTTCTTCAAAAAACTTGGACTTTTTGAAGTCCACAAGTGTCTTGATCTCAGCTTCAGTCAGTTGATGGCGCAGTAAGCCTATTTGCTCTTCATCAGCTTTACTCTTTTGCGTCAGCTCAGCCAGTTGTTTCTTCAGAAATTCATTCTCGTTTAGAGTCTGAGTGGAGGTCAGCTCTAGATCTACCACTTTATTTTCCAACTCATCCACTTTGGAGTTGGAGGCGGCCAGCCTCACTTCAGCCTCTTCAGCCCTCCGCCGGAATTGGGAGATGTCAGCTCGCAGATTAGCGTTTTCATGGGCCAACTCAGCTCTCTTTAGCTCAGCTTCTTCAAGTTGTTTATTTTTAGTCTCGAGCTCCCCAAGAAACTCTCCACTGCGAGTCAGAATCTCTAACTCCTGGGCTCGGACCTGCAAAAGAAGCAGAGTTAGAAAAAGTTAAGTGATAAAAAGCAAACAAAGCACTCAAAGAAAGTTTTGCTTACCAAAGCAATGTTTGACTGGAAGGCATTTGTCAGCTCATCCCAGACAGTCGCCCTAAACTTTTGATGGTCCAAGGGCAAGACTGCCACCTTGTTTAGTTTTCGGGCTATGCTGGGGTCGAGAGCAGAATCCCCCTCTGAAAACCCAATAAGGATTGGGTCATGAACTTCACCCGGCTGAGGCAGGTTTTCCTCAGTCGGCTCAGCAACGATCATGTCCGAGGGATGAGATGGCCCCGGATCTCGGCTGCTGGAACCTTCACCCCTTTGTCTTTTCCTGGGGCAAAGGCTGGAGTCCTCATCAGCTTCTGCTGGAATCTCTGGCTCAGCAAGAGCTAGGGGTTGGATCTCAGCTTCAGGCTCATCATCCAGAACTTCAACTGGCAGAGCTGCAAAGAAACCAAACAGGTCAAAACACAAACAAGTCTCAACACTTAAAAAAATTTTTACAGTTGAAGATAGTGGTTACCTGACACAGGCTCTGCTGGCTCGGGCTCAGTAGAAGCAGCAGTTGGAACTGGGGGCAGAGCTGAAGTAGAAGCTCCCCCAGAACCAAGGGCAGCAATTCTTCTCTCCCTCCTGGCCCTCTTTCTGGCCGCTGCCTCAGCCATTTGACTGGAACGAGAAGAAGATCCGGCCATTGCACCTACATTAAAAATAAAACAGTTACACAATAAGAGAGGGGGGAAGGTTGTTAAAAAAATGCAACAATATCAACCTCGGACAATGAGCAATTGATCTGGAGAGAGTGGCAAATAGTTGTCACCAACAGCCGAGTGGTCCAGGTCGGCCGCTATCCAGATCTCCGAATCCACCTTCTGCCAGTCAATGACTATTGAAAGTGTTCGAATTCTGTCTGCCTCATCGCAGTAATCTTGGCTTGGCCTTGTGTTATCAGCTCTGCCAGATTTCCAGATGTTTCTGCTCGGCAGCTCAGATTTTTTGACATAAAAGAATTTTTCTTTCCATCTTTTGTTGGAAGAGGGAATATTAAGGGCAAAAGGAAAATTGGTGCTAGACGCTCGCTTGCTAAAATAATACCAGCTATGCGAGGTCCGACATGTGAAAAGGGCTCGGAAAATAGTAGCATTAAAAGGAAGTTCAGCAATTCTAAGGAAAAGAAGATAACAAAGAATAAGTTTAAGGCCGTTTGGTTGGATTTGAGGAAGCCTGAGTCCGTAAGCCCGCAGAATGCGGACAAGTGGCTCAGGAACAGGGAGGTTGAAACCTGACTTGAAGTAATCCTCATAGACTGCTTCATAATCCCTAGGGGGATCATAAGCAGTCTGACCAGGCAAGGGAAGGATTGGACTAAGCCGGTTTTTGTCAATTTTATAAAATTTACAAATCTTGTCCAAGCTGGCCTCGGGCAGGGTAGAGAGAGACTCTTGGACAAGGGAAGAGGATAGACCTCTTCGATGACCCCAGAAAACAAAGATGGGTCCCTCAGTGGGGCAGGGGGGGTTTAAAGATGCCGGAGCTGGAGCAATCCTTGTTTGCTCCGGCGAAGAACTGACCACGGTGATGGCTCTGCTGGACTGAGCGATATCACCGGTGGTTCAATGCAAATTGCTGATGGGAAGATCATCAGCAGAGGCGGATCTGACGGACAGCGGTAGAGAACCAGAGTTATTTCCACCGCTGGCGGCGTAAGAACCACCCTCAGAAAAATTTTGCAAATCGCGAGAAGGTGAAGACATAATGAAGAATTGAGGAAGAAGACTTACAGAAAACCTTAAGGAAAGGAGGAGGAAGGCAGAGCAAGGTCGGAGTCGACGGAGTTTGAAAAGATTGCCGGAGAAAGGAGCAGAACGCCGGAGTAAAATGCAAGAACAAATAAAAGGCTCAAGTGACCTTGGAAGGACCTATTTATAAGGTTTCATCTTGGCAACCCAAAGGTCATCTTGGTTTAATCGTCCTCGATTCCTGAAGCGGCCGAATTCAAAAAGCTGCGTAACTAATGCTTCGTACTCTGCGCAAACAGTAAATGTGCAGAACAAACCAATCAGAGGTAGACACGTACCAAAAAGGCGGTGTAATTATAACTCTAGTCAGTTCAGTCAGGTCAGCTCAGTCAAAAATACCATCAACGCTTCGTACTCTGTGCAGTCATTAAATATGCTGAGCAGTCCAATCCTGGGTTGACATGTCGGCAGTAAAAAGATGACTCGTTACGAATTCTGGATCGATTAGTCTGCCCTCTCAGGTCAGCTCGGCCAAACTAATCTGGGGGCAATTGATGAACCAAAAAATACCATCCGTTAGTCAACAACAGTCAACGGTAGGGTATGGACATAAAAACGTTAAGTCCCCTGGGTTGGCCCAGAGCTCGGCAGGATCATATACTGACGAACAATTCATCTCGGCCTAAAAGCCACGTCTCGGCCTCAGTTCCATCTCAGCTATAGAGCAACTCGGTCAAAAGGCCATATATTGGCCTTACTTCCGTCTCGGCCGGTGATCTCAGGTCACACTTGTAACGTCAGCTACGGACATCATAATAGGCCCACTTATGCTTCCCGAAGTCGGCCACTTACGTCTCAGCAAGTTGACCCCACGTCCTAAGTCATCTCGGGCACTTCTGAGTATTTCTAGAAGGTTTGGCCTCAGCTCTAGGAGTTTACCCTGGGTAATTTTACCAGGTGAAACTCCTAGCCAGGTGTCCCAAACTAGCTTACTCAGCTCAGAACCGAGCCACGTGGCGAGTATGCAAGAGCAAGAGTCATCCTTATGACCTCCTTGCCTGTCATGATTTCCGGATTTTGCCCATGCATTGGCCCAAGCCGCCATATAAAAGGCAGAAAACAGGAGAGAGAAAGACAAGCAACAACTCACAAATTACAACTGTGATTCATCTTCCTCACGGTGAAAACTTTCAGATTTATCAGAAAACCTTCTACTTAAGAGCCTTCATCCGTATATAAACCTCTCCATAAATGTCCTTAACTGACTTGACCGCCGGAGGGTATTACCCGGGGCCATAGATCCCGGGTCCTCTGACCTCGTTCCTTTGTGCAGGTCAGCCAACAGCCCACTAAAGACAATTGACGGAGAAGTGACGACGTGACCCCAACATATTAATTATTACTTGGTGACAAATCTGACATCATCACATATTTTTAGGCGTAGGTTTTAAATTATCACCTATAGTTTTTCAATAATCTGATCAAGTGTTGAATCCATTTCGTTTGAGGAAGGTTTGAGGTTAGAAGGTGGTGTTTAGGAAAGTGTTGAAAGAAACTAGATAATGGTAATTGTCGAGAACACAAGGTAGGCTGTAGCGCCCCGTTCCAAACCATAGGGTCAGAACCGGTACGCTCGTCGTATTCTGTTAAGGGATATACAAACGTCTGTACGAATCTCTATATTTATCAAAACGACACAGTATTCGATTGCGGAAGCAAAATAAATCAACTCAAAAATCCTAAATCGAAAGTAAAATCCATAAACCATAATAGTCAAAATAAAGTCAAAAATTCCCTAAACGACAACGTATCATATATAAATATGAAATCTCTAAGCTACGTCCTCCAATGAAATAATAATAAAATAAAACGTCTCTATTTCTCGATCCTCAGTCATCCTCATCCTCTAAGCGTCCCAATGAGCCCACTCAGAATCCTCTCCAACCCATATATAGTCGTACCCTGAATTGTCTGCAAGAGAAATATAATGAACGGTGTGAGTGACACAAAAACGTCACTCAGTAGGTACCCTGCCCGCATCGGCCCTGTGAGATCATACACGCTAGGACATTAGTGAAATACTTATAAATACGATAATACGAAAATAGAATGTCCATGTTTTCACAAATACGTATAACTGTAAAAACATCTCGAGACAATCAAACACATAATCATGTGAAATGAGCGTGAAAGGCAATGTCACATACATGATGTATGATATGCCTACATTCTCAGAAACATGCATCTTATCGTGCAATGCATGCTTCCGGGACCTAACAGAGTTGCGACTTCCGAAGCACATAATATAACAGAGATGCGACTTACGGCTCGCATAACCTAAAAAGAGATGTTTCTGGTACGTCTGAACCTACTAGTGAGACGTTTTCGGTATGCCTTGACCAACAGAGAGACGTTTATGCCACGCCTAACCTAGCAGAGAAACGTTTACGGCACGCCTAACTAAATACTATGTCGTGATACATGAATGCACAGAAATCACATACACAATCTTTCCTTTATTTTCCTTTCCTTTTTTCTTTTCCTTTTTCTTTTCTTTTCCTTTTTCCTTTTTTATTTTTCCTTTTCTTTTCTTTTTCTTTTCCTTTTTCTCTTCCGCTTTTGCTCCTTTCTTCCCTCAGTTTCTGTCCCCCTTCGATTTCCCCCTTCTCAGATTCTGTTGCAACCAAACCACCCCCCACCCTCAGCCTGGCCCCACTCCATCTCCTCCCTCCCCTTTGCCCCCACTCCACCCCTCTCTCTCCCCGCCCCTCCCCCCTCACTCCCCTTCGCCCCTCCCTCACTCCACCCCTCTCCCTCAGCTCCCTCTCCTCACACACACCCGCACACGCCGCGGCGCCATGTGGACCACGCACCAATCACCAGCGACCACGCGCTCCCGCAGCCCCTTAAATCCCCCCAAAATGCTTCATTTTCACATACATATCTGTAAAAATGAAATCTTTGTCATAATCATCATACAAAATTTACTCATGTATACGTATACACATACGGTCAACATACCCCCACATATGGATATACGGTGCATCATATACATATATAATCAGATAAAAAGAGAACTATGCAATCACAAATACTTATGCACAATCTCATTTTCATATAGAAATTAAAGGTTATACGGTTTATATTCAAAGGATATTAAGGGGGCACCTACTTGACAATTAACGGTAATTCACTACGCGGTTGAAAGGCCTGATCGAGGCGGGAGGTGCTTCTCCTAGCCGGCGGCTTTGGTTTGAAGCAAGAAGACGTTTTTTTTCTGTAAAGGGGCTGCTGATTTGCTTTGTGGGGAGGGAGGAGGAATCAACCTAATTAAATAGAATTTTGATTAGGGTTTAGGGAAAATTTCCTAATCAAATTAGGTTTAATAATTAATTAGCCTAATTACCATTTTTACCTTATTAAAAAATATAACATTCTCCCCTCCTTACAAAAAGTTTCGTCCTCGAAACTGGCGTACCTAAGTCGAAGAGTCGAGGACACATCTCTCTTATCTGATCTTCGAGCTCCCATGTGGCTTTCTTCTCGGTGTGATTACTCCATTGGACCTTGACACATAGAATGACTCGATTTCTTAGAACTTGTTCCCTGCGATCCACGATCCTTATAGGAACCTCTTCGTAAGTCGTATCACTTCTCGCTCTCAAAGGTCGGACCTCCAAAATATTGCTAGGATCAGGAACATATCTTCTTAGTTTCAACACGTGGAATACGTTGTGCACTTGCAACAACGTTGGAGGCAAAGCAAGTCGATAAGCCAGAGTTCCAATCTTTTCAAGCACTTCGAGGCGACCCACATAACGAGGGCTTAACCTACCCTTTTCTCCAAATCTCATCACCCTTTTCGTAGGTGGGACTCTGAGATACACCTTCTCTCCCATCTCAATCTCCAAGGGTCGTCTCCTCAAATCAGTCCAACTCGTACTCTGGTCTTAGGCCACTTTCAGTCTCTGATGAATCACCTTGATCTTTTCCAACGTCTGCTCGACCAATTCCGGTCCAGTAATGGCTCTCTCGCCAACTTCATCCCAATACAGTGGTGATCTAGACTTGCGTCTATATAGAGCCACAAAGGGTGCCATCCTAATAGCACTGTGACTGTTATTATATGAAAACTCGATTAGCTTCACCATGCCATCCCAGTTTCACTTGAAATCCAATGCACATGCTCGCACATATCCTCGAGCGTCTGTATTGTCATCTCGGATTGACCATCGGTGTAGCGCTCCGCTCCCGAACCCTAGCATCGAGAACGACGCACCCGCCGTAGCCTACTATGAGAACTACAAGGCGTCGATCAAACTTCTTTACACGTCGGAAATGACGTATAAATTTTTTTCGCGGAAACGATAATAAAATAAACATCTTCACTAAATTAAATCCATCGAAATTAAAACCAATACCAAAGCTGTCGATACTTGCAACATCAAGTACGAAATACTGAAATAGTCTGAATATATATAAAGAGTCTAAGTGGAAGGAGACTTCTAACTATCCCACTGGAAGCAACCGATTACACGATCCCGTCTCACTCTTCCCAGCTCGCACGATCAGACCCATCCTCTATGAAAAGATACTCAAAGTCCTGCTCACCTGTGGAGGGGAGGTAGGGGGTGAGTGATGGGAGTCACTCGTAGGTTACCCGTCTCTCCCGAAAAGGGACTGTCACATACTGAGTCGGGTAACACATAAAGCACATAAAGCATGGTGCAGGTAAATAAAGCAATGAAGCATAACCAAATAAATAATAAAGCAAATAAAACATAAATAAGGAAATAACACATACCCGACCCGATCCGTATCCCAAAACGTAGCGCTGAAACAACTCAATAACAAGGACAACGATAATCAACAATAACAATGCAATGCGCAACATCATGATGCATGCCCTTCTATCTACGTGTCACACGCAGTCATTTAATATCGCACGCTATGCTCTTTCTTTTCCATGATATGCTATGCATGTCCCTGGTCCTATTAGGTGAAGGTAACCATTATTACTAACACCCATCACATGCCTCGTCAGGCCACATGGCTCATAGGCCAAATGCAATGCTCGTGCCATGAATGCGTCACACTTGCACACTTCCGGTTATCCTTTGTTGCATGCTCCGTTCTATGTTGCGTATTACCTATATTGCGTAGTTACCCTATGTTGCGTGGGGTTCATTACTGTATTTTATCTTCTACCGTTATTTTATCTTTCTAGACTTTATTTTAGGTTTCTGCACTTTATTTTATATTTCCTAGGCTTTCACATACTTTAATCTTATTTTAAGTATTTTTATTTTCCCCTACTATTTTTTTCTTCTATTTTAATTTATTTACTAGGTTTAAAGCATTTTAATATTAAATAAATAAATTATATATAAAAAATTTTTTAGTACACGTAACTTCAACAATGACCATACATTCATTTAAGTATATTCCAACAATTTATATAAGATTATTTTCATAGCAAATAGTGACAAACATCAATTATATTTATATATATATATATACAAATATGACCAAAACAGATTGCAACTTTTGTATACATATATATAAGTTTAATCTTATACTATACTGTTTATTTTTTTTGTCCAAAACAGTTTCGGATATCATATACATAGGTTAAATACTAATTAGTATATGCATATATATTTACACAGTTGCATTTCCTAAACTTCAAACAGTATATAACAATAGTTAAAACAATTTCGACGGTAATTAAACTTAAAAAATATAGTTCAAGTATCTAAACACAATATATTCATACAATGCTAAGAAGTGTGACCAGATTATACACATACTTATATATATAATTCAAATAAACTATTAAATATACGTATATAAATATACACACGTTTAAAACAGTAAGTAGAAGAATATGGATATAATTGCTATAAATGTGATCACTTATTACTTCCTTTATGTGCTTCAGACATGCATCCAACTACACATACCCCACATATATATGTACACATCCAACTACACACATATCAAAACATAAAGAATTCGAGGTAAACATATGAGGAATAAACATACAGTAATAAACAAATAATCCCAATACAGAATGCGAGGGAATCCAAAGCAATCCAACAGAGGAGAAGGTAACCTACCTCTTATTCGAAGATTTCTCTATACACAGTGTTGGATTTGATGCGGGTTGGCTAGCTTCTCTTCCTATCTCTCTTTCTTCCTTCTCTCTGCCTCCTCACACTTGCACTTTTTTTTAAGTGTTGTTGTTGCAGCCGATGGCTGCTTGGCAATTGGGCAGGGGATTTAATTAGGGGAAGGCAAGATCAAGGGGGTGGGCGGTTTTGGTGAGATGGGGAAGTGGGGAAACGGTTTGAGGGAATTTGGGGAGGTGGGTAGTTTATTAGGATAATTATTATCCTTTTTTTAAATTTATCCTAAATAAGTCAATTAATTTAATTAATTGCTTTGACTCTTTTCTTTCTTTCTTTTTTAATTGTCGGTTACTACATCCTATCCCCCTTACAAAAAGTTTCGACCTCGAAACTTGCATACCTTAATCAAAGAGGTGCGGATAGCGCTCGCGTATCTGCTCCTCGAGCTCCCAGGTCGCTTCACGCTCTGTATGATTAGACCACTGAACCTTGACGTACGGAATCACCCTGCGTCTAAGCACCTGATCCTTCCGGTCAACTATTCTGACTAGAGTCTCCTCGTACGTAGTCGTGCCTCAAGTACGTGACTCGGGTCTGGAACATACTTGCGCAACTGCGAGACATGAAAGACATTGTGAACCTGCGTCAATGTCGGAGGTAGAGCAAGTCTGTAGGCTAATAGCCGATTCTCTCAAGTACCTCGTACGGACCAATGTAGCGAGGATTTAGCTTACCCTTTTCTCCGAATCTCATCACACCCTTGGTCGGAGACACTTTCAAGTAAACCTTCTCTCCTACAGCAAACTCCAGAGGTCGTCGCTTCGTATCAGCTCAACTCTTATTCCGATCCTGCGCTGCCTTGAGCCTATCCCGAATGACTTTGATCTTTTCTCGAGTCTGTTCCACCAAATCAGGCCCTGCGATAGTCCTCTCACCAACTTCATCCCAATAAACTGGTGATATGCACTTACGCCCATATAATGCCTCAAATGGAGCCATTCTGATCGCGCTGTGATAACTGTTGTTGTAGGAGAACTCTATCAATTTCACCATTCCGTCCCAGTTCCCCTTGAAATCTAAAGCACAAGCTCTCAGCATATCTTCCAAAGTTTGTATAGTCCTCTCTGTCTGGCCGTCAGTCTGAGGATGAAATGTCGTACTCAATCGCAACTCGGTCCCCATAACCCTCTGATAGGCTGTCCAGAATCTCGATGTAAACCTTGGATCTCGATCAGATATAATGCTTACTGGTACACCATGCAAACTGACCAGATTATCAACATACAATGTCACCAATTTCTCCATCGTGGCCTCGCTAGACACTGGCAGAAAGTGGGCAGACTTGGTCAACCGGTCGACTATCACCTATATAACATCATTGCCGCTTCTCGTCTCAGGGAGCCCTGCAACAAAATCCATCATGATATGCTCCCACTTCCATTCTGGTACATCTAATGGCAACAAAAGACCTTCAGGCCGCTGATGCTCGGCCTTTACCTGCTGGCACACAAGGCATCTCTCAACAAACTCTGCAATATGCCTCTTCATACCACTCCACCAATAGTTCTTCTTCAGATTGTTGTACATCTTTGTAGAGCCAGGATGAATCGACATCTTAGAATGGTGCGCCTCTTTCAACACTTCTTTTCTCAAGTCATCCTCGTCGGGTACACATAGTCTCCCCTGATACCATAGACTACCATCATTGTGTATCTGAAACCCGTCGACTTGGCTCGTCATCATCTTCTCTCGGATCTCTCTGAGTATCGTATCCTCCTTCTGAGCCTCCTTGATCCGCTCAATCAGTGAAGGTGTGATAATCAATGCCGCCAGAACATTCGCCGTGGAATCTACCTTATCAAGACCAAACTCAGCCATTTCCCTCTCCAACGGTGTCTGTTGGGCGTGACCTGACTTTCTGCTCAGTGCATCGGCAACTCTGTTGGCCTTTCCCGGATGGTAGCTAATAGTCAAATCATAGTCTTTCAACAACTCTAACCACCTCCTCTGACGCATATTCAGCTCCTTTTGGGTAAACAGATACTTCAGACTCTTATGGTCGGTGAATACTTCGCATTTCTCTCCGTACAAATAATTCCGCCAAACCTTAAGTGCAAAGACCACCGCAGCTAACTCGAGATCATGAGTCAGATAGTTCTGCTCGTAGGGTTTCAGCTGTCGTGAGGCATAAGCGATAACTCTGCCTCCTTGCATCAGAACGCACCCTGAAACGGAGGAATTAGACCACTATCGAAACACATATAAGTTTAATTAAAAACTATTTATATGTACCTAGTCCACTCTTGGACGCATCGCTGTAGATGACGAATTCTTCAGAACAGGAGGGCTGCGCCAAAACAGGGGCAGTGGTCAACCTTTTATTCAATTCTGTGAAGCTCCTTTCACAGTCCGCTGTCCACTCAAACTTTGTCTTTTTCTGCGTAAGTCTGCTTAGGGGTGCCGCTATGGTAGAGAAGCCCTCGACGAACTTCCTGTAATAGCCTGCTAACCCAAGAAAACTTCTCACCTCCGTCACATTGGTCGGCTTGGGCCACTCTGTGATCGCCTCTATCTTCTTTGGGTCCACTGAGATTCCTTCTCCTGAAACGACGTGACCCAAGAAAGCCACGCTCTTCAAGCAAAATTCACACTTACTGAATTTGGCATATAACTTTTTCTGCCGCAGAATCTCCAAGACTTCTCTCAAGTGCTTCGCATGCACCTCCTCGTCCGGTGAGTAGACTAGAATATCATCGATGAACACCACCACGAACTTGTCCAGCTGCTCCCTGAACACCGTGTTCATCAGATCCATGAAAGCGGCCGGTGCATTAGTCAATCCAAACGGCATCACTAAAAACTTGTAGTTGCCATATCGGGTGCGAAAAG
>AP025044.1:8883936-8896268 GCA_036186865.1 Eustoma russellianum | reverse complement strand
TAGTCTTAGCCACATCTTCTGCCTTGACCCTCAACTGATGATATCCGAATCGAAGATCAATCTTGGAGAACACCTTTGCACACTGTATAGATGTTATACGGCGCGATTAAAACTGAAATTCGTATTTCAAACCAGTGTTGTAAATAAAACTTACCTTCAGTTGATCGAATAGGTCATCGATCCGAGGTAGAGGATACTTGTTCTTGACAGTGATTTTGTTGATCTCTCGATAATCAATGCACAAGTGCATGCTCCCATCTTTCTTCTTGACAAACAGAACTTGAGCTCCCCATGGCGATACGTTTGGACGAATGAACTTGCGATCCAATAACTCCTGTAGCTGCTCTTTCAGTTCTTTAAGTTCTGCTGGAGCCATACGATAAGGTGCTTTCGAAATGGGTTCAGCTCCAGGAATCAGATTAATCTCGAACTCCACTTCTCGACTAGGCGGTAATCCAGGCAATTCTTCCGGAAAGACATCTTTGAACTCATTCACCACTGGAATCATCTCGAGAGATGGCGCCTGCTGTTCTGCCCCTAACACGTAAACCAAGAAACCCTCGCCACCTTTTCTCAACACCTGGTGAGCTTGCATCGCGGTCAAGTACCTCTGCTTGGGCATCCAGTTTAGTATTCCCCTGCAAAACAATCTCTTGCATGTTCGGACCTTTGATGCTCACCTGTTTCTGCCGACAGTCGATGGCAGCATGGTACTTCGTCAGAAAATCTATGCCCAGAATGACGTCGAAGTCCTTTATCTGTATCGGGATCAGCGTTGCTGTAAACTCCTGAGAATCAATCTCCAACTTGCATCCTCTATACTGCTGATGAGACACGATCACCTGTTCGCCTGCCGTCTGAACTCTATAGGGTGTTTCAAGCCAGTCAGGTAGAGTATCTAGGTTCTTAACGAACCTCCTAGCGATGAAAGAGTGGCTGGCGTCACCGTCGAATAGAACATTGGCGGGTACCTTATTAATCAATATCGCACCTAACATTTTCCAAGTTAATTACACGATAAAAGTTATTTACAGACAAATGTTTTAATTAAAAGGGACGAATTTAACTATGCGTAATTAAAGGTACCTGTCACCACATCACCAGCTCTCTCGACATCGGTATCTGTCATCACGTGCACACGTGCATTCGTCTTTGGTCGTCCTCTCTGCTGATCCCCCTGTGGCTGCGGCTGCTGCTGATGCTCTGGACAATCCCTAGCGTAATGCCTTGTCTTGCCGCATCGAAAACAGAGATTCGTCTTCTTCCAACACTCGCCCGGGTGGGCACGCCCACAGTGAGTGCATGGCAGTGCTGGTCCCTTGTCCCTCGATGGTTGTTGCTGACCAAACGGCTGACGCCGGGGCACCTTCACCCAGCGCCCAGATCTCCCCGAACTGGAATCCTCACGGGGCCTCTTGCCCCTCTCATCGGCCGCAACTCTCGCTAAGTCATCCTCCACCTCACGGCACACCTCCAGAAGATCCTCATAAGTCCTCGGTCTCGTGTATACAATCTCAGTCTCAACGCGAGAGTTTAACCCGGTCTTAAACTTCAGCATCTTGGCCCTTTCATTTTCCATAATAGATGGCATGTACCTACCCAATGCATGAAAACGCTCCGTGTACTGGGCCACTCTCATAGAACCCTGTGTCAGCGTCTGGAACTCGATCATCCTCTTCTGAATCACACTGTCTGGAATATAGAACTTCTGAAATTCCTCTCTGAACTGGGTCCATGTCACCGGTGCGGTGAGGCGGATCTGTACACTATGCCACCACTGCTCAGCCTCCCCCACAAGGAAGGACGCAACAATACATTTTTCAATCAGATCTCTGCCTCCTCTGAACAGGAAGTCCCTCGAAACATCGGAACGCGGGATGCCTGCATCTCCCGGTAGTATAATCATAAGCCAGTGGGGGTGGCGGCGGCGGCGGTACCTGCTGCTGATTAATGTGCTGATGATGTTGTGCCACAATGTTGGCCAGAGTGGTCATGGCGTCAGTCAATGCTTGGGTCCCCTGACTTTGGTCATCAACTCCGTTCCCTCCGTTTCCCTGTGGATCACGTCTGGGTGGCATCTTTCCTGTGAATTTTTTTTTACACCGATACAAACGATTCGTTAGTCCAGAAAAAAAATTTGAGGGTAATTTAGGGAATTTAGTCGTTTATGGAAATTCGCTCTAAAGTATAGGGGTAGAAAGGTAAATTAGTAAATAAAACGATCGCTCACTCTCGCACCCCTTAACCCGATCATGACTTAGGTCTAAGATCATCACTTAACCCTATTTTGCTATTTAAGGGTAAGATTGTCGTATTAGGAAAAGATCGAAGCTTATGTCTAGGTTATCTAGTTAATCCTGCGTTTCCGAGGCGGATCTGGAGCCTCGGCTCTGATACCACCTGTAGCGCGCCGCTCCCGAACCCTAGCATCGAGAACGACGCACCCGCCGTAGCCTACTATGAGAACTACAAGGCGTCGATCAAACTTCTTTACACGTCGGAAATGACGTATAAATTTTTTTCGCGGAAACGATAATAAAATAAACATCTTCACTAAATTAAATCCATCGAAATTAAAACCAATACCAAAGCTGTCGATACTTGCTACATCAAGTATGAAATACTGAAATAGTCTGAATACATATAAAGAGTCTAAGTGGAAGGAGACTTCTAACTATCCCACTGGAAGCAACCGATTACACGATCCTGTCTCACTCTTCCCAGCTCGCACGATCAGACCCATCCTCTATGAAAAGATACTCAAAGTCCTGCTCACCTGTGGAGGGGAGGTAGGGGGTGAGTGATGGGAGTCACTCGTAGGTTACCCGTCTCTCCCGAAAAGGGACTGTCACATACTGAGTCGGGTAACACATAAAGCACATAAAGCATGGTGCAGGTAAATAAAGCAATGAAGCATAACCAAATAAATAATAAAGCAAATAAAACATAAATAAGGAAATAACACATACCCGACCCGATCCGTATCCCAAAACGTAGCGCTGAAACAACTCAATAACAAGGACAACGATAACCAACAATAACAATGCAATGCGCAACATCATGATGCATGCCCTTCTATCTACGTGTCACACGCAGTCATTTAATATCGCACGCTATGCTCTTTCTTTTCCATGATATGCTATTCATGTCCCGGGTACTATTAGGTGAAGGTAACCATTATTACCAACACCCATCACACGCCTCGTCAGGCCACACGGCTCATAGGCCAAATACAATGCTCGTGCCATGAATGCGTCACACTTGCACACTTCCGGTTATCCTATGTTGCCTGCTCCGTTCTATGTTGCGTATTACCTATATTGCGTAGTTACCCTATGTTGCTTGGGGTTCATTACTGTATTTTATCTTCTACCGTTATTTTATCTTTCTAGACTTTATTTTAGGTTTCTACACTTTATTTTATATTTCCTAGGCTTTCACATACTTTAATCTTATTTTAAGTATTTTTATTTTCCCCTACTATTTTTTTCTATTTTAATTTATATACTCGGTTTAAAGCATTTTAATATTAAATAAATAAATTATATATAAATTTTTTTTCTAGTACACGTAACTTCAGTAATGACCATACATTCATTTAAGTATATTCCAACAATTTATATAAGATTATTTTCATAGCAAATAGTGACAAACATCAATTATATTTATATATATATACAAATATGACCAAAACAGATTGCAACTTTTGTATACATATATATAAGTTGTAATCTTATACTATACTGTTTTTTTTTGTCCAAAACAGTTTCGGATATCATATACATAGGTTAAATACTAATTAGTATATGCATATATATTTACACAGTTGCATTTCCTAAACTTCAAACAGTATATAACAATACTTAAAACAATTCCGACGATAATTAAACTTAAAAAATATAGTTCGAGTATCTAAGCAGAATACATTCATACAATGCTAAGAAGTGTGACCAGATTATACACATACTTATATATATAATTCAAATAAACTATTAAATATATGTATATAAATATACACACGTTTAAAACAGTAAGTAGAAGAATATGGATATAATTGCTATAAACGTGATCACTTATTACTTCCTTTATGTGCTTCAGACATGCATCTCCAGAAAAAGAAAAATTAACAGTTAATGCCTAGGATTAAACATTATTCTAGGAAATGGTAAACATATATATATAAATTATTCTGAATGTAATATATATATACTCAACCAAATCGTACAGATTATATGCAGGCCAAAGAATTCGGCCAGCATTTCTTTTTAACTATATCATGACACACAGTACACCTTTACATACCACAAATTGCATACACAGTACTTAGCCAAAACAGAAATTCACATACCTCACATATATATGTACACATCCAACTACACACATATCAAAACATAAAGAATTCGAGGTAAACATATGAGGAATAAACATACAGTAATAAACAAATAATCCCAATACAGAATGCGAGAGAATCCAAAGCAATCCGACAGAGGGGAAGGTAACCTACCTCTTATTCGAAGAATTCTCTATACACAGTGTTGGATTTGATGCGGGTTGGCTAGCTTCTCTTCCTATCTCTCTTTCTTCCTTCTCTCTGCCTCCTCACACTTGCATTTTTTTTAAGTGTTGTTGTTGCAGCCGATGGCTGCTTGGCAATTGGGGAGGGGATTTAATTAGGGGAAGGCAAGATCAAGGGGGTGGGCGGTTTTGGTGAGATGGGGAAGTGGGGAAATGGTTTGAGGGAATTTGGGGAGGTGGGTAGTTTATTAGGATAATTATTATCCTTTTTTTTAAATTTATCCTAAATAAGTCAATTAATTTAATTAATTGCTTTGACTCTTTTCTTTCTTTTTTTAATTGTCGGTTACTACAATCGGTCTAGAGATGAAATGTTGTACTTAGTCTCAACTCGGTACCCATAGCTTTCTGACAAGCGTTCCAGAATTGCGATGTAAATCTCGGGTCACAATCAGATATTATACTCACAGGAACACCATGTAAGCTCACTATATAATCCACATACAAGGCCGCCAACTTTTCCAAGGGCATCTCCATCGATATCGAAAGAAAATGTGCAGACTTAGTGAAACGATCGACGATAACCCAGATGGCATCATTGTTATTTCTTGTCGTAGGAAGACCAACCACGAAATCCATGGTAACATGCTCCCACTTCCACGTGGGGATCTCTAACGGTATCATTAGACCTCTGGGTCATTGATGTTCCGCTTTTACCTATTGACACATCAAACATCTCTGTATGAACTCTACGATGTGTCTTTTCTTACCACTACACCAATAGTTCCTTTTCAAGTGGTTATACATCTTGGTGGCTCCCGGATGGATAGACAAACTTGTATTATGGGCTTCCTTTAGCACCTCTCTTCTAATATCCAAATTATCGGGCACACATAATCTTCCGTGGAACCAAAGACTCTCATCTCCCAATACCTGAAATCCTTCAACTTGTCCAGTAGACAACATCTACTTGATATTACATAAGACCTCATTATCAGCCTACGCTTCTTTAATTTTCTCAACCCGTGCTGGCGTAATGGTCAGGGTGGCCAGAACATTTGCTGTGGAGTCAACAATATCCAAGTCAAACTCTGTGATCTCTCTTTCCAACGGGGTCTGCCAGGTGTGGCTTTGATTTCCTGCTCAGTGCATCAGCCACTCGATTAGCCTTGCCCGGATGATAACTGATCGTGAGATATTAGTCCTTGATCAGCTCCAACCAACGATGCTGCCTCATATTAAGTTCCTTCTGAGTGAACAAGTACTCCAGGATTTTATGGTCCGTGAATACTTTGCATTTCTCTCCATCAAGGTAATGTCCCCAATTCTTCAAAGCAAACACTACTGCAGCTAACTCTAAGTCATGGATCAGATAATCTGTTCATATGGCTTCAACTGTCTCGATGCATAAGCTATAACTCTTTCCTCTTGCATTAGCACACAACCCAGACCATTCTTGGAAGCATCATTGTATACCACAAATTCTCCTTCCTCGGAAGATTGTGCTAGCACGAGTGCTGTCGTCAACCTCTTCTTTAACTCGGAAAACTCTTCTCACATTCATAGGTCCACTCAAATTTCGTTTTGTTTTGAGTCAGACGGCTCAAAGGCACAGCAATAGTCGAGAAACCCTCCACGAACTTTCTATAATAACCAGCCAACCTTAGAATCTCCGTACCTCAGTAACATTTGTTGGTCTCGGCCACTCAGTAATCGCTTCAATCTTCTTGGTGTCCACTGATATACCTTCCTCATACAACACATGACCCAAGAAGGATACACTTTGTAGCCAAAACTCGCATGTACTATATTTCGCGAAAAGCTTCTTCTGTCTCAATATCCCCAAAATGGTCCTCAGATGCATCTCATGTGTTGCTTCATCTGGCGAGTATACCAAGATATCATCGATGAATACCACCATAAAGTTATCCAATTGATCTCTGAACGTGGTATTCATCATATCCATAAATGTTGTATGGGAATTACTGAGTGCAAAGGACATCACCAGAAACTCATAATGTTCATATCTTGTTCAGAAGGCTGTCTTCACAATATCGTCGGCCTTGATCCTCAGTTAATGATATCTTGACCTGAGATCGATCTTTGAGAATACCCTCACACCCTAAATGAATACAAAGAAAATTTTCAGTTCATAATAAAAGGTAATTCAAGTTCTCTTGAAATAACTCGTACCTTTAATTGGTCGAAAAGGTCCTCAATTCTCAGAAGAAGGTACTTGTTCTTTATGGTGATTTTGTTTAATTCTCGGTAGTCGATGCACATGCGCATACTACCATCCTTCTTTTTCACAAATAGAACAGGCGCATCCCGTGGGTAAGCACTGGGTCGGATGAACTTTCGGTCTAGTAGCTCTTGCAGTTGTTCCTTGAGTTCCTTCAATTCAGCGAGGGCCATACGATAAGGAGCTTTAGATATGAGTTCTGCCCCTGGTACCAGCTTAATCTCAAACTCTATCTCACGGTTGGGCGGTAAACCTGACAGCTCATCAGGGAAGATGTTTTGGAACTCTTTCACCACTGGTATTTCGTCAGTAGAAGGTACTCCGACACTGGGATTTACAACATAAAAAAGAAAACCTTCTCTACCCTTTCGTAGAGCCTTATATGCCTGAGCCGTTGTTAGGTAGATCTTCTGTGGCGCCTTCTTGAACTTAGAAATACCTTGGAAAATAAGTTCCTTCCTAACTGGATCCTTGATAGTAACTTGCTTTTGGCGACAATCGATGTTGGCGTGATAACGAGCCAACCAATCCAACTCAAGAATTATATCAAAGTCGCTTATCTAGATAGGTATAAGAGTCGCGTCAAATATATGATCTTCCATCTCCAATTCGCAAGCCTTGTATTGGTGATATGAAACAATTACTTGATCTTCGGCAGCTAACACCCAATAAGGAGTCTCTAATCGTTCATGACATTTATTAAGATTCTTCAAAAACTTAGCGACGAATGAATGGCTTGCGCCACTATCAAATAATACATTCACCGGGACTTTGTTTGCAAGGATTACACCTAAGGTTCACAGGGTTAATACTAGTATAACATATATGCATATCAAATCGGCAGGTAAAAAGAAAGACACAATGAAAATGTGCAAATCTTAAATGTACTTGTCACTACTTCACTCGAACCATGCACCTCGATATCAATCATGGCATGAACTCGGGCATTTGTCCGAGGCTTGTTAGGCGGTGGCGGTCTCGTCTCAGGCTGTGGTGCGGGCTTTATCTCTGGACAATCTCTGACCAGATGTCCAACTTTCCCGCATCTGAAGCAGGATCCTGCCTTCTTATGAGATTCCCCAAAATGGGACTTGTTACATTCCTTGCATAACAGCGCGGTTTGTAGAGGGCGGGCATACTGTTGATCATCCCTCGGTCGAGGCGGCGGTCTGACTGGCTGCCCGAATGGTGGTCGCCGGGAAATATTTACCCGTCTGCCTGCATCTCTCCCACTAACTTCCTCTCGAGGTCTCTTATTCCTGTCCTGTGCCGCGACTCTCCTGAAGTCGCTCTCAACTTTGTAACACACGTCGAGCATCTCCTCAAAAGTCCTCATGTCTGCATTCACAATCGCAGACTGGATACGAGAACTAAGCCCTCATCAAATTTGAGCATCTTCAGACGGTCATCTGACATAACAGAATGCACAAACTTCCTTAAAGCATGAAAAGTATCAGGATACTCCTTCACGATCATCCTCCCCTATTGCAATCTGCTGAAAGCCCTCATCTTCTCCAACACGACAGTCTCGCGGGCACATAATACTTCCGGAAGGCATCTAGGAACTGAACCCATGTGATAGGTGGCTGCATGCGTAGGAACATGCCGTCCCACCACTCACTGCGTTACCACTAAGCAGTGGGGCGGCCACATCAACGCAGATCTCTTCAGACACCTGGGTCAGCCTGAAACATATCTCAATCTCTGCTAGCTAATACTCAGCATCCTCCGGATCAGAAATACCTGCAGACGTCGGGGCATGTACCTTCTTCATCTCACCAAAAAAGAAACGGATCCAATGCTGCGGTGGCGGCAGAGGTGGTGGACTCTGTGGCTGCTGATGCTGCTGTGCCACCGCTTGGGCCATGACCAGTAGTGTGTCGGTCAAGGCATGGGGAAGCACGACCTGTGGTGGAGCCCCGTTCTCAGAAGGATTTCCATTGTCGTTCTTACCATTCTCCCTTCTTGGCGGCATACTACGACAAGGAAAATTTTCAGTTTTGGTCAAGGGCATTTCAGGAATTATATAAACTTAAGAAACAGAAGAAAGTCAAATACAGAAAGATAAAACGAAGATAGAAACCAACCATGTCCCCATCCCGATCATCAGTTAATCTAAATCAAACTTATTCTAAGGTCAAACCTAGTATCAGATCACAACATACGTCTATCATCAAACTTATCCTAAGATCAAACTTACATTTATGATCAAAAACTTAAGTCTATAGTCATCTCTTACATCTAAGATCATTTTTTAATTCTACGTTTTCTGCAATAGATCTAGAGCCTCGAGCTCTGATACCACCTGTAGCGCCCCGTCCCGAACCCTAGGGTCAGGACCTGTACGAATCCCTGCACTTATCAAAACGACACAATATTCGATTGCAGAAGCAAAATAAATCAACTCAAAACCCTAAATCAAAAGTAAAATCTATAAGCTATAAATAGTCAAAATCAAGTCAAAAATCCCTAAACGCCAACATATCATATGTAAATATGAAATCCCTAAGCTACATCGTCCAATGAAATAATAATAAAATAAAACTTCTCTATTTCTCGATCCTCAGTCATCCATCATCCTCTAAGCGTCCCAATGAGCCCACTCAAAATCCTCTCCAACCCATATATAGTCGTACCCTGAATCGTCTGCAAGAAAAACATAATGAACGGTGTGAGTGACACAAAAATGCCACTCAGTAGGTACCCTGCCCGCATCGGCCCGGTGAGATCATACACATTAGGACAGTAGTGAAATACTTATAAATACGATAATACGAAAATAGGTTGTCCATGTTTTCATAAATATGTATAACTGTAATAACATCTCGAGACAATCAAACATATAATCATGCGAAATGAGCGTGAAAGACAATGTCACATACACGATGCATGATATGCCTTCTCAGAATCATGAATCCTATCGTGCAATATCTGCTATGAATACCTAATAGAGATGCGACTTCCGACGCGCATAATCTAATAGAGATGTGACTTATGGTTCACATAACCTACAGAGAGACATTTCCGGTACGCCTGAACCTACCAGTGAAACGTTTTCGGTATGCCTTGACCAACAGAGAGACGTTCACGGCACGCCTAACCTAGTAGAGAGACGTTTACAACACGGCTAACCAAATGCAATGTCGTGATGCATGAATGCACAGAAATCATATACACAATCTTTTCTTTATTTTCATTTTTTCTTTTTTCTTTTCCTTTTCCTTTTCTTTTTCCTTTTTCTTTTCCTTTTCCTTTTCTTTTTTCCTTTTCCTTTTTTTTCTTTTTTTCATTTTCTTTTCCTTTTTCTCTTCCGTTTCTCTCCATTCTTCCCTCAGTTTCCGTCCCCCTTCGTTTCCCCCCTCTCGGATTCTGTTGCAACCAAACCACCCCCACCCTCAGCCTGGCCCCACTCCCTCTCCTCACTCCCCTTCGTCCCCCCACTCTGCGCCCTCCCCCCTCACTCCCTTTCGGCCCCCTCTCCCTTCGCCACCTCCCCCTCACTCCCTTTCGCCCCCCTCACTCCACCCCTCTCCCTCATCTCCCTCTCCCTATATCACCGTAACCCTCCCCACACACACACCCGCACACGCCCCGACGGCACGTGGACCACACACCCACCACTATCGGCCATGCGCTGCCGCAGCCCCTCAAATCCCCCCAAAAAACTTCCTTTTCACATACATATCTGTAAAAATGAAATCTTTGCCACAATCATCATACAAAATATACTCATATATACATATACAGATGCGGTCAACATACCCCCGGTATACAGATATACGGTGCATCATATACATATATAATCAAATAAACAGACAACTATGCAATGACAAATACTTATGCACGATCTCATTTCATATGGAAATTAAAGGTTATACGGTTTACATTCAAATGATGTTAAGGGGGCATCTACTTGACAATTAAGGGTAATTCACTACGGGTTGAAAGGCTTGATCGAGGCGCGTGGTGCTCCTCCACTCCTCCTAGCCGGCGGCCTTGGTTTGAAGCAAGAAGATGTTTTTTTTTCTATAAAGGGGTGGCTGGTTTGCTTTGTGGGGAGGAGGAGGAATCAACCTAATTAAATAGAAATTTGATTAGAGTTTAAGGGATATTTCCTAATCAAATTAGGTTTAATAATTAACTAGCCTAATTACCATTTTTACCCTTATTAAAAAAATAGGATACAACATAGGCGATGTTGGAGTAGATATTAAATTCGAGCAGATGTATTGTAGGTGAGGTTTTTGAGTTATGATCTAGAAGATGATAGAGCATACGAAAAGAGAAGTCTAAATAAGCACGTAGGAAAAGTAATTTGGCAGTGTTTTTTCTTTCTTTAAGAAAAAATAATTTGACGGTCGTTTAAAGACTTCTATTTTTTTGTGTTGTGTCGAGTGAAGATAGGATAAGAACTAAACGCTCCGCAAAAACCGTTGTCTCTGAAATAACCGTTACAAACTTTGTAACTGCTGATCGTCGGCGGTCTCTATACCGGAAACCGCTACCTTATGGCAACCTTACCGCCGGAACGTAATTCGCAGGAGTGGGATCAGATCCATCGCAGCGTTAAAAAATATAAACGCCCCGCAAGTACAGAAGTGTTTCCTCCCATGGAGTCACCAGTGTCACTGCCGAAGGTTTGGGCAGATTTGGTCTGAGAACCGATCCCTGCTACCCTGCTTCCAGACGGAGAATTATATATAGGAGATGGGGAGAGTGATGATAGCGAAGATGAAGCAGATATCCAGCAGCATAATAGTGCCATGGCAGATTCAAGTGATATAGGGCCAGGAAAAGTGGCGATTAGCATAACCATGGATGAGTGTAAACAATTGTGGCGACCTTGGCGGCGGGCTCTCATCGTTAAACCACTTGGCTGTAATGTCTCGTTTCGTGTGCCGTCTCAACGTTTGACAGATATGTGGGCTCTCAATTGCCGGATTGATATTATTGATCTAGAGGATGGGTTCTATGTCGTCAGATTCTACTCTAAGGAGGATTATACGCATGTTTTGGAGGATGGACCATGGACTATACAGGGTCATTATCTAACGGTTGCTAAACTTCGGCCAGGTTTTTTGCCATCTGCGGCCACCATCTCCTCTACCATGGTATGGGTAAGAATTCCTCGGCTACCACTGGAGTTTTTTAATGAATCTGTCTTGATGCGAATTGGTGATCAACTTGGCACAGCAGTGAAAATTGATAGGAACACAACCACAGTGTCTCGGGGGAAATACGCGCGCATGTGTGTTGAAGTTGATTTGCAAAAGCCGCTTGTTTCAGCAGTTGTTATGAATGGGTTTCATTTGGAAGTTGAATATGAAAGCCTTCATCAGATTTGTTTCAAATGCGGGAAATATGGTCACCGTACGGAGGGGTGTACCAGCGGTTCTGTCGAGGAAACTACAGTATTCAACCCTCCGAGGAACAAAACTGCCGATGCTGCACAGGAGGTCAACCCTTTTGGACCATGGATGATTGCTCGTAATAATAACAGAAGAAGGGGGGATATCTCTCGTCGCACTGCCATGCCCCGGACGGAGAATAATCAGGAGGACAGCTCTGTAGCTGC
>AP025044.1:8872124-8883926 GCA_036186865.1 Eustoma russellianum | reverse complement strand
ATGAATGGGTTTCATTTGGAAGTTGAATATGAAAGCCTTCATCAGATTTGTTTCAAATGCGGGAAATATGGTCACCGTACGGAGGGGTGTACCAGCGGTTCTGTCGAGGAAACTACAGTATTCAACCCTCCGAGGAACAAAACTGCCGATGCTGCACAGGAGGTCAACCCTTTTGGACCATGGATGATTGCTCGTAATAATAACAGAAGAAGGGGGGATATCTCTCGTCGCACTGCCATGCCCCGGACGGAGAATAATCAGGAGGACAGCTCTGTAGCTGCGGCAGGACATAGCAACTTCACCATGATGGGCTCTCGTTTTGCCGCTATGTCTGATGAGGGGGAGGACTCATTGATCACAACCTCTCTCCATGAATTAGGAAGATCGGTGGAGGGAATTCCAGATTGTGGTCCGCCGGCAACATTTCGCGCCGTGAGTAAATCACAAATGATGAAGTCACAGGACCGTAAAATGAAAGGAGTAGTCGTCAAGGAACCTAATCGGGTGAAGGTGCAGTTACCTCGGCCAGTGACCCCTAATTCACAAGTCAATACTCTGAGGAAAGAATACGTTCCAAGTTCTAATATGAGATAGGCACAAACGGGTGGAAAACCGAACGGATTGCAGCGTCCACTCCATGATATCACAAATGCACAAGTGAAACAAACAACGAACAGTGGCCTCATAGTTTCGGACATTCGGCAAAAACAGTCGGACATACCACCAGGAGATAATACTAAGTTCCAGCCGCCGGATGGGGATAGCCGAATGCAATATCTGGATAGCAAGTTAGCCATTAGTATGAATGTTGATGTTGAGGAGCCCCCAGACCCTGTACAGTCTGCTATGGAC
The DNA here is from genome assembly GCA_036186865.1 of Eustoma russellianum. Classification (NCBI taxonomy): domain Eukaryota; kingdom Viridiplantae; phylum Streptophyta; class Magnoliopsida; order Gentianales; family Gentianaceae; genus Eustoma; species Eustoma russellianum. The sequence goes on along the minus strand of AP025044.1, from coordinate 8,883,074 downwards.
ATTGGTGATCCCGGTACAAGCCTTGATGGCAGGCTTGATACCACAAACCAATAGTGGTCTTGATGAAATTACTCTCTTGGAATTGTCGCGGCGCTAAATCGCCGGATACTCTTAGATATTTGTGCAGGCTAACAAACGAGTATAAACCTAATATATTGTTTCTCATGGAAACCCGAGTGCCTAGTGTACGTGCTCGCTCGATTATTCAACGAACACACTTTACACAATTTGCCGCTGTCGAAGCTCGGGGTTTTTCCGGTGGTCTTTGGTGCTTTTGGGATGATTCGATGGTCTGTATTCGAGTTCTTTCGTATACTGCTCAATTGATGAATCTTGTTATCTTCACTAAAGATACTGCTACGAATCTCATTACGCTTGTATATGCCTCCCCACACGCGAGTGCACGCAAACAGTTGTACTAATATGTGGAACAGATGGTGCCTAACATTAATATTCCATGGATCCTCTTGGGAGATTTTAATTTGGTGATTAGACAAATAGACAAAAGAGGGGGTCGACCTGTGGGAGGTACTAATGTGGATCGTATGCAAAAGATGATTGACGACTGTGGTTTTATCCAACATTCTTTCTCGGATAATCGTTTTACTTGGTCTAACGGACGGACTAACAGGTTTCTTATTCAGCAAAGATTAGATCAAGCCTGGGCCAATCAAAGGTGGTTCCTCCAATACCAAACTTCTTCGCTGCAACACCTTACACGGCTGCATTCGGACCATAGTCCATTGCTCTTAACCTGGGATGATTCTCCGTCACGCAGTACAGAGCCAAGATGGTTTAAGTTCCAAGCCACTTGGATGGAGCATCGTGATTTTGCTGCATTTATGAGGGAAGCGTGGAAACCGATTCCGGGGGATTTTTGTCGTACCTTGGCTGAGTTTAAAATCCGTATGGAAGATTGGAGGAAATGTGTATTTGGAAGCTTGAAGTTACGTCGTCAAAGATGTGTAGCTCGAATTGCTGGAATTCAACGGTCTTTGGCTTCTAAACCCTCTGCTTACTTGACATCTCTTGAGAAGGAACTTCGCAGGGAATTTCATGATATACTTGTTCAAGAGGATGTTTACTGGCAGCAGCGGAGTAAACTAAAATGGTTACTTGATGGTGAGCGTAATAGCAAGTATTTCCACTTGTCAATGGCGACAAAGCTACAGAGGAAGAATATCACCCGCTTAAAGAATGACTTTAGGGCATGGGTTGATAGCGTTGAGGATATGGAAGGAGTAATATTGCAGCACTACAAAGCAGTGTTCTCACAGGAGGCGGGTGAGGCTATTGACGTCTCTGCTGTCCATCTCCCTAGCCTAAATCACTCGGATCGTAACTGGCTGAATAGGCCAGTACATGCTATGGAAGTGGAGCAGGCTGTATTTCAAATGGGTGCATACAAAGCACCCGGCCCAGATGGTCTACCTCCTGTATTTTTTCAACGCAACTGGCCAGTGGTAGGGAAGGAAGTCACTGACTTCGTTCTGGAGGCGTTCCGCAGGCAATGTTATCCGCCGGAGTTGAATGAGATTATTATTACTCTTATACCGAAGACGTCAAATCCCGAAGGTGCGTCCCAATTTCGCCCAATAGCACTGATGAATGTGATTGTTAAAGTTATTACTAAGATCATTGCGAATCGGCTTAAAACGGTTGTTGGCAAGATAATTTCTCTGGCACAGTGCGCGTTTGTTCCTGGACGACAAGCTTCAGATAATATTATTATAGCCAGGAATTAATGCATACAATGCGCAACAAAAAGGGGTGTAAGGGATATATGGCTCTAAAGCTGGATTTAGAGAAGGCGTATGACAAAATACGGTGGGATTACTTGGAGATGGTATTACTGAAAGTTGGATTCAGTCGGGAGTTGACTAAGCTAATCATGTTTACCGTCACATCCTCCAGATTATCTATATTTTGGAATGGCAAAAGATTGGCGCCGTTTCGTCCTCTACGCGGTATTAGACAAGGCGACCCTCTTGCTCCTTACTTGTTTCTACTCTGTATGGAATCTCTTTCGCAGCGTATTCAGCAGGCCGAAGATGCGAACGAGTGGCGGGCGGTTCGGACATCAGTTAGAGGCCCTTGGATTTCACATCTTATTTTTGCCGATGATTTGTTACTGTTTGGCGAGGCTACTTCTTCTCAAGCAAAGGTCATGGAATCGCTCATCAGGCAATTCTGCCGTGATGCAGGTCAAACTCTCAGTGTTGCCAAATCTCGCGTACTTATGTCCAATAATGTGCCAGGCAGTTTTTTCCCGGAATCTTTTCTTAGGCTGGGCCTTACTCGTACAACTGATTTCGGCAAGTACTTAGGTATGCCTTTAATTTATGGACGCAGTGGGCGGAGACTATATAATTATATACTTGACAAAGTCCATAATAAGCTTGCAGCATGGAAGGCTAAAACTCTATCCCAAGCGGCGAGGTACGTTTTGGTTCGCAGCGTGCTTTCTTTGATTCCTATGTATGCTATGCAAACAGTCCGCCTCCCCCTAGGCCTTGTGGATGAGATTGATAAAGTGGTGCGGAAATTTTTTTGGGGAGAGACATCGACAAGCCGTCGGCTACATTGGGTTGCCTGGCCAAAACTGTGCCAAGACCAGTCGGCTGGAGGGCTGGGGATAAAGCGACTTCGGGACATGAATCAAGCTATGTTGGCGAAGCTCGGATGGAAGTTCAATACTAACCCGGATATACTGTGGGTAAAGGTGCTACGGTATAAATATGGGGATGTGCTTCAACAGGGGTCGAAATCTAATACATCTTCTCTTTGGAGACATATTCGGAGCATTGTTCCATTACTTCGTGCAGAGTTAGAGTCCAGCAATATCTTGTCAGCGGAGGGAGCGGACCAGCTAAGGTGGCAACCCACTGCATCCGGAGTGTTCTCAGTAGCCAGTGCCTATCGCTTATTAGGTAATGACAATTCCCTTTCTACTGCTGCGACATGGAACAATATTTGGACGATGAAAGGACCTAGCCGGTTGAATTTTATGCTGTGGAAGATATGTCATAACGCACTCCCAACGGGGAAGAGTTTACAGGATCATCATGTGGTTGCCAGGAGTACATGTCCGGTGTGTGATGCTATGGACGAAGATACCTTACATGTCTTGCGGGACTGTGCTTGGGCCAAGCAACTGTGGCGTCAGCTTGTTCGCCGAAAACATCTTCCGCAGTTCTGCAGTTTTCATGTTCCTTTCGATTGGATATCGGCTAATCTGCAGGCATCGTGGGGCATTGGAGAGGATCCACCCGCATGGCGTTATGTATTTAGGGAAGCCGTGATGAGTATTTGGTACTGGAGAAACCAAAAATCCATGGTTGTATACCTCAATTTCCCCCTGTAGGTTGTGTTCGGGATGAGATACTTTGTCGTGTAAATAGGCTGCTACTAGCTAATGGATGTCGAAATAGTGAGGTATCATATGATGGTGATACGTAGTTAGTATAGTTGACTTGGATGTAAACAGCTTATTTCAGCTTTCAGTAATAAGATCCATTCTTCCCAAAAAAAAAAAAAAGACTTCTATTTTTTTAAAAAAGAAACATGCTATATGCGTTTAGTCCTTTTCCTCGGCTGAGTTTGGTCATACCACTGGGATTAAATCACCTTACCCAATTTTCTCTCACCCCACACGTCACCGCCCGACACGTGGCAGCAGGGGGTGGGTGGTGAGGCTAGATGAGAGTGCCCGCATCTAGCCTCACCACTCACCCCTGTTGCTACGTGTCGTGCGGTGACGCGTGGGGTGAGGGATTTGGGGTGGAATGATCCTTCCCCATACCACCACCCACACCCAAACACACACCCAAAAAAAAAAAAAAAACCTCCACCATCCCACAGAAAAAAGTAATAAAAAAGTAATGTTGAAGGACTCAGGAGAATTGGGCTGCTGTAGCTGTAGTTATTCATGGAAGCATATCGAATAGTGTTGCCTATTAAAGAAAATTGGACTGTACATTAAAATGTACCTAAGGTCCTGAAATATTATGACCTGTTTCAGGAGTTTGAGGCCCAACCAAAATGACATATTTTGAGAGCATATGAGAATGGCAATACTAAATGATGTGTCTGTTTGCATACCCTTCCCGTCCAAATATATGCACATACATACATGTATATATATGTATGTGTACGTGTGTGTACGTGTGTGCGTGTATATATATATATTTAAGTCCATAGACTTTCTTCATTTCTATAACATAATAATAATGTTATATTTGATTTGCATAACTTAATGAAGTGCTCTATCAACCAATTGATCTTATTTTTGATCGATGTCCTACTTTCGCTTCTTAGTCGGTTGGACAATATACTCATCTTCTATGCAGAATGTTAGGCAAAGGTCATCCTAGCCGAACAAGATTGACTAAGATACGTTTGAAGTATCCTTCAGGAATAAAAAAATATGCATATTAAAATTAATTTTATGATGGTTTAAGATTAATTCTTATATATTTCAGCAAGGCAGAGTCAGGATTTTGTAATAAAGTATCGGCAACTATCCATTATAACTTTAAATTCCTAATATTAAAAATACATTAAAATTTAATTGTTTTTATAATCCAAAACAAACACAAAATGTTATACATGCAAATCAAAATACAAATGTTCTCGTTTCTGTTTTATTTTCTGGAAGCATTGCAAAATATCAATAATTTTTTACATTGAAGAAATATATATTTTTCTATATAAGTAACCAAACAATCATTTACAAATTTGCCACATACATTGTTGAACAACTTATTTTTTTGACATAGTTTATCGCACAGAATGTTTTTTCTACACGCAGAATAGCCCCAACAATAATCAACACCGAATTAATAGAGTAATTGATATGTCTGTGCAACACATTATTCAAGTTGTTAGCTACCTTGAATATTGTCCTCATTAAATGCATTATAAGAATAAAAGTCAATTAACTCAAGTGCAAAGCTAGGAAAATCTCTCATTGGCTATTCATCTCTGCATGAAGAAGTTCAAAAAATCATATCAAGTACGTCACGGAATATCAAATACAGAGAAATAACATTCACGAGTAATTTATAATGGTATCCCCGACTGGTATCACAAGACATCTCCAAACCAGCCTCAGATATTTCAGTTGGTATTTGAGTTGAGATTTGTTTCAAGAGGTCAAAAGTTCGATTCTAGAGACACGCACATTGTGAGTGTGTTCCATTGGTGCTAGTCCGAAGGCCTGGTTTACAGAAGGACACCTTGTGTGGTCACTACGTAAGAACTCACCCAACCTAAAAGGCCACTGACCTCCTAATTTGTATCGTCCATAATGTTCTTTGAGACTGGACAATGTAGTCCTCAAAACGAGAGATTTCATCTTTTGCTCCACGACCTCTCCAACCCAAATTCTTGATTCAAACATGTCCCAATCAAGTTCATGATCCCAAGCGCTATCGTGACTTTGTAAAATTAAACTTTTCTGAACATTTCTTATCGCTTACACAACCCTCAACAGCATTTAACAAAATGGAAAGAGTAGCCCCGGAGCATATTCCAGTTGGTACTTAGGTTGGGGATTGTCAACAAGAGGTCATGAGTTCGAATCCAGGGACACAGACAGTGTGGGTGTTCCTCTGCTGCCAGGCCAAAGTCCTGGTTTGTGGGAGGCACCTTGTGTAGGTAACTGTGTAAAATCTCATTCAATCTAAGAGACCGCTAGACTCCTGATTTAGATCCTTCACGTAGCTCTTTGGGGCTGAGGAATGGGAGCCAGGTTGGGGTTCAACCTTTTGCCAACAAGATGGAAAGAGTATCAAAAAGTCAACCAGAATCAGTACACTTTTTTAAAACTGCAACAAATGCTAAAGGAAGTTGGTGTGCGAAATAATGAAGATAATACTTGGACTAATTTTCTTTCATGATCAAAGTTTCCAATCCATTGATATCGCCATTGATGTTGTTAGCCTCATCATGACCTATTGGCTAACACATTACATCATATATTTATTATTGTGTCATCTATGTATGTACCTATAGAGCGGAAGGTTTCACTGGAAGCAAACTCTCCATCATTTGTGATAGATAATATTGTTTGTCTGCCTCTTATCATCTCTCGACCTATCGATAGTTTTTGATATCGTTGTGATATACTGGCTATGTTTGTTGTTGTGTTTTTAATTCAAGTTAGAAACACACGTGGGGCAATTCTAGAAATTGCTGTCCATCTTTTCTCTTTAGTTTTTCGTTGAACATATTTATCATTATTTGAAAGTGATCTTGATTAATCAAAATTCAAAGCAAGGAAAATTTCTTTTTTGCTATGCACTTGCACACCCTTTGTAGCTGTTAGTATTTTGATAATAACTAATAAAACATTGAGATGTAAATGGAATTGTGTAGAGGACTCTAATCTACATGTCTATATTTAATGATTAAAGAATAACTATAAATATAATTAGTAGTATTAGAATAACTAATAGTTACTCTAAAACATTTTGAACTGTCCTAATAATAAAAGGTCATTGTACATCTTTGTTATGGAAAAAAAAGTTCCAAGTCTTATTTTTTTTTCCCGTATGCGTGTCTATGAAAAAAAAAAATAGTAATTAGCTATATCATTTACGAATATTTGGTGAGTATGAGTCCACGATATACCCTATTCTGATTGTGTACAAGTGGTCTTATTGAAAACCAAAGAATTATGTGGCTCGTATGAAATGCATGGGAAGCAAGGAACACTAAAATATCATACGAATTGATGAGTATCTAGAAAAAGTTTGAAATTATTGTAGTTTTGATGAGAAAATTCAGTTTATCGTGGTTTTAGAAGTAATTTCATATCTACTATATATAGGTTTACCAAAACCGTGATGGGTGTCAGAACAAGGTTTTGACAAAACCTTCTTCTGACACTTTAACCGTGTGCCACAACATGACATAACCGTGCTACACAAACCTGTACAGAAAAAGGGATTTGAGTGATTACAAAATGCATGATTTAAATAATGTAAAGAAATGCATGACATATTTTATGATATGACACGTTTTTGCATAAAACTTGCCTTATATAGTTCATACATAATGTTGTCGTACTAACGAGCCATGAAACTTTAAAGGTTACATCAAATGGCAAGCATTTGTTGTGTTTGAAATATTTTCAGGTGCCATCATTAAAGAACTAAACTAGTTCATTAAGTGAAGTACTTAGTTAAATAAACTAAGTAGTTCATTAAAGGAAGCTATATTTGGAAAAGGCACAAAGGCAACAAATTGAAGAATGGAAAGTCTTCTTCTCCCTCATGCTACACGTTTTTACCATATATATTTTTTTTTTATTTTTTTTTTAAAAAATTAGGGAGGGGAATCGAACTCGAAACCCGGGGTTGGGATAAATGCTACTCAACCGCTAGACCTAAAGGTTTTTCGCTTTTACCATATATATATATATATATATATATATATATATATATATGTATATGTATATGTATATATATATATGTGTGTGTGTGTGTGTATATATATATTCAGATTTTTTATAAAAAAGGCACATTCACATATATTCCAACGTACTACCGACACGTTATATATTTTACGAACGTACGTTAACGTCACACCACTATATTTAACTCATATTTATGAGTATATTCAGGTCTTATATCATATACTATAAGTTCTGGTGATGACAAATTTATTACGACACGCTAAAAGGTTCTAAACCAAAAATTGTCGTATCGGGTGAATACTGAAACTTCGCCAACGTGTCACGTACTTGCCATATATATATGGCCAACCCCTACACTTCAAAAATGGCCACAAATTTCGTGGCTTACATGATATATACAGCCATAAAATCATTCCATGTTGGCACACGCAAATCACGCTCAATTAAGGCCAAATTGTGGAGATTTCAAATTCAACATTTTGTTACATGTTGGGCGCCACTTTAATCATCCCTAAGTGCTGAATATTAAAGTTTAATTTATGTATATTATGTGTAACATAATATATATAACATGTGCAAAAAGTTGGAATTTAATGGGAGAAAAATCGGGTAATCGACAAACGTCGAAAATTCGGTTTTCTACGAACACGACACATGAAACATTTTTGGCATGGCATATAACATGTATCTAGACACTTTTTACATACTTCATACATTCTAAAGTGTTCTAGAAAAATCAATTAAGGGCTGATTAGAATATACCATATGTGTATGATTATATGTGCACTATTTTACAAAGTTTGCAAAAATAAAAATTCAGCACATGTATATTCATCATCACATGCCTAGACAGCCATGTTGAAGCATGTGTGGAGTTTTGTTGGCATCTTGATTGGCCAAGAATAAAGTATACAAGGTTGGTGACATAAAGGAAGGAACTACACAAGGTAACATTTCAAACTTTGTCACATTTGTGACACATGCTGAAAATTTAGCATGTGTAGTCTTAAAGCTGGCCGAAATTTACACTTAATGAGCCATTTTTTACTATCTTGAATTATATGGATTGATTGAAAGATAATATGGCAATTTTTTAAACATATTATGGAAATAATCAAGTGATATTTTCAAATATCACACATGCTGAAAATTTCAGCATGTGTGTAATGTACTTGGCCGAATTCATGGCCTTCTTGGTGACAAATTTTTATTCCAAAATTAGTAGAAATGTTATGTACTAAATGATGATTGATTTATTCTTTATTTTCAAGGAATAAATCAAATGTAAACTTGGCAACAATTTGAATTAAGTGTGAAAATCACATGCTGAAATTTCAGCATGCATGTGGCCGATTTTCATAAGGAAAAAATGAAGTTATTTGTCTTGCTAATTATGTGGGATGATTATGTGATTTATGGCAACACTTTTATGGCTAATTGGCACATGTTTTTAAGGTTTATTTTCAGATTTATCTAGTCATCAAATGATGACAACTTCCATCCAATCAATGAGTGCCAAGTAAGCAAGAGCTTAATGATCATCCAATGGGGAGTTGCCAAATAAGTAAGGAAATGCCACAATGATGCAATATACTCTTCCAAGGACTTAGAAGATAATTTTCAAGAGGAAGAGAAAGGCTAGGGGGGCAACTTGGATAAAAAGGAAAGAAGAGAGCAAACAAAAGACAACACAAGTCTTACAAATTTCAAAGATCAAAACGCATACATATCCTTCTTCTTTCTACACTTCTTTCTTTCTTTTCTCTAAAAGCCTATTGTATTAATATTCATACATCTTGAATAGGCTTCTTACATACCACCATATACTCTTTATTGTTGTAAAAGATTGATCAAGGTGTGATCAATCTTGCACTTGCAAGGTGGTGGTGTTCGTGATCGTTGTATTCACATACAAGGTTTGTAAAGGGTTGGAGTTGGTATGTAACTCCATCAACCCTGTGTGGTAAGGTGTTATTTGTATTTTGTGATTAATGCTAACCGAGAAAGGTGTCCTCGAAGACTGGAGTAGGTTGTTTTAACCGAACCAGTATAAAATTCCTTGTGTTCTCTACTTTCAGCACTTTTTTTCAGTTTCCAGCACAGTGTATCGTATTTATCACGTTCGTAAAAATAGTAAACGAATTTCAAAAATCACAAAATGTCAGGAAACATAGTCACACGTCTTAAGGTTCTTTTGGCGCAAGTTTCAACCCTTTTGGACAAGTATAAGTCTTTCAAACGTCAAAAGTTCTGAGACTAATGCAGTCTGATTTTCAGGCTTGCAAAGGTTGATACTTTGAACGTATTTGACTAACTTTTCTAAAGAATTTTTCAAAACTGTTTCAAGCCAATTAAATACAACTAATAAGGGGTTAGTCATTAAATTTTCAGAGCATTTGGAGTCACGGTTAAATAGAAATTAATTTTTCAAATCAGACTACCGTTTCTGGCAGATTTGCCAATCTGACCATCAATGATTTTTAAAGGGGTTAAAGGTTGAATTTTAATCTGAAATTTTTAGGAGATATTCAGAACATCTGAGACTAAGATCCCTCCAAATTTCAGAATTTTTGAAGACCTGCAACCTAGTTTTCAAAACGTTTCAAAACAGGTTCTGAAAACAAAAACTGTTTTCAGAAGTTGGGTTTTTGGTTTAAAACAATTTTAAAAACCACATTTTCTGCACCACTATTCAACCTTCCCCCCTTCTAGTGGTGCCTTGCAGATCCTACAAAACCTTGTTGGGAACCACGGTTTTGTCATACACCTATTGTGCCACGGTTCTATCAAAACCGTGTTGTAACATACTATGGTTGGCTATAAATACTCTGTTTTTCACTTGGGTTTTTATTTCATATTTGTAAAACACAACGTAGTTCTGTCAAAATCTTCGCACAATATAAAACATAACTGAAGGTATGCACGAGCTTTCTCTCTCTTATGATTTCTTCGTTTAATATTTTTAAGTTATTTATTTATTGTAATTTATGAACAAATAATAGTATTTAATTATTGTTATTTACTTAGTTCGGTTGCATGAATCTATATTAGTATTTAATTGTTTTTATTTATTTCTCTCGATTGCATGAACGTTGCATGTATTTAATTTTGTTATTTAATAGTTTCTATTTTATGAACTTATATTAGTATGTAATTATTTTTATTTATTTTTATTGCACGAATGTATACAGCTATTTAACTATTGTTATTTTCTAGACTTGAAACTACACGAACGTATAGTAGTATTTAATTATTTTTATATACCATTTTTATATAATGCAATTATGTTTGTATTTTGTTTAATTTATGTTAATTATATTATATTTACGTTTAGTATCTTATTGCATATTTATGTGTAGCGATGACATCATTTGCTAGTGGTAGTGGTGTTAAGTTGAGGTTGGAGATAGAGGATTTATTAACACTCTAGAACGAGCATATGACCTTCATCTTAGGAGCAGCACTATACTAAAGAGGGTTGGCATGCATAAGGATCCTGATGCCCCGAATAGCTGCAAGGAATACATCGA
>AP025044.1:8825159-8843555 GCA_036186865.1 Eustoma russellianum | reverse complement strand
AAAACAAAAAAATAAGTGTTTGTTCCTCTCTCTCTCTCTCTCTCTCTCTCTCTCTCTCTTTTCTAGTTCACACAATCTTGTGTTCCCTTGAAGAATATGAGGCTAGAGAAATTCAAAGCAAACTTTCCAGTGAGTATTGATTCCGATAACTTCAATCGTGTAAAGTAAACTTTCTTCACAAGTCTCCCACCAATTCACTCACAATTCCAATGTGATAAACAACAAACTTGGACTGTACTAAGATTCAAAGAGGATCGAAACCAAATTTGATGTAATAGGCTTAGACAAAGAAATGCTAAGGGGTTGCCCTGGGCAATCCTTAACCTAATCTTAGGCTTTATGCAAGCTAGATGCAAGTATAAATGAACTAGAAGCGCTCAAGTGTTCAAAAGTGAAAACAAATGGGTACTTCGGGGTTTATGCAGGAAACAAGACCAGTTCTTTTACTCTTTGCATTTTCAATTGTTTTATGCAAACTTTTCTTTGAAATAAGCTTCTCTTTCTTTCTTTTTCTTTTTCCTTGTTCAAAGCTAAACAAGGTGTATATACCTTGGTAAAATTGATTGGTAAGGCTTTGTGTCTTTTTTTGGGATGGACATGTTGAAGTTTCTGTATGCAGTAGGCTGTCAAGTTGTTCAAGATGAACAAATTGATTTTCTTTTTGACGAGGCTGCCAAATCAGATATTGAACACAAGAAAATGCAACTAAACTCACCACACAATACAACTAAACAAACACAAAGTCTAAAACAAGTTAAGAGCTTCGATAACAAGAATATAGGAAAGACCACGGTAGATATATAAGCAATAGACTTAATATAAGTAATGTGGAAAAGCTTCTAAACGAAGGGCTTAAAGTCCAAGAAAGTGTCTAAACACGAAAAAACTGAAATCCAACCGAATGAAATAAACAAACCATAAATCATCACAAAGAAATAATCTTTAAGTGTTTTATGAGATGTTTGTCCTTAATCCTTTCCAATTTCATATAGGTCCAACGTTACAGTAATTTTCCAGAGTCCAATCCAACCTTTCCAATTTCATATAGGTCCAGCATTACGGTAATGTTCTAGAGTCCAATCCAACCTTATATCACCAAATGATACAGTAATCTTTTACATCAATTTTTTTGAGTTTTTTTGCTTGTTGAACATGAAGAAACAAAGAAACTTGATAAACAACATGATGTCACTTTTTTTGGATAGACAAAAATGAACTAGAAAACACACGGATAAACTGTTTTGGTTTTGGTTTCTTTTTGTTTCTGAATTATACAATTCAAAACATGAAGAAGACACTAAACTAAATAGAATTCAACATTCTAAGAAGAAGGTTGAATGGTAGATGAAGAGAAGAACGAAAGAAAAGAAAATCTGGCACAAAGTAAATGATAAGTTGAGTTAAAGAAAAACCTTCGCTCTGATACCACTTTGATATGTGCAAGAATGGACCTTTCTTTAACTCTAAACTTCTTCTCTAAATATGGTTTAAGCACAATGAAGATAGCTTCACCTTACTTTCAAATAAGTTGAAGAAAACCTTTTGAACATAAGTCCTCCAATGAGTTCTACATAACCCAAGCAAGATACATCCCTCTTGGATGTTTCCCTCCCCAGAATCGGACAACTCTCACAAGGATGTTTAGGCCTCGAAAGATTCTAGCCTTGATTTTGAATATGAACTAAGAAAACACACAAGAATTACTCTTTAAGAAGAAGAAATTTTCATTGATGGTGTGAGTTTACAAGGCTTCTCTTATGCACCTTTTATAGGCAAAAAAATAACACAAGTCAACAAACTAACTTACAAATTGAAATGATGATTGAAAAGACTACACACTTTCGAATAATATTCACGTAGGCTCCATAAAAACTAGTCTTGCAAGTCTTGAATGATGATTTTCAAAGTAGGTCCCTCAAGTACTATTCATGGAAGACTTTGAGGATTTGTCTTCAACTTGAAATCTTTTTAGGTTTGTGACTGATTTTTGGACACCTTCCAATTCAAACTAGGCCTTGACATTCTTTAGATAATTGTAGCCCATTGAATGTAGAAAATAACCATATAAAGTGTAGGATCTACAAGGAACCACTAGAAAGGGGGGGGGGGGTGGGTTGAATAGTTGGTGCGGAAAATGTGGTTTTTAAAATAGTTTTAAACCAAGAACTCAACTTCTGAAAACAGTTTCTGTTTTCAGGACCAGTTTTAAAACGTTTTGAAAACTAGGATTCAGGTCTTCAAAAATTCTGAAATTTGGAGATAACTTAGCCTCAGATGTTATGAGTGTCTCCTAAAAATTTTAGATTTAAATTCAACCTCCAACCCCTTGTAAATTCGTTGGTGGTCAAATTATGCAAATATGCCAGAAACGGTAGACTGATTTGAAAAATTAATTCCTATTTTTACGTAACTACAAATGCTCTGAAAATTTAACGACTAACCCCTTTTAAGTTTTATTTAAATGGGTTGAAACAGTTTTGAAAAATTATTTTGGGAAGTTAGTCAAATACGATCAAAGTCTCAACCTTTGCAAGCCTGAAAATCAGACTGCACTAGTCTCAGATATTTGGACGTTTGGATGACTTATACTTATCCAAAAGGGTTGAAACTTGTGCCAAATTAACCTTAAGACATGTGGCTATGATTCTGGAAAGTTTCGTAATTTTTGAAATACGTTTACTATTTTTACGAATGTGATCAAAAATGATAAACAGTGCTGAAACAGAAAGTAAGTGCTGAAAGTAAATGACGCCAAACATTTTATACTGGTTCGGTTATAAACAACCTACTCCAGTCTTCGAGGACACCTTCCTTGGTTCACACTAATCACACAATACAAAAACACCTTACCACAAGGTTGATGGAGTTATACACCAACTCCAACCCTTTACAAACCTTGTATGTGAATACAATGCACACGAACACCACCACCTTGCAAGTCTAAGATTGATCACACCTTGATCAATCTTTTACAATGATAAAGAATATGTGGTGGTCTATAATAAGCCTATTCAAGTATATAAATGTAAGTACAACAGGCTTTTAGGAAGAATAAAGAAAGAGAGTATAGAAGAAGAGGGCTAGACATTTTTGATCTTTCAAAATTGCAAGACTTGTTCTTATTCTTGTTTTGCTCTTTTGTTTCCTTTTTATCAATGTGGCCGCCCCCTTGGATCTTCTTCCCTTCTTGAAAACTATCTTCTAAGTCCTTGGAAGAGTATATGGCATCATTGTGACATGTCTTTGCTTACTTGGCATCTTCTCATTGGATGATCATTAAACTTTTGCTTACTTGGCACTCATTGATTGGTTGGATGTTGTCATCACTTGATGACTAGACAAATATGAGAATAACACTTAAAACATGTGCCAAAATCATCATAAAATAGTTACCATAACTCCCAAGATCATCGCATAAAATTAGCAAGACAATTTTCTTCCAAAAGCATGCAAAATTTCGGCCATAATGAGTCTTGCACATGCTGAAATTTCAGCATGTGTAACATTCATCTTTTATTCAAAATATTACCTATTTTGCATTGATTTAATCCAAGAAATTAATCACCATTTAGTGAAAGACATCTTCATCAATTTTGGAATAAAAATTTATCATCAACAAGGCCAAAAATTCGGCCATATACATTCCAACACATACTGAAATTTTTCAGCATGTGTGATATTCAAAATATCACAATTTTAATTCCATAACTTATTCAAAATCTTCCAAATTGTCTTCCAATCAATTCACATTAATCAAGACATAAAAAATTACTCATAAAGGTGTTAAAATCGGCCAGCCATTGTGCACATGCTGAAATTTTCAGCATGTGTTACAAATGAGACATAAGTTTGAAATGTTACCTTGTGCAGCCTCTTCCTTTATGTCATCAACATTGTATGCTTCATTCTTGACCAATCAATATGCCAACAAGGCTCCACATATGCTCCAACAAGCTGGTTTGGGCGTGTGACATAGAGTTGTGCATGTGCTGACTTTTATTTTTGCAAACTTTGTAAAATAGTGCACATTTAATAATATACACATGGTATATTCCAATCAGCCCTTTATTGAATTTTCTAGAACACTTTGAGATGTATGAAATATGTAAAAAGTGTCTAGATACATGTTATATGATGTGCCAAAAACGTTCCATGTGTCGTGTACGTAGAAAACCGAATTTTCGATGTTTATCAATTACCCGATTTTTCTCTAATTAAATTCCAAATTTTTGCACATGTTATATATATTATGTTACACATAATATACATAAATTAAACTTTAATATTCAGCTCATAAGTCTGATTAAAGTGGCGCCTAGACATGTGGCAAAATTGAAATTGGAATCTCCACAATTTGGCCTTAATGTGGGGTGATTTGTGTGTGCCAACATGGAATGATTTTATGGCTGCACATACCATGTAAGCCACGAAATTTATGGCTAATTTTGAAGTGTAGGGTCTGGCCATCTATTTATGGCAAGTACGTGACACGTTGACGAAGTTTCGGTATTCGCCCGATACGACAATTTTCGGTTTAGAACCTTTTAACGTGTCGTATTTAATTTGTCATCATCATGACTTATATCATATGATATAAGACCTGAATATACTCATAAATATGAGTTAAGTATGGTGGTGTGACGTTAATGTACGTACGTAAAATATATAACGTGTCGGTAGTACGTTGGAATAAATATATATGTGCCTCTTTTTTTTTCAAAAAATCTGAAAATATATATATAAATATGGTAAATGGCGTGTGGGTGGAGAGGGAAGACTTTCCTTTCTTCAACTTGTTGCCTTTGTGCCTTTTCCAAATATTGCTTCCTTTAATGAACTACTTAGTTTAATTAACTAAGTACTTCACTTAATGAACTAGTTTAGTTCATTAATGGTGGCACTTGAAAATAGTTCAAACACAACAAATGTTTGCCATTTGATGTAAGCTTTAAAGCTTCATGGCTTGTTAGTACGACAACATTATATATGAACTATATAAGGCAAGTTTTATGCAATAGTTTTATGCAATATGCCATGCACGTTTTTATGCAATATGTCATGCACGTTTAAATCATGTATTTTAAAATCACTCAAACTCCTTTTTCTCTATAATCTCCCCCTTTTGATGATTTTCAAAATAACCTACATTCATGATTTAAATCCTATCGCTCCCCTTCAATCATGCATAAATTCAAATTTTGAATTTCAAATTTCAAACCGCTCCCCCTTGATTTATGCAATCAGTTTCTCTCTCCCCCTTAAATCATGCATTCTCTCCTTCTTTATTTTGGAAAGTCATTCAAAATCTGCATGTAAATATGGAAAGAGAATCAAATCAAATCAGCAGAAATCATGCCTAATTTAGAATGAAGATTTTCGTACGTGGCTTGGTTTAAGAATTTAGTGAAGATATCCGCTACTTGTGCTTCTGTGCGTACGTGATCTATGACAATGTCACCATTGTTTACGTGATCACGAAGAAAGTGATAGCGTACTTCTATATGCTTGGCCTTAAAATGTAACACGGGATTTTTAGATAAGTTAATTGCACTCATACTCACAATATATAGGAATTTTATTTACGGTAATTCCAAAGTCCGAAAGTTGTTGTTTTATCCATAGTAATTGTGTGCAACAAAGACTAAGTGCCATGTACTCAGCTTCAGTAGTGGATAAAGCTACGCTTGCTTGCTTTTTGGAAAACCATGAAATAAGGGAGTTTCCTATAAATTGGCAAGTGCCACTCGTGCTTTTTCTATCTATCTTACATCCACCATAATCAGCGTCAGTGTAGGCATGCAAATTAAAGTCACAATCTTTATCGTACCAAATGCCTAAAGTAGGTGTGTGCTTAATATAGTGGAATACTCTTTTTACCGCATTATAATAAGACACTTTAGGTTGACTTTGAAAACGTACGCACATACATACACTGAACATGATATCAGGCCTACTAGCAGATATAACAAAGAACCAATCATAGATCTATATAAGGCATTATCAAAATCCTTACCATGTTCATCTTTATCTAATTTAGTAGTAACATTCATAGGGGTGGGGGATGGTTTTAAATTCTCAAAATTAAACTTTTTAATCATATCATTTACGTATTTAGCTTGGCTTATGTGAATACCTTTACTCGTTTGCTTAATTTGCAAGCCAAGAAAATAGTTCAATTCGCCAACCATAGACATTTCAAATTCGGATTTCATGCAATTTTCAAAATCTTCAACAAGTTTATGAGAAGTAGAGCCGAAAATAATGTCATCAACGTAAATTTGAATAATAAGTAAATTCGCTTTATCTTGTTTCAAAAATAATGTACTATCTATAGTACCTCTTTTAAAATCATTTTCTAAAAGGAAAGTAGCAAAATGATCATACCATGCTCTAGGTGCTTGCTTTAGCCCATATAGTGCCTTCTTTATTTGTACACGTGATCGGGATGTTTCAAATCTTCAAAACTGGGTGGTTGTTTCACGTATACCTCTTCTTGTATGAATCCATTTAAGAATACACTTTTCACGTCCATTTGATAGAGTTTAAAATCTTTCATGCAAGCAATGGCAAATAAAAGTTGTATAGCTTCTAAACGTGCTACAGGTGCGAATGTTTCATCATAATCAATTCCTTCTTCTTGATTGTAGTCTTGTGCTACAAGTCTAGCCTTATTTCTTACAACTTTTCCTTCTTCATTCATTTTATTTCTAAACACCCACTTGTGCCTATTATAGTCTTATCTTGTGGTCGTGGCACTAAATCCCATACGTCATTTCTAACAAATTGACTAAGTTCGTCATGCATAGCATCAATCCAAGAAGAATCACTCAAAGCATCATGCACATTTTTGGGTTCAATTTCAGAAATCATAGCATGAAATTGATTTATTTCATCCGAAGTTATTCTTCTACATGGTTGCACACTGTGAGTGATATTGCGTATAATGAGATCATGTGGGTGATCTCTATGCCATCTTGGCTGATTATTTTCTATGTTCTCATGCATTTCTAAGTGATCATACATTTCTAGTGTATCATGCATATCATGCATATCAAACGTGCCATCATCATCATTCAAAACGGGTTTCAATTCAAAATCATCATCATATTCTTTATCTTTATCAATCTCACCAAATTCATTAAACTTCACGTGAATAGATTCTATGATTTGTCTAGTGAGAGGATCATAACATCTATATGCTTTTGAATTTACAGAATATCCAACAAAGATGCATTCAATTGATTTAGATTCAAATTTATCTAAATTGTCTTTGTATTTAAAACGAAACATTTGCATCCAAACACACGAAAATAGTCAATTTTAGGCATGCGATCATTTAGTATCTCATAAGGCGTCTTAGTTATTTTCTTTCTAATGGATAAGCGATTTACTATGTAGCATGCACAGTTTACGGCTTCCGCCTACAAAAATCTAGGCAACTTATTTTCGCACAACATAGTTCTAGCAATTTCTTGTTATGTCCTATTCTTTCTTTCTACTACTCCATTTAATTGTGGAGTTCTAGGTGGCGAAAACTCGTGTTTAATTCCTTTTTCTTCCCAAAATGAAATCATGTCCTTATTTTTAAATTCACCACCTCTATCGCTTCTTATCTTTTTCACATTAACGTCATATTGATTTTCAAGTTGTTTTATCAATTTAGCAATTTCAATAGCGCTATCATCCTTATGTGCAAGAAATAAAGTCCAAGTATAACGAGAAAAATCATCAACAATCACGCAAGCATAGTGACGCCCACCAAGACTAGTAGTGCGACTAGGACCAAACAAATCAATGTGTAGTAATTCCAAAACTCTAGTCGTACTTATTTCATTCTTAGGTTTAAGCGACTCGCGTGTTTGTTTGCCTTTTATGCAAGATTCACACAACTAAAAGTTGTCTAAATCAAGTGTAGGCAATCCTCGTATTAGGTTCTTTCGTTGGAGTTTTTCTAGTGTAGAAATGCTAATATGTCCTAAACGTCTATGCCACAAATTTACGTTAGGTTCATTTGACATGAAACACTTAACCTTAGCGTCTAACATATCATCCATAGAAAGCGTACAAATGTTTCCTTCTCGTTTTCCTTTTAAGACTGTTTCTCCATTTTTATTTATTATATTGCAATATGGGTGAGTAAAACACACATCAAAACCATTGTCAATGAATTGCGAAATGCTAAGAAGATTATAAGATAAGTTGCTTACCAAAAAGACATTGGAGATTTGAAGAGTGATTGAGTTTCCAATCGTACCTTTTCCGATGATCTTGCCTTCGTTGTTGTCTTCAAAGGTCACGGATCCACCTTTTGTGACCTTCTTTAATTTCATGAATAGGCTCGGGTCACCCGTCATGTGCCTCGAGCAACCACTGTCAAGGAACCATTTGATTGATATATCTTTTGATGTGTGGGTTCCCTGCAATGTGTAAAAATGATTTAGGTACCCTTTTAATTTTGGGTCCTTACGAGTTAGTTATTCACCTTTTAGTAAAAGTACCTTTCGGTACCCATACTTGGGTGATCCTTCTCGGTCTAGCAAATGGCAAGAATGTAGATGAAGGTACAATGTAGTAAACATGTGGTGAGTGCACTTTAGGCCTTTGGCCAAGAACTCCTTTATACTCATTGTATGTAGGACGTTTTTGATATGTCCTTGTGTTAGTGTGCGTAGTGCGTGATCTAGATGCATGAAATGGATGACGTGTATGCATGACTTGTTTCTTCTCATATCTATATGGCACAAAATTGTATTTCGCATGATATGAGGAAGAAGTAGTGCGTGAGGAGGGGAGAGGGGGTCTTTGCGTCATCTTAGACGCTGTTTTTTGTTTTGGGGTGTCTACTTTCTTAGACACTACGAACTTGGTTGGTTTAATGGATACTTCATTTGTTTCAATGTATCCTAAACCTGTTTTATCACTATCATGCTTTTGTGATAAGATAATACGCTCTAGCATGTTAGATCCCGTATCAAACTGTTTCATCATTTTCTCTAAGTCTGTATTCTTTGATTTCAAACTTGAAATCTCGGATTTCATTTCATTATTTTGTGTGGTCAATGATGAGATCTCTGTCTTTAATGCAGTAATGATGCATGATGACTCTTCCTTTGAATCGTTTAATTGAGCGACAAGATTCTCGTTAGAAGATTCTAACAGTTTCTTGTCTTCAATTAATCGCTTTTTTTCTTTCGCGAGAGTCTTAGTAAATTTATGCAATTCTAAGTACTGACTAAAAGATCATCATAAGAAGGCTCAGAGTCAAAATCAGAGTCAGAAGATACCTCGTTTGATGCTTTGGACACAAAGCATACTTGTGCAGTCTCCTCTTCTGTTTCAGTTTCGGAATCCGATGTATCACTCCAAGTGGAGGCTTTGAGAGCTTGTTTCCTTTGCTTAGGTTCTGAGACGAGTCTATTCTTATTCCGATCCTTGTCAGGGTATTTATTTGTTTGCTTGTCTTTATTAGGGCAGTCATATGATAGATGTCCAAGTTTACCGCATTCATAACATTTAATATCTTTGTCGTTTGTCTTGTTCTTATTTCTTTTAGTCGAAGTGACCTTATTTTTGTTTCTAAACGACTTTCTCATGAATTTTCTTAAGCCTTTAGCCAATAAAATTAAGTCATCGTTATCCGATTCAGAATCACTATCATCTACGTGATAATAAGAAGTAGAGACATATTCATTTGATTTAAATGCAATAGCTTTACCTTGTTTTGATGATTCTGATTTCCTTATGGAGAGTTTATTCTCATAAACCTTAAGTGATCTAATTAATTCTTCCATCTTAATTGACTTGGTTTCTTTGATTTCTTCTATTGCCGTTACTTTAGGGTCCCACTCGGATGGAAGGCTTCGCAAGACCTTTTATACCTCTTCCTGCATAGTAAAGGCTTTTGCAAGAGACTCAAGAGAATTGTAAATGTTAGTCAAGCGAAGATCCATATCAACGATATATTCATTAGGCAATAGTTTAAATGATTCGAGTGTGGACATAAGCATGTTGATCTTGGACTCTTTTACTTGACTAGTGCATTCGTGTTTCATTTCAAGTATTCTCCATATTTCTTGAGCACTAGAACAATTTGAGACATAGCTAGACTCGCTTTTACTTAATCCATTTAAAAGTAACTGCATAGCCCTAGCGTTCATGCTTAGTCTCTTTTTATCCTCACTAGTATACTCTTCTTTAGGCTTAACGACCTCTAGTGTGACTCCATCTACAGTGGATAACTTTGATGGAACAAAATGACCATCTTCTATAATTGACCAAAGATCAATATCAATTGCCATAAGAAAAAGCTTCATTCTTAATTTCCATTGAATGAAAGACTCACCGTCAAAGAGAGGAGGCCTTTGACTCGACATACCTTCTTGTTCGGTTTTGAAATTTGTGATTGCCATCTCACTTAGATCGTTGGATCCCTTTTGATGTGAGTGTCCTGCGTTTTGATACCACTTGTAGGATCTGCAAGACACCACTAGAAGGGGGTGGTTGAATAGTTGGTGCGGAAAATGTGCTTTTTAAAATAGTTTTAAACCAAGAACTCAACTTCTGAAAACAGTTTCTGTTTTCAGGACCAGTTTTAAAACGTTTTGAAAACTAGGTTGCAGGTCTTCAAAAATTCTGAAATTTGGAGAAAACTTAGACTCAGATGTTATGAGTGTCTTCTAAAAATATCAGATTTAAATTCAACCTCTAATCCCTTGAAAATTCGTTGGTGGTCAGATTGCGCAAATCTGCCAGAAACGGTAGACTGATTTGAAAAACTAATTTCTATTTGTACGTAACTCCAAATGCTCTGAAAATTTAAAGACTAACCCCTTATAAGTTTTATTTAAATGGGTTGAAGCAGTTTTGAAAAATGCTTTTGGGAAGTTAGTCAAATACGATCAAAGTCTCAACCTTTGCAAGCCTGAAAATCAGACTGCACTAGTCTCAGAACTTTGGACGTTTGGATGACTTATACTTATCCAAAAGGGTTGAAACTTGTGCCAAATTAACCTTAAGACGTCTGTCTATGATTCTGGAAAGTTTCGTAATTTTTGAAATACGTTTACTATTTCTACAAACGTGATCAAAAACGATAAACAGTGCTGAAACAGAAAGTAAGTGCTAAATGACACCAAGAATTTTATACTGGTTCGGTTATAAACAACCTACTCCAGTCTTCGAAGACACCTTCCTCGGTTCACACTAATCATACAATACAAAAACACCTTACCACAGGGTTGATGGAGTTATACACCAACTCCAACCCTTTACAAACCTTGTATGTGAATACAATGCACACGAACATCACCACCTTGCAAGTCTAAGATTGATCACACCTTGATCAATCTTTTACAATGATAAGGAATATGTGGTGGTCTATAATAAGCTCATTCAAGTATATGAATGTAAGTACAATAGGCTTTTAGGAAGAAGAAAGAAAGAGAGTGTAGAAGAAGAGGGCTAGACGTTTTTGATCTTTCAAAATTGCAAGACTTGTTCTTGTTCTTGTTTTGCTCTTTTGTTTCCTTTTTATCAATGTGGCCACCCCCTTGGCTCTTCTTCCCTTCTTGAAAATTATCTTCTAAGTCATTGGAAGAGTATATGGCATCATTGTGACATGTCTTTGCTTACTTGGCATCTTCTCATTGGATTATCATTAAACTTTTGTTTACTTGGCACTCATTGATTGGTTGGATGTTGTCATCACTTGATGACTAGACAAATCTGAGAATAACACCTAAAACATGTTCCAAAATCATCATAAAATAGTTACTATAACTCCCAAGATCATCACATAAAATTAGCAAGACAATTTTCTTCCAAAAGCATGCAAAATTTCGGCCATAATGAGTCTTGTACATGCTGAAATTTCAGCATGTGTAAAATTCATCTTTTATTCAAAATATTACCTATTTTGCATTGATTTAATCCAAGAAATTAATCACCATTTAGTGCAAGACATCTTCATCAATTTTGGAATAAAAATTTATCATCAACAAGGCCAAAAATTAGGCCATATACATTCCAACACATGCTGAAATTTTTCAGCATGTGTGATATTCAAAATATCACAATTTTAATTCCATAACTTATTCAAGATCTTCCAAATTGTCTCCAATCAATTCACCTTAATGAAGACATAAAATATTACTCATAAAGGTGTTAAAAGCGTCCAGCCTTGTGCACATGCTGAAATTTTCAGCGTGTGTTATAAATGAGACATAAGTTTGAATTGTTACCTTGTGTAGCTCCTTCCTTTATGTCATCAACATTGTATGCTTCATTCTTGACCAATCAATATGCCAACAAGGCTCCACATATGCTCCAACAAGCTGGTTTGGGCGTGTGACATAGAGTTGTGCATGTGCTGAATTTTATTTTTGCAAACTTTGTATAATAGTGCACATTTAATAATACACACATGGTATATTCCTATCAGCCCTTTATTGAATTTTCTAGAACACTTTGAGATGTATGAAATATGTAAAAAGTGTCTAGATACATGTTATATGATGTTCCAAAAACGTTCCATGTGTCGTGTACGTAGAAAACCGAATTTTCGATGTTTATCGATTACCCGATTTTTCTCTAATTAAATTCTAAATTTTTGCACATGTTATATATATTATGTTACACATAATATACATAAATTAAACTTTAATATTCATCTCATAAGTCTGATTAAAGTGGCGCCTAGACATGTGGCAAAATTGAAATTGGAATCTCCACAGTTTGGCCTTAATGTGGGGTGATTTGTGTGTGCCAACATGGAATGATTTTATGGCTGCACATACCATGTAAGCCACGAAATTTATGGCTAATTTTGAAGTGTAGGGGCTGGCCATCTATTTATAGCAAGTACGTGACACGTTGGCGAAGTTTCGGTATTCGCCCGATACGAAAATTTTTGGTTTAGAACCTTTTAACGTGTCGTATTTAATTTGTCATCACCATGACTTATATCATATGATATAAGACCTGAATATACTCATAAATATGAGTTAAGTATGGTGGTGTGACGTTAACGTACGTACGTAAAATATATAACGTGTCGGTAGTACGTTGGAATAAATGTGTATGTGCCTCTTCTTTTTTTAAAAAATCTGAATATATATATATATATATATATATATATATATATATATATATATATATATATATATATGGTAAATGGCGCGTGGGTGGAGAGGGAAGACTTTTCTTTCTTCAACTTGTTGCCTTTGTGCCTTTTCCAAATATTGCTTCCTTTAATGAACTACTTAGTTTAATTAACTAAGTACTTCACTTAATGAGCTAGTTTAGTTCATTAATGGTGGCAACTGAAAATAGTTCAAACACAACAAATGTTTGCCATTTGATGTAGGCTTTAAAGCTTCATGGCTCGTTAGTACGACAACATTATATATGAACTATATAAGGCAAGTTTTATGCAATAGTTTTATGCAATATGTCATGCACGTTTTTATGCAATATGTCATGCACGTTTAAATCATGTATTTTGAAATCACTCAAACCCCTTTTTCTCTACATAAAGTTCTTTACATTTGGACCAACCATTGAGAAGATACATCCAAATTACTGAAGGTGTGTCACAAATTTCGGTAGAAACAGTACTTCAATTTGAATACTCGTTTTGGCTATCCAGACACGAATTTTGGAAAAGTACAAAAAAATAAAAGTTGTAGATCTTTGTCTTAAAGTTCCAACACATCTTGCAAATCCTAATTTGGACTTGTGGCTGGAAAGATATGTTAATTCTACCAAAACTGGTACTGCAGCGAGATGGGCCTAAACTAATACAACATAAACATTTAAAAAGCTAAATAAAGAACACATTCGAACTTAATGATATTTTAAAATAGTTCTAAAAACTCTTATAAATCATTTTACAGGTTCAATAAGGTGAACCCAATGTATAAATTCCTTTGGTTCATCTTGCACATGTTTAAATAGGAAGATCCCTATTTCATTCATTAGTTTCTTAGTTTTACTTCTTGTTAAGAGTCCTTGATCTTGCATTTTTGTCATATTATGTGCATTCTCATTATCTTGACATCGATGAGGGTTATGGAACTCATCACTACATGAAGCGCTTCATCCACTTTAAATGCTTCAACCTTCATTTCAAGTTTATATATCACTTCAACCTGCAACCAAACCTTTATATACTCTTATACAAGCTTGGAGCACATGATTTAAAGCACTTTTTCTAGCAATCCTCCACATGATCCAGACTTGTATAATCACACACCCGAGCGATAACAAACTAAACACTCTAAAAAAAGTGAAGACAATGACACATAACGGATACGATGACTTGTGGTCTTGAATCACCGGTAGTACAAGTGGAGTTATATAAACGAGAATAGGATGAACTTCGTCTTGGATCATATTCTACTGTTGTTTATATGAACATCCATGAGACATGTCATTATCTCCTCACTTCAATAAGTTCGCGGTATGGTGCGAAATCGGCCATGCACCTATGCTAGGGTTCATAAGCACTCTAGAGAGTTTTCAAGGCTCTCACAGGAATCGGCACCACATCCAAACTTATATAGGTGAAATTCATCAAGTGTGTACTGCTCACACTACCATTCAATATGGCTATGAATTTTTATTAAGAGATTATTAAAACATGACCCTCAATTCTTGCAGCAGGTACTATCTTCAACAACACCATATGGAGAGACAACGTTGATAGTACTGAATAGAACTCTTTTGTGACTTGTTTTACCACATTGAACTCCGTTCGTAGGATCTATAGCAATAGTGAGTTGGGTTCCCGCCACATAGAGCTCACAACAATTGAAAAGTCTCACCCCCTCGATGTTACTGTGGGTCTCTCTCATAGACCTTGCACTGGCTATGTTTTACCCAAAAAACTCATGATAGTGCACACTCTCATGATAAATCCTTTCAGTGATTTATTTCAACAAATCACTCAATCATAACAGGATGATTTTTCAACAAGCAAATCACCAAATTTAAGATGATTTTTCACCAAGAAAATCATCAAACTTAGGATGATTTTTTTCAAGCAAATCATCAAACTTAGGATGATTTTTATCAAGCAAAATCATCGAACTTGTTTCTTGATGCGAATATGACGCGAGTTTGGCCGATCTTCCTTTCAACCTTCGTGTGGAGAAGACTTGTTCATCACCCTGGATGAATTAACACCCAAGAACGTATTCTTAAATGAGTAATGCTTCCCAAGAATCGACTTGTTTGTGATCTTACGTGAATTAACGCCTAAGGACGTGTTCGGTTCTTGAAAAATTCGATCCTCCCTCAAAGAATGCTCAATCTTTGATATGGATCTAACCTTGGATTGAAACCAAATAACACAAGAAACTCTCTTGCAAAAGGAAGTGAAGAAAAAATTTTTTTTATTAACAAACGTCTGCCCTTTACATTTACAAAGGGTGTTTTAAATAAAAAAATAAGAATCGTAAATGCTGTTGAAAGTTTCGCCAATCGAATTAGCTCTTAAGCCCTTCTTCAAAGTTTTAGAGCACAAAATGTTCTTGATGTTAGCCATAGATATCACTTGATTTGGATAACTATTGAAGGAGATATAGCTGTTTGAATTTCAGGTGTCAGCAAAATACTTGCTGTCAGCTATGCTCAATTTTATCACGAATTCTGGATATCTTAATCTCCGAATTGGAGAAAAGTGCAAGCGATAAGAGTTGTAGATATATCTCTTATCTGTCGTTTGGCACTAGAATCAAGTGATTTGAATCATCCGTTGAAAAGATATAGCCAAAACACCGAGACTGTGTCAAGTTGTAATCCTACTTTTCAGCATGGGTGATGCCAACGTCTCCAAGCTTTCTTGTTGGTCAAGTAACCTCCAAAAACCTATATAAACCATCTTGACACAACCTTGAACTGATATTAGTTTCACCAAAATAAAAAAACACGCGATAAATAGAAACATAAAATGCAGGTAAAACATGCAAGACACTAGGGCACTTGGGGTCGCATCATCTCCTCCCCCTTAAAAAGGATTCGTCCACGGATCAAAAAAATGCATAGAGGAAAAAGATGCCTAACATTATGCGTTTCTTTACATGATTAGGGTTCAATTTAAGAGGCAAAGCAGAACAATTCAACAAGAGACAGTTCACCAGATAAAGTAGCATAACAGGAATGTAAAACAACACACTATCGCTCAAATTTGAAGCCAAAATCGTTTCTATGCCCTTATGAGTCCTAGATCCTGGGTCAAATACGTAAATAGTCCATAGCAAGGCACAAACCAAGGGAGTGCAAAGACCAAAAGGATCATGGACCCTCAAAATGTGAAAAGAAAAATGAGAACACAAGTCATCACATGAATCAATGTCATCTAAGCATAAAAAGGACACAAATCATATTTGCTTGCATTAGACCAGAGGGCATCAAATGGGGCATGCGTGGAATGTAAGTGTAGTAGATATCAAAAGGATCTTGATATTAAAACACCTTAGTAAAGTTAACACATACATCAAAATGGCTATCAAAGTTAGCTTTTAATGTGCATCTATCTAGTAAAATATCAAAAGTAGTAATGAAAGCATCATCATTAGAAACCAACTCAAGATTAGGGTGTGTAGCAATTTCCAATTCTAAGGGGCATAAAATTGTATATGGACTAACATGGTTAGACATCTCGATATCTTCAAATAATGCACCAACATCACAAGCATTAGGTATATGAAAATCATAATGTAAATCAACTTGCAATGCATCAAAGGATATGTCTAATGAGTCAGCAACATGTTCAACCATTAAAATTTGTTTTTCTCCCTTGTTTCCTTCCTTCTCCTTAGCCCATGAATATGCTTTGTTGGCCTCTTGTCTGAGAGACTCCAAAAACCTCTTCTCTGCTGCTCTTTCAAGTGGATCGTTATGCTTTTGAAGGCCTTTTATGATCTTCCATCACCTCTTGTGGAGATAATGCATTCAACCTATACAACTTGCCATTCAAATTGAAAAAATATCTATTAAGAAAACCATCATACATAACATGCTTATCATATTGACATGGTCTTCCTAAAAGTATGTGACTAGCATGCATAGGGGCAACATCGAAAAGAATCTCATCCTTGTAGCTACCAATAGAAAATGAAACAAGATCTTGCTTGGTCACTTTAACGACACCAACATCATTAAGCCGAGATAAAGGGGTGCGGGTGATCAATAATAGGTAAACCTAGCTTTGTAACAAGTTCAGTACTAGCTACATTAACACAATATCCGGTATCAATAATCATAGTACATATCTTACCACCAATCATGCAACGTGTGTGAAATATGTTAGTTCTTTGAAGTTCATGTTCATTCATTTGCATTTGGACATTAAGGCATGGTCTAACTACTAGAAACTCTCTGCATTCACCCTCTTCCTCGTTAATGCCATAATCTTCAACACTTTCTTCCTCAATTTCATCATGATCGGATTCAGATACATACTCATTAGTTTCCTCAACTAACATGATCCTCTTAGGATTAGGACAATCTCTAGAAACATGATCAATGCCTCTACAACAAAAACACTGAATATCCCTAGTCCTAGAGGTTGAATTAGAAAACTTACCTTGTTTAGGGGTTGCGTCACCAACCTTCGCCTTACTTTTATCTGGAGCCAACATAGAATGGGGCGAAAACGGTGTAGGTTGTGAACGTGCATCTTACGACCTCATCTGTTGGGTTTTCGTCCCTCTAAATTATGTCAAAGATGCAAACTATCGAGCCTGAGCATTTCTTCGTTGTAACTGTGCTTCAACTTTCTCAGCAAGATGGACCAAGGAGGTCATGTTATAATAGGGATGCAACTCTACAGTTTTGGCAATTTCCCAGTTTAAGCCATGGAGAAAACATGCCATAGTGGCTTCTTCGTCTTCATCAATGTCAGCCCGCATCAGGAGTAGCTCCATCTTTTTGTAATACTCATCAACACTTCTAGTGCCTTGTGCAAGATTTTGAAGCTTTTCATGCAAGTCTTTCTTATAGAACGTAGGAATGAACCTGATTCTCAAGCACCTTTTCAATTCTTCCCACGTATCTATCCTTCCCTCTCCGGATTTTTGTCTATCACTATTAATCTTGTCCCACCATATAAGTGCATAATCAGCAAACTCGAACACAGCAAAATTAACTTTAGACATCTCCGAAAAGTTATTACAAGAATAGATCAAGTATACTTTTCTCTCCCACTCATAATACGTCTCAGCGTCACTCTTACCATGAAATGGAGGAATTTTCATCTTGATCCTGTTTGTCTCATCTTCTCGGTTGAATCTCTGATTATAATCAGGACGAAGCGGGGGATGACCTCAGTTTTGGCCAAAGTAGACATGCTCGGGGGTGGAGCATAACCAAATGCATCGTCGTGCTCAATATATG
>AP025044.1:8755218-8811473 GCA_036186865.1 Eustoma russellianum | reverse complement strand
AAATACCTATTTCATTAAAAATGAAATCTTTTAGGCCAAAAACTTAATGAGGCCGAGATATATATATGTACTACATATATATATATATATACATTTCATAATATGACACATATATTTATATAGGTCATCTATTAAATCATTTAAATATACTCTTCATGAAAACAAAATTCTTAGGCTACAAAAAACTATATATAGCCGAAATATATATATATATATATATATATATATATATATATATATATATGCTATATATATATATATATATGTTTTTCTCAATGCTACACTTATATATATATATATATATTAACATGCCATAATCATTTAAATACACTTTTCATAGAAATAAAGTCTTTAGGCCAAAAAAATATATCTATAAAAACCGAAATATATATATATATATATGCTGTATATATGTATATTGTTTCTCAATACTACACTTATATAAATAAATAAATAAATAAATAAATATATATATATATATATCTGTCTATACACATATATTAATGTTTTTTTTTCAAGAAAAGGGAAAATTTTATTATGCCTCACTTATGGTGGAGGAAAACCATATTACAATGTTTGTCAATGAATGCAAAATAATAGTGTAGTGAGCATATAATTTGATGTCTCCAATCATATATGATATGCCGCATTAAAACCTTGCCAAGTAAAACCACCCTTGTGGATAAAACATTGGCGAAGGATAAAGCATACATATTTATATGATTGGTGTAATTACATGAACATAAAAAAGATAGCCGTAGAGTGTCCGTAATTTGAGAAAGTGCAACGCGATGCAGCCCTTGCTTGATCCGCCAAAGTATGTACCTCCGTTGTTGTTGTTGCACCCCAGATTCCATGCACAAACATAAGTTAGAATTAGTGAAGTTACAAAAGCTATAAGAAGCAGCAGCAATTGCATGGGAGTTGAAGCAAAAATCAGCGGTGGAAAAATTACCCAGGTTACCCATATCCACTGATATGGGTAATGAGATTATATGACACGTTAGATGTACAAGAAGTATAACGCAATGTAGAAATGTCATAGGGAGAATAATGTGTACCCGCGTTGCCCATATCTTATGATATGGGCAACAATACTGATCAAGAGCTGTATCCATGTCGAATATGTGAGGTGTTTTCAGTATGATAGCTTGCCCGTACTAGCGGTGGTAGTGCAGCTACTGCGGTGAATATTGTAAGATGTTGATGAAATTGACCATGTTGTGCTAGAAAATGAGCTGGTTGATTTGCCTCCCTAGGTACATATGTTATCTCCGATGTCGTCGAGAGTAATAGAGCTCTGAATAAGGAAGCATGCTGATGACTTGGGTTATGAATCATTGAAAGGACTCCCTGCGCATCCACCTCAATATCCATTGGTCCCCAATGTGCTGCAAAGTATAGGTAACTAAAATATGTTGCTTGAAACTCTGCCATGGCTGGTGAAGAAAGTGGAAGATGATACGCTATTTCCCCTAAGAATGTGCCATTGCTGTCACGTAAGATTGCACCTGCTGCTGCTGAGTGCCTACCATGTGCTGCATCCGTGTTTAGTTTCAACCTACCCGGTGGAGGGTGATTCCATTTAACAATCCTGCATCTAGGAATGCTGAGGGGTGGGCTTAATCCTAGATCTATCAGCCCATGGTCCGAGTTTACGAATTTTTTGCCTTTTTGAGCTGACGTCCAATCATATATTCCCCGGCGTATGGTTTCCATCACAGCAGATTTTCTCCAATGTCCCTCCCCATACATGATCAAGGTATAACGCTTCCATAATTCCCAAACAATGTAAGAGGGTGCAACTATTCGCAATATGCCTTTAAGTGTATTACCTTTGGTTGACATCCACCATTGTATGAGTTGTTGTTGTATTGTTCGCGCAGTAATGTATGGACCATCCAAATAAGCGGAATATATATTCCAAATATCTCTAACTTCTGAACATTCCAAGAACACATGATCCGATGTGATTTGTGCTGCCATGCAGAATGGACATTGAGTTGGATGAATGCAAACAAACTTTTGGAGATTCATAGGTAGAGGTACTGCATTATGATATAAACGCCATAAGAATAACCGAATATTTGAAGGTATGTGCTTGTTCCATATATATTTGTATGAAAGGCAAGTATTCCGCACATGTCGTACATGATCATACGCTGCTCGTATAGTGTAGTGTTCTGCGTCCATACTATGAGCACAAATCGGTTGTATTCTGCATATTCGCTTCCAAACTGGTGAGGTAGTGATCCGGATGTCATAGGAATTTTGGCTGGCGTAACGAGAATGAAAGAATTTGCTCCATAAAGAGTTGTTTTGTTGATATTTCCACCATAATCTGCAAGAGTAAGCTGACTGAAGATCTTCTAATTTCCTTATTTCAAGACCGCCCTCAACTGTTGGTCCAAATAGCAGCTCACTTGAAATCCAAGAATGTCTTGTTTGGGCAGACGTGTTTCCCCAGAAGAACTTAACCATCCATCTTGTAATAGTGCGAAGTAGACTCTGAAACAACTTACAAGCAGATATTACATGTAATGGGATGGAAGCCAAGACATGTTTGATCAGAATCAAGCGCCCAGCGTGATTGAGGAATTTATTTTGCCACATAGATATTTTAGCTTGAATTGACGAGAGTAGGCTTGCAAAATGCGAGACTCGTTCTTTGCCTCTGTGCAACTGGACTCCTAAATATTTGATTGGCAAAGATATTGATGTCATGTTTAGCCGTTGCTCCATCCTGCTAATCTGAGCATTCGATAAATATGCTGCTGGAACAAAGTGACTCTTTTGGAAATTTACCGCTTGACCCGATGTCGCTTGATACAACTCCAAGAATTTTCTGAATTTAACCAAATTGTGTAATCCACCATTGATGAATATTAGGAGGTCATCCGCAAATGCCAAATGGGAGATTGTTTTGGCTCTACCTGCAGTAAAAGGCTTTATGACACCCCTTGTGATTAAGTTATTAAGGCCCCTTGAAAATGCCTCTGAAGCTAGAATGAATAATATTGGTGACAAAGGGTCTCCTTGCTTAACCCCTCTTGATGGTTGGAAAAAACCAGCAGGAACTCCTTTGATCAAGATTGAGATATATGTTCCTTTAAGATGATTAAATATAAGATTGATAAAACTGCCGGAGAAGCCAAATTTGGCTAGCAGTTTTGCAAGAAATGTCCAATTGACTCTATCAAATGCCTTCATCATGTCCAGCTTGATTATTGTATTTGATCCTCTTACTTTCGTGTATTGCAAGTGAACCATTTCGCGTGCCATAACAATCTGGTCGGATATGTCTCTGCCCTTAACAAACTCCGCTTGTTCGTCTGTAATGAGCTTTTGTAGAAGTGGTTGGATGCGAGTTGCAAGAATACGTGCTGCCAATTTAGATATAAAGTTTGCAAGACTGATGGGCCTGTAATCAGAGAATGTGTGTGGTGTAGGCGTCTTTGGCAGCAATACGATTAATGTACTTCCCATTGCTTTTGGCATTGGGAGTCCAAGAAAAAACTCCTGCATGGCTTTGTGAACATCCATTCGAACTATATCCTAGCAAGCGCGGAAAAAATAACCATTATAGCCATCTGGCCCAGGCGCACTTTTGGGATCTAGTGACCAAACTGCCTCCTTTACCTCTGCCTGAGTTGGCAAGACTGTCAACTGTTGATTATCTGACACCGTTACAAGTTGCGGAATATATTGCAGAATAGTTTCATCCTCAGAAATTGATTCCGCTGCAAATAATTGTTTGTAATATGATTCAGCCGCCTGTTGAATTCCTTGCTGTGTGTCAATAACTGTGCCATTCACATCCTGTATTTTTGTGATGGTTTGCCTTATATGGCGATCCCGTACTATGTTGTGAAAAAAGGAGGTGTTTGTATCTCCTTCTGCAATCCACTTCTGTCGTGCTTTCTGAGACCAAAACAAAAGCATTTTGTGCTCCGCTAATTTGTATTCAGCCTTCACTGCATGATATTTTGTGCGTGTCTCTGGCGAAGGTTGAGCATCAAAGGCTGCCTCACTATATTTAAGTTCCTGCTCGAGATGTGAAAGATGATCAAAAATATTTCCAAACACTGTGACGTTCCATTTTTGTAAGTCTTTTTTCAGAGCTTGCAGCTTATTATACAGCCCTCGCATTCCACCTGTTGTGGGGTACGAATCCCATGTTGCCTTAACAAAAGCGTGAAATTCCTTATGCTCAACCCACATATTCTGAAAGCGAAAAGATTTTGGTCCCTTGAATGATGTTAGCGAAGATTGCAGAAGCAGAGGTGCATGATCAGATGTTAAGCGTGAAAGATGTTTAACACGCAGACTAGGGAACAGACTGTTATATGACTCTGAACAAAGCATACGATCTAACCGTCTTCGAACTATTCCAAGGCCACGACCACTTGTCCAAGTATAAGCAGAGCCTTCATATGGTAAATCAATTAACTCACAAGACACCACACAGTCACTGAAGTCCTCCAGCGAAGACATATATGGGGTAGAGAGTCCATCATGCTCCGCTACTGATAGGAAAGTGTTAAAGTCTCCACCAATTAACCATGGCTCATTGTTAGCGTCATGGTGATGTTGTAATGAATGCCATAGTCTACGTCGATCAGTTACTGTATGCATTCCATAGACTGGTGTGAACCATAGAACCACCTCTGTGCCCACAACCTGAAATTTAAAGTGCGAGCATTGTTCGTCATAAACCGTACATAGATGTCTGAGAGAATCCCGTGTCCAGAATATCCAAATTTTTCCCCTACAAATTGCTTCAGCATGTGAAAATTTTAGTTTTCTTTGAACTTGAGCCAAATGCGCAGATTCTTTCTTGGGCTCAATTATCACTAACAACTGCAGTTTATGTATTTTGACAAGCTTGCAAATGCGAACGAAGGAGTTTGCAATTCCCCGCATATTCCATATGAGACAATTCATTGAGACGAGGAGAAGGGTAAGTTTGAAGATCTGGTCTGTCGCTCTGTAGCTTGAGTGTATGTGCCTAACATTTCTTGTTTCGTGCGACGTCGTCACGAAATAGGTATGGGATCTGCAATTTCTTATAGCAACTGATCTGTGGACTGAGTAAAAGAACTATCCTTTCCAGTCAAAGCATCATCCACGTCAACTGCTAGGGTACTGTGTATCATCTGTCTTTGCTGGTCTGCATGAGGGAGTATATCTGCGTGAATTGTAAGAGGATGCAGAGCATTGTCTGTGATCTGATCTGTGTGATGTATGTATACTTCTGAATCCGAGTTTGTGGCTTGTAGTATATCATCACCTTCTTCTGGAATGTGACCTAAGGATGCACCAATCTTTGCCAAGTCTTGTTTCTCAGATAGTAAAGTTAAGAGAGTATTATCGTTTGATGCAGCATTTTGAGTATGCGGTTGATCTACAACTGTTACAGAGGCATCTGGTATTATAGGATTATCATGTTTCAGCGGAGGAATTTCCTCATATACATCATCAATCAAAGCATCATCATTATCCTCCTCAACCAGCTGCGTGTGATCAGATTTATTTTTCTTTGGGGTCCATCTTTTGGCTTTTTCCTTCCCTTTGGTTTGTATGGGGGCTGCATGCTTTTCTGGTTCATGTAGATTGTCCTCTGCTAGATTGCAAGCTTTGGCTTCATGTCCTAGAATGCGGCAGTTAGTGCAGAATAAAGGTATATTTTCATATTCCACTGTAGGGTATATCTCATGTTCTCCTCCTTGAATATGCAACCGGACTGGTAACGTCTTGGAGATATCAACTTCAATACACAATCTCACCACTGATGGCCGTAATCCATTAGAGGTAGAAGAGTCCATTTTTAACGGTAATCCAATCATGTGAGCTATATCCCACAAAGCTGATTTATTTTGCAAATATAATGGTATACCCCGAATGGATACCCAAATGGGAACTATCGGTTTATCAATCTTAGGATCAAAATCCAGTGTCCATTTCGTCACCCTCATAATATAGCCATTAACGGTCCATGAACGACGTAAGAAACACCGATGATAATCTTCTGGATGATGAAAGGTTAGTATAACATGTTGATCATCCATTACGCCTAATTTAGGAGTCTGTTTAAATCCAATTCTTTCCATGCAGGCTGCTAACTGTTTCATATTGGGACGGCCATGCCAGAAAGATCCAACGAGAGTATATTTGAATGGTATTGAGTAGCGATCTACTTCCTCGTTTGTGAATGTATATATATACACATACATACATACATACATATATATATGTATGTATATATATATATATACATTTTTTTTATGAAAAGGGATATTTGTATTATGAAAGACCCTCGCTTATGGCGGAGGAATACCTTATTACAACCAGAAAAACGATAATAAGAGTAACAGTATATGATTATCAACATCCAATCCGTATATGATATGCCGCATTAAAACCTTGCCAAGTAAAACCACCCTTGTGGATAAAACATTGGCGAAGGAAAAAGCGTACATATTTATAAAGATGGACTGTTGATATACGCTATTATGTAATGAAATAGAACTTGTAACCCTAGTATTACACCAACGTAAAAAAACAATCTGCCATAGGAACAGCCTCGCAGGATGAGTGCCCAGTGTCCAAACAGTAGCCGCGCCAATGCTCAAGAAAAGGAGTACGAGCCATGCTCCCGTCAATGTATCCAAACAAATAAGTGACCGATGTAGGAAACAAAATGGCACCGAAGATAGCTGCTTTCGATGAGGATGCCTGGTCCGAATGTCTGAATGCATCCAAGGCGCAACCCATGTCCTCGTCCACACATTGCAATAATATAGTGCTGAGTAAAGCTGAAAGCCACGACTTAATAATATTTGTGAGTTGAATTGAAGATAAAGCATACCTGGCCTGCCGGCACAACACAATGTGCCGGTAGAGGCAACATATACACGCCAATCCATTTGGAAGACTTGCAATAGTAGCCAGCAGTGTGTTGGAATCCACGACGCCAAGCTTAGATGTTGAGTAAAAGAACGATCGCAAGCTCGCCGATGTGAGGTCCAACGTGAGCGACGCACGAACCAAAGGTGGGAGATTGTGGCTGCCGAAAGCACTGGTCACAGGATGAAGCATTGCGTGTTGTGCAAGGTAGTGAGCGGGCATATTTGCTTCGCGATATGTGTGAATGATCTCCAGTCTATGCTGTTGAAGTAGGGTGTGTAGCAGTCGGAGATGATAGTTACCCGAAATATATTGTGTCTGATGTAGTCGTGACAACATTTGAGCACAATCAGATTCGATTATGATCATACGATAAAATGGGAGAAAATACATCAAACCAAAAAGAGTAGCCTGAATCTCTGCCAACAAAGGCGTGCTCGTAGGCAGACGAAATGAAAGCGCGCACACACAATGACCCTCGTGATCGCGCAATATTGCCCCACCCGCGGCGTAGTGGCGGCCAACTGCTGCATCAACATTGAGTTTGAGCCTACCTGAAGGGGGGGTTTGCCACCGAATAATGCGGAGACGCGGAGGGCGAATCTGGGGGATCCATGAAAGAGATGGAGTTGGCCCCGCGGCAAGTTTGGACCCCTGTATCTTCATTATCCACATTCGAATATCAAAATGTATCGAGTTTCGTAACCCCGTAGTTGAGAAGGTCGTAGTGTCCCCATATACCAATTGTGCATAGTTCCACCATATATTTGAAACTGTAATGGCTGGAATGACAATTTTCAAAACCCCAAATAATGATAAAGTATTTGAACGATACCACCATGCTAGTAAATATTGACGCAGAGATAGTGACGTTGGAGGGATTCCATGCAACTCTGAAGAAAAAAAACTCCATAAGTGGCGAATGCGGCTGCAGTAGATGAAGATATGATCCACTGTGGCTGAGTACTCTCTGCAAAAAGGACACTGTGTGGGACGTGCCACCAAGTACTGTCCGATATAGTCTTCAAATGGCATGGCTGAATGAAAGAGGCGCCACAAAAATATTTTTGTGGAAGGGGAATGCTGCGTAAACCAAATAAATTTTGTAGAGAGCTGTGTTGGACGTGACACCCGACAAAGATCATAGGCCGACTTAAGAGTAAACTCGCCTGTGGGCGTAGATGCCCATAAAAGATAAGGTGACGTTCCAGTTGTCACGGAGACGCAAGTATGGTGAATTCGACATATGAGCTTCCACACTGCTGAGTCGGGGAGTCGTGGATGATAATCACCCCGCCGGTCATATTTGTTGTGCATATACCGGCTCCATAAAGTATTTTGCTTATGATATGTCCACCAAATTCTACAGTGATATGCCTGCTGCAAGTAGATGAGATTTCGAATGTCTAAGATGCCTTCCTCAAATGGCATTGAGATTTTGTGCCATGCCACCCAATGATGCCTTTCCCCCCAATAAATTGCTGCCATCTTCCTGTTAATCATTTGGATGACTGATTTGGGCAAACCACCTGCTGCCAAAATATGAAGCGGAAGCGCTGCAATCACTGAACGTAAAAGTACAAGGCGGCCCGCTGTAATTTCTGATCCATCACGTATAAGAGACGCAACGCAATTTCTCTAGCAATTTGTTTTCCTTTTCACCTTTTGTGCTAGAATCCCAGGCTATGGTCTTTCATGAAGATATGTTTTAATATCTACCCATCCATTAAATTTTCATCCGTTCTCTGATAATTGTGCCATGTATGCGTACGTTACATTCCAACACAACAAAAGAAAAAAAAGGGTTCGTTTTTCTTATCTCGGACGGTACGTGTGCACAAAAGTTTGGACCTTGCAAATATTTTGTACTCTTAACATTTCAAGGTCAATTATTTATACACACTTAACAATAGGGTTCATTGTATTAGGTTCTAAATTCAGCCATATCATATAAATCTAGTCCATTGCTTAAAAGTGCTACTTAGTGTCACTCGTAAATCTTGTTGCTAACGAAGCTTTTAGTTGATCATAGACTTGTGTGACATTGATTACATTGTTTTCTTGATTTATATTGCATATGTCTTGTATCCAAGGATGTTTTACTACCCTTTATCAACCACCATACACTTTCCAATTTCAACCTGGTCCCTCACAATAGATGAAAACAATTCATTACCAATAGAATTCCTTTAACAACTAGAAATCAACGGACAGAAGTGTGAATGACATAGAAGTTGAATTTCAATCATCTTCTTCTAGTGCTTGAACAAATAACCTATTCGATACTGGAGTTTGGCATTCTTAGCAGCAAGTTTTCTTTAGTCGATCCAGTATCACAGAAAGCACGATCTCATCGCCATACAGAAGTGTAACATAAGCCTTCAGACAGGGCCAAAAAAAAAAAGAAACTGCAAGTT
The DNA here is from genome assembly GCA_036186865.1 of Eustoma russellianum. NCBI lineage: Eukaryota > Viridiplantae > Streptophyta > Magnoliopsida > Gentianales > Gentianaceae > Eustoma > Eustoma russellianum. The sequence goes on along the minus strand of AP025044.1, from coordinate 8,802,150 downwards.
GGCACAAATTGCAAATTGATTGACAAAGAGCATCAAGTTGTTGATATATTTTGGCGCATATCAAGTTCCATCATCATACCACAAAATCGTGACACCCAGTACCTAAATACCCTACATATTACATTGTTTTTTACTTGGATACTTGATTATTGTAGTTGAATCAACAACTTGTGATTAATTTGCATAAGGCTAAGGTTAACTAAAGATTGCCCAGGGCAACCCTTAGTTTTCTTTGGCTCAGCTTTTGACATAATTTTTGGTCTCATTTTCCTTGGTTCTTAGGAGGTTAAGTGTGTCAAATTGTCTTGTTCTTGGTTTGATACCTTTGCTTATTAGTTGCTGAAATTTGGGTGACACGTTGGAGAAAAAGATGCAATTGATCATCGGATTGTGTTAGCCACTTGAGAAGCTCGCTTTGGCCTGGGATGAAAATTTAATGGATGGGTAGATATCAAAACATATCTTCATGAAAGACCATGGCCTGGGATTCTAGCACAAAAGGTGAAAAGGAAAACAAATTGCTATAGATGTGTGTGTCTATATATATATATATATATATATATATATATATATTTGAAAAGAATTTGTTTATTAATTAAAAACCTCACTTATGGTGGAGGAAAACCATAGTACATTGTCAGAGTATTCGAAGTAATGAAATAACGAAACAAGAATGGCATATCTCCAGTCATATATGATATGCCGCATTAAAACCTTGCCATAAAAAACCACCCTTGTGGATAAAACCTTGACGAAGGAAAAAAGCGTACATATTTATACGACTATCATTGATATGATGAGAACATAGTATGGGGTACAAATCCATGAATGCCGTTGGGTTATGTGTGAATAGAAGAATGTTGAAGCTGTTGCAATGGCCGCATCTTTGTCTTGTCATTGTCTTGAAAGCCCAAACCTCAGAAGATGTCCAGCAAAAAAGAAGGTCAATGTAAGCGTGTAACTGAGCAATCAGAGGTAGAAAGATCAAGCACATACCGGAGCCGCCTTGGCAGTTGAAGTGCCAAGGCGACAAAGAGTAAAGAAGCGCCATGGCCGTCCATGTTGTGAGGTCCGAAAATGCAGTAAGAATGGGCTCCACTTCCAAGTCGCCTTGACCAAGGGGCCAAGGCGACACTGGTAAGAGTCCCGCCACATGAAGTCCAAATTGATCCACCATGCTAGTAAACCAGGTGCAGCGTATGATCCAGCGACACAGTTTGCCAATCACCAATATGTAAAGAGATGGTTGATGAGATAACCAAATCGCTCCCATGAAAAAAAGAGGCATGTTATACATATGAAATATAATGTATAAATCATAGAGAAGTGGATGTTCAACCATACCGTGCCTGCCTGCCTCCCGAAGGTTGCAGGCAGTAGAAATGTACCCTGGCCAATCCATATGGAAGACTGCTGTCAAGGTACCCGCAAATGAACAGAAGTAAGATCCAGTGTGACTGCCGCACGGACCAACGAGGGCAGAGTGGTCGATGTAAAATGTTTCGTGCATGGGTGTAACATTGCATGCTGCGCTAAATAGTGTGCCGCCATGTTTGCCTCGCGATAAATGTGATTGTAAGGGAGACGATGAAAATGAACAAGTGAGTGAAGCCTTTGAAGATGAGGATTGCCATGTACAATGTTTTGCCGTGTCAACCGGTCAATCAATTGGGCACAATCTGACTCAAGGATGATGGATCGGTAGAATGGAAAGAAATAAAGGAGCCCAAAAATAGCCGCTTGAATCTCTGCAAGTAAGGGTGAACTTAACGGAAGGCGAAAGGAAATTGCACCTATGCAGGAGCCCCTATGATCGCGCAGTATTGCGCCTCCAGATGCGAAATTTCGACCCCAAGCAGCGTCGACATTTAATTTCAATCGTCCAGAAGGTGGCGTAACCCAGCGAACGATCAGTGGACGAGGTGGCCGAACTGCAGGCAGCCAACCAAAAATTTGCTGTGAGGTAGTAGAGAATTTAGAGCCTGCGATCTTTTTGTGCCACAAAGTAATATCATAATGTATGGAGGACCAAAGGGAAGACGCCGTGATATGTGTTTTGTCGCCATAGACCATGGAAGTGTAAGCACACCAGATGTTATGAACAATAATAGCAGGGATCACGATTTTATAAACTCCAATAAGTGAAGAAATGGATGATCGGTACCACCATGAAAGAAGATATTGACGGAGCTGTATGGATGATGGAAGAGGACAATGCAGCTCACTTGCAAAATAGCACCATATCGGACGAACATAAGAACAATATAAGAAAACATGATCCACCCTGGCCGACTCACACTTGCAGAACGGACATTGAGTCGGTTGAGTCGTTATGTATTGTCCTATATAATCCTCAAAAGGCAATGCAGAATTGAAAAGACGCCATAAAAACAATCTGATAGACGGAGAGTGATGTTTCGACCAAATAAACGAGGTAGAAAGCAGTTTTGGAGATGCGGTTCGGCATATCTCATAGGCACTTTTTAGCGAGAATTCCCCCAGTTGAGTTGGCAACCATGAAAGTTGGTCACCCTGTCGATCTGTGTGGAGTAAGCAGAAAGAATGAATCCGGCATATAATTTTCCAAATAGGGGAGTCTGGCAACCGAGGAAGATAATCATGACGTTGTCCATATTTTGCATGCATGTATTTGCTCCACAGTGTTGAGTTCTGGTGATACGACCACCAGATGCGACAATAAAAAGCCTTCTGTAAGACATTCAAATCTCGAAGGCCTAAACCCCCCTCCGAATGTGGCTTAGTAAGCTTAGTCCAGGAGACCCAATGATGTCGACGACCCCAATAAAATGCAGCCATCTTACGATGAATGACCTTAATGACCGATTTTGGTATACCTCCCCCCGCCATAACATGAATGGGTAATGCAGCGATTACTGATTGGAGCAAGACTAGCCGACCTGCAGTAGATAATAATTTGGAGTGCCACCCTTGAAGTCTATCATCAATATGCTGCAGTAGCGTAACACAGTGATGGGAACGAGGAATGCCCTTGTGCAAATAAGAACCGAGATAGCGAAATGGAAGACTAGAAAGACGCATGCCCAGAATAGTCATAAAGGTCTGACGCTGCTGTGGAGTTACTGTAGCAGAAGGAATAATATTGCTTTTTTTGAAAATTCACTTTTTGACCTGAAGCAGCTTCATATTGTGTAAGAAATGTATGAAAACGTTGTAGATTCCTTTGTGTGCCTCGAAGAAATATCAGTAAATCATCTGCATAGGCTAAGTGTGTAATGGCAAAGGGAATGCGGCCCAGGCGGAAAGGTTGCAACACTCCAGTTGCTGTCAAGGCTTTCAAGCCCCTGCTAAAACCTTCTGCTGCTAAAATAAATAATAAAGGAGATAAAGGATCACCCTGTTTAACACCTCGATATGGCCTAAAATAGGAAGAGGGCTGACCATTGATTAACACCGCTAATGTCGTGGCCCGCAAGTGATTCAAAATTATACGAGTGAAAGATCTCGAAAATCCGAAAGCGTGGAGTAAAAGTTCCAAATATTCCCAACTAACTCTGTCAAAAGCCTTCATCATATCCAACTTGAGACATAACTGTGAGCCACCCCTATCAAGCATATGGATCATCTCACGAGCCAATAAAACCTGAGTTGAAATGTCCGTACCTGGCAGAAAACCTGTCTGCTCTGGAGAGATTAGTCTTGGAAATAATTTACTCAGGCGGCTAGTAACAATTCTGGTACAGACTTTACTGATAAAATTAGTGAGGCATATAGGACGATAATCACCGAAAGTAGCAGGAGAGGATTTTTTTGGAATCAAAGTGATCAAAGCGCTAGCCATAGCTTTAGGCTGAGGCACACCCAGGAAGAATTCTTGTACTGCTAGAACAACATCTGTATGAATGATGGACCAGCAAGATCTATAGAAATTGCCATCAAAACCATCAGGCCCCGCTGCACTATGAGGGTCCAAGTGCCAAACTGCAGATTTTATCTCATCCAGCAATGGAACCTGCGTCAGAGAGGCATTATCTTCTGCGGAGACTAGCGCTGGAATATTCCGAATAATTTGCTCACAGTTAACTGCAGGTTCATGTGCAAATAAGGCTGTACAAAAGGACACAGCTTCAGCGATGATATCATCTGGGATAGTACAAACTAAGCCGTCGGTTGTTTGTATTTGTTGAATCCGAAGATGGAGTCGGCGGCCTTTAACAATAGTATGATAATAGCGAGTATTTGCATCTCCCTCCTTTAGCCATCTAACCCTCGCCTTTTGCTTCCAAAAGTGCATCTCAAAAGAAGAGGCCTGAAGATATTCTGTCTTAGCTCGATTATATTCCATCCGATTTTCCACTGTGGGCTGCATATCCCAGCGCTGTTCAGCACTTGTAAGGAGAGTTTCAGCCTGTTGAACCCTAGAGAAAATATTACCGAATATATCTTTATTCCATTGTTGCACATCCTTTTTGAACTTGAATAACTTTGTGTAGAAGCCATGCATACCACCCGTTGTAGGATATGAAGTCCAAGCAGCACGCATGTAATTATAAAAGTCTGGATGTAGAAGCCAAGAATCCAAAAATCTGAACGATCGACGCGGTGAAGTCACATTCATTCGGCATTTAAGCAAAAGCGGGGTATGATCCGAAGCAATTCGGGGAAGATGCGTGAGTTGAATATCTTCAAATTTATCATGAAAATCGGTATTGAGAAACAACCAATCCAAACGCCGTCGAACCCGACCGAGACCTCTACCATCTGACCAGGTGAATCTGGAACCTTGAAATGGTGGCGACATCAAACCACATGATTCTATGCAATCATTGAAATCTTGTAACACAGATAGTGACGGCCGCGAACGTCCTTCATGATCTGATATAGAGCGGAATGTATTAAAATCTCCACCCAGCACCCAAGGAATTGCTGTATTCGCAGAGAAAGTGCATAAAGAAGCCCACAAAGAACGACGTAGCGATGGAGTATGATTGCCATATACTGCCGACAAGACAAAAGTATACTGGCGAGGCCGATATATTAATGTAAAATGTACCACCTGTTCTTCATCCTGCACTGTGACTAGCTCAAAGTGAGAGTCACGCCAGAAGAACCAAATGCGCTCAGAATGCGATGCATATGAATTGGAAAAGCCGAACTCCAAAGCATAATGAGAAATAGTTACTGATGCATGTTTAGGTTCTATGATAACAAGTATGTTTAACTGATGTTCATGAATTAATTGATGCAGACGTGGTTTTGAGGCCCGCAGGCCTCTTATATTCCATATCATTATATTCATTGTGAAAGTGTAGAGTCACTTCCCTGTATCGCATGTGATGCACTGCGCGTAAGAATGGACGATGGAGGCAGTGGAGGAAGATCCTTCTTAGCTCGACGTTTCCTACGAGGAACCACCTGTATAAAGTCTTCTGTTGAATCCTGCAGGCGAGAGATTATAGTGTCCGTTTCAGGCGAGGGAGGTAGCAGCTGGATGCGGCAGGCTACCTCCTCTGGAACAGTAGGTATCCCCTGATTATCTGTCTCTGGTAAATCATTATCAGACAAATGACCTATGTCACAGGATACAGGATTATCCCGCAGTGGCTCCACGGGCTCCTCTAAATTATCTGCGATAGGAGCTGCATCCTTGGTGGGGGGATCTTGGAGGAGCTGGTATGTCTGTCGATGGTGGCGCAGTCTCTGGAAGGTTTGGTTGCGCAGCTGTACGCTTCTTAACTGGAGTCCAGCACTGCGCTGGTTGTCGCCCGCGGTGGGGGTGGAGGGGGTGGCGGTATTGTTGTTGCCGATTGTGGTGTGCATGACGTAATTGCATGGCCTAACCGACGACAGGAGGTACAAAACAAGGGCAAGTCTTCATAAATTATGGTTTGCAGTATAAATCGTCCCTTCGCTTGGAGATAAATCTTTTGCGGTAAGTCCTTTGAAACATCGACTTCCACACATACACGCGCAACCGAAGGTCGCAGACCATCTGTTGTTGCAACATCAAGTTTGATGGGGCTTCCTATCGGTTTAACAATCTCAAATAATGCCTCTTTTCGGTGAAGATGGATGGGAAGACCAGGAAAGGCTATCCAAACCGGAACTATCGGCACATCCGTCGACGGATCAAAATCAACTGTCCATTTGTTATACGCATATGACATCCAGAAATAAGCCATGATCGTCGATAAAAGCATCGTAAATAATCTGCTTCATTGCTAAAATTTAACAGTATATGCGCCTGATCAATAAGAGTGATACGAAGATCTTGATGAAAAACAATTTTCTCGAAGACATCTCTAATCACCTTCAATGGAGGTCTCCCATACAAGAATGCACCCACCAACGAATATTTGAATGGAGCAGCAAGTTCATCAATTTCTGAATCTGAAAACGAGATTAAAGGAATACCTTTATATCGAGAAACAATTTTGGGTGAGATGTTGATGGATTGAGCCGAGGTAGCGCTAGTGACAACGTCGGCGAAGGTCGACGATGGAGTTGCCATGATCACCGGTCGGACGAACGAGCGAAAGGAACGAAATGAACGAAACAATGAGAGCAATTAACAGATTAATATATTCAAAAAGGGATGCCGGTGATGATGAGGTGCCGATCCGGTAGCAACGGCGGCGACTGACGCCGCAAGTACCGATATCGCTTGCGCCGTCAGAGAGAAACCATATGTATATATATATATGTATATATATATACATATATATATGTATATGTATATATATGTATATATAGATATACATATATATATGTATATATATGTACATATAGATATACATATATATATGTATATATATGTACATATATGTACATATATATGTATATATGTATATATATACATATATATACATCTATAGATATATATCTATATATATACATATATATATATATATGTATATATATACATATATATATATGTATGTATGTATGTATGTGTGTGTTGTGTATATATATATATTTGTGGAAGATTAAATATTATTGAAGAGAAACCTCACTTATGGCGCGAGAATACCATATTACATAGTCAACGTAAGAAAACCAATTGAACAAAAAGCGAATGATTGCTGTCCTCCAGTCGTATATGATATGCCGCATTAAAACCTTGCCAAGTAAAACCACCTTTGTGGATAAAACCTTGTCGAAGGAAAAAGCGTACATATTTATACGACTGGCTTTGGACATAAATACAATGAAAGAAATGTACACTAAAAAATTGTTTCCTGCGTGGGTCTCCTTTGAGTGCAACAATCGATCAGAAGTCGACTTAGGGAATCTGACAGCTAACGGGCCTCCCCAAATTGGTACCCCGCGACAGCAGAAAGGTGTAAGGATCACTATTTTCTGTGAGTTATAAAATTGCGCAAATGAATGACTGATATACGTACCCATGTCACCTTGATTTCCCCAGAACCAAGGTGACCACAAGAGATGATGCCGTGATGGTCCTCGCCCCAGCGTTTGTGTGACAACCAGCCAGCATTCCAGTGTTTGCAGTAAGTGACCATCCATGAAACAAAACCATGTAGTGAGATAGTAAAACTCGCACAGATAAAAGCTGCTAAATAGAAGAAACAAAATAAATGTGCATACCCGCGTTGCCTGGGTCAAATAAGACCGTAGGAACAGAATACGAACCCACGCCAACACTGTGTGAGACATGATTAAGTACACAAAGATGGAAGCTGAAGATCCAAAATGAGTGCTCCCCGAACATCACAGGGCAACGACGAAGGGGTTCATAATGTGCGAGCCCATCCACTCTGTAACCATATCGTGCAAGGCGATGAGCAGCTGAATTGGCCTCTCTTGGGCAATATTGAAGTAAGGAGTTGTTGAGAGATAGCAGCGAGGCTGTCCGACGTACATCATCCCCCAACGCTCCTGTGTAAGACTGCGGACCAGCTAACATGGATAGAAGGAGCTGCAATCCGTCTCTACAATTAATTGAGTGTATTCCATGGCATAGTAAGCCAACTCAATGTCATCAACTCTGGCCCGCAACGGACTTACCAAGGCAGCAAAGGAAATGGCGGAGAATCAGTGTACCCTGATCGGACCGAAGAATCGCATGCCCGCTGCCAAGCTCAATCCAACTGTGGCATCCACATTGAGCTTCATCTTGCCCGTAGGAGGCAATATCCAACGTTCTAGCGTATTCGTGTTGACCGTAAGGAGGGAGAGAACTTACGAGCAACTACATGAGGGAGGTTGAGGCGAACTTCTTGCCCCTTCACCAAAACACACGAATTGTATATACACATTCTTACTCTTTCAAACAAGCGTTGCGACGCAAATGATTTGGATCCATAGAGCACGGCCGCATACTCCTTCCATATAGTCCACAATACCACTGAAGGCGCTACTACACGCAACTGACCAATCATGGATGCATTCGATGAACTGCGCCACCACCGAAACAAATGAGCCTTAATAGTAATACTCAACGGCAGTGGGCCCGAGAATATGTTAGATATTTCAATCCAGATAGGCTTTATTGCAGCACAATGCAGAAACACATGATCCTGCTCATCCGATGCCATACGACAGAATGCACACTGCGAAGGGAAGATGGTTGTCCAAGCACACATATTATGAACCATGGGCAATGAGTTGGTCCATAATCTCCATAGGAAAACCCGCACACTTGGTTGCATGGTCTTCCACCAAACAAAATGGAACACACTCTGCGTGGGAGAGTGTGCCGTGGCAACAGTGGTGTAGGCCGATTTTATTGAAAATTATCCATTTGAATCAGTTGCCAGTGATAGGAATCTCTGTTCGTTGTTGTATGTTCCATCATAAAACCATGTATGGCACAAATACGTTTCCAGATAGGAGAATCATATATATGACAGTATATAGAGGCACGGTTTCCATATTTTTGTTTGGCGAAGTCGGACCACAAAGTACGCGAATGATGATATTTCCACCATAATTGACCATCATATGCTTTCTGTATGCCCAAAATGTGGCGAATGCCTAAACCTCCTTCGGATTGGGGCCGAGTGACAGAAGACCAAGAACGCCAGTGATGACGATCCTTCCAAAGAAAAGCTGCCATTTTACGGTTAAGAATATTGATAATACCCTTTGGCAGCTGTGAACTCGCGATAATGTGTATAGGAATGGAATTTAACACATGTTTCAATAATACTAATCTTCCGGCCATTGACAAAAGCTTGTTAGTCCAAGAATGTAGCTTTGCATCAAAATGATTTATAAGAGGAGTACAATACCTTGCACGATTAATACCACGGTACAAAAAAGATCCAAGATACTTGATAGGCAATGATGCAAGACGCATGCCCAAAATGGACACTGCGTTTGGTCCAGAAACCCCACTTCCCACCACAATTTGGCTTTTGTGATAATTTACCAGTTGCCCGATGCCTGCTGATATAACGTCAAGAAAGAATGAAATTTGGCCAAGTTTCTGCCACTCCCATTTAGAAATATTAAGAGATCATCTGCGAACCCTAAATGTGAAACACAAGGGACACGACCTGCTGTGAATCCTTTGATATCTCCCGCAGATATCAAGGCTTTTAACCCTCTAGAGAATCCTTCCGATGACAAGATAAACAATAAAGGCGAAAGAGGATCGCCTTGCTTCACACCTCTCCCTATAGTGAAAGAATCCGTGTGACTGCCATTAACCAGAATGGAACAGCGAGTGGAACGCAAGTTGTTTATAATAATACGAACTATGTGAGAGTGAAATCCTATGCGATTCAATATCCTTGCAAGATAATTCTAGTTGACTCTGTCAAAAGCTTTTGTCATGTCCAATTTGAGAATCAAATGACCTCCCCGAGGACGCTTATTCAACACATGCACCATTTCTTGAGCAAGTAGAATTTGGTCAGTTATGCCTCGGCCTTGCATAAATTCCGCCTGCTCCGGCGAAATAATCTTCGGCAATAAACGTCCCAGACGTGTAGAAAGTAGTCTCGTGATAACCTTTGAAATGAAGTTTGTGAGACAAATAGGCCTGAAGTCCGCAAAAGTTTGTGGATTGCGAACCTTAGGAATGAGTGTATTTTGGCTGCTGCGACATGACGAGGTACTGGTACACCCAAATAAAACTCTTGTACCACCTTGATAACATCAGAAGAAATGATATGCCAAAACCTTTTATAAAAAGATCCCGGATAGCCATCAGGGCCAGCTATGCTAGTTGGGCTCAAGTCCCACACTGCCTGTTTAATTTCATCCTCCAATGGTATTGATTGGAGGAACGTGTTATCCTCCTCCGTCACTAAGGTCGGGATGTGTTAAAAGTGTTTCGCAATTCATCACTGGTTGTTCAGCAAATAAGTGAGAAAAATAACAGACTGCTTCAGCTTTTATTTCATCCGCCGATGAACATTCTATTCCATCCGGTGTATATATGGAACAATTGCTTGCTTATGTCTTTTTTCCTTGACAGTATTGTGATAGAAAGCTGTGTTTGCATCTCCATCCTTGAGCCACCGGACATTGGCTTTTTTCTTCCAATAAAGCAACGCCCGTTTCTGTGCAAGTTGTAATTGAGCCACACTGCAATGATAAGCAGAACGTGTAGATTCACTAGGTCTCAAGTCAAAATCCTTTTCACACCGAAATGCCTCTGTTTCTGCCATTGTGACCGCATCAAATATGTTACCAAACACATCCTTATTCTAGCATTGCAGTTCTTTTTTTAAGCGACGGAGTTTATCAAAAAGCCCCCACATTCCTCCTACCGTGGGGAAAGATGTCCACGTGTGTCTGACAAAAGTATAAAAATCTGGATGTGTTGTCCAAACATCAAGGTATCAAAAATTAGCCCTGCCTCGTTGCATGGCTGAGTCACACGTCAAAATAATGGGGCATGATCTGATGTTGCCCTGGATAAATGTTGTACTTGTGCTATGGGAAAAATATCCAAAAATGATGAAGAACAGAAAAAACTGTCTAAGCGACGCCATACTCTGCTTAATCCGCGACCATCACACCAAGTATACTGCGAGCCTTGAAAAGATATTTCATGTAATGCACAGGCTTGTACGCAGTCATTAAAATCCTGCAAAGTGGACAAATTTGCAGAAGATCGGCCCCGATGTTCTTCCAGTGTACGAAATGTATTAAAGTCTCCTCCGACCAACCATGGGACTTGTGATGAAACATGCAAAGACTGAAGATCTGCCCATAATAATCGACGAGAAACGACTGTATGATCAGCATATACTGCTGTAAACCAAAACTGCTCTCCCATGGCCACCCAGCGATATTGTATGGAAATATTTTGCTGCCCAGGTCTAGTATCCACTTGTTCCACTATTGAATCCTTCCAAAAAAACCAAATATGATCATTACACGTAGATAAAGCTTTTGAGAACCCTAATTGTAACTGATGAGATATTAGTGCAGAAGCTCGAAGCTTGGGTTCGATGATCACTAAAATATGAATATGATGTTTGCTAATTAGCGCATACAGCCTATTAAGCGAGGTTCTGATGCCTCTTACATTTCACGTAATTATCTTCATTGGGATAATGCATCAAAAGAATTATTGAGAGTAGCCGCACGTAACCTGGTAATGCGTGGTGATACTGGACGTGGAGGTCGGCGAAGAATAGCGGGAGTCTCACTTGATTGTGCTATCGTAACAATTGCACCTGGCGACTCTGGAGCATTTGTTGCAAATAATGTTGCAATGCCTTCATAGGGATCATTATCAGTATCTTGATCATTTGGGCGATAGATTGCGAGCTGCATTGGAGCCTCATTATCCGAATGGGTGGGGGAGACCACACGTCTTGCATTGTCCCCAACCATACAGTCATCAACGCTTCTTAGATGCGATAATTCCTGCACTTCCGCAAGTCTCTCGGTTACTCGAAGATCAGGTGATGGGGGCTGGCGCAAACTGGATGCTGCGCCAGCTGGGACCACTGGTGTAGATAATATTGCATTTTCTGGCAATTCTGTGGGTGGATGGTCCAACTGTGGGGGATTCTTTTTGGGAGTCCAGCGCTGTTTTTTTTCTGCTGCTCTATTGGTTGTTTATCTTGCTCATGTACCACAGTTTGCCGTTGTGGCATTTCGCTGGGCACTGAGTCTTTGCCGCAATCAGTGACAATGTGGCCAAGCTTATAGCAATGTGTACAATAAAAGGTCCTCATATTCCACGGACTGGGTGACAATTCTCGTAGATGTTTGTATATGAACACGCTTGGGTAATTCTTTTGAAACATCTAACTCCACACATACGCGAGCGACAGACGGCCGCCGATTGTTGCTTTGTTGCCGAATCTAGCTTTAGAGGCGTTCCAAGCATTTGTGCTACATTAAAAAGAGCATCTTTACGATGAAAATGCATTGGGAGTCTGGGGAACGAGATCCATATCGGAACTATAGGCATTTCAACAGCAGGATCATAATCCGGAGTCCATTTAGTAACTCGCATATGTTTGCCGGAGATCATCCATCCCCGACGTGAAAAACAGCGATAGTAATCTTGTTCTTGATCAAAATGAAGTAAAACATGAGATGCGTCAAGTAATCCAACCTTAACCGATCCTGTGAATCCCACCCAATCAATGGTCGATCGGATCGTCGCAAGCGGAGGACGCCCGTACCAAAAAGTTCCCACTATCGTGAATCTATATGGAGCGGCCAAAGATTGTATCTCCTCATCCGTGAATGTGATCATTGGATCACCCTTATATTTATGAACTGGCTTGGAAGGGATTGTATTTGGTGGTGATGAAAGTATGGAGGCGTAAGAACGTGTTGTGGATTGAGGTGGCGGCTGCGCTAGGAGCGATGGCGCGGTAGGGTGTGATGTCTTCATGGCGGGTGGTGCTAATCTTAAAAGCGAAATAGCGAGGATGAAAGAAGAAGGAAGGTTATCATCGGAAATCAGAGGGGCAGCCGGCGGTGGCTACGCCGCCACCCGCTGAATCATGCAAGAGAGGAGAAAGGCCGCATTTTTTATTCCATATATATATATTATATATATATTATATATATATATATGCTCAAGATTTGAAATAGGCCATAAACCTCAAAATACACATTATGGCTGAAACGCTAAGGTGTATGTATATATATAACCATATATATATATATATATATATATATATATATGTGTGTGTGTGTGTGTGTGTGTGTGTGTGTGTGTGTGTGTGTATGTATGTATAAACATACTTCCCCAAAATCATTTTATTGCCATATATATACCTAGCACAAAAAATATCTTCTACTACTGAAAAGCCCTTAAGGCCGAAACACTTCCATTCCACATACATATATATATTTTACACAATGCCCATGTAATTGCTCAACAAAGTACCATGTCCGTGTATTGCTATATGTATATACAATACTATATTTCCTCCACTTGTAATTATATTACATATTTGTGTCCATTTCATTCTTATTATACATATGGGTCCATTTTCTCATTCTTAACCGTATGTACATAGGTGTTTATTTCCTCACACTTAAAACATAATCTTTACACATCCTTGAAATACAAATTTTTAAATAAACCATGGATGATCCATTTTTGTAAAGAACATACACTTAGATTTTTGAAATCCATGAAGTATCAAGGAAGAGTACTTGCCTTTGTCCTTGAATCGTACACTTTAAAATAGGAAAGATTCCTTGGAGTGGTCTCACTTATCCAACTCAAGAACCTTCTTTCTCCTCCATTATAACTCACGGTTGCATGCAAGAGAAAGGATGAAAGTTAAGTCTTTTGAGATATGGGTGATAAAAGAATGCTGGAAGAGATGAGTTTGGTTTCTTACCTTTGAAGGTTCTACACATGCGAGTTGTTCTTCACTTGAAAATTGAAGAATTTCTCTCTTCTTCTAAGCTTGTAACTCACGGTTTTAAGAGTTAAGGAGGAAGAGAGGAAATCTTGTTTTAAGTAAGCTAAGTAGAAAAGAAAAGAATTTGTTGATTTAGATAGAAGAAGAGAGTTGAGATTGAGTTGAAATCACCTCCTCTTGCTACTTGAAACTCACGGCTGAGGGGAGGATGACGAAGAGATAAATTTTGTTTGTGTGAGAGGAAATGAAAGGGTTGTCTTGTTATAAAAGAAAAAAAAAAACTTTGGGAATTTAAAGAAGGTTGTACCCGTGAGTGGTGAAGGAAGAAGTGGAAAAATGTAAGGAAGAGTTTTTGTCTTCTTCCTACTCTTGAAATGGCCGAAAGTCTGTGAAGTAGAGGGGGGTAGAGTGTTGTCTTGAGTCTTAATTGGAAAGAGTGAAGGTTGATGGGTGTAAGAAAAGAAAAGGTGTGTAAGATAAAGTGATGGGTATGAAAAAGTAATCTTTTTGTTTTGTTGTATGATTGGGACAAGGAAAAGCAATAGTATAAGAAGGTACAAATGGGTATATGAAATGGAAATCCAACCAAGAGAGGGATTGGAAAAACCAATATACATTTTTTTTAAAAGAAATTTTTATTGAGATAGAGCCTCACTTTTGGCGGAGGAAAACCTTATTACATCAAAATATCTATAGTGGAACATGACTGAATGAAAAACCGCCTGCGATTACCAGCTTCCAAATATATATGATATGCCGCATTAAAACCTTGCCAAGTAAAACCACCCTTGTGGATAAAACCTTGGCAAAGGAAAAAGCGTACATATTTATATAAACGGAAAGATGGTATGCATAGAGTACATAATGTCTATATATATTCATTATGTCCTAGTTTCCTTTTTGCATTTGTTTAATTGTGAGATCCTTTTGTGTCTTAATGTGCATCTATTTAATTTAATCGTGAGAAGTTCGTAACTTTCTAGACTTGCGATTTATTTGTACTGGTGTTCAACAAAATTTTATTTCGACTGCTTTGCCGTAATTTCCCTTATTTGGCTTTTTTTAACTAGCCCAGGAGTGCGGGTCATAACATTTCTCCCTCCTTATAAAAAGTTTCGTCCTCGAAACTTGTAATTTTAATCGTAATCTACTGCTTAGTGTCACTCTAAGATTTTACCCTTATCATATGTCTCGAATCTTATTCAATGCACTGATCCGGCGTTCGAACATGCTTTTCTAGAATCATATCTTAGTTGTTCTATATTGAAAATTCTTGGCATAATTGAATTGTTGCACCTTAATCTAGTCTCCGTACTCTTCCAGTGTTATTCGCAGTAATTTAGTTTCTCTGGTGATCATTTTGACTCTCCCATCCGAATTTTAAATTTCCAACTTGGAAATTAATGATCCAAATAATTTACACACTTTTACGTTTCTGTTTAATATCCAACATTCAGATTATCTAAATATAGCCTCCCCTAATGATGGGCATTGGTCTAGGATGATCCTTCTTGTTGCGCCTGTTTTCGCGCATCTCTGCTCCTCCTTGGGCAGTTGCTGTTCACGTGTTCAGTCTCGCCATATTGGAAACACATTGGTCCCTATGCGGCATTCACCGATATACTATCTCTGACACCTTCGGTATATCGGAATCGCCGTTGCGATCATCCATCGTTGATGAGGCCGATACCAGCTAGATGACTGCAGGTGAGGTCGTCTACCTGCCTGTTGAGGGTACGGACCCATCTCTCAGTCTGGTCCTCAATGTCACTCCAAGTTCTCCTATTTTTGATCTCCCTGTCTGGTACCGCAACAATGTGCTCCACCATATACTAGTTCTCCAGTAGTCTCTCAAAATTGGCTGGGTGTACCAATTAACCAATTCTGGATCCGAAGATTTAGACCACGCCAAAACCTGACCATCTTCAGTCTGTCATCACCCATTACCTCAGGAACATAGCGACACAGGGTGACGAATCGCCAAAAATACTCCGAAATTGATTCATCGGTCTCCTGTCTCAGGGTATTGAACTCCCTTTCTCTATGTATCATTAGTGCTGGAGAGAGGTAAAAACCGCAGAAGTGTTCCAAAAATTGTGCCCAAGTCACAGGTCAGGGCAGCGGCTGAATGTAAATACTTCACCAGTGATTGGCTCTACCCACCAAAAAGGGCAGAACAATCTATGCCTTCACCTCTTCAGACACCCGTGCTACTTGAAAACCCTTCTCGACATCATCCAACCATCTTTCCGCCTTATCAGTATCTGGTTCTCCATCAAAACTGAGAACCCTGGCAGCAGCCAGCTGTCCATAATGGAAGTCACTGTTCATATGAGGTAATGACTGGGTGGATGGTAGTGGAGCATATGGAGCCTCATTTATCTCGTGGATTCGTATCTGAGCTTCGAGAAATGCCCAGAATACCTCCTCCGAAAACTGAGCCACCAGAGATAAAATCTGTACCGGCGGTGATAGTGTCCGCTCTGACACTGGTGATGAGCCCTGTAAAGCAGGTGACGGTGTCTGTCTATCAGATTGGAATGACATCCTATTTCAAACAGTTAAATTAGCGCAATTAGAGAATATGTTTAACTTTTAAGGGTTACGCATATTCAGAGGGAAACAATTTAGTTATTATGACCTTAAGTTAATTTACTTGGTGCTAAGCGGAGATATGATTGTTTTCCTAAATCATTCCAAGGGATCTATGCTAAGGCTGTTGCACCCAGTCTAACATCATATACTTAGACTCTACGATCTTTGCTTAACTTCTACAATCATAACCTAGGTTCTATGATCATAGCCTAATACATGTCGTTGCTTTTTTATGCTGTTCGTCGTGGATCTAGAGCCTTGGCTCTGATACCACCTGTAACGCCCCGTCCGAAACCCGGGTTTCGGCCCGGTGCACCCGTCGTACTATACTCCAAAGAGTACAAGGCATCGATACTACACATGTACATGTCGACATGAATAATGACTCGATAAGTGGAAGCAACCTAACATAAAGAAATCATAATCGACATGCAATGCACTACATCATAATCCGTATAAGTCACACTATACAGAATACTGAAATCATCTAAAATACATCATAAACCGAGACCTAACGCCTTCGAAGCAAATCTCTCGATATGTTCTTCGTTATCAATGGTCTATCAAGTCTGTCTTCATCAACTCTGTATAGTGACACCTGTTACATGGAAAGTGATAAATAAGGCAAGTATGAGCGATAGCCAATCTTTTAATCGCTCAGCAAGTAGTCCTACTAGATACATCATGTGGATCATACATAGGGAGATGGGGTACAAAATACTGATAACATAACAATAAACAAAATAAAGCACGTATCCTTTATAAGTGGCATGATACGAATATAAAACAGAACATGAAAATTTACATCGTACTATAGAATTCATAACAGTCTAGCTCAGTCCATTCCTACATACTTGTACATACTTACGTTCTAATCCATATCATATTGAGGTCATATCTTATAGCAGTTACATCTTCATAAATAGTCTTACTCGATCAACTTAAGGGCAATGAACCTACAGATATTTTAATTATATCCTAAGGTCTGATTCGCAAATACCGGCGTCCATCACATAATTTAACCGATAGACAAGAATATGAAGCTTCAGAAAATTATACTGAACATCTACTTAACATTCTAAAGACTCGTCTATGACTACAACTTAGTCTTGCGATTCTCATTCTATACTGCTCATTAATTCTATCTTCAATGTAAGGATGCAATGATAATTCTCATGATGCTGATGCATAACTATTCAACTTGAAAAGAAAATACATAACTGTAGACTGTAAAATATATGATGGCCATCCTTGATAAAAAACAATATCAACGGTGACCGGAAAGATTCCCCAACTAGTCACATATACCACTGATACGCTCATCGTAGGTATATGTATCTAATGGTGGCTCGTATGGCCGATGATCTCAGGAGTCGCTCGCCTGATGAACATATAGCACATAACGTATAGTCCGATGATCTTAAGTATCGCTCACCTGATGAACATACAACACATAACGTATAGTCCGATGATCTCAGGAATCGCTCGCCTGATGAACATACGGCACATAACGTATACTATAAAATCGTCGAAGAGTCCTAGTACGCTCATGAGATACTCACACGACTCATAACGGTAAACATAAGTGTGTCTCTTGGAATCTTCCGTCTCGTTGATAAAGTTCGTTACGTAAAATCTATTATTTCTGAAACATGTTGGAAAAATCTCTTGAATATATGTGATGTCATAAATTTTCTATACACAGTACTATTACTGAAACTATAAGATGTATGTACACTGTGCTATTACGGAAACCATAAGCTGTCTGTATACAACAAATTCATAATCATAACATAACCTTTAAACATTTCTTGTGATGCAACATGTATGCAAATGAATCTGTTTCTATTCTATATCACGTGTATAATACGCAGATCATATTTGTATCATCATATTCTTACAATCGCTACAGATCCACTTAATCTTTAACACTTGAAATAACCTCTCTTTCATATCTAAACTTATGTACTGTACATATATGTATTCACAAAGTGTATTTAATCATTTAAATACCTATTTCATTAAAAATGAAATCTTTTAGGCCAAAAACTTAATGAGGCCGATATATATATATATATATATATATATATATATGTACTACATATATTATACATATATATATATACATATATATATATATACATATATATATATACACATATATATATATATATACATTTCATAATATGACACATATATTTAGATAGGTCATCTATTAAACCATTTAAATATACTTTTCATGAAAATAAAATTATTAGACCTACAAAAATCTATATATGCCGAAATATATATATATAGTATGCTGTATATATATATATATATATATATATATATATAATATATATATATTTTCTCAATACTACACTTATATAAATATATATGTCTGTCTATATACATATTAATGTTTCTATACTTTATATATATACACACACACACACACACTCAAGATTTGAAATAGGCCATAAACCTTAAAATACACATTATGGCCGTAATGGTAAGGTGTATGTATATATATATAACCGTATATATATGTATAAACATACTTCGCCAAATCATTTTATTGCCATATATAACCTAGCATAAAAATATATCTTCTACTACTCAAAAGCCCTTAAGGCCGAAACACTTCCATTCCACATACATATATATATTTTACACAATGCCCATGTAATTGCTCAATATCCATTTTCACTCCCAAAAAGTACCATGTCCGTATATATTGCTATATGTATATACAATACTATTTCCTCTACTTGTAATTATATTACATATTTGTGTCCATTTCAATCTTGTTATACATATGGGTCCATTTTCTCATTCTTAACCGTATGTACATATGTGTACATATACCATTTTATTTCCTCACACTTAAAACATAATCTTTACACATCCTTGAAATACAAATTTGAACATAAACCATGGATGATCCATTTTTGTTAAGAACATACACTTAGATCTTTGAAATCCATGAATTTCAAGGAAGAGTACTTGCCTTTGTCCTTGAATCTTACACTTTTAAATAGGAAAGATTTCTCTTTCTTCTTCTTGGTAACTTTCTGCCCTTGTAGAATCCTTGGAGTGGTCTCACTTATCCAACTCAAGAACCTTCTTTCTCCTCCTTTATAATTCATGGTTGCATGCAAGAGAAAGGAGGAAAGTTGAGTCTTTTGAGATATGGGTGATAAAAGAATGCTTGAAGAGATGAGTTTGGTTTCTTTCCTTGAAGGTTCTATACATGCGAGTTGTTCTTCACTTGAAAATTGAAGAATTTCTCTCTTCTTCTAAGCTTGTAACTCACGGTTTTAAGAGTTAGGGAGGAAGAGAGGAAATCTTGTTTTAAGTAAGCTAAGCAGGAGAGAAAAGGAATTTGTTGATTTAGATAGAATAAGAGAGTTGAGATTGAGTTGAAATCACCTCCTCTTGCTACTTGAAACTCATGGCTGAGGGGAGGATGACGAAGAGATAAATTTTGTTTGAGTGAGAGAAAATGAAAGGGTTGTCTCGTTATAAAAGAAAAGAAAAAAAACTTTGGGAATACAAAGAAGGTTGTACCCGTGAGTGGTGAAGGAAGAAGTGGGAAAATGTGAGGAAGAGTTTTTGTCTTCTTCCTACTCTTGAAATGGCCGAAAGTCTGTGATGTAGAGGGGGGTAGAGTGTGTCTTGAGTCTTAATTGGAAAGAGTGAAGGTTGATGGGTGTAAGAAAAGAAAAGATGTGTAAGATAAAGTGATGGGTATGAAAAAGTAATCTTTTTGTCTTGCATGGGAGGCTTGACCGTGGGTATTTGGAAAGAAGAGGGAAAGAGTTTTGTTTTGTTGTATGATTGAGACGAGAAAAAGCAATAGTGTAAGAAGGTACAAATGGGTATATGAAATGGAAATTCAATCGCGAGAGGGATTGGAAAAAACCAATATATATATATATATATATATATATAATATATCATTATGTCCTAGTTTCCTTTTTGCATTTATTTAATCGTGAGATCATTTTGTGTCTTAGTGTGCATCTATTTAATTTAATCGTGAGAAGTTCGTAACTGTCTAGAGTTGCGATTTATTTGTACTGGTGTTCAACAGAATTTTATTTCGACTGCTTTACCGTAATTTTCCCTTATTTCGTTTTTTTCAACTAGCTCTGGAGTGCGGGTCGTAACATATAGGGTTGTAGAATCTGTATGAAGGAGATCGGATGGCTAGGATTTTCACTGTCAAAGTTAGAGTGGTAAGCTGATTCTTCATGCCTTTATAAATAGCACGGTTATGATTTTGGTACGTAGGTTGATGGCGATCAGATGTAGTAAAAACAGAAGAAACGTAGTAGCTATGTAAACCATGTCTGCATAGGAAATCTAGAGTCATTGTAGATCATTAATTATGATTGGAGAAAATGACGTTCCTGGTGTGCTAGGCTTCAGCATTTGGGCAGAGTATAGAGAGAGGTCGGATCGCTTCGCGATGTGATGTACGCAGCTTTACCCTATACTTTTGTACAAGAGACTGTTTCTGCGACTCGAACCCGTGACCTTAATGTTACAAAACAACAATCAGTTGTTTCAAGGTCCGCCTCGTTTATGTGTTTTAGTGATGGTATAAAGATTTAAAACAAGATTTTTTAGGAACAACTTAAGTGACGATGACATAGGCGGACGCGTCAGACGCGCCCAATCAGCGTCTAACACGTGACGCTGCAGTAGTTTTTATTCGGTTTATTTTTTTACAGGAGGACACGTGTCAGGCACCTATTGGACGTGTCTGATGCGTCCCCCCATTAGCCGCGTCACTGAATCTGTTTCTCGATTTTTTATGATAAAATAGTTGAGGTCGTTCATAAAAGGGATCGTTAAACGGTATGAATGCTTAAAGGCGTGGTGGGGTGGAATGGTTAGAGAAAAAACAAAGAGAACTTGCAGAGAAGCCCGTATCATCACTTAGTCATTCTGACCATTCAGAAACTGTTGTCATCGCCTATAACGATAACCTTGGTTCATTATGACCAGTCGCAGTTTTTTCATCCTCTCCGGTGAGCCACGTATTAAAAATCTTGCCACTATGTGTTGGAAAAAAGACACTAAAAGTGTTTTCAAATTTTTTCTAAATTGATATAAAACCAAGTTATAAGATTGAATGGAGTTACATTTGCTAAACCTTAAATATAAAGTTTGGCTAAGGATTCTAAAAGTTCAGCGGACATACAGAACCTTCAGCATGATGGTTCGATAAGGATACCAAACGTTCATCCTGAAGGTTTTGTATAAAGGGTTGCTGATGTCATAGTATACCGAACCCTGGATTTAGGGGCTGTCAAACGCTCGGCAAGCATACTGGAATCCTTTATGCCAGCTAATTTTCACCAGAATCATTGGCCTGCCTTTTAATATGATTATGTGGTATAGTTCAACTTGGGACACCTTCATTCAATTATTGACCATTCGTAACTACTTATTAAGAAGGTTGAAATGCCTATAAGTATGTCATATATTAACCACCATTATTGATTCAAGTATATGCAAATAGATAAGAATCATAAGAAGGAGGAATATACTTGAAAGAAACATATTCTTGCATAATTTTTCTTCGCCTCATCTCATGTTCTAATCACTTCACATTGCAAGTTCATACTTGCCCTAGATATCGTACAAGAGAAAGCAGTCGTCCTTGTATAATGGTGAAGCACTTGCCGCATAGTCTACATTGCACATTGTATATGCAAAATTGCTTTAAGGGGCAGTGGAAAGTCTTGTTGACGTCTCGGTTTGTTTCTCTTTCAATTATTTATCTTCGTCTTTTCCACAAGACTCTACGAGTATGTTTCATCTTCCAATCCTCAAAATTTTCCATCATCTTAATCAATTTTGTCCAGGATGATATTACCGAAAACGAAGAACCCTAGAATAAATAAATGAATGCAGTATCAGAGACAAGAGAATGGTTCTCAACGCAGTTGATGATCTTCTGTTTGTTCCTTTGTGGCCGCAAAAAACAATATAATGCATAGAAGTAGCAACCACTCGGACATTTGTGTAATTAAATGCCAGTTTTGCAAGAGATCATGTCTAATCACCCTCACTTTTTCGGTATGTGGGGGATTGAATTGAAGTTTCCTTGAAATTGTGATCTCGAGTTCTTGAAAGAAGTAAAGTGCTTCATTAGATGTCAAGAGGATGAAAATGTTAGATGAACGACAATGGTGAATTCACATAAGTCTTGATAATAACAAAATGACATAGCTAGACGCATCATTATGGGTCATCGAAAATCACCTCTATGTGTTTCTAACACAGAGTATGTTGCGTACATCAACCTCCCATACCCTGCCACAGGTGGGAGCCTCTAAGACAATGGGGTAATGTCGTTGTTGTTGTTTTCTTGATAATAAAAAAAAGAGAACATGAAGTTGGTGAAAGGACAAAAGATCATTGCGATCATCTTACTCTACTACCACTTTGTTTCCAAAGTGGATTTTCAAAAGTAACTTTCTTATTATCTTAACAAGGACCCTATATTTGATTTTGATTATCCAGGGGCCAACCTTAGCGGATCTTAGATAGGTGTACAATAGTCAATAAAAGACACAATTGATTTAAGTAAGTTGGAGAGAAGAAAACATTTTAAACCTACTTTGGATCTGTTTAACGATTGTTATAAGAATTTGAAATCACGTGAACTCCGATCGATCTATGCTTAATTTAGAGGCAGATGTATATGTTCGATCGAGCTATGTTCTTGCAGATAAGATATCGACATTGGACAATGGGTTTCAATTTTGATCCTGCCGATATTGATCGTTTGAAGCAGGGTAGAGCGTATACGTCGATCGATCGACGTACGTCATGCCGGATATATCGATCTCCTGTTTAGAGGAGCTACATAAGGGATCTAAGTCAATTCTTATCTTATTTGTTTTCAAGTTAAAATGTTAGTTCCCAAGTATAAAATGACTTTTCAATCCGTTTTTCAAAACATCTTTTAAACTTTATCAAAACATTCATAGTCCAACATTAGATCCTAATGTATGTTAATAAAATAAAGCTAAACAATGAAGTTAAATAATAACATTACAATAGGAAAATTCCTCGTCCCAAAATTTTATATTGCCTCTGTCATATGCAATAAAGAGAAACTAATAACAATGTAAGGAAAAAAAGGTTGATATGGTAGAGCACACAAATCATGAATCTCATTTTTTAACGGTTTCCCGTAAACAAAACCAAATTAACATGCTGGGTCAATTGAACTTGAATGGTTCAGTCTCAGTTTGACTAATTGTGTTTCTTCTGCAGTATAATGACTGGTAAGTTATTTTCGGAGAAAGGATCGCTTTATTAAATAGAAAACAATGTTACAAGAACATCTATGCACATCTCATTCTACTACATTATGCGTGTCATAAACTACGTTACAACACAACTGCACATTCTATATCGGATGCCCTGCGTGCTATCTCATTAGAAACGGCTATCGGTGGAGGGAGATACTTGACAGTGCCGTGTATGAATTGGTTCTGCCAATACCAGATGCTATAGACCGCCGTGCGAAATCTATAGCGCCACTCCCTTGCTCAGCGTTCCTTGTCGAGATTGCCCATATTATGTTGGAGCCATCTTCGATCCGCGAAGTCGAAAGAAGGGTTGGGTTGGTATCCGTGTGGAAGCTGGAGGCGCCAAAACGCTTCTTCCCAATAGCAATCGCACAGTGCATGTAAGTCGTCTTCTGCATGCTGCCGGCAGATGTCACATATCCATCCGGATGCATGTGGCGATGGTGCAGAAAGGAAGCCGTTGGTAGGCAATCGGCGGTAAGGCCTGCCATAGAAAGATGTTGATTCGTCCCGGTCCCCTTCATAGCCCATATGAGGTCCCACGCCTTGTTGGGCGCGTTCACCGCCTTCGCGATAAGGTAGTCGTATGCGCTTGTGACAGTGAAGCTACCTGATTTAGTGTGTCGCCATTTGATTGATCTTTGTGAGACCGAATCCCCGTCCGGGACGAATTCTATTAGTCCTGAAGAATATGTCGAGTTGAGGCTATTGTTTCCATAACATAGATGTGTTATACCACGGTTTATCTTGGAAGTGGCTAAAATATTTCCTGACCAATACCCGCACCCACAGAGTGGTTGGGTTTGTGAGGATGTTTCAGCCAATTTTAAGAATCATGGCAGTATTCATGTCGCGAATCCTTTTGATGTTCAGCCCCGCTGCAAGCTTGGGTAAACAGATGGTGTCCCATGCACACCAATGCAATTTCTGTGTATTCGCTGTTTCGCCCCAAAAAAATCTTCTGGATATCCTCTCAATATCGTCTAGCAGTGTGAGGGGCACTTTAAATCGTTTTCATGGCATATAGGGAATCAGAGATAAAATGCTTTGATCAAGTATGTACCTTAATGCGAGAGATAGCAAGCGAGCTTGCCAGGCACTTAGTCTATGGCGTACCTTCTCCATGATGTAGTTGTATGTCTTCCTCCCGCCCCTTCCTGACAATAATGGCATACCAAGGTACTTCCCAAAATCAGTGGTAGTAGTTAGTCCCAGTCTGGAGAGAGAGGGCGGATAGAATTTGCCGTGCATATTTTGGATAGCAGAATCTGTGAATTCCGAACGCTTATGGTTTGACCCGAGATATGGCAAAATCCCCTCAGAACGGCTTCCATAACATTGCTTTGCGCGTCGAATGCTTCCGGAAACAACAATAGATCGTCTGCAAAGAATAAGTGAGATACGGACGGACCTGCTCTAGATATACGCACGGGCATCCATTTATGTTCCAGCACTGTTTGATCAATCTTCTTGCTCAAGACCCCTGTTGTGGCTGGAACGGTGCTAGTTCGTGGCCATTCCAAATTATCGCAAGTGATGCCAAAGTGATGCTGAACATAATAAGATCAACCATAACATCACTGAAGCCAATGGACTGAAGTATACGTCGAAGGAATGGCCAACTTACTTTATCGTAAGCTTTTCCCAGATCGACTTTGATGGCCATGTACCCTTTTCGTCCCTGTTTGATGCGCATAGAGTGGATGACCTCCTGCGCTATGATAATGTTATCGGATGCCTGTCTTCCAGGAATAATGCACAATGAAGAGGGGAAATAATTTTTTCCGATGACCGCCTTTAGTCGGTTCGCTATCACCTTTGATATCACCTTGACAATAACATTAGACAATGCAATTGGTTGGAATTGTGATGCATCTTCCAGAGGCTGTTGTTTGGGGATAAGTGCAATAAGGCTGCGATTTAATTCCGCAGGGAACTTACCAGTCTTGAACGCTTCCAACACGAATTCAGTTACTGATGGTGCGACAACATCCCAGTTTTTCTGAAAGAATACCGGTGGTAGGCCGTCTGGGCCGGGTGCTTTATATGGACCCATTTGGAATACTGCGGTCTCAATTTCTGCGAAAGACACTGAACGATTCAACCAATCTTTATCCACATCGCCTAGTGAAGGTAGGGAAAAGGAGTGTAAGTCTGCTGTGTCCGTCGCACACGATTGGAAAAGAGCCTTATAATGTTCTTGAATAAGAGTCTGAAGGGCCGTAGGGTCATCTATCCAAGTGCCGCTGGCATCTTTCAATCGGAGCACCCTACCTGCCACACGCCGTAGGGCTATTTTTGTATGGATAAATCGTGTGTTGCGTTCACCGTTGCTTATCCATTGGAGGTTACTTTTTTGTTGCCAAAGTACCTCCTCTTGTTTAATATAGTGTCATACTCCTCTAGTAATTCCGTATCAAGACATGAAAGATATTTAGATGGACGGTCGACTAATGACTTGGTTGAAATCCCCCATTAAAAGCCATGGGATATTGATGCTGGTGGCCATACGTTTTACATATGAGTATAATGTGTCCCGTGCTGCCACCTTAGGAGAAGCATAAATAAAGGATAGTACCATGGATATGGCATCCTCCTGTAGGATTTCCACATTGATCATTTGAGCTGTGTGGTTAATGACATAGATGTGCACTGTGGAATCATTCTAAAAGCACCAAAGTCCGCCGGAGAAGCCGCGCGCTTCAACCGCTGTGCAGTGGGAGAAGTGTGATTTCTGTAGAATGTATTTAGCACGTGTGCTTGGAACCCGAGTCTCCATAAGAAACAATATATCTGGTTTATGATCGTGGGCCAGTCGCAAAATGCGTCTACCTGTAGTGGGGGGGAGCCCGCTCCCCTAGTGTTCCAAGCAAGAATCTTCATGGGATAAATATATGTCATCAGCATCAGCGTGGCTATCATCCAAGACATGTCCTGTAGAATTCTCCACCACCATGCAGCCCTCCGATTCCATTGGGATAGTGTGCTCAGACTGCATAGTCTGCGTCTCCACCCCTGGGCCTAGAGGGTGCTGTTTCGTCTGATCATCAAGTATTAAAGTAGTCGTAGTAGATGACATGACGTTTGGTTCTTTTCAGGTCGGGTGTTGGTGATATCGCATAGTGGGTGCTGCAGTATCCGCACCTCGTGTCCAGCACATGGAAGGGCTGGCCACGTAGAGTTTTGTATGTCCACCATATTATCCACCGCTGTGTCTTGTCTATATGAGGGCGTGGCCTGAACTTCTTTAAAGAGAGTCTTTTGTCCGCCTGATGGTCTACTCACTTTAACTTTGGGGTTAGGTTTCACTGGGACACCCTTAGTTCGACGTTCACCCGCACCCTTCACGTTGGATTTAGAGGATGTAGTGAATAGTGCAGCAGGGCCTGTATCTTGGATCGCCCGGATTGATGAGACAAGGTGGGGTTGCTGTGGGGACTGTTCATGGCCTATATCATCTGACGCAATGATCGTAAATCGTGATCCACTAGCCATTGACTGGTTTTTCGGATTCCTGTTCACCGCATTTGGGACTGGTGTGTGACTAGTTGTAGCACCCGAACCAACTGTTTGTTGTTGCACATATGGGTATCTACGTCGATTGTTGCGGGCGATCATCCAAGGTCTGTACGGGTCTGATGGATTCCTGGGCGCATGTTGGGCCGTTTCAGTCGATGGGGAACTGTTCGGTGCTGGATTCGTGCCTTGACATTCTTCACTTTTGTGTCCATATCTTCTGCATGTAAAACAGACTAGGTGTAGGCCTTCGTATTCCACGGGAAGTTCTTCACCATTTAGCACCACCATAGATTTCAGGGGTTTGGTAAGATCAATCTCAACGCACACCCTTGCATACTTCTCCCGTGATACACGCGTTGTGTTGTTGTCAATCTTGACAGCTTTACCAAGTTTTTCCCCTATGCGCATGAGGACGCATTCATTGAAGAATTCTAGGGGTATACGCGGTATGCGTACCCAGACCAGAGTAGATTTGATCACCGCTGTAGATGGCCAAAATCCAGGACAGAGTTTGATCACTGATAGATAGTTACCCTGAATTGTCCATGGGCCGCTTTCGAGTGCATGCACATAATCCTCTTTCGAGTAAAATCGGATAACATAAAAACCCTCTTCCAGATCCACAATATCCAATTGGTTGTTAGGAGCCCACATGTCTGTTAATCTCTGTGACAGCACCCGGTAGGAGATGGCGCGTCCTAGAGGCTTAACTACTAGCACCCTTTTCCATGGTTGCCATAGTTGTTTCCATTCCTCTGCAGCAACCGTAATAGCCACTTTATTTTCATGCATATTACCTTCAACTGCTTCACGTGGGTGGGAGAACTGGTGATCATCCACCATTATTTCATCGTCGGATTCGTCCCCCGTGTAGATCTGGTGTTCAAATGGTGATTGTGTCTCGCCAGATTTCCTGAATAAGTTGGCCCAAGCAATGTCATTCGATTTTGTTGTCGTATCCGGTGAAGGCGGTGCGAAACTTGCAACGCGTTTGTATTTTTTACGCTGCAGTTGATTTGATCTATCTCTTCGGTACTACGTTCAATCAGCCCTTCCTGTAGATTCATCATGAATCCGATGAAGGCGACGGGGTGGGATCACGGCGGAAACCGCCGGCGGCAGTTTGCAGATATGCGGAGGTTACGGTCGCAGATTAGCGTCCGTAAATTGCGGAGCAATAAGCGATTCTCTTATAATGCTGGTAAGTTCGTAAACTAGTTTAAAGACAAATACTTATGACGAAAAATATGTATTTGTCTTAGATACTTTTCTTAATCGTATGAAAAATATCGTTTTTTTTTTTGCACAAAAGTGTTTCGTAATTTTGAAAAGAACAAAATCAATCTTCAAATCGGATAAGTAATCCAAAATTAGATTCTTGCTTGTGATATACGGGTCAATCTCTTCATAAACATTTGTATTGTGAGATAATGTCGGTCTATGGCATCTTGTTAAGCATTTAGAGGTAGAGGTTCACGGTACAATTTTTTCACATGATTTGCTGTGTCTACGTCTACTAATTCGAGTAAATAATATCATTATATTACTAAGGGGCCTTATAATTTTTGTAAAAACTTTTTAAACCTACACATCAAGATCTCTGTGTATAGTAAATTTAAGCTTTGATTTCTAATTAAATACAAACTTGGATTACTATACACCGTGATCATGATGTCTACTTTGTCGATATACATTACATACACACCGTGATCTCGATGTGTACTAATCTATGTTTGGATTTGTAACAAAACTCAAATTTGAATTTACTACACATTCAGATCTCGATATTTATTATATCGTGACATAGTATCATACACAATGAGAAGTGTATGAATACATTAAAAGTCAGTTCTTTGTATTTTTTGAAGTTGTTGGGATATACTGGATATGATTGATTGATTGAGTGATACTCAAAACATATTGTTGGATTGCCATAAATCAATTTTCAAAAAAGGTCTGCTTTTTTGGTTTTCATATCGACTTTATGTATGAGAAATGTCGACTTTACACATGGAAAGAAAAATGTGTTTTTGAAAAAAAAGCGACAAAATCTTATAGTGCACAACAAATACATTTCAAAACATAAGTCTAAAACAATTTCGCCCTAACATAATGCAGTGGGCGCAATTTACTCAAGTATTTAACCAGTCGGAATTTTGTTAAGTACAAGTCATAATTGTTTAATGGACTCTAGTTACAACTTTCGAGCCCACAATTTATTCTAGGAGTTTATAAAAAATGTTGAATCCCAACCAGTAAACGTCACTGTCATACTCAGTCTCAAAAGTAGTGTAGGGATGTAAATCAGGTACCCAACGGTCTACTAGCAGGAGCTTGGTCATCAGTCTCAAAAGTAGTGTAGGGATGTAAATCAGGTATCCAACGGTCTACTAGCAGGAGCTTGGTCATATACACAGTAGTCTGCATAGGTCACTGTCATACTCAGTCTCAAAAGTAGTGTAGGGATGTAAATCATGTACCCAACGGTCCACTAGCAGGAGCTTGGTCATATACATAGTAGTCTGCATAAGGAACATACTCAGTCTCAAAAGTAGTGTAGGGATGTAAATCAGGTACCCAACGGTCCACTAGCAGGAGCTTGGTCATATACATAGTAGTCTGCATAAGGAACCGCCAGCACTGCAGGCAAGCCTACAGGCCAAGGAAGCTCCCACATTATGCACTTGCTGGAAAGAGCCTCTCTTGCCTTTGACAAGAATTGAACACCTGACCTCCCTTTCGAGAACTCTTTTCCAGAACCAGTTGGAATATGTCCTAAGTCAAAACTCTTTTCCAGATCAGTTGGAATATGTCCTGGTGACTTAGCAGTTTATAATTAGGCCACATGATGGTCGATCCATATTTTTGGCGTCACGTTACACTTTCAAAGGAAAGGACAATAACACTCTTTTACTTATCACAACCCTCCCCCCCCCCCCCCCCCCTCTCCTAATTAGTAATTAGATTTCGTATCTGGATAAATCATTGTTTCTCCCATACTTTGTCCTGATTTTTAACAGAGGATAACACGGTGACGCTTATATATGACTATTTTCAAGTAAAACCCAGTAAATAGTAATTTTCCATTTAACATTTTTCATACATCGTATTATGGTGTTGTTAGTCCACAGGACATAGCCTAACTGGTTCCGAGCAGGGGTTCTCGAAAGAGAGGTCAAGGGTTCAATTCTTGTCAAAAGCAAGAAAGCCCCTTCCCAGCAAGTGCATAGTGTGGGAGCTTCATTGGCCTATAGGCTTGCGTGCAGTGCTGTGGACTCCTTATACAGACTACTGTGTAAATGACCAAGCTCCTACTAGCGGGCCGTTGGGTACCTGATTTATCTCTCTACACTATATTTGAAACTGGATGTGCCATGAATCCTCTTACTGGTTGTAGTTCAAACTTTTTATTATGCTGTTGTTATTAGCGTGGTATACAATATATCTGGCACCAAAAAATATGTTTTTCCGTTTATCAAGAAGTTGTCAGTGCACCATTATTTACCCAAATACATTCAACTGCTTCTAGACATGATCATCATATTTAATGTTGTACATGTATTGATAACTAACAATTTTCAGCTTTCAAAAATGTTTCTCCATTCTCTATGTATGGTCCTTTAAGAGTGTTTATACGGTGTACACCCAACATATAAAAAAAATATTTTCAATTTTCAACTCTCTTCTCCATATATTCTTAGACTTTTGAAACTTGGGATTACATGAGGTGATGTCCATATCCACTCAAAATCTTAAGTCAATGGGTGGTGGTACCTCATCCTCATATAAGCCATGCATTTTTTCTCAAATCAGCCAACGTAGGATTCTCAACACCCGCCCTCACGTGGCAACGTGACTTGACATACACATGCGCCTTACAACCTGCCCTCAATGGGATTCTCAACACCCGCCCTCACGTGGCAACGTGGCTTGACATAAACACGCGTCTTATAACCTGCCCTCAATCACAAACCACAAGTCAGGCATGAACATATGGAATTAGGTAAGGGAAATCATTAAGTGGCTAACCATGGGTCAGGCAAGGGGTGAGCCCACATTTTAAACCTGCTCTGATACCATGTTTACAACCCCGTCCTCAATCACAAACCACAAGCCAGACATGAACATCTGGATTTAGGTGAGGAGAAACATTAAGTGGCCAACCATGGGTCAGGCAAGGGGTGAGTCCACATTTTAAACCTGCTCTGATACCATGTTGAAACTTGGACTTACATGAGCTCAGACCCATATCCACTCATAACCTTAAGGCAATAGGTGGTGGTACCTCATCCTCATATAAATTATGCATTTTTTCTCAAATCAGCCAATGTGAGATTCTCAACATAGAATACATTCACTCTAACTCATTTTGTCCTATAATCAACAAAACGGTATAACACAACCAACATAGTTTGACATAACTAGGATTAATTGACAATCGTATTCGAGAAGACAACAACTTGCCAGGAATCTTGTAATTCTTGGTTGACATATGTTACTATTATTTCTTTCTTAATTTTTCAGTTTGCATAGAGGTGGAGTTTCATTAGAAACAAATTTTTTATCTTTTGGGATATATGTATTTGTTTGCTTGTTGTTCACTCTCTCCAGACTTTAACCAGAATTTTTGTTGTTGTTGGGATATACTGAGTACGCGTTGTTGTTGTAATTTTTCAGTTTGCATGCTGGTTTCTTGGAACATTCCATAAAAGCGTTTTCCAGTCTTAGTAAAAAATTCTAGACAAAGCGCTTTCCATTGTTTTCGTGAATGGCAAATTCATTGTAATTAAGGAGTGTAAGTCATGTTGCACGTAGTAATCTGTAGCGCCCCGCTCCCGAACTCTAACATCGGGGACGGTGTATCCGCCGTATCTCGCTGAGGAGAATACAAAGCGTCGAATCAATTTCCAACCTGTCCGAAAAGACGTAGAAATTTTTCGCGCGGAAACGAAGTACAACAACATAAAACTTCTTTGATAAATAAAATTCCCTAGTACAATAATAAGCTAAATCCTGACAATAATATAAGTCTAAAAATCTAACAAGGTAGTGTCTGGTGAAATCTCAACAAAATAAAGACTACAGTCGCAGGGCCTTCTCATGTCCTAAGCGCGACCATCAGTCTGCCCACTCCACTGTATCAGCCCCGTCCTCAACAAAGACGTAGTCATAAGTCTCTTCCTGCTCACCTGGTGGGGGGGTGCTTGTCCCTGCACGGGGCAATCTTTGGCAAAGTGCCCAGGAGTGCCGCATCTGTAGCAGACGTCTCTATTCCTCCAACACTGGCCTAGGTGAAGGCGCCCACACTGAGCACATGGTGGGGTGGGTGCCACGGCCCTAATCGGCTGTGCATAAGTCGCTGCTGGTCCCTCAATGGCAAGGGGCTGAGTAAGTGGTCTCTGCTGCTGTGGTGGTCGGTAGGAGTGTCCTGGCTGCTGGCGGCGTGGTACCTTCAGCCATCTACCTGACCTCCCGGAACGATACTCCTCACGTGGCCTCTTTGCTCGGTCCTCTGCTGCAACCCTCCTGAGGTCACCCTCAGCATCACGGCACACCTCCAGTAACTCCTCGAATGTCCCCGGTCTCGCACAAATAATCAGAGTCTGAATGCGAGAACTCAATCCTGTCTTAAACTTGGACATCTTTGCCCTCTCGTTAT
Organism: Eustoma russellianum; assembly: GCA_036186865.1. Taxonomy (NCBI): domain Eukaryota; kingdom Viridiplantae; phylum Streptophyta; class Magnoliopsida; order Gentianales; family Gentianaceae; genus Eustoma; species Eustoma russellianum. Next base: position 8,769,256 of record AP025044.1, on the reverse strand, counting down.
CCATAATGGAAGGCATGTATCTCCCCAAAGCATGGAATCTCTCTGAATATTGATCCACAGTCATGGACCCCTGTGTAAGCAGCTGAAACTCAGTCATCCTCCTCTGTAAAGCACTCTCGGGGACATAGTGCTTCTCGTATTCTTCTTTGAACTGGGCCCAATTCAACTGTGGGGTCAGTCGGCGCTGTACACCAAGCCACCATTCCTTGGCATCACCTTCAAGGAATGGAACTACTACCTCCACCTTCAACTCATCCGGCACCTGCAGTAACCTCAGCTGCTCGGTCACATTCTCGAGCCAGATTTCGGCCTCCTCCGGACGTGTAGTAACCCTAAACATCGGTACCCGGGAGTGCTGCATCTCTCTATAGTAGAATCGAAGTCCCGGGGGTGGTGGTGGTGGTGGCTGCTGCTGCTGCTCCTGCTGCTGCTGCAGGTGAGCCATCTGTACCTGCTGCTGGGCCACCAAGGTAGTTAGGGTGGCTAGAGTGTCCGCAAGGACTTGGGGTATGGCCCCCTGACCCTGGTGGTCATCACCGTCGTGCCCTCCATTTCCTGCTGGTTCACGTCGTGGAGGCATTTTCCTGGAGTTCGAGTTCATGAAAAACAAGCAGGTCAGTAGATAAGTAAATAAAAATATAACTAGCCGATTCCGATATAGAACGGTAATAAACAAGAAAAGCTCACCGTCGGCACACACCTCCCTTAGCCCGATCATAACTTAGGTCTACTTCATTTATTAGGGGTATAATTGTTATTCCTAGGTAAAGATCATAGCTTATGTCTAAATGATCTAGTTAATCCTGCGTTCCCGAGGCGGATCTGAAGCCTCGGCTCTGATACCACCTGTAGCGCCCCGCTCCCGAACTCTAACATCGGGGACGGTGCACCCGCCGTATCTCGCTGAGGAGAATACAAAGCGTCGAATCAATTTCCAACCTGTCCGAAAAGACGTAGAAATTTTTCGCGCGAAAAATTTCTACGTCTTTTCGGACAGGTTGGAAATTGATTCGACGCTTTGTATTCTCCTCAGCGAGATACGGCGGGTGCACCGTCCCCGATGTTAGAGTTCGGGAGCGGGGCGCTACATAATCATACTACTCAATACTCTCTTTCGCAGTTTAGGTTATTTTGTAAAATAATAGTAAAAAATTTGTTCCCAGTGCAAAATTAATTTTTTCACCTGAGCCTGAGTACACTCGCCCTAAAAAATATAGATGAATGCAAGTTACCCTTTATACCTTTATCACTAATTAAAATGACTTACATTTTTATGGAAATCTACGTATATACCTATACATACATACATGCATAAATGTGTGTGTATATAGTGTACGTATTTATGTATATTTGTATGCATGTATGTATATATACGCACACATATCGACACATGCACATATATATGTGTGTCTATGTCTGTACTTATATACAGTATGTGTGTGTATATATTACTTTGGTTTAATCGGCCAAACATTCAAGTGCTCTTTCCCCAAATTATTTCCAGAAAGATTTTGCAATGCTCCCTAATTATGATTCTCGGATGGAATTGTGATGTTTGGGATGCGATCTTTTCACTATTAAATTCTTCACCCCTTTCTATAGTCGGTCATGTAGCAGCATGGGAGATGATGTGGCTAGGTGAAAAGATGGAGAGGAAGAAGTGTATGAGAAGGGTGGCTGCCACGTGTCGGACAGTAAAGACATAGGTGAATGATTTGAGGGTATAGAGATCTCATCCCGTATTCATAGAGTGTGAAGGCATCAAGCATGACGATCAGAACAAGAAGTATCAAATTTCTACTAATTACCCTGACAAATGTGATCAAACGTCATAGGTTAGAAGCATATGACGCACTATAGTGCGTGAGCCGATGATCTTGCAATTACCTTTCCTTTTCCTTTTTCTTTTTCCTTTTTTTCTTTTGAGGAAATCTTGCTACTTCGACACCCATTTGTGCTGGTTCATGTTAAGACGGAAAGAAAAATACACAGAGAAGCACACCTTTGCCCTTAAGCCACTTCTTGAAAGCAATTTTGTGGTATAGCTCCTTTTCTTTTAGCATTTATGATTGACGTGCTCTAATTTTGTTAAAAAGATTAACATGTTATTATAATAGATTGAAACCGCCGAAAAAGTAATGATGATGCGTTGAAACTGGCGCTGATATTAAAAGGCGGGTAACGGGTCAATTATGAGGATAATGACGCAATTAGTGGAAATTACGGCGCAGATAAGAAGATAACTGCCCAATTAAGGAAGACACGTCACGGACTCTTCAGAATAGATGGAACAGGTTTCCAACAAATTCTTCACCTCATCAGGTCTGAGTAGGTTGAGCAGGTCTCAACATATTGGAACAGGTTTCCAACAAATTCTTCATCTCAGCAGGACTGAGTGGGTTGAGCAGGTCTCAACACTTTGGAACAGGTTTCCAACAAATTCTTTACCTCAGCAGGACTGAGTAGGTTGAGCAGGTCTCAACATATTGGAACAGGTTTCCAAGAAATTCTTCACCTCAGCAGGTCTGAGTAGGTTGAGCAGGTCTTAACATATTGGAACAGGTTTCCAACAAATTCTTCACCTCAGCAGGTCTGAGTAGGTTGAGCAGGTCTCAACATATTGGAACAGGTTTCCAACAAATTCTTCACCTCAGCAGGTCTGAGTAGGTTGAGCAAGTCTCAACATATTGGAACAGGTTTCCAACAAATTCTTCACCTCAGCAGGTCTGAATAGGTGGAGCATGTCTCAACATATTGGGACAGGTTTCTCTATATTCCACTTCAGCAGGACTGAGTGGATTGAGCAAGACTCAACATTTGGGACAGATTCCCTATCAAAAATTTTACCTCAGCAGGACTGAGTTAACAGAGCAGGTCTCGATTGAAAAAGACCTCAGCAGGTCTGAGGCAAATGCCTGTTAAGGGTCAAGTTCAGTGAACAGGGTTTCACAATCATCCTGATAGAGGGATGTCGAGGTAAATCATGAGTACATGAACCTCATTAATTACTAGCAGGACTGGAAAAAGTCAAGCATATGCATGATTATTAGCGGTGTTAAGATCCAAATAAAATAGTGTTTTATGACATAGCCGACGTGTGAATTCAATCATTACTCAACCGAGCTAAAGGTCGAAGCTGAAGTCCAACACTTGAAAAAATCCAACGTAAAAGTGATTAAAAAGATCTTTGGCAGAGCAGAAGACAAATACTTGCATGAACAATGGAAATAGAGCAAGTAAAGTCTCACAAGCAGAAGGCAAATACTTTGTGGAAATAGAGTAAGTCTCACATGCAAAAGACAAAATCAAGAAAATTATAACAAGCTGAAGAGCACAAGTTGGAGAAAATTGGATTTTCATTGAAGAGTATATCTATTACAACTACAAAAATTACAAAAAGAGAGGCCCTATTCTACTCTTCATCATCTTCATCATCTCTGAGATCGGCTCCACTCTTAAAAAGCTCTAGCTGGTTCTCAAGTAAGCTTTCAGCCTCAGGGTTGTAGAGTTCAGCAATTTGAGGATGACTTTTATCTAAGTTTGGGTTGACTTCAGAGTAAGTGTCGATTGCCCAAGTCTGTCCAACGACTATCGCTGAACCTTGTGTTTTCAAGAAGTTACAATTGAAGAACTCAAACTGCCTGAACTCAGCAACGACAGTTTTCTTAATCTCCTCAGCCTGAAGTTCATATTGAAGGAGGAGATCAGCTTTGCTTTTCCGTTTCTCTTCCAATTGATGGTTTAGTTCAGCTTTGCTATTGGACAGCTCCTGCTCGCAAGTATTGAGCTCTCTCTGGTAAAACTCCAGCTCAGCCTGGGTTTTGGATGACACCAATTCAGCAACGGCTACCATCTCCTTCAGCTCAATCACTTGGGAATTGACAATGGCGAGCTTGATGTCTAAATCTTGTTTCCCTTCTCGAATTCTAGAGTTTTCTTCAGTAAGAACGACCATCTCAGACTTCAGACTGTTCACTTGAGCTTCCAGCTGATTCAATCTCATATTGCTGGGTCTTGCCACCTCTGCCAGCCCGTCATAGGCATTTCTGAGGTTGGCATTGATCTCAGAGAGTTGGACAAATTTGGCACGCAATTCCTCAGCCCGGTTGAGTATATTGTAGTCTTGAACCCGATACTGCAGCAATCAGGTTGGTTAGAGAAAACCAAAGTGATCAAGTTGAAAAAGATAGAAAATATCGGGAAGTCTTGCCATTGACATATTTCTTGCAAACGAATTCATGACAGTGTCCCAGTCTGGACCGTCATAAAGTTGCCAATCACTGGGTAGCACTGACATTTCAGTTACTTTCCTAGCTACGCTAGGATTAAAAGCAGTGTCAGCAAAAGAGAACTTCATCGTCCTCGTGCCTCAACGGTTTTGTTGAGAAGACTCTCCCTCCAATGCATTTCCCTCGGAAGTTTCTCCTAAGAACTCAGTGGGGGGAACAGCCTCATAAGAAACCAGCCTTGGTTGAGGCATAACTTCCTCTTCGGCAACTGGTGAAGAAGGGATCAAGATGGGGGCGTCAACTCCCCCAATCCCATCATCTGACTGAGCTGTAGCTAGGGCAAGGACTTGATCTTCAGCTCAGATAGGATTCTCAAAAGTTCCAGCTACAGAAAAAACAAAAAGGTCAAGTAATTAAATGGAAACAAGGTATGTTCAAAACCAACATAAGGAATGGATTTTACCTGAAACTTCAGCCTCGGCTGAAGCCAAATCAGCGGAAATCCTCTGCATTTCAGAAGGAGCACTGACAGAAGCCTGCCCCGAAGAAGAAGGCTGTCCTTCAGTCCTCTTTCTCTTTTTAGGGACCAAATTCTTTAGCCTGACAAGGGTCTCAGACACCATGGCTCTTACATGATTCAACAAACAAATTGATCAGAATCCAAGGGAAATATTAGAACAAGTCAAAGATGTTCAAAAGATTGCTACATACCCCGAACTATTTTTAAAGAAACTGGGATGATAGGTTGAAAGTTATATTCTGGCCACAAGTGTTCCAGGTCGGCAACCCTCACAACTGGCCTGTCAACTTTCTTCCAATCTACGACCATGGGCAAACGCAATAATATGGAGGCTTCATCGCAAGATTTCTCGCTTGGCCTCATGTTATTTGCGCTGCCGGATTTCCAGAGGGTTCTCTCGGGTAATCCTATAGCCTTTACAAAGAAGAAACGTCTCGCCCAATCTTCGGTAGAAGAGGGAATGTTTATGGCATGAAGGTTTTCACTATCTGGATGCCTCCGGCTAAAATAATACCAACCATATTCCGGTTTGCACACAAACACTCCCCTAAAAACAGCGAGTGAAAAGGATTTCTCAGCAGCTCTTAAGTAGAGCAGGTAGCTGAGGATAACCTTAAGGCCATTAGGCATTATTTGGGGAAGCCTAAGTTTGAAAAAAATCTAAGATCTGGAATAAATGAGCTGGAATGAGAAGATTAAAACAAGATTTAAAATATTCCTCATAGACTGCCTCATACCCTACTGGAGGGTCATAAGCAGTCTGATGTGGCTGGGGAAGAATGGGGGCAAAGGTACTCCTATCAACATTATAATATTGACATAATTCAGAAAGGTTAGTGGCTTTCAAGATGCACACTGAGTTTTGCACCATTGGAGATGGCGCACCTCTGTCAATTGACGTTGTGGGCACCATGGATTCCAGGGTAACCAAAGAAGAAGAAGGAATAACGAAAGACATGGATAAAGAAGAAAAGCTTACAGAAGTCTTAAAGGCAGAGTTGGCGGCACCGGAACTAGGTTGAAGACTGGGAGCAAGGATGAAGATCAGGACAGCGTAGGCAAAATGGAAGAAGAAGAAAAAGAAAATGGGGGCGTGAACCTCTATTTATAAGAAGAGAAAGAAAAGGTTGTAACTTTTCAGATGAAATTCAAAAGGGGGTGACGGTTCAACTTTTTCCCCTCTTTCTCGATTAATGAAACCGCCGAAAAAGTAATGATGATGCGTTGAAACTGGCGCTGATATTAAAAGGCGGGTAACGGGTCAATTATGAGGATAATGACGCAATTAGTGGAAATTACGGCGCAGATAAGAGGATAACTGCCCAATTAAGGAAGACACGTCACGTACTCTTCAGAATAGATTTGTCTGCCCTCACAGGTCAGCTCGGCCACACAAAATCTGGGGGCAAATGATAAACTAGAATTAATCGTCTATTAGTCAGCAACAGTCAACGGTACGACTCCTGCAGTTCAGCACCCAAGCATTGCTGTTCAGCCTTGACTACACTTCGGCTATGCCCTATGGCACCCCTTTTTATTATCGAAGAATAGATTACAAGTGTTACGCTTCAGATCACTTCAGTTAGGTTCAACACTGCACTTCGGCAAAGCTTGGTTTTGCACTTTGGCGAAGGGGTCAAGTACAACATTGCATCATGGGACCGTAAAGTAGAAGTGCAATTCACAGCAAGAGTACACGTTTGGCTATTCAGCCTGTACACGCCAAGGTCACTTCAGCCGACCTACTAGTCACATCAGCCGGCCTACCGGTCATATCAGCAGACCTACTGCATCATAGGTCTTCTGCCCCAAGCAAATGTCCCATCCGGTGTCAGAAGCCAAGGACAAGGGGAAAAATAATAAAAGCAAGCTAATGCAGACCATAAGGGGGGCCGAAAAAACCATTTCATATCTTCTGGAGCTAATACATTGAATCTTCTCTTCAGATAAAGAACTGTGAGAACTTTCTAACTCCACATATCAAACTATATTCTCAGTGAGAAATGGTCCAAACTGACTTGAGCGTCGGAGAGTTTTATCCTGGGTCATCCCCCCGGGACTTCTGATTTCTGCTTCCTTGTGCAGGACTTTCAGGAAGCTATTCCAGTTATTTATCAACAATCAATTAACGACATTATTTGAGGTCATTTTAGACCCTTGGTGAAGATTCGGTTTCATCAGCTCCCTAATTTATGATTCTCGGATGAAATTGTGTTGTTTGAGATGTGATCTTTTCACTCTTAAATCCTTCACCCTCTTTCTATAGTCTGTCATGTAGCAGCATGGGAGATGATGTGGCTAGGTGAAAGGATTGAGAGGAAGAAGTGTATGAGAAGGGTGGCTGCCACGTATCAGACAGTAAAGACAGAGGTGAATGATTTGAGGATAAAGAGATCGCATCCCGTATTCATAGGGTGTGAAGGCATCAAGCATGACGATCAGAACAAGAAGTATCAAATTTCAACTAATTGCCCTGGCAAATGTGATCAAACGTCATAGGTTAGAAGCATATGACGCACTATAGTGCGTGAGCCGATGATCTTGCAATTACCTTTCCTTTTCCTTTTTCTTTTTCCTTTTTTTCTTTTGAGGAAATCTTGCTACTTCGACACCCATTTGTGCTGGTTCATGTTAAGACGGAAAGAAAAATACACAGAGAAGCACACCTTTGCCCTTAAGCCACTTCTTGAAAGCAATTTTGTGGTAAAGCTCCTTTTCTTTTCGCATTTATAATTGACGTGCTCTAATTTTGTTAAAAAGATTAACATGTTATTATAATATATTGAAAAAGCATGGAATACTTGTGTAATTATTTAGATCGCTATGCGCGTCTAAAAATAATTGTACAAAATTATTTAGATACTATACTAGATGAAAAGTTATCGACAATGTTCTCAGTCCATCGGTTAGGGAATAAATAGCTTTAAGAATGAAAGAAAACAAACATTCTTTCTGTTCTAAAAATTTATCATAGTTTGATTTAGACATTATTTAATAAAGTCATACTATTTTGATCATTATGCTTATTGTATCCTTTCTTAGTTAATTGAGATAAAATAGAGAAATCGTATAAAGGTTAACTTGAAGGGTAATATAAGAACAGATCTCCTGACCCCCCATTTAAGGGGGTATTAAATGACTCATTGACAAGTGTCACACAGGGGGTGGTGAGGTTACGTGGGGGTCACCCGCACCCAGCCTCACCACCCCCTGTGTGCCACGTGACGGGCGGTCTCAAAAGGGATGAGGGGCAAGGGGTCAGAGGATCTCAATCGGGGTAATATAGAAAATTTAATTACTAATATATTATTATTTTTAAAAATCAGACAATATTTTTGTGACAAAAAAAATAGAATTTTTAGCAAAGAGGGAGTACAATTAAACGAGTCAGTAAGGTTGCTGCTTTCTTACCTTAAGGTTACGGGTTCGAGTCGTGGAAACAGACTCTTGCATAAAAGTGTAAGTCAAGACTGCGTACATCAGATCGCGAAGCGATCCGGCCTCTCTTCAGATTCTACTCAAACGCAATAGACTAGTGCACATAAAACGTCGTTTATAGTTGGAATAGGAGCCGACCGAGTCACCTTCCAATAGTCAAAATTTAAACCAATCCAGTGGTGTTACCTGAAAACGTAAACGATGGCGATTAGGAGAAGATTTGATTCACGGGAATTATATTAAAAGAAAAAAAATAAAAAGATAAATAAGGAATACTAGGTTCCCTGTTGTTCCTAAAAATGTAAGCAAATTCCATTTTACGTAAAAGAATATCCAACTGCTTGCGCTCTTTGGGGGAAGAAAACGCAGAGCACAGTGCTGGGAAGAAGACCGATCGGCCAAGGTAGAAACAGAAAAGAGAACGGCGTCATTCATTCTGCGTAATCATTCATCTGGTTATTGTTGATTTATTTACTAATTATGTGTAATTGTGTAAAAGAGCAGAGTTTGTATGGAAAAACTGTGTATATTTCTGAGTAATTCGTATACACCATGTTACAGACTTCATTATAGTCTCTTCTATGCCTATACGAGGTAACTAGTTAATTACAATACTTAATACAACCAAATCAATCAAGTCAATCAAATAAAGATACAATCTCTATTCTGCACATGCTCCTATTTTTTGGTGATTGCTTCTTTATATTCAGGGATTCTCAACACTCCCCCTGAAGTTGAGCAAAAGGATCTACGATGTTCAACTTGCCGAGAATAGCCTCAAACGATCGCCCATTTACTGCCTTGGTTAACACATCCGCTAGCTGATCTTCTGACCGGACATACGACAACTCAATTATCCCACTATCTAACTTTTCCTTAATGAAGTCTCGATCAACCTCTATATGCTTGGCCCTGTCATGCTGTACCAGATTTTCAGATATGCTAATCGATGCTTTATTATCGCACAATAGTGGTGTTGGCATATTCATTGGTAACCCAATATCCCGAAGTAACTTCAGGATCCAAAGAACCTCCGTAATACCTTTCACAACTCCGCGAAACTCTGTTTCTGCACTTGATAAGGCAACAACTTTCTGTTTCTTGCTTTTCCATGTAACAAGGTTGCCTCCTACAAGTGTGAAGTACCCAGAGGTCGATCTTCTATCTACTAAACTCCCGGCCCAGTCAGCATTAGTGTATGCCTGAATATTCAAATGCCCATTATTGCGGAATACGATACCTCTTCCTGGTGTATGTTTTAAGTACCGTAAGATCCGTATGACTGCGTCCATATGGTGTTTTTGAGGACTGTGCATGAACTGACTTACAAAACTTACAGCAAAGGCAATGTCGGGCCTTGTATGTGACAAGTAGATCAGTTTACCAACCAATCGATGACACCATCCCTTATCTGTAGGGGGTGCTCCATCGATCATCTCCAAATTATGATTCATTGCCATCGGAGTATCACACGGCTTGCAGTCTAGCATTCCTACCTCAGTGAGCAAATCCAAGATATACTTTTTCTGCGATATATAGATTCTGGCTTTTGATCTCAGTACTTCAATCCCCAGAAAGTATTTCAGTCCTCCAAGGTCTTTCATTTCGAACTTGATGAATAGGTGATTCTGAAGACGCATCATTCCTTCAGTGTCACTTCCAGTGATATTCACATCGTCGACATAAATAATCAAGCATGTTACCAATCCTTCCCTCTGCTTAATAAACAGTGTATGGTCCACATTACTCTGAGATAGCCGTCTTGTTTCATAACTCCAGTGAATCTACCGAACCAGGTCCGAGGAGACTGCTTTAATCCATAAAGAGCTTTCTTAGTTTGCAGACTTCTATTGTCTTGAAACCTCGAGAAAAACCAGGCAGGGGATCCATATATACCTCTTCTTCCAGATCACCGTGAAGAAATGCATTCTTGACATCAAATTGATTAAGCGGCCAATTTTGAGTTGCTGCGACAGAGAATAGTACCCTGATTGTGTCAATACGAGCCACTGGTGAGAATGTCTCGGAGTAGTCAACACCATACGTCTGGGTATAGCCTTTTGCAACTAAGTGTGCCTTGTACCTTTCAATGCTTCCATCTGATTTGTATTTAATTGTAAATACCCATCGACAACCTACAGTCTTCTTTCGTGAGGAAGAATACATTTCTGCCACGTGTCATTTTTCTCAAGGGCCCTCATTTCCATCATCATGGCTTCTTTCCACCTTGGTTGACTCTGAGCTTCCTCAGTGGTTCGTGGTACCTGTTCTGAGCACAAGGCAACAAAAAAACCTCTAGCCAAGTCAGAAATCCTTTCTAAAGAAGTATTTACAGGATACCCTCGAAGTTCTCGATACTTATGTGGGAGAATATCGCTCGGGGGGAACTCCTCTTTTAGCCTTTGGAGGCAAAACCTGTCCCTGACTATGCTCAACACCATTTCCCTGCGATCCTAGATCAAGAGTATTGGTAAAATTGGGTGGTATACTTGTGTCATCTAAACGTCTGGTGGATATATCTGGGCTAGTATCTGTTGTTTCATTGTCACCTAGGTCAAGTAAAGAGTCAGACTGCACATTATATGTATCCAGATTTGTTACCTTTGGGAGTTCCTTCAAAGGATGATCATCAGGTAGTGGTAGAGTCACTTCAAAGGAGAAACTGTTGGGAGCCATAGCACAGTCGATGCCATCTGCTTGCCGTCTTGGTACTATCGTCGGGCAGGTAGGTTCTGGCACCAACCAATCGCGGTTTTCATCTTGTCGATATGTGGTGTTCTCCTCCTGAAGCCGAGATCGGGGGGTGTAGTAGTATTCGGTCTCAAAAAAGGTGCAATTCTTGGTGGTATGGATGCGGTGAGTGAGTGGGTTATAACAGCGATACCCCTTTTGAGTAGAGGCATAACCAACAAATACGCATTTTTCGGCACATGGGTCAAGTTTTGTGGGTGTATGGATAAAGACCGTACATCCGAATACTCACGGTGGTAGAGTAAATATAGAGGGTATGTCATGATGGGTAGACAGCGTGTGTAGGGGGGTTTGATAATTGAGGATTTTGCTCGGTAGGCGATTGAGAAGATAGGTGGCGGTGGATATAGCCTCCGACCAAAGACTCGTCGGAACATTAGATTCAAACATCATGGCTCGAGTCATTTCTAGTAGGATGCGATTTTACGTTCTGCAACCCCCATTTTGTTCAGGAGTATAAGAACAGGTAGTTTGGTGTACAATACCGTGATCATGACAAAATTTTCCCAAGTCCCTATTGATGTATTTCCCTCTATTGTCGAAACGAAGTATTTTTATTTTTGTGCCAAACTGGGTGTGGATCAAATGGTAAAAGTGAACAAATTTTTGACGAACTTCAGATTTATGTTTCATAATGTATAACCACGTCATTCGAGAGAAATCATCGACAAAAATGACAAAATAATGAAACCCAAGAGGAGTATTATAGGGAGCAGGACCCCCAAACATCATAATGTATCAACTCAAACATACGATTGACTCGAGTATTATTTGAAGGATAAGATGCCGAGTTTATTTTGTCCGGAGGCATGTATCACAGGTAAAAGTATGCTGGGATGAAGTAAATAAAGTTAGAAATAAACGGTGTAGATAATCAAAAGATGGATGCCCTGACCGGCGGTGCCACAACCACACCTGACGTTCAACTGTCCCGGTGGCAAGATTAGACTGTCCCTGTAGTGCCACGGCATCCACAAAGTACAACCCCTGGCACTCAGTACCACGCCCAATGATCGACCGCATTTGAATGTCCTGCAAAAGGCAAAAATTAGGATACATCATAACGATACAGTCTAGTTCTTTAGTGATTTCACTCACATATAACAATTTGGTGTATAAAGATGGGAACATATAGACAATTTATGGGACATATAGACAATTTTTTAAAGTGTGGTTGGGTGTAATAGATATGGAGCCTCCACTAACAACATGAATGATGGCTCCATTGGCAATTTCAACTGTGATCTTTGCGGAAGAGGTGTGGGTAATAAGGTCGGAGGGGTCATTGGTCATGGTGTCTATGGCACCACAGTTAAATATCCATTAAGAAGTGCCTTGGGAAGTATAACAAATGAGAATGATGAGGCGGTTGGGTATCTATAAGGGGTAATTATGCCAATTTTGTAGAGGTAGGGGTCTGTGGAGTAATCGTGGTAAGGTTTGAGGACTAGAAGGGTTGATTTTGTAATATTTGGGTCGCGGGTGTAATTTTGGAAAATGAGAGGGGCGTTTAACCTGTTCCAGGACTGCAGGGATGGATGTTATATTGCAGACACATTCAGGGTTATGGGGAATATTTTCATAAACTGCAGGGGTATGGGGAATAATTTCAGAAACTGAAGGGGTATTTAAAGAGGAGTTAGGGTTAGGGCCGCCACTTGCCCTAACCCTTTTACCTGCTGTCGTCTCTTCTGTTGCCTTGGCCGCCATGGCAGTTCTGCTTTTTTCTCCTTCCTCTTCGTGATTACTGCCTTTGGTTCCCTCTTTACCGCCAGTTCCTCCATCTTCGGTGGACTGTGCAACTGCTACCTTGCCCCTTTTGGCGAATTCATTCCACCAATCCAGGTAGCCATGAATCTTGAAACATTTTTTTTAAGATGTCCCTTTTTCTTGCAGTAGCTGCACTCTTGGCTACTCTTGTCTTCCACCCCACGCCGTGAAGACTGACCTGGGTGTGGTGGTGGATGTTCCTGTCCTCTGCACTGTTTGTTCGACTCCGGTGCCTTGATGGCCAGCCCCTGGCCTACTGCACATGATGACAAATTGTCTGGTACTCCTGCTTGCACACTTGCACGGCGTAGTTCATTATACGCCACCTCTACTGCAGGTCTTGGATCTCTCTTTAGAATTTCTTTCTTTGTGTCTGAGTACCTGTCATCAACTGCTAGTAGCAGTTGATACAGCCTCTGTTCTTGAATCTTCCATGAATAAACTGCAATATCTTATGGAGATTCTATAGGATTTGGATCCATGGAATCTATGGTCATCCACAACCCTTGAAACTGATCCCATAGAGCTTCCAGAGGGCAATTCCCCTGTTTGATACTATAGCACTGCTTATGCAAGTCAAAGATCTGTAATGGATCACCTCCTGACCCATAAGTGACGACTAACCCATCCCAAAGTGCTTTGGCAGTAGAGTATTTTGAAACATTATTCACTAGGCTATCATCAATATTGTCTATTAGCCAAGTGAATACTAACTGGTCACTTTGCTCCCAGGTTGGATAGGTAGCGTCAGTTGGCGGGGGGTGGGAGGTGGAGGAACCCCCGTAACGGGAGCTCCTCCCCCTGCCACCTAATGCGATTTTCATAAGTCTGCTCCAGAGTGGATAGTTGGTATTATTCAACTTGACTTTCAGTACTAAATTGTCAGATGATGTATGCGCAAGTGACGACAAATTTAGATTTTGTTGAAGAAACCATGCAAATTGTTCTGAGAAGTCCATGTTGGAGGGAAGTTGTTTAATTTCATAGCTTTCTGGCCTTGATTTAGTATTTTCAGGTGTTTGTGACATACTGATGTGTGATTTTTCTGCAGACAACCAACTGATTCGAATAGGGATGGCTTAATCGAAGTCAAGCGGAGGCAAGGTATTTGGCAATGATGACACTGATCTGAGCCTTGAAGACACAGATCAAAGAACAGGTAAAACATAGGGTAATAGGCAATGATGATACTGATCTGAGCCTTAGAGAGACAGATCGTCAGTAGGTAATGAGTTTGGCAACGGCAGTGATGAAAACTTCTTCTGAGCCGAAGAAATTCTTACGGGTAAGACTCAGGTCCTATTGAGAAGGACCTGCTCTGATACTATGT
>AP025044.1:8726039-8755208 GCA_036186865.1 Eustoma russellianum | reverse complement strand
CCATGTTACAGACTTCTTATAGTCTCTTCTATGTCTATACAAGGTAACTAGTTAATTACAATACTAAATACAACCAAATCAATCAAATAAAGATACAATCTCTATTCTGCACATGCTCCTATTTTTTTGGTGATTGCTTCCTTGTATTCAGGGATTCTCTGACAGTAATGATTTGTTTCATGGCATGCATGCTGTGATCTATTTGTATATGGTTGATGGTTTATTTGATTCATGGGATGAATGTATTGGCATAAGAATTACTATATTTTACCTAATCTGGTATGTGTAGAATGTCAATTACTTGTTTGTATGAGTCTTTTAAGATAAAGATTGACGTTCTATTGCACTAGCAGTATGTAACAGTTGAATTTTGACTATAGGCATGTATCTCATACATAAAAATAGGAGTTTTTCGTAGTTATAGAGCGATCGCGAACGTTCACACACCAGTAGAAAAATATTTAGGGAGCAAGAGCCAATCGTAAGCGTGATTATCTATTAGAGTTTAGTTGAACCGTCAATCGGAGTGTCCGAACATTCAGCGTCGGCCTATGCCTTCTTTAATTTTAGTTATACCTCTTAGACACTATAATTCGTTTTAGTTATAACTCTTGGTAAAGACTTTTGATTGGCGTAATTCAAGATGTTTTAGAAACATTTGAATAGTCTACAACTTTTATGTTTATGATGAGTTCAAAATCATTCGTGTACTAGAGTTAAATTTTAGGAAAAGTTACATCATGCCTATATGATGTAAATTGCTTACTGCATGTGCACTAAGTCAGCTTACGATAAATTTGTAAATTTGTTCTAAGTATGAGGTCCTTGATTGATCATTAAAAGAAATGGGTCAAGGTCTAAATGGTCAAAGAAGTTAAACTTGAGTTAAAAGTAAGTCAATGATGGATCAACCTAGGTAGTCAGAGGTTAATGACACATGCATACGGCGAGGGATAAATAGACCCTTAAAGACAGTTGTACAGGTCATCAAGTCGACTACCAATCCATATAAAGTCAAAAGAAAATTGATGTCATGAGATCAAAGTAAAGCCATGTACCAAGGCAGGCTAATGATATTATCAAGACAAAGCAAAAGAATTAAAGTCAGCTGACAAGAAACCAGAGAAGCATACGTTCTTGATGAATGAAAGTGCTGCTATGATGGTTGTCCATGATGCAGACTGGCACGCAATGTATATGTATCTAACATATGTGCAACAGTTGTGTATGAGAAGCCACTTGCATATACTGATATGGGAAGATCACCTTAGGTTAGCAAGGAGACTGTCCCAAGGTAAGATGGACTATTAAGACATGCATATTGTATCGTGGCATTAGTGAGGGTAGAAACTATTGGTCTCATGTGGGATGTCACTAGCTCCAGACACATCCGGAAAGACCTCCTTGAGTATGTGAGAAGAATGTACTAGATTATTATGCTTCTAGACATACTGATATTTGCATTGAACAACGATAAGTCAAGAAGTTGCACATTAATAAAAGATCTATTGTTAGTGTGTCAAAGAATGAAAGCATCACTAGGGTTAAAATTAAGATTGCGAGTATAAAGTTTAAAAAGCAATTGCATGGAACAAATTAACTGTGCATGTACATGCTACTTGTAAATTTTAACTGATTGTTGCTAGATTAGTTCTTACTAGACAAGTTTAATGCTCATGTCTTATTGTTTCAGAGTGATGGAAATGTGGCTAACAAGCATAGCTTAGGGATATGTGATGCATACATGGTCTCACTTGCAGAATTTGTAATTTATTTTCTATTTTTATATATTGATTGAGTTGAATCATCTCCAGACAAACAATAAAGGACATCGGATTCACGGGTCCGATTCAGATAGAAAATCAGGATATGACTGTAGAGCTCGCTCCCGAGCCTTAGTATTGGAAACAGTGCACCCGCTGTATCTCGCTAAGGAGAATACAAGGCATCGAGCCAACTTTCTACATGTCCGAAAATACGTAGAAATTTTTCTCGCGAAGGCGAATTACCATAACGTTAAGTTTGATGATAAAAGAAATCCTCAATACAATATGTATCGACTTCTGGAAAAAAATACTGACATCTACAGTCTATCATTTAATACAAAGTAGTGTATGATGTAATCCCAATAAAATAACGACAGACAGCCGCAAGGTCTCTTCGTATCCTAGGTGCGACCGTCAGTCTGTCCATACTACCGTGTCAGCCCCGTCCTCAGCAAAGACATAGTTGTACGCTTTCTCGCGCTCACCTGGTGGGGGGAAAGTAGGGGTGAGTGACGGAAAATCACCCAGTAGACACTTGCCTCCAACTAGTACAAGACGAGAATACAAAAATGATATAACACATATCACATAACATGATATCACATAAGCATATGAAAGAATACGGAAAGGTAATTCACTCCAGATAAAGAATACGCAACATCGTGATGCATGTCCAACTATGCATGTCACACGCAACAAAGTCATGTCACATAGAATGTTGATATCTCCACCATGCAATGCATGATCCCGGGACATATTGAGTGGTTGTGGGTCGTACCTGTTGGACCGTGCACCTGCAATGAACACCACTAGAGGGGGGAGGGTGAATAGTGGTTAGCGGAAATTACACTACAACCCTTTGTTAAAATCCCCTTGAAAACAGAATCTGAGACCAACTCAGGTTCAGAACCCGTTTTTCAAAAATTCACAATAATTGTACACAACTCCAAAAATTATGAAACTTTCCAGAATTAAACTTCAATGAGTTAACAAGACTCCTGTCAAAAAAGCAGACAAAAATAAGATCGTTTGACCCTTCAAACAAATTAAAAGATTTAGATGTCAATCTGGACAGAATTGGACAGAATGTTGCTGATTTTGAAAATAGTGTTTCTCTTTGAATACTCAACCAAAAAGGTTGATCTTTATATCAAAACACTCCTTAGGATGTTTAGATGAAGTTTCCAAAAGGCCCTGACCTCAAACAATTCTTGAAAAATACAGAATTTAACTTTTCTCAAAACTGGTCAGATTGCAGCCAGATTGGAGCAGTTATCTTGCAAAGACTGAAAGACTAACTTTTACTTGCTCAAATCAAGTGATTCTTGTTGCAAATGAAAGATAACAGTCTGAAGTATAACTCCACCAAAAATCACGAATTTTGAAAATGTTTAGCTATTTTTTCAAATTGTGTGAAGTTGGGTGAAAACTGCAGTCAAAAACAGGCGAAAACAGAAATAAAGAAACAAGAGAAGAACACCGAGGATTTATCCTGGTTCGGTCAATGTGACCTACTCCAGTCCCAAGGAACACCTTTCCTTGGATTTCACTAATGATATGAACACCTTACAACAGAGCCAAGCTTGATCCTTGGGTTATACACCAACCCTACTCAAGACTTGGATAATCACCTTCTAAGCAACACTTAGTTGCAATACCTCCAACACCTATTGATGTAGCCTTATAAAGATGGCTAATCAATCTTACAAATGAAGCTCAAGAGGCTTGTAGCTCACCAAAATATTAAGAACAACTTTGCTACAACAAAATACAACGACAAGAACAAGAAGATGAATATGAAAGCTATAGAATGCTTGTGAGCTTCAAGTGGGTTTCATCTCCTTCACCAATGCCTCTATTTATAGTGTGATTTGAGCCTTGAAGATAAGAATGCCAATGTGTCATCATTTCATCATCAACTCCAAATGTCTTCTCATTATTGGTTGGCTTTGTACACTTGGCAAAATAAAACACAATGATTGGTCCCACCTTGGCAACTTTATGTGGCTGAAATTTTCAACTAAAAAATGACTTGGAATTATCGTGAAAATGTGAAGACAATAGCACCATAACAACTCCATCATCTTCTCAACTTTTTTGGCAAGATTATAGACATGTAAGCTTGGACCATTTTAAATTCAAAAATCTGCTCCATGATGGAATGTAGTAGCCGTTGCCTACCTTTGATTTTCCAAAAATATAATTTGATTTTCCTTAATAAAATAAGAAAGGATAATACCACCAAATTATCCCAACTCCAAGAACCATAATAGGGCATGTGAAGTCTTCATTTGACTTCAACAAATCTGCTCGAACATACCCAAGAAAACAATATAGCCGTTGGCTATTTTTAGTAAATTCCAAGTTGGCAATTTTGCCAACTAGCTCCTTTTTGGTTGGGTCCACTTGTCTCCAACTCATAAAATGAACTCCACATCATATCCACCAGCATATTCACGTTTTTAAAACATATATATACATGTGTAGAAACTCAGATTTTTGAAGAAGAAATAAATAGATAACAATTGACAAGATTATGTCACAGTATAACACCGAAATTCCCCAATATTTCTTCTAATATGTTGAGATCATTTCCACACTTTGACACCTTTAATATCTCTGAATAATGATGATATAAATGTTATCTTATAACATATATAGAGGGTCTTCAAGAAAAAATAGAATGTGACATCTCAAATCGTCACATATCCAGCTATAATCAATAATATCATCGGTTGAGAGAATAAGATATATGATCACCATATTATCTTCAAAATAATAATAACACAGCTCCAGAATGAAGAAATAATATACTCAAGATATTCCTTGAGTGAAAATACCAAAAATACCCTTGGGGGTAAAATGACCAAAATACCCCTGGTGTAAGAAAACTCCAGAAATGACCCGGATGGTCATAAATATTCATGATATCACCTTTGTCATGATAAATAGGATAAGAATACATCCTTGAAATATTTTCATCATATCATGTTCCTACAAAACTCAAAATACCAATTTTGCCCTTTTTGGTAAGTTGTAGAAACTTCCAAGGCACGTTAGTCACAAGTCAAAAATAATCACCAAAAACGCATAATAATCACATAATGAACATGTATAAATCATGTACAAATGAAAACAATCATTTTAACACATTTTAGAAAATTATTTCTAAAAACCCTAGACATCGATCGATGTGCAACAACCTGAGAGATCGATGTCAACTTTTTCAACTTTTACACATATAACACCATGTGTGACATTTTTAAGTATTCACCACTTAAAATCATGACTTTAAAAATTATGAAAATTATCCAAACATATTTCTCAACAGTACCCACCCACAGTCACCATACTGAGTGTACTTGGTCCCGCCACCGTACACCATACTGAGCGTCCATGACCCATACATCACGACCCACCATAAATGCAATGCACGTGCCATGAATGCAAAAACACAATCGTCTGAGGCCCCTGGTCCATCCTCACCATCCTCCGGTACTCAAATCTAGGTTCATTTTAAGATCGCATGAGGCCTTCCAGTCCATCCTCACCATCCTCCGGCACTCAAATCTAGGTGTATTTATTATCCGAGTAATTATTTAACATTGTTTAGCGTCAAACCCATTTTTCCATGGCTTGTATACATTTATCGTGCATTTTTTATATTTTTCCTCATTTTTCTCCTATTTATTTTTATTTATCACCTAATTATCCAAATTTAATAAATTATCACAAATACTGAAATTTAATGGAAATAATTTAATTTCAGCATTTTATAATTTCTGGAATTTATTTATAATTTTCTGATATTTATTTATATTTTTTCTATAATTATTACTATTTTAAATTAATTAAATAACAATTATATAATTTCCAGAATTCATAAATCATTTAGGTAATTATAATTGCAAAGGGGCCAGCCTGTTTCTGCCAACCCCCAGTGCTCCAAATGTAGGCCCGGCCCGCGATGGCATCCGGCCTGTCCAGCACCCTTTTTATTATATATATATATTCCAGTCATTTGGATTGGCAGTAGCTAGCTCGGTCTGTTGGCCATTCGTAGGGATGTCAATTTCAAACACGACATGAAACACGTCGGCGGGTCGTGTCTGAGTATACCCGCAGGTACCCGTTTATACCCATTTATACACGAAATTTAAAAAATATATTTTAAATAAAATTTATAATTAATAAAAAAATAAAATTTTCCAAAAAAGACTAACGCGCTACTAAGTAACCCTATTCGGTTCCCCCTTCCTCCATTCTCAAATCCCATTTCTTTAATCTATTATTGCATAGTCAAGTGATTTGCGTTTAGATGACCTTGTATCAGTAGTCGTTTAAGTACATGAAACCTGAAAAATGCACGAAACCTGAAATTACTTGAAAAATACATGAAATGACATGTACACGCCTTGAAATTTTTGTACTTGTCAAGTTCATGGGTATACCCGATACACGACACAAAACCTAACATGTACGGGTTTGGGTATCTACATCCATACACGCGAAGCAAAACGGGTAAGGATGGGTATAACACTTTGATACACGAAACCCGAAAAACACAAAACACAAAACACGATACACGACCTGTTTGACACCCCTAGCCATTCGGCTCGGTCCGCTAGCCTGCACCCTTTTTTTAAATATATAGGCTAAATGGGCTGGCCCTGTAGCTGCCAGCCAGCGACCGATTAATGGGCTTGCCTGGTCTGCGCGCTGGCAGGACTGCCCTATAGCCAAATTATTATTTTTTATTTTATTTGTATATCATATTCAGCAACACCAGGAGGCGCGTGCAGCCCATGGGCGCGCATGATGGCCACGTGCGGCCATTTCTGGCGGTGCGTGAGGCGCACCTGCGACCTCTGGCGTCCTTTTTCGTTTCCGATCTATATTTCCACTTATTTCCAGTCTATGAGAACCTATTCTAAGGCCAAAACATAAACATAAAACCCCTAATCATATAAAGATTGTGATATTTTGATTATCAAATTTTTCCCTAACATCAAATCTAAAGTCACTCAATACAGTACATGCATTAAACAGATTTCAAATTTCATGCTTTTCACATATTAAACAACATGCTATGAAATTCAACAATTAGGACTACAAAAACACATAGAATACCATTAAGGCATGCTTGAGTTGTATCAATTTGGAGGGGAAAAGGAAACCTACCTGATTGAAGACAAACTACTCGACTAGAATGAATCCTGTTGGCTTCACTTCCTTTTCCTTTCTCCTTTTCTCTTCTCTCTTCCCTCCCTCTCTTTTCTCCATTCTCTTTTCTTTCTCTTTCTTTCTCTCCTCCTTCCTTTTCTTTCTGGCCGCCCCCTTTGCGTTTGTTCTCTTCCTACCCTTTTTAACTTCATTCCTTTAACCGTCAGCCCCCTCCCCCATTTACGTAATTGTTGACCGAAATTGGGGGGGTCACGCCTTTTTTTAATTTATTTCTTTTTTTAAACTTTGATTTATCTTTTTCCTTTACTTTATTTTATATTATTATTATTATTTTATATTAGTTTATTCTTATCCTCTCTATTTCTTTAATATACCATTATTGTCTTCATCTTTTTATATTATATTCCTTGTATGCCAACTTCCATTCGTGCCTATACACTTTTAACATTTACAGAATACTTATAAATTTCTTGAACATAACAAGTTGCTATGATTAATCCAATTAACCAATACCTAGTTTTCAAATTAACACATAACAAATACTTCGAAAATTTCTGGGTGTAACAGTGACAGTCAAAGTTATTAGCAAACATTGATGTGCTTGTTATTTTGATAGTTAGTCATTAATCAATAGAATAATAATAAATACAATGTCAAAGATATTTGATCGTCGACATTAAGTTAACTTTGAGGTAAGTTGCACCTAAATACATATTATAGGGGCAAAATTGCTCGTGAGCCAGACTATAAAATTAATTTGCCGATCCTTGGTAGTGGATACTTGTTCTTGATCGTGATCTTATTCACCTTTCTATAGCCGATACACAGTCTCATGATACCATCTTTCTTCTTTACAAATAAGACTGGTGCTCCCCATGGTGAAACACTAGGGCGTATGAATTTTCGGTCTAGCAGCTCGTGTAACTGCTCTTTCAGTTCTGTCATTTCCATTCGATACCATGCTTTTGATATCAGTTTCGCTCCCGGTATCATATTGATTTCAAACTCCACTTCCCTGCTAGGTGGTAATCCTGATAGTTCATCCGAGAATATATCCTTAAATTCGTTCACCACAGGGATATCGTCAATAGGAGGCACTTCTTGCTCAACATTATCACATACACCAGAAATCCTTTATTTCCTTTTCTCAGCGCTTGGTGAGCCTGTGCTGCTATTAGATAGACATTTCTGGGTGGCTTCTTCAGCTTAGTATTACCCTGAAACGTGAACTCTTCCTTAGTGGGGGTCTTTAAACAACACTTGCTTCTGACAGCAGTCGATTGCGTGCATGATATCTAGATAGCCAATCCATTTCCTAGTATGATGTCGAAATCACTCATCTGGATTGGTAATAGCGCGGCATCGAAGGCATGGTCCTCCATTCTAATTTGCAGTTCTTGTACAGATGATGCGAGATAATCACCTGATCTCCGGCTGCTAGGACATGATAGGGGTGGCTAGCCATTCAGCATAGCTCTTAAGGCTCCTGACAAACCTCTTGGCAACTAATGAGTGACTTGCGCCACTATCAAACAATACATTTTTCGGGACTTTGTTCACTAATATAACACCTAGAAGGTTTAGGGGTTCAAGTATAGGGTCTTTTCGTAGAGGCGTATACTTTAACCATTGCAATTTATATAGTTTAATTACATATTTAATAGTTAAAAGTTACTATGATTGTGTCTAAGGGTGATGAGCTACAGCCTAACCTTGTAGATGCAAACACTAACGATGACACCTCATTGCCCCACAGTGGTCCCATAACAAGGAGTATGGCTAAGAAATTGTTACATTGTGTTGAATTTATTCCTTTACAGGCATGAAGAAGATGAGCCAAGCAAAGATGACATCCATTGGGTTTATATGATACAAGCTATGATCTAGTTGTATCAAATGCATGTTGTACATATCTTTATATGTTCTTTTTAATATTGTTAGTTTGTTAACCTTGTTTTAGGATAGTTTGTGTTGTATTCTTGCCTTATCTTTCAGGTACATGTTTTAGCTTAAAGATGCAAATCAAACCTGAATTTTTGCCCAAACAAAGAAGTGAAATTCAAGTGTCTTGCAAGCAAGGTGGTGACAAGCACCCATGTCAAAAACCAGATTGCTTCTCACGCAAACAAGGAGGAAATAAGCAGCTCAAGCCTTGAACCAATAGAAATGAGTCTTCCAAATGATTTAACCAATCACAACAACTAAGGAAAATTCAACAAGCTGCTCAACCAAGGATCCAATCAAAGGGCATGAAGTTTTCGGCTGGTTCATAAGATATTTGTTTGGAATATTCAACACCAAAGTAAGAACCAATCAAGGCTGAGTTTTATCCAAGCTGCACACTCCAAGAACCAATCAAAACTTTGGCTGAATTTCAAGCAAGAGAAGGAACGGTTGCTTAAAAGAAATTGGTTGAAAATTCAAGCTACAACTCACAACCAATCAAAGCTAAGAATCAAGCAAGCAGCTCAATGTTTAAACCCAATCAAAATTCTGGCTCAAGACAAGCAAAGAAGAAGAAGGAAGCAACCAGCTCCTTTTCACCGAAAGTTGCTCCAACTTGTTCAAAAAGAAAGCATGTTAATCTTAGACTTGTACCTTGTATTTTAGGACTTTGTACCTTGTTTATTTTTGTTGGTTATAAGTAGTTTTAGAAGCTGAATGTAAAGAACAACCATTATCAAAACACAATACAATCATATTTCCTTAAGGACTTCACAACTATTTCTTAGTTGAGGTTTAAACCACCAACGGTTTTTCTTGCAAGTTCCAGCCTAGAACTTGTTAGTATTTGCTACTTTATTTGGGTTACAGCATCTTAGGGTCTCATTGAGGTTTTAGATGTGTTGGAGTGCCAAAGAGGAAGAGGTGTTGGCATAGATTGAGCCAAGAACAACGGTTAAAGATCAAGGGGTGTCTTTGAGATGTTCTTTGACATAGCTTGTGTTCAAATCAGTTTGGAGTAGGAGACAAAGTCCTTGGCAACGTTTTCCAGCCTTGATTTGGCTCATCAATTGGTATCAGAGCTTTGGTTAGTCTTCTATTCATGTTTACATTGATTAAACTTGCATATACAATGATGCTGCCCAACCGTATGTTGAACGATTTTATTGCGTTTAGTTTGCTGTTTTTTTAGGTAGTTAGCTTATGTTTTGAAGTGCTTGTTAGATTAGTATACTATAGTTTTGGTAAGTTAGTTAAGTGGCAAAACCGAAAACACCCCACAAAACAACTTAGACTAGACTTAGTGTTGTTATGAGCTATTTGTAAAGATTGGAACAAAACCGTGAGTAACCAACTTGTACTTGTTCAATCTAGCTTAGATAATGTTCATTAGGTCCTAATCTAGAAGTTTAAATGGTAGTTTAGATAGGTCCCTAAAACAGAAAACTTTGGATACAAAAAAATAGGTTAGTTGATAGTAGTTGTAGTCAAGTTGTTTAAAATTCTGTTTTTGGTTCTAGAGTGCAATCTGTCCAAACGTTTTCTATGCTTCCTTATTTAGCTTAGATAAACTTCATTAGACCTTAATACTAGTAGCTTAAGTGTTAGTTTAGTTGTGTCCTTAAAAGAGAAAACTGGAACACAAAATAGATTGGTTGGTAGTTAGCTTGTAATCAAGTAGTTAAAAATTCTGTTTTAGTAACTTGTGTGCAAACTGTCCAAAACATTTAGTGCTGCCTTATTTAGCTTAGTTAGACTAGTTTACATCATAGTTTAAGTGTTTTAGTTGGTTGATTAGTTTGGCACAAGAAACCGAAAGCAAAGATCAAAACAAGTAGTTTAACTAAATAAAGAGTGCTGCCTAGTCTCTCTAGTTCATGTACGTTTGCTAGGTAAAACACAAAGAGCTGCATCTAGTATCATTTAGTCTAGAATCTGATTGCATCATACAAACAAAAACCAAACAAAAACAAGTAGTATAGATAACTTAAAAACAAAACAAAACAAGTTAGCTTAGTTGCACCAAAACTGATTTCCATTAGTTACTAGTAACCCAGCCTTTGTAAACTTCATTTAGACACAACTAAGTTGCATTTAGCCCAAATTAGAATTAGTTAGATCACTTGCATCAAAAACAGAAAATAGAAAAAGAACAAACTGCCCAAAAACCGTGTGGATTAAAACAACTTTTAAAGGCTCATTTGAAATCTTGGTACATGCTAATAGCTTTATCTTTTTGTTGATTTCAATTGCTTCAAACAACTTGTTGGACTTAGATATATTCTGAAAGTTAGGAATTGTTTAAGCCCCACATTGTTAAAGAGCTATCCAATTGTTGTTTTAGATCAATTTCTGAACTTACATTGCTATGTATACAATTTGATCTTGTTGTAATTGTGAATTGAATTCCCACTACATAGTGTTTAAGCCGTGTTGTGTACGAGGAACTTTCAAATTCCAATACAACCAATCTTGTGCAATTAAAGGCCGTGGGCAATGTCTCATGTAGGCCGTGAGGAGTAGTCTCACAACAATCAAGCAAACCATCCAAAGAAAGAAAATTAAGCTTGATTGAGAAATATGCGAGAGAAAAGCCAAAATTGTCAACAAGTAAGAGGCAAGACAAGAGAGAATTGCACAAGAAAGCCAAGTGAGGAAAAACCCAAAGATAAACGTTGCATAAAGGGAAAATCCCGTGCAAAGCTCAAAAGAAAGAAAGTGCCCCAAACCAAACCCCAAAGTGTTGTAGTTTTGAGATATTGAAAGTTTCTAAAGCAAACCCTTGCTAGCACTTTGTTTGTGTGCCTTTACTTTCACTTTACTACAATTGATAATTGCATATGCTGTAAAGTAAATTGAGGGATTGTCTTAAAGCAACCCCGTAGATTCCTTTCAGCCCGAACAACAATTTGGCTTCTGTGATTTACTTGAATCTTTAGGAAATATAGTCCAAATTGCTGTTTTAAACAATTGTCAACATAAAGTAGAGTATTTGCATCTTGTCAATATTTTATTTGGCTTTTGAGATTGTTTTCTGAAACATGGGTCCCCAACAGAAAGATAATGCATCATCCCCCGTCCCCATCTACTCCTGTCCCATCCCCAGTCCCTGTTACCCTAGAGAATTACAGCAAACACTCACTTTCCTTGTTAATCAATTTGGTTTTAATGAGAAGTGACATAGAGGATAACAAACAAAGGCTAAGCAGAGTAGAAAAGCCTACCTCAGAACAAAAGGAACCTAGTATACCTTTTCAAGAAGGCACCTCTTATGATAATGAGTCTCATGTTGAACGCAGAAAAAGCACATCGCTTAGAGGTAGAGGTAGAGGTCGAGGTAGTAATGGTGGTCGTAGGAACCTTTCTTTTGAGGAAAGATTTGATAGTCTCCCTGAGTACAATGAAGAACCCTACCTAGAAGAGAGATATAATGAACGTCAACCTGAAGAACAACTTGAAGAAGAATACATCACTACTAAACTGACAATTCCCCCCCTTCCATGGAAAAAGTGATCCTGAAACATATTTGCAATGGGAAACAAAGGTAGATCATATGTATTCTTGCACTAACTATTCTGAATTGGCCAAAGTGCGGTATGCAACTTTTGAATTTGTAGATTATGCTTTACTTTGGTGGGAACAATTGAAGAACACCAGGAGAAGAACAAGACAACCCCCTGTTGTCACTTGGTCCGAGCTAAAACAAGAGATGAGGAAGAGATTCATATCTCCTTCCTATGAAAGAAGCGTTTTCCAGAAATTGCAACAACTTTCTCAAGGTAATAGATCTGTTGATGAATTTTATAAAGAGTTAGAACATTTGCTTACCAGGGCTAACATAGAAGAAGCTGAGGAAGCCACCATGGCTAGATTTCTAGCCTGGCTTGAACAAAGAAATTGCATTTAAGGTGGAACTTACACCTTACTCAGATCTGGCTTCTATGGTTCACATTGCTGAGAAGTGGAAAGACAACTGAAGGTAAAAACATCTAACCCTTCTTTTCGGACTAATCCTTTGAGTTTTCCTAGAACGCAGCCCAGGACGCCATTCCGTCCACAACAAGGCCAAGGCCGTGGATCACAAGGAAAACCAACCCAGAACATCCAAAATCGTCCAAAGCTTCCAATCACTGATAAAGGCAAAGCCAAGGTGGAAGGTACGCCTAATTTTAAGACTCGTGATATTCAATGTTTTAAATGCTTAGGAAAAGGTCATTTTGCTAATCAATGTCCCAACCCTAAACGCATCTTGTTTATTGAAGAGTCTAATGAGTATTATTCTGAGGAAGAATTGGAAGAGAGTGAAGAAAACAAAGAAATTGAGCAAACGTGTGAGGAAGAAGAAGAAATTAGTGAAGAGATTGATGAGTGTGAAACAAAAGAGTTCTTAGTTGTCCGTCGAGCCCTAAGTGCCCAAGTTAAAACTGAAGAACCCTGAAATACAACGAGAGAACATATTCCACATTCACTGTATGGTTAAGAAGAAAGTATGCACGTTAATCATTGACTTCCGGTTCATGTACAAATGTTGCAAGTTTTGAGCTTGTTAGGAAACTTGAGTTACCTTTAATTAATCACCCCCGTCCTTATAGACTTACGTGGCTTAATGAGTGTGGTGAAGTTAAAGTAACAAAGCAAGTCCTAGTTCCTTTGTCAATTGGTGGGTATTCTGCTGAGGTGTTATGTGACGTAGCCCCTATGCAATCAAGCCATATCTTATTAGGTAGACCATGGCAATTTGACAACAAAGTTACGTATGATGGTTACCTAAATAGATATTCCTTTAGGCATAACAACAAACTGTTCAAATTAAATGCCTTACCCCCGCACAAAGTCTTTGAGGATCAACAACGAATGTTAAAAAGCTACAATGATCCAAAAGAAAAGGAATTGGAAAGGATCTTTATCAAGGAACACCAACTGAGAAGTTCTCATCTTAAAGTTGAACCGAAAGAAAACAAAATTTCTGCTGAACCATCTCTAAAGAAAAGCGCATTCTTTGCATCTCAAAGTGAGGTATTCCATGCTATCAATTCAAACAAAAATGTTTATATCTTGCTTTACAAAGAAGCCTTATTTTCTTCATCTGAGATACCATCTACTTTACCAAGTGAAGTGGCATCTTTACTTCAAGAATTTTCTAGCTTGTTTCCTGAAGGAGATCCCCCAGGTTTACCCCCCTCTAAGAGGCATTGAGCATCAAATAGATTTCATTCCAGGAGCTGTTCTGCCAAACAGACCTGCCTATAGAGCCAATCCAGAGGAAACTAAGGAAATCCAAAAGCAAGTTGAGGAATTATTGACTCAAGGTAAAGTAAGAGAGAGTATGAGTCCATGTGCTGTTCCTGTAATCATTGTCCCTAAGAAAGATGGAATTTGGAGAATGTATACTGACTGTAGAGCCATCAATAAGATCACTGTGAAGTATAGATACCCTATTCCTAGGTTGGATGACATGTTGGATATGTTACATGGGTCTAGGTGCTTTAGCAAAGTAGATCTTAAGCAAGGATATTTCCAAGTGAGAATTAGGGAAGGTGATGAATGGAAAACTGCCTTTAAGACTAAGTTTGGATTGTACGAATGGTTAGTTATGCCCTTTGGTTTAAACCAATGCCCCTAGTACTTTCATGAGATTAATGAATGAGGTCTTAAGGAAATTCATAGGCAAATTTGTAGTAGTTTACTTTGATGACATTCTTATCTACTCCAAAACCCTAGGTGAACACCTGAACCATCTAAGAGCCGTTTTTGTCACCCTACAGAAAGAGAAGCTGTATGCTAATTTCAAGAAGTGTTCTTTCTGTCTGGAGAAGGTTACATTCTTAGGATTTGTGATTAGTGCTGAAGGAATTGAAGTGGATCAAGAGAAAGTTAAATCCATAACTGAGTGGCCAACCCCTAAGTCTGCTGGAGATATTAGGAGTTTTCATGGATTAGCTAGTTTCTATAGACGTTTTGTGAAGGATTTCTCTACCATAGCTGCCCCCTTGAATGAATTAGTCAAGAAAGATGTAAGATTTGAATGGGGAGAATCACAACAACAAGCCTTTGAGGAACTTAAGAAACGTCTAACTTCTGCACCCATCCTGAGATTGCCCAATTTTGATGAATGTTTGAAGTTGAATGTGATGCCAGTGGAGTTGGCATTGGAGCTGTATTGCATCAAGGTAACAAACCTGTTGCCTACTTCAGTGAGGAAATTGAAAGGAGCTTCCATCAATTATTCAACCTATGATAAAGAATTGTACGCACTTGTCCGTTCCTTACAAACTTGGCAACATTATCTGCAACCTAAGGAATTTGTGATTCATACTGATCATGAGAGCCTTAAGTATCTAAAGGGTCAAGGAAAATTGAACAAAAGACATGCCAAATGGGTTGAATTCATTGAACAATTCCCTTATGTGATCAAGTATAAGCAAGGAAAAGAAAATGTTGTTGCTGATGCCTTATCTCGTCGCTATACTTTGATTACTACTCTTTCATGTAACATGTTTGGTTTTGAGTCTATCAAAGAGATGTATCATTCTGATCATGACTTTAGTTCTATATATCAAGCATGCGTTGAGTCCCCTTTTGCCAAATATTACTTGCATGATGGTTACTTGTTTAAAGAACATAAGTTATGTGTACCAATGTGTTCATTAAGAGAGTTATTGATTAAAGAAGCTCATGGAGGAGGTTTAATGGGTCATTTTGGCTCATTAAAGACTTTGGAAACACTTAAGGAACATTTCTTCTGGCCGCATATGAGAGCACATGTTGATAAGATTTGTGACCAATGTATTACTTGCAAGCAAGCAAAATCTAGAACACAACCACATGGATTGTATACCCCTTTATCTGTTCCAAGCTCACCTTGGACTGATATTTCTATGGACTTTGTATTAGGATTGCCTCGATCCAAAACTGGTAAAGATAGCATCTTTGTTGTTGTTGATAGATTTTCCAAAATGGCACATTTCATTGCATGTAAGAAAGTTGATGATGCTATTCATATTGCTGATTTGTTCTTTAAGAAAATTGTTAGATTGCATGGCATGCCACGTACGATTGTTAGTGATAGAGATACAAAGTTTCTAAGTCATTTCTGGCGTGTTTTGTGGAGTAAACTTGGTACTAAATTGCTATTTTCCACAACTGCTCACCCACAAACCGATGGTCAAACTGAAGTCGTTAATAGAACTTTGTCTCAACTTTTACGTGTTGTCATTCAAAAGAATCTAAAGAATTGGGAAGATTGCTTAGCTTACATTGAGTTTGCATACAATAGAGTTGTTCATAGTGGAACATTGCATTCTCCTTTTGAAGTTGTTTATGGCTTTAACCCTTTGTCCCCGCTTGATCTTGTTCCCATACCTGTTCATGAACGTGTTAGTTTAGATGGTGAACGAAAAGCAAAACTTGTGAAAGAATTGCATGAAAAGGTTAAGTCGCAACTTGAAGCTAAGAATAAAGTGTATGCCAATAGAGCCAACAGGAATCGTAAAGTTGTTATATTTGAGCCTGGAGATCTTGTTTGGTTACACTTGAGGAAAGAAAGATTCCCTAAGGAAAGGGACTCCAAATTGAAGCCAAGAGGCGATGGATCGTTCAAAGTGTTGAAACGGCTTGGTGATAATGCCTATGTTCTCGATCTTCCTGAAGAAAGGTATGGTCCTATCTCTAAAACTTTTAATGTTGCTGACCTTTCTTCGTTTAGTGTTGATTCAGATTCGAGGACGAATCCTTTTCAAGTGGGAGGGAATGATGAGCTACAGCCTAACCTTGTAGATGCAAACACTAACGATGACACCTCATTGCCCCACAGTGGTCCCATAACAAGGAGTATGGCTAAGAAATTGTTACATTGTGTTGAATCATTCCTTTACAGGCATGAAGAAGATGAGCCAAGCAAAGATGACATCCATTGGGTTTATATGATACAAGCTATGATCTAGTTGTATCAAATGCATGTTGTACATATCTTTATATGTTCTTTTTAATATTGTTAGTTTGTTAACCTTGTTTTAGGATAGTTTGTGTTGTATTCTTGCCTTATCTTTCAGGTACACGTTTTAGCTTAAAGATGCAAATCAAACCTGAATTTTTGCCCAAACAAAGAAGTGAAATTCAAGTGGCTTGCAAGCAAGGTGGTGACAAGCACCCATGTCAAAAACCAGATTGCTTCTCACGCAAACAAGGAGGAAATAAGCAGCTCAAGCCTTCAACCAATAGAAAGGAGTCTTCCAAATGATTTAACCAATCACAAACAACTAAGGAAAATTCAACAAGCTGCTCAACCAAGGATCCAATCAAAGGGCATGAAGTTTTCGGCTGGTTCATAAGATATTTTGTTTGAATATTCAACACCAAAGTAAGAACCAATCAAGGCTGAGTTTTATCCAAGCTGCACACTCCAAGAACCAATCAAAACTTTGGCTGAATTTCAAGCAAGAGAAGGAACGGTCGCTTAAAAGAAATTGGCTGAAAATTCAAGCTACAACTCACAACCAATCAAAGCTAAGAATCAAGCAAGCAGCTCAATGTTTAAACCAATCAAAATTCTGGCTCAAGACAAGCAAAGAAGAAGAAGGAAGCAACCAGCTCCTTTTCACCGAAAGTTGCTCCAACTTGTTCAAAAAGAAAGCATGTTAATCCTAGACTTGTACCTTGTATTTTAGACTTTGTACCTTGTTTATTTTTGTTGGTTATAAGTAGTTTTAGAAGCTGAATGTAAAGAACAACCATTATCAAACACAATACAATCAGATTTCCTTTAAGGACTTCACAACTATTTCTTAGTTGAGGTTTAAAACCACCAACGGTTTTCTTGCAAGTTCCAGCCTAGAACTTGTTAGTATTTGCTACTTTATTTGGTTTACAGCATCTTAGGGTCTCATTGAGGTTTTAGATGTGTTGGAGTGCCAAAGAGGAAGAGGTGTTGGCATAGATTGAGCCAAGAACTACGGTTAAAGATCAAGTGGTGTCTTTGAGATGTTCTTTGACATAGCTTGTGTTCAAATCAGTTTGGAGTAGGAGACAAAGTCCTTGGCAACGTTTTCCAGCCTTCATTTGGCTCATCAAAGGGAATGTGCAAAAGAGGTATGATCAAAAATTAAATAACGTAAATAGTCAATATCGAATGGATATAATATCATCCTAGGTATCCCTTAAGTCTAAGGTTAATTCTTATTTCTAATATCATCCTTAAGTATATAATCATTACTTATGTCTATGATCGTCACTTACGTTCAGGATCATCACTTAAATCTAAGATCATGTCTTAAATCTACGTTTCTGCCGTGGATCTAAAGCCAGGGCCTGATACCACCTGTAGCGATCCGTCCCGAGCCTTAGTAATCGGAACGGTTCACCTGCCGTATTCTGCTACGAGAAATACAAGGTGTCGATACCAAATCAAATACACATCAGCAAAGTGAAGTAAAATGATATCAGCGGAAGTCATAAAATTAAAATCCTCAAATAATCATTAATCATTAATATAAAAAGTCTATGAAAATCCAAATCAATATAAACGTCGTAACTTAACTAGGAAATCCTAAGTCCCAAAATACTTATATCTTGAACCAACAAATGAATGTCTCAACATAAAATCTATAAACAAATGTCCTCGGCGAATCCTCGATCATCAATGGTACCTCTAATTAGAGACGTTCAATAGGTCAAAATCATGTCTCTCTACAAAACAACATTAGGGTATAATGTGAGCGACGAAATATCGCTCAGCAAGAAACCTTCTTGTACCCACTATGGGATCATACACGGGAATACAAGTGTAGATATATAATTAAACAATATAGAAAATATCGGGTTACCCATTACCCTTATGACCAAACAACCAATCAAGTCAATCAAGTCAACAAAGTCAAACGTCCACTCAATTGCCAATCACATGGTAGTCGCAATCAAAATCCGATGATACAATTTGCCAAAATCGAAGAATGAAAAGTCAATGTCAAAGTCAAAGTCCTAAAAAGCAATTCCAATTTTCTCAAATATTCTAAACCAAATCCAAAGCCAAATCCGGTTCCAAACCGGTACCAAATCCAATATTCAAATTTGAGTCCAGCTCGATACAAAATCCAAAATTTCTAAAAACAATTTCAATACAATTGCTATAGCACTTTCCTTACAAGTAACTTATATTGTAGGACTTACGAATTCATCACTCTAATAGTCAATATGACTAGACGCTCTATCGAAATAGCCAACATGCCTGGATGCCTTAATAGCGGCCAATATGTCTGTGCACCCTGTCATAGACTAGGAAGTTACGCCCAGACCCTCTGTTTGTTTGGGATCAATACAGCTTACTGATATATTTCTCTTGTAAGGTGAATTTCATAATATGCAATGCGCGATGTTCAAAATATTTTCAAAATCCAATTTTTCCAAATTACAAATATTTTCCAAAATAGTTCCAAATATTTTGAAATATCAAATAATTTCCGAATTCCAAAATGTGAGATTACCAAATAATTTCAAACACCAAACGCAAATATTCCAAATACTAAACACAAATATATCAAATATCAAGTAACTCCTATCTCCGTATATCAATATACATATATATGCTCACGCCCCATACATGTGCATATACACGTATATCTCTAGCCCTCCTTTTCCTCCAATCCACTATCCAACTCACCTCACACCCTTCCCCAACATCTTCGGTCCCATCTCCGCCCCCACCAGAATCGTCTACCCACACTACTTTATAGGCCATCTCCTCCCCCTTATCTCTAAAACCCTAATTTCACTCACCCCACTTCATACCCCTGTGCCTCCCTCCAAAACTCACACCACCCATATTTTCTCACATCAAACACCATAGGCATCAAGTAAAGTTCACGTCTAACCCACTGCAGGCGCGCACGCGCTGCACGCGTCTCGTCCAATTAGGTGTAGGGTAGCAGCCGATTTTATGTAAGGTGTAGGGTTAGACGTTTTTATTTAGGATATATATATAGAGGTAGATAATCCCTAATAGGTTTAAGATTTATATTTAAGGTAAATCCTATAAGATTTTGTTTTTATCCCATATTCCTATTCTAACCCAATAAATTTGGATAACTTCCATTCTATATTTATAGTTTTCCTTTTCCTATTATTTAATTTCCTTTGTTTTTCTTCTATGTTATTCTTGTTTTCTTAATTTTCCTTCTTTAAGAAAAGGGGGGCATAACAGCTATACTCCTGAATTGTTCATAGGTCAGGCTATTTTTCCTGAAAAATCAAGGGGGGGGGGTGATCAAATACATAAAATATTGGAGAAAATGAAAAGAAATTGAAATTGGGCCAAGTTGCCAACTATGGTTAGTAACATATTTTGAGATAATATTATTTTTAGTTTTACTAGTGATAAGTGGAAACTAGTGAGTCCTTAATTATCTACCCGACGAGTAGATAATTGTAGGCTTTTGAATCACTCAATTTAGATAACGGGTGAATGAGAAATTAATGCTTAAAATAAGAGAGAAAATCAGCTCAGCTCGGTCTAAACCCTGGGCATGGGTTGCGGACTGAGCTGCTGATCTGATGGGCTCATGTTGCGGATTGGGCTACAAGCTGGGTTCTGTAGCACCGGGTTATCAGCCAGGGAGGAGTTTTTTCCGTTCAAACTCTACAGGTTGTTAAGATTAGGCTAAGGTTAAATTTTGAAAAATTGTTGAAATTTAACTGGCCGAGCTGACCTGAATTTGTTGTGATCTGACTGCTCAGATTGAATAGTTAGTTGATCTGACAGCTGAGGGCAGACCTGGTGCGGTTATCTGATCCAATGGTTCAGGCCGAGCTGGTATCTGATCCTACGACTGAGATTGGACTGACTGTAACAGACTGACCTCAGAATTTCTTTATAAATAGTGGCCTATCTGACCTCCGTGGTCACTCACTCAGAAATCCAAATTTCTTCTCCTCTTCCTGCAATCTGCTTCTGCATACTCACTACCTCATATACATTTCTGCATCAGTATACCGAGAAGTTCAGGACACCTTAAAAGGTTCGTAGAGTTCAATATTGCAGTGCTGCTCGTCTGAGCTGACCTCTGTTGTATCTTGGGAGACGGTTGCTCCTCTGGTTGGGCATAGTATACCGGAGCAATACGTCTTAAGGACAGAGTCCTGGACTCACCTGGGATCTCTGTTCAACTGAGCTGTTCAGGTTATTGCCGAGCTGAGCTCTGCTTTGCGCTGAGCTCAGCTGATCGTAGGATAGCGCAACACTGTTGTTGTACATTGTTGTCGAGCTGAGCTCTGCTGATCGAAGGATA
The DNA here is from genome assembly GCA_036186865.1 of Eustoma russellianum. NCBI lineage: Eukaryota > Viridiplantae > Streptophyta > Magnoliopsida > Gentianales > Gentianaceae > Eustoma > Eustoma russellianum. The sequence goes on along the minus strand of AP025044.1, from coordinate 8,734,036 downwards.
CCGCAGTACTGGTGTGTACAGTGTTGCCGAGCTGAGCTCTGCTGCGTGCTGAGCTCTGCTCTGTGCTGAGCTCTGTTGTTTCGTTGAGAACATTCGTTGTTCTGCAGCACTACCGTGCTAAGCTCTGCGTGTGTACTGAGCTCGGCTGAAGCGGCTGAAAGCATAACTGTTGTTTGTTGTGCTGAAGTGTCGAGGTCGCAGGTAGGTGATCGCCTAGAACACAAATACAATTGCGCTGACTGGACTGGTCTGATCTATCTGATCAATCTGACTTTAGTTCACCTCAGCTAGAAGGATGATAGCACAGAACCATTGTTCTGATGTGCTTTTCAGTTCAGGTCGGCATGTCGTCTGACTGTTCAGGACGCAAACTCAATTGCGCTATTTGAAATTTCCTAACTCTGCAAATTAGTCCAACCTACACTGAGCTCGGCAGGTCGGTAATTACTGTGCAGAAGTCAATTTTGTCTGACTGGAATTATTTCCAACACAAAATTTTTAGTGTTTTTGGGAGTCCCAAAGATTGGAAAGAATGATTTAAAATGGCAAGGTCGATAAATTACAAGTAACCTCATGTGGCAACCCCGTTGTGTAATATTTCTTCAGTTATGGCTACAACAAGTGAAGATGCAATCGACCTATTTAAATTTCTTTGCTCATGGGATCCATCTAAGAGGCCAACTGCTGCACAAGCCCTTAAACATTCATTCTTCAATAGTTATTGGATTCTGAGAAGTACGCCCCTAAAGTTGAGGCACAATGTGTTGGAAAGTACATTAAAAGTACTTTAAAATATGCTCCAAACTAATACATAAACATGTAAGATGTTGTTTAGGAGATTGAAAGATGTTTTGAACACTTTAAACTTGAAAGAAATCACTTGGATCGATCCCTATGTGAGTTAGATCGAACCAAGTGAAAGCTAAAATAGAGTTGAGCGTTCTGTTGGACATAGATCAATGACATCGATCGATCGATGTGGTATGGTGCAATGTTGGAAACTTTCTGTCCAACATAGATCGATCTCATCGATTTATGTGGGCAGGATGCAAAGCTGAAAGTTTCTGTCCGACATCGATCGATGACATCGATTGATCGATGTACCAACAGTCAGAACTTTTCACTTTGAATTGCATCTTTTGATTTAAGGTTCATCTCCCTTCACCTTTGAACAGCTAGTAACTAACTTGGAGGTGTAGAAAACTGCTGAAATGATCTTTGAATATTGCCAAAAACACAACCTAAGGCTTATAAATACAAGGCCTTGCTATTTTGATTAGATACAACAATTTTTACTAAAAATCTTAAGATTTCAGCATTCTTCTCCTCCATACTCTACTTCTTCTCTTCCATTATCAAACAATTCTAGAAGCAAGTTCAAGCATTCTCTCCTAGAGAAAAGGAAAGGAAGATAGTCGTTATATCCTGAGAAGCATTTCCTTGAAGACTACTTTGCTCTTTGGTAGGAGCAAAATTGCTTTAAAGACAGTGACAATCCGTCGCGTCTCGGTATTATCGTTTTCTTGGTTGTTCATATTCCTACACTATTTTCTTACAATCTTAAAGTAATTTTTGAGTTGAATATGACAACCAGACAAGCACTTGTTCCTGATATGTCTAAGATGGATCCATTCGATAGCAAATTCTTCAAAAGATGGGCGGCCAATGTGCTCTTCTTCCTAGAGATGAATTCTGTTTCTTATATGTTAACACGAGACAAACCTACGGATGAAACACAAAGCATCAAATACGAGGCTGACAACACAACTTGTAGAGGACATATATTGCACTTCCTCTCCAATTCACTATTTGACATTTATTTCAAATTCTCGTTAGCGAAGGATATTTAGACAGCACTCCAGAACAAATATGGTTCTGAAGATGTGGGCAAAAGAAAGTATGTGGTCAGTAAATTTCTAAAATTTCAAATGGTAGACCACATACCAATCAATGATCAGATTCATCAATATCAATAATTGGTGGATAATCTAGAGCAAGAATGCATCAAAATTGATGAGACCTTTCAAGCAGCCTCCGTGCTAGAAAAGCTTTCATCTTCTTGGAGAAAATACAAGAAGAGAGGGAAGCATGACGATGCTAGGCTAACTATGGATGGAGTCATCAAGCACATCCAGATTGAAGAGAATAACAGACTTGATGACAAAGGACAATCTCAAGCCAATGTGGTGGAGAACAAACCTAAAAGGCAAAAGGTTTACCATAATGGCAAAGGTAAGACTTTCGTGCACGAACAAGGATAGAAGAAACTGAAAGGAGCCTGCTGGGTGTGCAGAAAGTTTGATCACCAGGCAGCCAAGTGCAACCAGCGGAAAGGCCGACCTAGTAATCAAGCACATCTAATGGAGTCTTCAAAGACGGACAAAGAAATCGTTGATGCGGTCGTGTTATCCGATGTGAACCTTGTCAGTGGTGATACGGAATAGGTGGTAGAAGCATGGGCTACCAAGCACATTGCTACCATTAAGGATCTATTTTTTGATTATCAAGAAATAGGTGATGGCGAACAAGTCTTCTTAGGAGATGCATATGGTATCCAAGTTCTTGGAAAAAGAAAGGTGCTTCTCAAGTCGACTTCAGGCAAAAGACTAGGATTAAGCAATGTGCTACATGTTCCTGCCATGTGCAGGAACTTGATCTCCTGAGTACTACTGAACAAGGCTAATATCAAACTTGTTCTTGAATCTGATAAACTTGTACTTTCCAAGAATGGAGAACTTGTTGGGAAAGGGTTTTGCTCGGGAGGTTTACTTGTACTTGATGTTGTTTGTGTTATGAATAATAAGAATACATCTAGTTCCGCGTATATTGTTGATTCCCTTGATATTTGGCATGCAAGACTAGGACATGTCAATAAGGATGCTTTAAAGAGGTTAAAGTTCACAAACTTGATAGCTTATATAAGTAATGATGACTTTGATAAATGTGAATTTTGTGTAGAAGCTAAGCACCATAAAAAGTCGTTTAAGTCAGTTGAAAGAGTTACAAATAAATTGGAACTCATTCATAGTGACTTAGGAGACTTAAAGGTTATACAAGTAAATGTTGTAAGAAGTATTATATTACTTTCATTGACGATTTTTCTAGATATACTAGAGTTTACTTGTTGACTCATAAAGATGAATCTGAAAGCATGTTCATCAGGTATAAGAATGAAGTTGAAAATCAACTGGATAGAAAGATTAAAAGGTTAAGGACATATAGATGTGGTGATTATAATGTATTATCTTTACAAAAGTTTTGTGAAGATAATGGAATTATACATGAGCTCACACCACCTTACACCCCTCAATCTAACAGAATTGCTAAAAGAAAAAATAGAACTCTTAAGGATATGATGAATGCTATGCTAATTAGTTCTAGTTTGCCTATTAATATGTGGGGAGAAGCAATTCTATGAGTATGTCATATCTTAAATAGAATTCCACATAAGAAGACTAATAAAACTCCTTATGAACTTTGGAAAGGTTATACACCTAACTTGAATTACTTCAAGGTGTGGGGGTGTTTAGCCAAGGTTGGAATTCCGGATTTCAAAAGGAGTAAAATAGGTCCTAAAACTAATGATTGTGTTTTCATAGGTTATACTCAAAATGGTGATGCGTATAGATTATTGTCAATAGATAATGGTTCCATTATTGAATCTAAAAATGCTGAGTTTTTTGAGCACATTTTTCCTATAAAGAAAGTAGAAATAGTAAGTTCAAGCTATGAAAAAGGTGAGTCTTGTAAAGTTACAAATGATGATAATATCTCACCGAGAAGAAGTAAAAAAAAGAAAAGAGTAGAAAAATCATTTGAAGATGATTTTGTTACTACCTTCATTATAGAAAACGATCCGATGACATATCAAGAAGCTATAACGTCTATAGATTCTAAGTTTTGGAAAGAAGCTATTAATAATGAACTTGATTCTATACTTAGCAATCATACTTGGGAACTTGTAGACTTGCCTAGAGGTTGTAAACCTATGAGTTGTAAATGGGTCTTTAGAAAGAAAATAAAGACGGACGGAACAACTGATAAGTTTAAAGCTAGGCTTGTTGCTAAGGGTTTCACCCAACAGAAGGAATAGATTTCTTTGACACATATTCACCGGTTGTTAGAATAACATCTATTAGGGTGTTAGTAGCATTAGCGTCCATTTATAAATTAGTTGTACATCGAATGGATGCTAAAACCGAATGTCTAAATGGAGATTTAGTAGAAGAAATTTATATGAAACAACCGGAAGGAATGATTGCTAAGGGTCAAGAACATAAGAATTGTAGATTGAAGAAATCGTTATATGGCTTAAAACAAGCACCTAAGAAATGGCATGAAAAGTTTGACAATGCCATGTTAGCTTAGGCGTTATAAAAGGTGGTGTGTTGCAGTACACACTTGATGAAGATCACCTATACAAATGTGGAAGTGGGGCCGCTTCCTATGAGAGTATGGAAAACTCTCTAGATCGCTTATGAATCATGGGATTGGGTGCAGGGCCATTAATGCACCACACCGCAAACTTGTAAGAAGTTAGTTAATGGCATGTCATTTGTGTGTTCATATAAACAGTAGTGAAATATGTGGTTCAAGACGGTTGTCACCCTATTTCTGTTTATATAACTACAAATTGTACTACCGGACAGTTTAAGACGTTTGTCACTGCTCCATTATGTGTCATTATCTTCATTTGGTAGTGGAGAGGTCTCTTACTAACGTTCGGAAATGTTTGTATATAAGTTTGGATCATGTGGGAGATTGTTGGAAAGTACGTTAAAAGTACTTTAAAATGTGCTCCAAACTTATATATAAACATGTAAGATGTTTGGGAGATTGAAAGATGTTTTAAACACTTTAAACTTGAAAGAAATCACTTGGATCGATCCATGTGTGAGTTGGATCAAACCAAGTGAAAGCTGAAATGGAGTTGAGTGTTCTGTTGGACATCGATCGATGTGGTATGGTGCAATGTTAGAAACTTTCTGTCTAACATAGCTCGATCACATCGATCGATACATCGATCGATCTATGTGGGCAGGATGCAAAGCTGAAAGTTTCTGTCCGACATCGATCGATGACATCGATCGATTGATGTGCCAACAATCAGAACTTTTCACTTTGAATTGCATCTTTCGGTCCAAGGTTCTTCTCTCTTCACCTTTTAACGACTAGTAACTGACTTGGAGGTGTATAAAACTGCTGAAATGATCTTTGAATGTTGCCAAAAACATAACCCAAGGATTATAAATACAAGGCCTTGCTATTTTGATTAGATACAACAATTTTTACTAAAAATCTTAAGATTTCAGCATTCTTCTCCTCCATACCCTACTTCTTCTCTTCCATTATCAAACAACTCTAGAAGCAAGTTCAATCTTTCTCTCCTAGAGCAAAGGAAAGGAAAATAGCCGTTATATCCTGGGAAGCATTTGATTGAAGACTACCTTGCTCCTTGGTAGGAGCAAAATTGCTTTAAGGACAGTGACAATCCGTCACGTCTCGGCTTTATCGTTTTCTTGGTTGTTCATATTCTTACACTATTTTCTTACACAATGCAGTTCCAACAAAGGTGAATGAAGCCTCAAATTACCAAGATTCCTACACAGCAAACTCTTTGGATCTTACTAGTAGAAGGTATACTTTGGGGCCGCCACCAGGATTTCCACCCATTACACAGAGGATTCTCGTACCACCACCTGCATTCCCGTCGATTTGGAGACTTCTTTGAAGCAATTGCCAGGGATCTACAGTCAGCACCAATGATGTCTTTTAAAGTGCTGATGTTGTAAACCAGGCGTCTCAGGAGCTGATATATTGTTACCTTGCATGTATCATAGTGCAAGTGTAACTTTCCAAATTGAGTGTACTTGTAGTATAAGATCTTATATCCACTTACATATGGTTTTAGCTGCACTAAGTTATGCTTTGAAATTTTTTTTTTTGCTGTGGATCTTGTTATTTCTGAAGATATTACATACGCTTTATGCCTCAAATGGTTGAATTCTTATTTTTATCATATGTATTTCGAATGATCAAGCAATAACGTGTGCGTTTTGTTTCATATACTCCTACTTCATTTGTGTTTTTGTAGGAATATACATGAGAGGTAGACATTTCCTCCCTTCGAAATTACACTGGCAATAAGGGATAGTTTGTACTTGATTGGCATACTTTTCTAAAAATCATGTTATACTTTGTTCCATTATATAAATTTGTGAATTGCGTAGGGATTATACACGGTACTCTATTTTTTGGCCTTTTAACTGCAAAAAGAGAGAATTAAAATAAAGGTTAAAAGGTATTCCCAGTTGCTTCATGCACGATATTTGTAGTAGGAACTATTACTTCATTTCCCATAAAAAGAAGGAATGCCAGCAAAACTGAAATTAACAGCAAGAGGTCTTGGGTAATAACACCGGATATTAAGTTAGATTTCTTAACTTAATATAATTTACAATACGTTGAAAATCAATTGTAATGATATTTTTTTTGGACGAAGGAGAGAACAAAGAAAAAAATTGATTAATATCAATTACTACAGGACATTTCGTGGACACTTCAGTTTAGCTGGCATAGGGTTGTTCAACGAACCGAACAGTTCGCAAATAGTTCGAGTTTGATTCGTATTGGGTTCGTGTTCGTTTGGTAATTTTTTATAAACGAGCCAAATTCGTACAGCTATTTGTATTTACTAAAACGAGCCGAACTATTCACAAATTGTTCGGCTCGTTTAAACAGTTATAGTGTTATCGAGTCGAACTCAAACAAATTTTAAAGTTCTTTTAGCTAAATGAACCAAGCCGAACAATTCTTTTAGCTTAACGAATCTGAATTTAAAAACCTAGTATTCGTTTCGATTCGGTTTGTTAACACCCCTAGCTGGCGAGTAGGAACTCATATCCAATTTATACGTTTATATATTTTCCACAATGTTATTGAAAACACATTATTTTTTTTTTATAAATGCATAGCATGATAGTATTTTTATTAAAAATAGAAAGAAAATTACGCCTTTAATAGCTGGTTACTCTTTTTATATTTAAAAGGCATCACATTTTAATACTTATTTATTCAAAAAAAAAGTGCAATTGATAAAGACCCATTTCTTAATAATAAATGTTTCAACTTCTTTTTTAATGCAGCAACAAAATTGTCATAACATCCTATTATCGTTTATTGTCGCATCGCTTTTGTTATCATGCATGGTGTCATCTATATTTCATAATTTTTTACATTAGTACACCCGTAATAAGGATAGGGTCAAAACGAGTACTCATCAACAGAAAAATAGATCTTGTGAGATCTATGATTTTCATTGACTAACAAAGGATGCGGTAGAACAATTGCCGATAAATTTGCCAAAAAAAATAAAGTCAGAAATTGCAAATGAATATTTTCGTCGAATCAATAATTAAAGAAGAAAAACGATTTCATATAATTGTTGCTACTTTAAAATTTTGCTGTGACTGCAATTTGTTGTACTTTTTTCCTTTCGATTTTAAGAAAAATGGAGTATTTTATCATAATAGCTGTAGATTTCTAGGTATGACTTTGTGCAGTATATGTTTAGGAAAATTATGACGAAGGTAGGAAATGCTTATGAGATATACTTTTAGTAAGAATTTTAGTTAGGGATAAAATATTCTATAACAAAAAAATTGTGGAAGTGTGTTTTTTTATATAGAAAAGATGTTTATTTATTATTGGCCTTTTCATAATTTTTAATATTTCTTGTATATTTTTTCTTTTTTTCGTTAAATGTAAATTGTATTAACCAAGTAAGATAAGTACATTTTATGCATGTAACCCATACAAAAGACTCATACACTTAAGGTAACATGCTGCCACAAAGTATAGCTATCAAGTGTGGATATACTTTATGCATAACCCTAAACACATATATACGTATTCTATAGGTTACATCCTTATATACGAAACATAATTCCTCAAAATTGTTGGTATTCTTGCTTTGCCAACTGAAGTAGACGGTGGCT
>AP025044.1:8668708-8726029 GCA_036186865.1 Eustoma russellianum | reverse complement strand
GTACAAAATGATATTGATGTCATTTAAAAGTAAAATTGGTATAAATTGACCTTCCTTTAGTTACTGGTTTGTTTTTTCGTCTTCCTTTTTTTTTTCTTTCTGTTTTTAGCTTCAATAGAGGACACAAGATTAACAATTATAAAAGTAGTTGTCACCAATACTCCTATACTTATATCCAAGAATTTTGGAAAGAAACTTAATTTTTTGCGTAAATTGTGCCCTTGGTGCAAATTTACTCTGGAAACAGATACTGAAATGTATATACGTCTAATTGCAAACTATTTTTTCTTCTAAAAATACGTTTAACGCAGTACTTGCATGTCTGTAATGACGTTGGATTAATAACTCCATACACCGTTATAACGGTGTGCTATAAATCCATATTCACAATGTAGTAATAATCGTTACGTTTTCATATCATTGTGATCACCGTCTTGCATACACTGTAATGCGATGACATACACGCAATTTACACAGTGTATCAATTAAATCTCAACTATTTATTTATGTGAATTCTATCTTAGAGGGTTATAACCTCGTCACCGTGATTATAGTATAGCACACAATGTAAAATAATTGTGGGTAAAATCTTAACTTGAATTTACTGAAAATCTACAGCTTAAGGTTATTTACTCATCATCGTGATGACGGTGAACCAGACACAGTGGGGTATTAATCCCAATTTCAGGTTTTTTTTTTTGTGGTAATTTTACATGACAGAATGATGAACATGTCACCTTCAACACGGTATGTTATACACCATCTGGACGGTGTAAGAATAGTATTCTAACGATGTTTTCTTTAAACATTTAGTTGAAATTCTCTTTTTTGATTAATATTCTAAGTCTTATTCTTTATTAAAAAATAAAAAAGAAGAAACATGCACCGAGATAAATTGAGCCTGATGTTGCAATAAAATTTTTTTATAGCAACTCACGAGTATTTATAAGGCAAGCTTTGTGCGATAAGAATTGAATGTCTTATTCTTTATGGGTGTAACTTGGGGTGTTAACGAACTGAGCTGAGACGAATGCTAGGTTTTCGAATTCGTATTCGTTTAGCTAAACCAACTGTTTGGCTCCATTCGTTTAGGTAAATGAGCTTTAAAATTAGTTTGAGTTCGACTCGATAACACTATAACTGTTTAAATGAGCCGAACAGTTCGCAAGCAGTTTGGTTCGTTTAACTAAACGAACCAAAAAGGTGCTTGAATTCGGCTCGTTTAAGTTAAAAAAAGAACGAACTCGAACCAAATACGAATCAAACTCAAACAGTTTGTGGACTGTTCGGTTTGATTAACACCGCGACGTGGAACACATAACAAATTCTGTAGAGAAAATTGACCGGCCAACGTCCATCCCTGAAATTATATTTTTTTTTTGTTTTGTCTTTTGACATTATCAAAGCTACAATTTGAAAAGTATTAAGCATTGGACTAAAAGCTAAAAAGCCCATTATATTTAAACTTGATTTAGATTTTCTTTCAGAAGCGAAAGTTCTGTACGTAGATGGAGAGGTCCGCCAGACCTAGCTATAGTGCGAAGCTTAGACGGCGCTTGAAGGCCCGAGTAGGAAGCTACTCTAGTCGCGGATGAGATCTTAGGAGGTTAAAAGTGAGGCTAAAACTGAGGACTCCAATCACGCGTCGCCACATATACAAAAGTAAAGGGGTGCTGTAATTTTTTTTAAAAAAAAATTAATTTTGTACACGTACCGACGCGTGATTGGGCGCCTCAGTTTTAGCCTCACTTTTAACCTGCTAGGATCTCATCCACTCTATTTTTTTTGTTCAGCGAGCTTTGCTGATATCAATGGTCAACTCGAATTTTGCCTTATTCTGCTTTCGTCTGCTTCAGGACACCAATATTGACGAAAATCCTTCAACAAATTTCATGTAGCAGCTGATCAAACCAAGAAAACTCCTTACTTCAGTCACCTTGGCTAATCAGTGCTACTCAGCGATATCCGTAATCTTCTTCGAACCATTGAGGTTCACTCTTCTGAACTTACGTGACTCAAGAAAGCCACGCTTCTACTGCGCAACTCTGATCATTTATCTCTGACTAACATCATCTGTACTGATGATGAGTCATTGAGACCTGGTCGTCGACGGTTGAACTCTGCCACGACGTCGCCAGCCTCTCTGATGTATGCATCAGTCATCACGTGAATCCGGACACTGATCCTTGCTTCCCTTTGTGTTGCACCTGATTCTGTTGTGGTGGCGGCGTCGGCCTCTACTCAGTACCCTCTCTAGTAAAGCGTCCCGGTTGTCACGCTGATACTTGCATAATCCCCCCACACGGACCTTAGTGTGGCATCCACATTGAGCACATGGTGGCGGCAGTGGCCCTTCCCTACTCCGTGGTTGTACTTTCGTCACGAGCGGTCTTGTGATTATTTGCGGCCACGTCGCATATTTATGCCTCCCTGATGAAGGGTCCTTCTAAACATTGGATTCCGGATGTCCTACATTTCCATGTGGTAGCACCTCAGACCTGGTAGCACCAGCGGCGAAAGACGCTAGTTCAACTGGTGCTGGCATCACGCAGTCTAAAGTTGCTGTTGCGCCAAAGTGGTGGCCATGGTGTCGGCCAATGCTTGGAGGGTGACCCCCCCATCTTGATGGTCGTTACCATAACCATCGTTGCCTCCTTTGCCAGATTTTTTTTCATTATTTTATATATATATATATATATATATATATATATATATATATATATATATTTTAACGACGTGACGGCATTTTCTTGGATTCCGCGCAAACCTCGACGAGAATTTGGATTGACGGGAGTAATAGAGAGATTTGAGCATTTAGGGTGCTCACGCGAAAAGTTTAGGGGTACAACGGTGATTAAATGAAGAAAGCTCACCAACGGCACACACCTCTCTTAACCCGATCATAACTTAGGTCTACTTCATTTATTAGGGGTATAATCGTTATTCCTAGGTACAGATCATAGCTTATGTCTAAGTGATCTAGTTAATCCTGCGTTTCCGAGCCGGATCTGAAGCCTCGGCTCTGATACCACCTGTAGCGCCCCGCTTCCGAACCCTAGCATCGGGAACAGTACGCCCGCCATATCTCACTAAGGAGAATACAAAGCGTCGAATCAATTTTCAACATGTCCGAAAAGACGTAGAAATTTTTCTCGCAGAAACGAAATACCATACATTAGATTTCATGAATAAAGAAAACTTCAATAACATACTACCTCAGTGACGGCAATAAAGTCACTCCGCCAACATCTAAGTGCTATCAGTCTAAACATGATAGTGTCTGATGAAATCCCAATAAAATAATGACAGACAGCCGCAAGGTCTCTTCGTATTCTAAGTGCGACAGTCAGTCTGTCCATACTAACGTGTCCGCCCCGTCCTTAGCAAAGACATAGTTGTACGCTTCTTCGTGCTTACCTGGTGAGGGGGGAAGTAGGGATGAGTGACGGGAAATCACCCAGTAGGCACCTGCCTCCAACTAGTACAAGACTAGCATACTAAAATGATATAACACATAACACATAAAACATGATATCACATAAGCGTATGAAAGAATGCGGAAAGTAATTCACTCCATATAAAGAATGCACAACATCGTGATGCATGTTCTAGTATGCATGTCACACGCAACAAAGTCATGTCACACAGAATGCCGATATCTCCACCGTGCAATGCATGAACCCGGGTCCAACTGAGTGGCTGCAGATCGTACACCCCACAGTCACCATACTGAGTGTGCGTGGCCGCGCCACCGCACACCATCCTGAGTGTCGTGGCCCCACCACCGTACACCATCATGAGCGCCCGTGACCCATACGTCACGACCCGCCATCAATGCAATGCACGTGCCATGAATACAAAGACACAATCGCCTGAGGCCCCTGGCCCATCCTCACCATCCTCCGCCACTCAAATCTAGGTTCAGTATTACTCGAATGCTAACTCATCATTGTCCGGCATCAAATCCACTTTTCCACGGCTTGTATTCCTTTATCGTGCATTTTCTATATTTTTCCTCATTTTTTCCCTATTTATTTCTATTTATTACCTAATTATCCAAATTAAATAAATTATCACAATTACTGAAAATTAATGAAAATAATTTAATTTCAGTATTTTATAATTTTTGTAATTTATTTATAATTTTTTGATATTTATTTATATTTTTCCTATAATTATTACTATTTTTAATTAATTAATTAACAATTATGAAAATTAAAGAATTTTAGAAAATAAAACAAAATCATTTCCAAATGGGCTGTCCCTTTCGCCAGCCCTGGTCCGTACCCATGGCTGGCCCGGAATCCAAAGCGATCCGGCGTGCAACCTTCTTTTTTTTAATCGCGTTATTAGGCTGGCCGACCTCTGGCCCGGTCCGCGAAACCTGCCTTCACTTTTTTTTATATTCTGGCGAATTTGGGCTGGTCCTACAGCAGCAGACCGCGGCCCATTAAGGGGCTGGTCTGGTCTGCGCTGACAAGCCGGCCCTAAACAGTTTTTTTTTTATTTTCAAATAAATGCGTCCAGCAGCCTCCAAAATGCGCGTGTAGGCCACGCACGGCCACTCCGGGCGGCGCGTGAGGCGCTCCGGCCGCCTGCGACGTCCGTTTTTTCGACCCCGATCTATATTTCCACCTATTCTCAATCTATAGGAACTTATACTAAGGCCAAAACAAAATTAAAACTTCTAATCATGCCAAAAGTGTGATGATTTTGATTATCAAATTTTTCCCTAAAATCAAATTCAAGCCGCGCAAAACAGTATACGCATTCCACAGACATCAAACGCATTCCATAGTAATCAAACTCATGTTTTTCACAGATTAAGCAACATAGTATAGATCTCAACAATTAAAAACAATAAACACATAACATATCACCAAAGCATGCTTGAATTTGTACCAATTGGAGGGGGAAAAAGGAACCTACCTCAACACAGAAAATTATATGACCAAGTTGGGATTTATTTTGCGCGTTTCTCCCTCTCTTTTTCCTCACTCTCCTCTCTTCTCTCTTCTCTCCTCTTCCTTCTCTCTTTTCCTTCACTGACGCTGTGCTCTGCCCTCTCTATATGCATATTTTATTATTATTTTTTTGTTTCCTTTGCTTTTCGGTTGGGGAACTGCGGAAGAGATAAACAAACCCCCCACTATCACGTCCAACCCCCAATGATCACGGCACTTCCCTTTTTTTCTTTTTTTTTGAATTTAATTTATCCTTATCCCTAATATTTTCGATTACATACCATTTCTGTTATATTATTTATATTTTATATTTTCTTCTTTCTTCTTTTTTTAATTAATTATCTTTATTCCTGAGCATCCTTTTTTTTCCTTTGGCATTATGCATTTTTTTTATTAATTTTAATTTTTTTTCAATTACTTTATCCTTATACTATAGTACCTTTTGAGTTTCTATATATTTTATTTATCGTTATTATTTTGTTTTATCTACTCATCCCATATTTATCCCTTATACATATATATATATATATTAAATACTCCATTTAAGATCATAAATCACTTGAGTACACACAACTCGCTACGAGTAATTTAATTTCAAGGGGTCGATACATTCAACGGCCGTTTTAGTTTTAAATTACTACATAAAGGCTAACTTGAAAATTGTCGGGGTATAACACAAAACGAGTACGCAAATAAATTCTGAAGGAGGTGTATCAACAGAAAAATAGATCTTGTGAGATCTATGATTTTCATTGACTAACAAAGGATGCGGTGTTATGAAATGTAGGAAACAGGACAACGAACAAGAAAGCAAGAACAATGAAAGAACTTGGCTTGAGGCGTGTATACACACTTTCCGTAAAGAATATTTGCCCCCACTAGATGCTGCAGGGTTATAGAAAAACTTCCTCCTAGGATACAACTGCCAACAATCTCTAATCCTCAGCAAATAGGATAGAGAAACTATGAACTTTCTGAAAACAAAAGTGTATTAGTGTAGGAAGAAGAGAATGGAATGCTTGTATAATATAGATTGCAAGATTATACTTCTAATGGGTTATAATAGCCTGTTTATAGGCTCTTAAACTCCAGGAAGTCGTTGGTGGTAGTTGCATGGCGATTGGACATGTCTCTTGGTGCAAAAGATGTGAATTTCCATGAAAAGTGACCTCTGTCAGGACATCGATCGATCGATGTGACATCGATCGATCGATGTCATCGATCTATGTCCGGCAGAATACTTAACTTCATTTCCAAGCACATAGATCTATCCATTTGATATATGGATCGATCCAAGTCATTAGTCAAGCTATTCTTGCTCATTCCAACACCATTTAACCTTCATCTTTGATCTCAAACATCCATTCTTCATTCCATTGCCTTTACAAACTATTATAACAATCCCCCACTTAGTTTGTAAAGCAACTTATGACATTTCATGCATTTAAGAAGTATCTTTCGATTTGAACCTCTTATTAGTATAACATTTCAAAGTTCTAACGAAATCATGATAGCTAAAAAGCCTTGAATCAGATTCCTATGTGTTAGAACCGGAAACATTATACACATGAAACCACACTCTCAATCGAAGTCCATTTTAAACCGCACTTTATGGCCTTGTGCTACCCTAGTATTCATGAACATTTCAAGATCATTGCTTGTCGAAGCGGCACCACTTCCTATGTTCATATAGGTGACAATTTAGATAATTCCTCTTAATTCGTCATTAAGAGTGTTTTAACACTCACCCTTCTTTAACACTAACATTCCAATTCTTTAAAGATCAATCGTGCGGCTTGATTCTTTAAAGATCAATCGTAGTGCTTTAATACCTCACTTTGTGACTTGTTGTTACCCATTGAACCTTTGGCTAGCGGTATGCTAGACAAGGTTGGGTTTCCATCACAAGTAAACTTATCTCATATGTCTCAATCCCGTCCCTAAAGATGTACTTTGTACCAAGTCTTTTGTTAGACTCTTTGTAAACGGATCCGCCAGGTTATTGCAGGATCTGACGTATGCAATGGCTACTACACCATTCATTATTAGTTGCCTTACATAATCATGCCTAAGGCTGACATGTCTAGATTTTCCGTTATAGATTTTACTATAAGCTCTAGACATTGTTGCTTGGCTATCACAGTGTAAAGAAATGGCTGGCATCGTTTGTGGCCACAACTCTATATCCAATAATAGATTTCTCAGTCATTCCGATTCTTTACCTGCAGACCCCAATGCTATGAATTCAGATTCCATTTTAGAATGAGTTATACATGTCTGTTTCTTTGAAGCCCAAGAAACAGCACCACCACCCAGTGTAAAATATCCAACCCGTAGTAGACTTGTTGTCACCAACACTAGTTATCCAACTAGCATCAGTATAACCTTCTAACACAGCTGGAAAATTATTATAGAACAATCCATAATCCATAGTCTTTTTCAAGTATCCAAGTACTCGCCCAATCACCTTCCAATGGTCTGTACTAGGATTACTAGTATACGTTGATAATTTACACACCGCAAAGGCAATATCCGGTCTAGTGCAATGCATAGCATACATTAAACTACCAATTGCACTAGCATATTCCAATTGAGCTACCGCTCTACCGGTATGTCCAGTCAATTTGTATGAGGCATCGAACGGTGTGTTTGCTTCTTTGATCTCCAAGTGTTTGAACTTATTCAACACTTTGTTTATATAATGAGATTGACAAAGAGCAAAACCCCCACTATGTTTGGACACCTTAATCCCTAAAATAGTATCTACCTCACCCAAATCTTTCATTTGGAATTGTGAAGTTAAATACTTCTTAGTTTCATTTACTCCTTCCATATTAGTACCGATAATGAGCATATCATCCACGTACAAACAAATAATGACACCACATCTGTCTGTAAATTTAGAATATACACACTTATCTGCACCATTATATCGGAAACCATCCTTTACAATGGTAGTGTCAAACTTTTCATGCCATTGTTTCGGTGGTTGTTTCAATCCATACAATGACCTTATCAATTTGCACACTTTATGCTCATTTCCCGAAAGTACAAAACCTTTCGGTTGTTCCATATAGACTTCTTCGTCTAAATCACCATTGAGAAATGCCGTCTTAACATCCATTTGGCGAATAACCAAGTTATTTATGGATGCTAATGCTATCAACACTCTAATGGACGTTATTCTTGCTACAGGAGCATATGTGTCAAAATAGTCTATCCCTTATTGTTGTTTAAAGCCTTTGGCTACTAATCTAGCCTTGAAAGTTTGAAATGAACCATCCGTATTGTATTTCCTTCGAAATACCCATTTACATCCAATAGCTTTGGAACTTGGAGGCAAATCAGCGAGAATCCACGTATTGTTAGACAATAACGAATTCATCTCATCATCAATTGCTTCCTTCCAAAATGATGCATCTCCCGATTGCATCGCCTCCTTATAGGATTTTGGATCATCTTGCACGCTTAGTATAATAGGTATTTGATTAAACACCTTTGTCCTATTACCTTCAACTAAGAAAGTAATAGATTGCAAAGAAATGAAGTCCGGATGTAAATACTTTTCCTTTCTAGCACATTGACTTCTCCTAACCTCAGTTGGAGAATCTTGATTTTGATCATCAATACTAGAAGGATCGTGGAGAAATCTCCAAAAATAGGTTCATTCAAATTCTCACTTGTTGAACTTTGATTTGAATCCGTTCTCAAGAACTTATTCTCAAGAAATTCAACATCTCTAGATTCAACAACCACATTGGATTCTAAATCTAGAATCCTATATGTTTTAGAATTTTCGGCATATCCAATAAAGACACCTTTAAGAGCTCTTGGCCCCAACTTAGTCCTCTTTGGATCCGTAACTCTATAATAGGCTAGACAACCCCAAACTCTAAGATAACTTAGATTTGGCTTTCGTTTCTTCCATAATTCGTATGGAGAAACCTTAAACTTCTTAGAAGGAATTCTATTATGAATATGACAAGCCGTTAACAAGGCTTCTCCCCACAAATTCTTTGGCAAACCAGAGTTTATTAACATTGCATTTAGCATGTCAACTAAACTTCTATTCTTTCTTTCAGCTAAACCATTTTGTTGGGGCGTATATGGTGCACTTTTCTGGTGTATGATACCATTCTCCTCATAGAATTGATTAAATTCAGGAGGAAAGTATTCACCACCAAGATCACTCCTTAGAACTTTGATTTTCAACCCCGATTGATTTTCAACTTCCATTTTATAGACTTTGAACATGTCAAAGGCTTCATCTTTATGCATTAGTAAATATACATAAGTATATCTAGAGGCATCATCAATGAAAGTAATGAAATATCGATTGCCACCTCGGGTTAAAACTCCATTCAATTCGCAAATACTTTTGAAGCTGTTCAAGGGAAAAGGATTCGGTTGAGTGCAGTAATTTCTTCCTGTAGTCATTCCAACTAGGGGGAAGCTTAGCAATGATCCCTCCTACTTGTAATGCCTCAGAAACTTCTACACCCAACTCTTTCAGTTTGGACACAATGACCTGCAACTCGTGCACTTGGTCCATGATTGAAATATTTTCAACCATCTTAAAATTAAAATACTTCATCACATGGAATTTGTCTGCGCCTTGTTTTTCATTATTGTACTTGAACTCCAAGGCGTTCCATATCTCCTTCGGTGATGACGATGCCGTGAACAGATCATAGATACGATCTAACAAGTTGTTGAGGATATGCCCTCGGCAAAGCATGTTATCCTCATGTCTCTTCCTCCAAGAAGCCTTGACCTCCTCGGAGTCCTCTTCATTTGAGGTTGGCAGATCCTTCAGATTTGGGTCTAGACAATACCCAATCTGAAGCGCAGTCAGAAGGAACAACATCTTGTCCTTCCAGCGGAGATAGTTTGTGCCATCAAAACGATCAAGTTTCATGCTCTCTTGATTCAGAAACGTCTTTGAATCCATCTTCAAAATATTCCTTACGATTGTTATGAAATGTAGGAAACAAGACAACGAACAAGAAGCAAGAACAACGAAAGAACTTGGCTTGAGGCGTGTATACACACTTTCCGTAAAGAATATTTGCCTCCACTAGATGCTGCAGGGTTATAGGCAAACTTCCTCCTAGGATACAACAGCCAACAATCTCTAATCCTCAGCAAATAGGATGGGGAAACTATGAACTTTCTGAAAACAAAAGTGTATTAGTGTAGGAAGAAGAGAATGGAATGCTTGTATAATATAGATTGCAATATTATACTTCTAATGGGTTATAATAGTCTATTTATAGGCTCTCAAACTCCAGAAAGTCATTGGTGGTAGTTGCATGGCGATTGGACATGTCTCTTGGTGCAAAAGATGTGAATTTCCATGAAAAGTCACCTCTGTCAGGACATCGACCGATCGATGTCATTGATCGATGTCTTACAGTAAGTTCCAATCCCATTCTGTCCAACATCGATCTGTCACATCGATCGATCGAAGTCACTTCGATCGATCTATGTCGGACAGAAAGTTTCAACTCTGCACCCAGGACACATCGATCGATCGATGTCATCGATCTATGTCCGGCAGAATACTCAACTTCATTTCCAAGCCACATAGATCTATCCATTTGATACATGGATCGATCCAAGTCATGAATCAAGCTATTCTTGCTCATTCCAACACCATTTCATCTTCATCTTTGATCTCAAACATCCATTATTCATTCCATTGCATTTACAAACTATTATAACATGCGGTAGAACAATTGCCGATAAATTTGCCAAAAAAAAATAAAGTCAGAAATTGCAAATGAATATTTTCGTCGATCAATATTTAAAGAAGAAAAACGATTTCATATAATTGTTGCTACTTTAAAATTTCGCTATGACTGCAATTTGTTGTACTTTTTCCTTTCGATTTTAAGAAAAATGGACTATTTTATCATCATAGCTGTAGATTTCTAGGTATGACTTTGTGCAGTAGATGTTTAGGAAAATTATGACGAAGGCAGGAAATGCTTATGAGATATACTTCTAGCAATAATTTTAGTTAGAGATAAAATATTATATTCATAACAAAAAAAATTGTGGAAGTGTGTTTTTTATATAGAAAAGATGTTTGTTTATTATTGGCCTTTTCATAATTTTTAATATTTCTTGTATATTTTTTTCTTTTTTTCGTTAAATGTAAATTGTATTAACCAAGTAAGATAAGTACATTTTATGCATGTAACCCATACAAAAGACTCGTACACTTAAGGTAACATGCTGCCATAAAGTATAGCTATCAAGTGTGGATATATTTTATGCATAACCCTAAACACATATATACGTATTCTATAGGTTACATCCTTAGATACAAAAAGTAATTCCTCAAAATTGTTCCTATTCGTGCTTTGCCAGTTGAAGCAGACGGTGGTTATCAAAAATATTTTTTTTCATTATTTTGTATATTTGGCTTCATATATTAAAAATAAATTAGAGAAAGAAAAATACATAATAGTAAGCAAGTAAGCAAGTGTACAAGAAAACTTATAAAAATAAAAGCACACGCAAAAAAAAATAAACAATGAAAATTCTGTCTCGTAACTCCTTTGAACTTTTTTTTTTTGAATCAAACAGGGTTGAGATCAGGAACGGAAGAACGTAAAGCAAAATATAAAGCTTTTAATCACGCGCTATCATGAATACAAAATGATATTGATGTCATTTAAAAGTAAAATTGGTAGAAATTGACCTTCCTTTAGTTACTGGTTTGTTTTTTCGTCTTCCTTTTTTTTCCTTTCTGTTTTTAGCTTCAATAGAGGATACAAGATTAACAATTATAAAAGTAGTTGTCACCAATACTCGCATACTTATATCCAAAAATTTTGGAAAGAAACTTAATTTTTTGCGTAAATTGTGCCCTTGGGGTAAATTTACTCTGGAAACAGATACTGAAATGTATATACGTCTAATTGCAAACTATTTTTTCCTTCTAAAAATATGTTTAACGTATCACCACAAAAAAAAGACATTTAGCGACAGACAAAAGTCGTCGATATGTCGTCGTTACAGACATTTAGCGACGAAATTGCGACGAAAAAAGTTGGTCGCGATACGGCTTGTTGCAAAGTGAATTTCGTCGGTGGCGCGTCGCTATATTGGGACGGACAAATTTTCGTCGGTGTTGCGTCGCACAATTGCGACGAAAAAATGTCAGTTCTGCGACCAGATACTGCCGTCGTTGTTTCGTCGGTGTATGTAATCGTCGCTATTTTATAATTTTTTATTTTTTTATTTCCTTTCTACGACATATTTTTTCGTCGCAAAGTTGCGTCGGTATTTTTTCGTCGCTATTTTTAAAGTTTTGATTTTTTATTTCCGGTCTGCGACATTTCGTTTTCGTCGCAGGTTCGTCGCTATTTTATAATTTAATATTTAATATTAAATATTATATATTTTTAATTTATAAATAATACCATATATTATTAATTAAATAGTTTTTATTATTATTTAATTTTTATAATAATAAAAATATTTTGTATATTAAATCATTTGTACGAATGTTATACCGAAATACAGTACTTGCGTATTGAAGTTCGTAAACAACACAAACGAAATAGAATCCGTATAAATGTCATATAAAATATAAAAGTACAAAGAATATCTCAATACAATAAACGAAATAGACTGTACGAAAAATCAAAAAATGAAATACTATGCAGAGGAAGATGGAGGGGGACATGCGGAGAAGAGTGACCATCAGGGGGAGGCTGAGACTGCGAGTTGCTGGAAATCACAGAGATGATGAGATGCGATAGCTGCGAGATTTGCTGGGTCGCCTGCTCCTGCACCTGCATCGTCTGCTGCTGCGCATGCTCAAGCACCTGCTGAAACGCCTGCTGAAGCGACTGCTGCAGCTCCTGCTGGGTCTGAGTCAGCTGCGACCGCAGTGCTCGTACGCTCTTCTCATGCTGCGCCCTGATGGTCTCCACCTCATGCTGCAGCGCCGCATGCTCTGATTCCAGGCGCGAAAGATTCTCTGGGGCCGTAGAAGGCGCGGAGGTGCTGGCCTCAGAGGAAGCACCTACATGCAGAACTTCGGGAAAGAATCGCGGCGCTGCTGATCCGACCCCGTACACCTCCCTCTTCTTCTTATTTTGAGGGCCGACGGTCCGAACCGCATCCCAATAAGCGCGGTTCTTGTCGGCCTCTTCTCCCCTAAGTGCGAGTAGTCTGTTGTACTCGTCCTGAAATGAGAATAAGAATTGTTAGGGTTTAGGGTTTAGCAATAAAATAAAACAAACTAATGAAAAAACAAATGATATCGTAGTCTACTTACACTGATGTCGCGCGCCTTCGCCGTGATCCAGTCCTCCGTTCCGTCGGAGGCTTTCTTCCGATGCGTCTTGTAGAAGAGATCGTAGGAGGCTGGCCACTCCCCCGTCTCCTCCTGCTGAAAGAATGAAATAAAATATGTCAATAAATCTAAATAATTCAATGAAATCAATGAATCTAAATAATCCAATATTAAAATACTTACCATAGAACGCATCGTGGTGGCGTGGAAAACCGACCCACATGAGTGTGTGGCAGGTGTTGGGCCCTGTACATTGCCGCTGTGCCAGTTCGCCGCGTTCCGGGCGCTGCGGGCTTGGGTAGCAGGGTCCATCCAACCTGCTATCCACCCCGCCCAGGTGGCCTCGGATATGTAGGCAGGCCTGGCATAATTGGGGTCACGCTCCCACTTGGTCTTGTGCGAGTTGATGAAGTCCCTGTAGCGTGTGGCGGCCCTATGCCGCCAGGCCTGCTCCACGTCGTGGGCGATGTCAGCTGGCCAGCTGTACGCCTTCTGCAATTATTATACGGAGGAAAAGTAAAAACGTGGTTAGAAAAGTAATGATCGATTACGTATCAAAAAATAAAATTCACCAAATTTGAATACCTGAAACTCATCCCAGTAGAATCTACGTGTCTGCATGGTGACAAAAGCCCAGCGGTATCCAGCTGGGTCCTGCCTCAGGTGGAAGGACCGAGTGATGCAATCGGAAATCTGGCCCGAGTCCGATGCAAACCTGAAAGAGTTGAAGTTGTTAAGAAAAAATAACGCGTGAAATATATTTCAAAACGTGTTAAAAAAATAAATTATTACTTACGTATGGGTATCATATGACCAAGGGAGGGCACGCCGCCCTTGTATGACACCCTCGTCCGATGCCGCATCAGACGCCGGATGAGGTGCTGAACCGGTGGGTGTGGGTGGCGGCGTAGATCGGGGGGTGCGGACCTCTCGGCAGACCCTAAAAGGTCTGCGTCCGCAGCACGAGCTGCGGTCGAAACCGACCCAAGCTGCTCATGCTGAGAGAGGAACCTATCAAACTCTCCTGACATGTCATGTGTAGATCGAGTCGGAAAACCCTCACTAGCCATCAGATCTGCAAGGGTGAAAAACTTAAAAGGCACATTCAACGAGTTTAGGACACCGGTTGGCCAGACAAATAATATGTCAAAAATGACAAGTGTTTGCATACATTTAATGCAAGATATTAATAATTTTGAAAATTTCGGCATGACCTATTCGTTTATCGGAGGTTTCCTGGCCTTAATGGCCTCTCCAAAGACAAATGTATGTACAGCTCTCGAGCGTAGTAAACACCTTGAAATAGTATCATACCGAAAATCATATGCAAACCTCTTATAGGCAATGCGGGATATTCGAGCTCGATGATGTCAGTAAGGTAGCCGTAGAAGTCATCCTCGTCCGGACTATTGTCATACCGTTTGACACACACTCCGCTGTTCTCCGATGATTTTCGGCTGGCATGGGAGACTGTGTGGAATCTATAACCGTTGACAAAACACATATCGTGGCGCGTGACTCTGTTCAATGGACCCTCGGCTACTGGTGTCAGAATGTAACCGTACTCATCGTCAGCCAGATGACTTTTGCTCGCCTGTAAAACGACAAGTAAGTATACATCAGCGGGGCAATAAATGCGTATCACATGACGTACACGTAACCGGCAAATATGTAAACTTACATGCCACCTGAACCAATCAGCAAACTTGGCATCTAACACATTGTTTATTGCATCGCTCGATATACCCGGTGAACGGTGTTGCAATAAATCAACGAACAAATATGTAAAACGACAAGTAAGTATACATCAGCGGGGCAATAAATGCGTATCACATGACGTACACGTAACCGGCAAATATGTAAACTTACATGCCACCTGAACCAATCAGCAAACTTGGCATCTAACACATTGTTTATTGCATCGCTCGATATACCCGGTGAACGGTGTTGCAATAAATCAACGAACAAGCTGAAGCAAATTACGAATGAGTACCCTGTATATCTTTGCAGTATAATGGATATAGTAGCGCAAGGTATTTACAAATTAAAATTGGATATCATTTATACCTCTGGAAACGGTCGACTTGACGGCAGTTGCGCAGAACATAAGAATGAGCAATCTTCAGGTCGCTGTCCCCCAATATCATTTCCTTTCCCTGTCCATAAAATCTGATCGGATGTGTGAATATCGGGAGGACACCGGATCTGGAAATGCCGTCGTCGTTCCGGGGAACATCTCTGCACCTCGACGGGACATCTGGATCGAAGTAATGAGACACGAAGGTCGAGGCTTCCTCCGTCAGGTACGCATTGCACATCGAGGCCTCGACTTTCGCCTTGTTCTTGATGTTCAGCTTCAAATGCCTGAGATATCTGTTCATATAGGGAATATCTGTTCAAATGCTTGCGCTTAAACACATAAGAACGGCACGTAATAAATAAGAGTACCTCTCGAACGGATACATCCACCTGTACTGAACAGGGCCACCAACGCGTGCCTCATATGGTAGATGAACTGGCAGGTGTTCCATTGAATCAAAGAAGGCCGGAGGGAATACAGTTTCCAGCTTGCAAATAATCAATGGGATTTCGCCCTCCAGCCTTGACATATCATCCGCCCTGAGTCTCGTGGATGTAAGACATCTGAAGAAGAGACTCATCTCGGTAAGTGCTTCCCATACATTGGTTGGAAGCAGCTCGCGGAATGCAATGGGCATCAACCGTTGCATGAACACGTGACAGTCGTGGCTCTTCAACCCGTGCAAACCGCGTTTATTCACGTCGATGTTCTTAGACAGGTTCGAAACATGGCCGTCAGGAAATCTAGCCGTCCCCAGCCACGCTAACAACGCACTGAACTGCTTCGCATTCAGCGTGTAAGAGGACTTCGGCATATAGGATGTGCCAATGGGATGCAGCTCCGGTCGCATATTCAGGTCGCGCATATCAAGTCGTGCCTTCAAATTGTCTTTCGTTTTTCCAGGCACATTCAGCACTGTATTGAAAATGTTGTCAAACACGTTCTTCTCAATGTGCATGACATCCAGGTTGTGTCGGATCATATTGCTCTTCCAATACGGAAGCTCCCAGAATATGCTTTTCTTCTTCCACCCGATACAGTAACGGGCCAGGTCTGCGTTGTGGCTGCCGTCCGGATCATCAGCGACCCCCACGAATCCACAACTGTCTATCTCCTCCAACACCTCCGCACCCGTGAGAAGCTCGGGCCTCATGTCCTTCTCGACGATGCCAGGCATGAACGACGTCATGTTCTTTCTGTACAAATGACGTCTGGGCAGGAATTTCCTATGGCTGTCGAACCAGCAAATCTTACGTCCATGTTTCAAGGACATCGTCTTCGCTTGCTTCATGCAGCAAGGGCAAGCGTATTTCCCCGATGTGCTCCAACCCGACAACATAGAATAAGCTGAAAAGTCGCTGATGGT
This sequence comes from Eustoma russellianum, assembly GCA_036186865.1. Lineage (NCBI taxonomy): Eukaryota > Viridiplantae > Streptophyta > Magnoliopsida > Gentianales > Gentianaceae > Eustoma > Eustoma russellianum. The sequence continues at coordinate 8,709,305 of AP025044.1, read as the reverse complement.
CCACATTAGCGCAGCGCGTAGCTGGAAGTTTTGTTTGGTCGATACATCGAACGTCTCCACGCCAAACTCCCACAACCACTTCAGCTCATGTATCAATGGCTGCAGGTACAGGTCGATCTTTTGTTTCGGATTCCTAGGCCCCGGTGCGATCACAGTCAAGAACATGTACGGCTTCTTCATGCACATCCAAGGTGGTAGATTGTACGGCGTCACGATTACAGGCCACGACGAATACTGCTCTCCCGACTGTCCGAACGGGTTGAACCCGTCGGTGCATAAACCCAACCTAACGTTCTTTGTCTCCGACGAAAAACCCGGATTTGTCGCATCAAACGTTCTCCAAGCTTCGCCGTCAGATGGATGGCACATCTCACCATCTTTCGTGTAGTGCTCCGCGTGCCACCTCATCTGGCTAGCTGTGGCACCGGATGCGTATAGCCTCTGCAGTCTAGGGGCGAGAGGTAAATAGTAGAATTGCTTTCTTGGCACGTTCCGGTTTCTTTTGTTCGTTCTCCACCTGCGTGTCCCACAGACCTTGCACTTGTCTTTATCCTCGTCGATCCCCCAGTATATGATGCACCCCTCTGAACAACAATCGATCTTCTGAACCGACAGTCCCAACGCTTGCAGCTGTTTCTTTGTCGAATAAAAACTGTCGACCATTGTGTTCCCTTCGGGAAGAGATTCCCTCATCAGCTGACACATCCCATCGTACAATCTCTCCGTCATGCGGTGCTCCGTCTTCATGCTAGTCATCCGACCGATCATGGACATCTGTGTGTGACTACCGGATCCGGGATACAGCGGCGTGTTTGCGGCGTTCAGCATCTCAAAAAACTGTCTCGCTTGAGGGTTCGGATCTTCCTCCACGAATACACGCGGCTGTTCATCCTGATCTTGCATTTGTAAGTACTGCTCTCCAGTAAATGCGCCAGCGGCTGCGTCTTGCACCATCTGCACGTATGGGTTGTGAGATCCCTCGCCTATTTCTTAGGCATCAACCTGACCGGGTCCCCCTTCGATTTGTACAGTTGCAGATGTTGACGCCCCCTCATATTCGCCGTGGCAGTACCATGTATGGTAATTGTGCACGAAACCTTGTTTCAATAAGTGAACCCTCACGTCACCCGGATGCATATATTTACGGTTCTTGCATTTCTTACACGGACATCTAATCTGCGTTCCACTTTCATTACTCGTCGCAAAATCCATAAATTCTTCGAGACTTTTAACAAATCTAAAACTTCACTCCCCGCTATTTACTCTCTCGTACATCCACTTTCTATCGCTCCTCTTCGGATCCATTTTCTCGCTATACCTTCAAAATAACAACAGCTATCTCTTGGTGGTAGAAAACATCAAAATTTCACACAACAAGATTTCTTCCTTCTATATTTTCGTAGAAAAGTTATGATTTTTGTGTTTGAAATTGGAGAAGAATGGGAGAAGAGTGGAAGAAGAAAGCTGCGTTTTATGGTTCCCAGCCTGCAATATTACCGACGTATTAGCGACGATATAGCGACGCTAGGCGACGACCATGAGACACGAATCCCGGCAACAAACAAACACAAATACCGACGACAAAGCGACGACTTAGCGACGACCATGAGACACGAATCCCAGCAACAAACAAACACAAATACCGACGACAAAGCGACGACTTAGCGACGACCAAGACACACAAATCCTGGAAACAAACACAAACACCGATGTGTTTCGTCGCTACGTCGTCGGTATTCGGCACACCGATGTGTTTCGTCGCTGAGTTCGTCGCTACTTCGTCGCTATTCGGCACAGCCCGACTACTACACTTTCGATGCATGTACGTCGCGTTTTTGTCGTTATGTCGTCGCTGAATTCCCTATATAAACAGGATGGACCGTGCCCCCAACTACATAGAAAACAAACTCCTTTATAATCATAAAAAAAGACCCAAATATGGTTCGTACTAAAGCGCAAGCGCGACGTGGTAGTTGCCATTCAGCGGCAAGACGGCCTATTCAACAACCCTCTTCTTCAGCGGTTCCTCCACCACAAGAATCACCCCAAATTGGCGATCTCCATAAAGAAATACAAGAACTTCGGAAAACAGTGGATGACCTGAGGGAGCATATTATGTACCAGGATGAGCGTCTCCAATACCTGGACATAAGGCAGATGCGGATTAAATCCAAAGCTGCACAGCTGAGACGCCTCCTGAAGGCGTGCGCAGAGAGTGTTGCTACTCTCTGTTCGGATGACGAACAGTGAATGGCTCCTCTCCGTTATTCATTTAGATTAGTTTTTCCATTATTGTCGTAGTATATTTTGTAATTATAATTTTATATTAATGAAGTTTTATTTTTCTAATCATCGCTTTCGTTTTCTTAATTTAAACACGTGTTTAATCTCTCACGAATTTTGACGACGCTAAAATACAAACGAAATGTGGCTCGTCTCAAATTGACCGACTAAACATCAACTATATACCAACGAAACTTAATACTAAGACGAGAACCTACTAAACATATCGACGAAACTTAATACAACGACGAGACGAGAACATATAATTATCAGCGAAACTTAATACAACGACTGGGCGAATTTATTGGAAATTAGCGACGCTTTACCGACGCCCTAGCGACGCACGACGTTATTTCAAACGAACCGTCACACTATGTTGCGTCGCTAATGCGTCGCTATGGCGTTGCTAAGCCGTGTCCGTTCATTATAACGTGTTTACGTCGCTAATTCGTCGCTAAGTGTGTCGCTAACTCAAACGAACCATCACACCTATTTCATGTGGCGTCGCTAATGCGTCGCTATGGCATCGCAACGCCGTGTCCGTTCATTAGAACGTGTTGACGTCGCTAATTCGTCGCTAAGTGTGTCGCTAACTCGGACGAACCGTCCCGCCCGCACAAAGTTCGTCGCTAATTCGTCGCTAATGCGTCTCTAATTCGCACGAAGCGTCACACCCGCACATATTCGCAGTTTGGTTAACGGTCGAATAATGCGTCGCAAGTTCGTCGCTATACCGTCGCTAAAATTACCTATTTATACCCCAAACATCCGCACATATATATACACAGATACAAATTCATAAAATATCAAAATATGCCGCGTCGTTTTAGAATAACCCCAAGGCGTGGTGGAGGGGCAAACAGTGCCCCGCCACAAAGGCCTCCTCCCCAACCACCATCGGTTGAGCGGGAGGGTTCCGTATCTGTGTATGGCCCACTACCGCGAGAGGATGCTCAAGAACAAACGCCGGAACAGGATATCGAGTACCGTATGCTGATAGCAAACATGCAACAGCAGTCGAGACAACTGCACAGCATGACTAGAAGGCTGCGGAAGTTGAAATTCAGATATTCCAAACTGAAGCGCCTCCTGAGAGAGTTCGCAGATAATGTGGCAGCCACTCTTTCTTCCGATGACGAAGAGTGAACGGCCTCTCTGCGCCTCTCTTTTAGATTTCTTTTTTTAATTTTTCGTTTCATAATGTAAAATTCTTATTATTAAATTAATAATTTTTTTCCTAATCACTGCTTTCTTTTTCCTTAATTAATACACGTGTTTAATCCTCGACGAATCTGCGACGACACAATGACAAATCGGAATATGAACGAAAAGTAAAACAAAACGTTTGCGACATGCGGGTTTCATCGACAAAAAAACAGACGATACACAACGCCAAGAACCTACTCACCGACGAATTTATTTTATCATTGTTCTGGAATTTTAGCGACAAAATAGCTACGATATAGCGACGTAAGGCTACAAAACTACATAGCGACGAAAAAAAACATACAGAATAGCGACGCACCACCGGCAAAACACCGACGAACGAATTCATCTGACTACTTTTCTGCTAGCGACAATGCCTTTCATCGTATTTTCGTCGCAATTAACGACGAAAACAAGTGTATCGCAAATGCGTCGCAAAGTACCGACGCAACACCGACGAACCATAGTTCGTCGGTGAATTTTGCGTCGGTAAACGAAATTCTTTTTGTGGTGAACGCAGTACTTGCATGTCTGTAAACGAAATACTAATCCATCTTACACTAAGGTCATAACTTGCATTCATCACATCTACGTGCATGATCTTCCTTAATCGTCTTAAGGCATAATATTCGTACGAATATTCTAATCCTCACCTAAGGGACATGATCATGACATGATGCATAAAACATGGCTTTTCATAAAATGACTTTTAGTAAACATGACTTTTCATAAACATGACATGATTTTCATAACTTGCATAACATGACATTTTCATAACATGAAGACATAACATTTTCATAGTTGGCTATAGCACTTTTCATAAGAATAATAACGCACGACATACCGAATGATTCCCCATATAGTACATGTACAACATAACATCATGAACATAGGTACATGTGCTAACGGTGACACATTATGACTGAGATCCCGTGTCCCAGACCCGGTGTTACACTCAGCCATAACGTAAACATGGGCCCCTGACACCTACCACTCCGGTCCCGATGTCAGGACAGCGCTACAACATAACATAACATAACATGGTCATAACATAACATGGGTCATTGGAATCATTCGTCTCGTGTTTATTATTCCTATGCGTATGGACTTTAAAACATGTGATTCAAACATAACTTTTCAAACTTTGATTTCATGCAACATGAGACTCGGCCATATGAAGGTACTTTGGTCATTCTACATTTTATAATATCATCGCCTACTTACTTTCATCCTACATGTCATAACCTAAAGGAAATCCCACTTTGACCATCATGAATGGCCATTCGGCCATAGCATCTCCAAATCAGCCCATTTTCATGATTTTCATTCACAACACTTTCGTAACATCTATTACATACATGTATTTCATAATTCATAACTTAAATGCCTACATCATAATAATTTCTAATTTCTTTACATTTCATCTAGGATTTCATGACTTACATTTTATCATAACCTATCTATGTTAGCATATATATAACATGTAACATATCATGTACGTACATTGTAAAAGTTAGTAGTCTTATAGTTACACATACATAAATATGGCCTATTTATGTTTCGTACTTTTCATAACCTAATTTACATATTTAACTTACTTTCCTAACTTAACATATTCATCATATATACATATATGCTTGTATAAAAATATAATAAAATCACTTTGTCACCAAGGCCTAAGGGCCGAATATACATATATATATGATATATATATATATATATATATAAATCATTTTATGATATATTATATAATATCCAAAACTTATTCATTTTCATAGCTTAATATATTCATCATATATACATATATATATATTTGTATAAAAATATATTAGATTCACTTTTTGTCATTTAGGCCTATGGACGAATATATATATAGTATATATATAAATGTAAATCATTTTACGATATATTGTATAATATTCAAAACTTATTCATTTTCATAGCTCAACATATTCATCATATATACATATATATACTTGTACAAAATATAATGAAATCATTTGTCATCAAGGCCCTAAAGGCCGAATATGTATATATACTATATATACACTTATAAAATCTTTTTTTACTATATAGTATGTAGTACACCAATACTTATTCATTTCCTCTCTTTAAAATATATATTACACATATATACACATAAAACATATAAATTCATATTTTAACCTTGAAATAGCTCTAAGGCCGGATTGTATATGTTATTTACACATATACATAACTAACGTATATATATTTGTATGTATATATATACCCATAAAACAGTGAGATATACATATATACACACACACACATAAACTTATTCATTTTTAAGTCTTGAGCATACATATTACACATATGCATATATACATATAGATCCGTATATGTACATACATAGATCTATACACCTATACGTATATATATATATATATATAAACCGTATGTGTATATATATTATACATCAAAACCGAATGTGTATATATATATATACACATTGATACTCAAAACCAAATGTGTATATAAATATACATTTATACATCTATACATACTTATACGTAGATCTATACACTTATACATACACACATATATATATATATATCCACATACATACTTACAATATGTATATATGTATGCGTGCTTATATATAGTGTATATATATGTATTTAGTGTGCGTGTGTATATAGTGTATATATGTATATACTTAACACTCAAATATAGATCTATACTTTCTTGAAAAGGGAGTCTTGAACATACTACATGATGATCCAATTTTGATATAAACATAAATACTTGTGAATTGTAAAGCCATGAAGGATCTAGGAAGAGTACTTGCCTTGGTTCACCTTTCTTACACTTAGAAGATGTTTCCTTCACTTGGTTTGGAAGAGAGTTCTTCTTCCTTCCTCCTAGGTATACATGGTTTTTAGGGTTTAAAAAGGGAGTTAGTGAGCAACTTATGAAACTAAGTATATAGAAGAATCAAACTTAAACTTCATAAAGTTCTTACCTTGAGTGCTTTTGATTCTAGATGCTACCACCTTCTTGAATCTTTCTTAGTTGATTGAGTGTTCATGATACTTGATTTGAGTGATGTTGGTATGAAGAAAGGAGAAGAAAATCTTCTCCTTGTGGAGTGTAAACTTTCGGCCTATAGGGAAGAAGGAGGGTGTTGGAGTGTTTTTTGGGTCTTTCTTGGAGATGGTATGAAATTGGTTGGTTGAAGATGTATTATTTGAGGGGTTAAACAAGAAATAATTTTTCTACTTTCTATGGGGGGGGGTGGCCGGCCATGTTGGTGGAGGAATGGGGTGGGAGACAACCTTTAGACAAGTATGGGTGTAATGAATGGGTTTTATGACAAGATTCCTAAGCATGCTATTTTTATGTCAAATGTTTAAAGTGTGAGACAAGTTGTCTTCACCTTCTTTTTCATTTTCCTTTTCTTTTTCTTTCATGTATGTATTTTATTTTCTTTTTATTTAAGGTAGTATAATATTGTTGTGTCATGTATTTCTTTTTGATTTAATTTATACTAATAGTTTAAGTTGTTACTAACTAAATTAATTTGAGCTTTTATTGTGTGGATTCAAACATTTATGATATATTTGCTAATGAATCGTACACCTATGAGATTATGTTTACGGTATTGGAGGTTGATACTACATAACGAATTTTCCGGGCTGTAACATTCTCCCCCCCCCCTTATAAAAAGTTTCGTCCTCGAAACTTACGTACCTCATACAAAGAGTTGTGGATATTGTTTCTGCATTTGCTGTTCCGGCTCCCAAGTCGCTTCTCGTTCAGTATGATTACTCCATTGTACTTTCACAAATGAAATTGTCCGTCTCCTTAACACTTGCTCCTTACGGTCCACTATCCGTATGGGAACTTCTTCATACGTAACGTCATCTTTAATAGTCACGGGTTGCTGCTCCAGTATATGATCCGGATCATGTATATATCGTCGTAACTGGGATATGTGAAACACATTATGTACCTGAGATAATGTAGGAGGTAAGGCCAACCGGTATGCAACAGTTCCAACTTTCTCCAATATCTCATAAGGGCCAATAAATCTAGGGCTCAGTTTTCCTTTAATCCCAAATCTACTCACGCCTTTGGTCGGTGATGAACTCGCAAATATACTTTCTCGCCTACTTCAAACTCAATTGGTCGTCTCTTTGTATCTGCCCAGCTTTTGCTTCGATCTTGTGCAGCCTTCAATCTTTCATGTATCATTTTAATCTTCCCCAATGTCTGTTCTACCAGTTCTGGGCCCATAATGGCTCTCTCGCCAACCTCATCCCAGTACAACGGAGATCGACACTTTCTTCCATATAATGCTTCAAATGGTGCCATACCTATAGAACTGTGATAGCTGTTATTGTAAGAGAATTCAATCAACCTCACTGATTTGTCCCAGCTAACCTTGAAATCTAAAGTGCAAGCGCGTAGCATATCTTCCAATGTTTGTATGGTACGTTCTGACTGTCCATCAGTCTGCGGATGGAATGCTGTACTCATTCGGAGTTCGGTACCCATGGCATTTTGGTAAGATTTCCAAAATCACGAAGTAAAACGTGGATCTCTATCGCACACGATACTGACAGGTGTTCCATGTAGGCTAACTATCTCATTCATATACATACTCACCAGCTTTTCTATGGATGTCTGGATTGACATGGATAAGAAATGTGCCGATTTAGTGAGACGATCCACGATTACCCAAATCGCATCATTACCATTGCGAGTCTTAGGAAGTCCAGTAACAAAATCCATCGTAATATGCTCCCATTTCCACTCCAGAATCTCTAAAGGCTGTAATAGTCCTGCCGGCCTCTGATGTTCTGCTTTAACTTGTTGACAAGTATGACATTTCTCCACAAACTCCGCAATGTGATGCTTCATGCCATTCCACCAATAATTTCTTTTAAGATCCTGGTACATCTTTGTTGCTCCCGGATGTATAGATAAACGTGAGTTGTGAGCTTCCGTCATGATCTCTCTTCTAATTCCATCAATGTTTGGTACACACAATCTCTCTTTGTACCAAAGACTGCCATCATTATGCAACTGAAAATCTTTCACCTGTCGTTCTTCAAACTGCTTGACAATGATCATTAACTCAGAATCATTCTTTTGCGCCTCTTTAATCCTATCAATTAAAGTAGGAGTGATCATTAATTTAGCCAGAATATTTGCAGTTGAGTCAACCACATCCAATCCAAACTCGGCTATCTCTCTCTCTAGAGGCGTCTGCCTAGCATGGCTTGAATTCCTACTCAATGCATCTGCCACTTTATTCGCCTTACCCGGATGATAATGGATAGCGAGATCATAGTCTTTCATCAACTCCAACCATCTTCGCTGCCTCATGTTTAGTTCTTTTTGGGTAAAAAGATATTTCTAGCTCTTGTGATCCGTGTAGATTTCGCATCTCTCTCCATATAAATAATGTCTCTATATTTTAAGCGCAAATACAACTGCCGCTAATTCCAGATCATGAGTAGGATAATTCTGTTCATAAGGTTTCAACTGTCTTGACGCATATGCGATTACTCGTTCTTCCTGCATTAATACACAACCTAATCCATTCTTCGAAGCGTCGCTATATACCACGAATCCCTCTCCTGAGATTGGTTGTGCTAATACTGGTGCCGATGTCAATTTCTTATTCAGTTCGGTGAAGCTCTGTTCGCCATCAGAAGTCCAATCATATCGCGTCTTTTTCTACGTCAATCGAGTTAATGGAACTGCAATCCGTGAGAATCCCTCAACAAACTTCCTATAATAACCTGCAAGTCCTAAGAAACTCCTGACCTCAGTCACATTTGTCGGCCTCGGCCATTCCGTAATAGCCTCAATCTTTTTCGGATCTACTGAGATACCATCCTTAGACACAACATGACCCAAAAATGCAACACTTTGGAGCCAAAATTCGCACTTGCTGAGTTTAGCATATAATTGCTTCTTTTTTAATACATTCAGTGTTATTCTTAGATGCTCTGCATGGGTATCTTCATCCAGTGAGTATATTAGAATATCATCAATAAATACCACCACGAACTTATCCAACTGATCCCGAAATACTGTGTTCATCAAATCCATGAATGCTGCGGGTGCATTGGTCAAACCAAATGGCATCACTAAGAACTCATAATGTCCATACCTTGTACGAAAGCAGTCTTAGCGATATCTTCTGACTTGATCTTCAACTGATGGTAACCAGAGCGAAGGTCAATCTTGCTGAACACTTTAGCTCCCTGTACGAAAAATTATATTGATATTCATAATAGTTATATATTTTTTGTAATTATTTAAATTACTTACCCTTAATTGATCGAACAAATCGTCGATTCGAGGCAGTGGATATCTATTTTTTATAGTGATCTTATTCAGCTCTCGATAATCGATGCAGAGTCGCATGCTGCCATCTTTCTTCTTAACGAACAACACTGGAGCTCCCTATGGTGATACACTTGGCCGTATAAACTTCTTATCTATCAATTCTTGCAACTGTGATTTCAATTCCTTTAATTCGGCTGGGGCCATTCTATACGGTGCCTTTGAGATTGGTTCAGCTCCTGGAACGACATTAATCTCGAATTCAATCTCCCTGTCCGGAGGCAAACCGGGTAGATCATCTGGAAATACATCTGTGAACTCCTTGACTACTGGAATACTGTCAATTGATGGGGTCTCAGAATCCTTGCCAAGAGCATACACAAGGAATCCTTCGCTACCCTTCTTCAGTAATTGAAATGCTTTTGCTGCTGTCAGATAAATATTCTGTGGTATCTTTTTCATCTTGGAGTTCCCTTGATAAATCACTTCTTCTCGCATTGGATCCTTAATCATCACACGCTTACCACGACAATCAATGTAGGCATGGTGTTTGAACAACCAATCCATGCCTAAAATAAGGTCGAAATCCCCAATCTGTATAGGAATTAGGGTAACTTCGAACTTCTGTCCTCCCATTTCTATCTCGCAATTCTTATATATATGATGTGAAATGATCACTTGATCACCAACTGCTTGAACACGATAAGGCGATCCAGCCTAGTCGGGCAACTATCAAGGTTCTTAGCAAACCTTTTCGATACAAAGGAATGACTTGCACCACTATCAAATAATACGTTGGCAGGTATGTTGTTTGTTAATATGACACCTGAGGCAATTCATAATTCAAATATGCAATCCCGAATCAAGCAGATAATATCATAAACTTTTCAAAATGAATTATATCTGTCACAACGTCTGGGGCTTCCAGAACCTCCTCATCTGTCATCACATGTACTCTGGCATTGGCCCTTGGGCCATCTCTCTGCTGAGGTGCGGCCCTCTGGGGTTCCTTCCTGGGTTCAGGACAATCTCTGATCATGTGTCCAGTCTTTCCACAATTGAAACATGCTCCAGTCTTCAATAAACAGTCTCCCCTATGCTGTCGCTGACAAGTGGCACACTTAGGTATCGCAGCTGTCTGTGGGGCAGGTTATGGTTTCGGTGGTTGAAAATTTGGTTGATGTGCACGTCCAACATCTCTTTTAGCAGTCTTAGTCCACTTACTGGATTGGCCATCTCCAAACTCTTGGGTCCTTTTGCCCCGGCTGTCAGAATCACGTCTGAAGATGTCCCTTTCTACTCGATAACAGGCATCCAGCAATTCACCAAAATCCTTCGGGTTGGCATTCACAATCCAGGTGCAAATGCGTGGGTTCAGTCCTCTTTCAAACTTAATCATTTTCAGTTGTTCATCTCCCATAATTGCTGGAACATATCTTCCCAATGCGGTAAATCGGTTGGCATAGTCTGCCACTGTCATTCCTGACGTCTGCATTAGAGACTCAAACATCCCTATTTTCTTCAAGGTAACTGATGGTGGAACGTAGAATTTTCGAAACTCTCTCAGAAATCGTTCCCAAGTAACTGGAGCTGGAAAATGCTGCAAATTAGTGGTCCACCATTCATCGGCTTCACCAGTCAGAAAAGGCTTGATAACCTGAGCTTTTATCTCCTCTGGTATTTGAATCAGCTCAAAATTATTCTGTACTTCTTTTAGCCATTTCTCAGCTATGTCAGGGTCAGATCCACCTTCAAAGTTAGGAATGCGGGCCTTCTTCAATTCCCCGTAGAAGAAACGAGTACCCTGCTGTGGTGGAGGTGGTGGCGGTGGAGGTGGAGGTGTCGCATGATTCTGGTGGCCGTTGTTACCTACCGCCTGTCCTATCTGTACCAAAGCTTGTAGAACAGCCTGCTGAAAATCTCCCTGACCCTGTTGCTGTGGGGGTGGAGGCACCTGTTCAGTGTAAAATGGAACAGGTCCTGTCTGCGGGGGTATCTGTGGTGGTGGAGGAGGGGGTAACTGTGCAGGTCTGTCAGCACGCGGTCTTCCTCTAGGTCGTGGAGACATCCTATTGAATGCAGCATCATTAGTAATAATTTACAATTGAAATCAATTTGTCTTCCTGACTAATTCAGAATTTGAAATTTTTTTTATTTGGGAACTTAATAATCCAAGCAAAACTTTTAAATGTTATTTAACTATCCCTAACTATTCTAAGGATTCTAATCTAGGGATATCACTCTTGGTCCAAGATCATAACTTAAGTTCTAGGATTATCACTTAACTTCTAAATGCTTACTTTACTGTTCCCGCCGTGGATCTAGAGCCATTGCTCTGATACCAACTGTAGCGTCCCGCCCGAAACCAGAGTTCCGGTTCAGTGCACCCGCCATACTCTACTCCATAGAGTACAAGGCGTCGATACCATACATGTGCATGTCAACATGAATTGTAATCGATATAGCGGAAGCAACTTGTAATAAGCTCACGACACACATAATATTATTACAAACCGTTCAAATCCACACAACCACAAATACAGCTTCTCACGATAACTTTATTACATCACCATAAAATAAAGCTCACACAACAGGTACATAGCGTCAGCCTACATCTTCGCTCACGGATACTCTATCTGGGGTTCCTCCTCAATGAACACGGCATCAGGGTCCCTGTTCTCTGAAATGTTAAGAGGCAAGTATGAGCGATAACCACCGTCTTTTAATCGCTCAGCAAGTATTCTTTATAGATACTTCATGTGGATCATACATGGAAAGGCAAGTAGTAATAAAGTAACAATGTAATTACATCTCCATTTATAAATGACAGCATTATATATAAAGATAAAACAGAACATAAGATTTTACCTCATACCTGAGAGGTCATATCATTCTTCCTCAGCATAATCATAATCTACCTTTCGTACTTGAATACTAATCCATCTTACACTAAGGTCATAACTTGCATTCATCACATCTACGTGCATGATCTTCCTTAATCGTCTTAAGGCATAATGTTCGTACGAATATTCTAATCCTCACCTAAGGGACATGATCATGACATGATGCATAAAACATGGCTTTTCATAAAATGATTTTTAGTAAACATGACTTTTCATAAACATGACATGATTTTCATAACTTGCATAACATGACATTTTCATAACATGAAGACATAACATTTTCATCGTTGGCTATAGCACTTTTCATAAGAATAATAACGCACGACATACCGAATGATTCCCCATATAGTACATGTACAACATAACATCATGAACATAGGTACATGTGCTAACGGTGACACATTATGACTGAGATCCCGTGTCCCAGACCCGGTGTTACACTCAGCCATAACGTAAACATGGGCCCCTGACACCTACCACTCCGGTCCCGATGTCAGGACAGCGCTACAACATAACATAACATAACATGGTCATAACATAACATGGGTCATTGGAATCATTCGTCTCGTGTTTATTATTCCTATGCGTATGGACTTTAAAACATGTGATTCAAACATAACTTTTCAAACTTTGATTTCATGCAACATGAGACTCGGCCATATGAAGGTACTTTGGTCATTCTACATTTTATAATATCATCGCCTACTTACTTTCATCCTACATGTCATAACCTAAAGGAAATCCCACTTTGACCATCATGAATGGCCATTCGGCCATAGCATCTCCAAATCAGCCCATTTTCACGATTTTCATTCACAACACTTTCGTAACATCTATTACATACATGTATTTCATAATTCATAACTTAAATGCCTACATCATAATAATTTCTAATTTCTTTACATTTCATCGAAGATTTCATGACTTACATTTTATCATAACCTATCTATGTTAGCATATATATAACATGTAACATATCATGTACGTACATTGTAAAAGTTAGTAGTCTTATAGTTACACATACATAAATATGGCCTATTTATGTTTCATACTTTTCATAACCTAATTTACATATTTAACTTACTTTCCTAACTTAACATATTCATCATATACATATATGCTTGTATAAAAATATAATAAAATCACTTTGTCACCAAGGCCTAAGGGCCGAATATACATATATATGTGATATATATATATATAAATCATTTTATGATATTTTATATAATATCCAAAACTTATTCATTTTCATAGCTTAATATATTCATCATATATACATATATATATATGTATAAAAATATATTGGATTCACTTTTTGTCATTTAGGCCTATGGCCGAATATATATATAGTATATATATAAATGTAAATCATTTTACGATATATTGTATAATATTCAAAACTTATTCATTTTCATAGCTCAACATATTCATCATATATACATATATATACTTGTACAAAATATAATGAAATCATTTTGTCATCAAGGCCCTAAAGGCCGAATATGTATATATACTATATATACACTTATAAAATCTTTTTTTACTATATAGTATGTAGCACACCAATACTTATTCATTTCCTCTCTTTAAAATATATATTACACATATATACACATAAAACATATAAATTCATATTTTAACCTTGAAATAGCTCTAAGGCCGGATTGTATATGTTATTTACACATATACATAACTAACGTATATATATTTGTATATATAAATATACCCATAAAACAGTGAGATATATATATATATACACACACACATAAACTTATTCATTTTTAAGTCTTGAGCATACATATTACACATATGCATATATACATATAGATCCGTATATGTACATACATAGATCTATACACCTATACGTATATATATATATATATATATATAAACCGTATGTGTATATATATTATACATCAAAACCGAATGTGTATATATATATATACATTGATACTCAAAACCAAATGTGTATATAAATATACATTTATACATCTATACATACTTATATGTAGATCTATACACTTATACATATATATATATATATATATATATCCACATACATACTTACAATATGTATGTATGTATGTGTGCTTATATATAGTGTATATATATGTATTTAGTGTGCGTGTGTATATAGTGTATATATGTATATACTTAACACTCAAATATAGATCTATACTTTCTTGAAAAGGGAGTCTTGGACATACTACATGATGATCCAATTTTGATATAAACATAAATACTTGTGAATTGTAAAGCCATGAAGGATCTAGGAAGAGTACTTGCCTTGGTTCACCTTTCTTACACTTAGAACATGTTTCCTTCACTTGGTTTGGAAGAAAGTTCTTCTTCCTTCCTCCTAGGTATACATGGTTTTTAGGGTTTAAAAAGGGGGTTAGTGAGCAACTTATGAAACTAAGTATATAGAAGAATCAAACTTAAACTTCATAAAGTTCTTACCTTGAGTGCTTTTGATTCTAGATGCTACCACTTTCTTGAATCTTTCTTAGTTGATTGAGTGTTCATGATACTTGATTTGAGTGATGTTGGTATGAAGAAATGAGAAGAAAATCTTCTCCTTGTGGAGTGTAAACTTTCGGCCTATAGGGAAGAAGGAGGGTGTTGTAGTGTTTTTTGGGTCTTTCTTGGAGATGGTATGAAATTGGTTGGTTGAAGATGTATTATTTAAGGGGTTAAACAAGAAATAATTTTTCTACTTTCTATGGGGGGGGTGGCCGGCCATGTTGGTGGAGGAATGGGGTGGGAGACAACCTTTAGACAAGTATGGGTGTAATGAATGGGTTTTATGACAAGATTCCTAAGCATGCTATTTTTTATGTCAAATGTTTAAAGTGTGAGACAAGTTGTCTTCACCTTCTTTTTCATTTTCCTTTTCTTTTTCTTTCATGTATGTATTTTATTTTCTTTTTATTTAAGGTAGTATAATATTGTTGTGTCATGTATTTCTTTTTGATTTAATTTATACTAATAGTTTAAGTTGTTACTAACTAAGTTAATTTGAGCTTTTATTGTGTGGATTCAAACATTTATGATATATTTGCTAATGAATCGTACACCTATGAGATTATGTTTACGGTATTGGAGGTTGATACTACATAACGAATTTTCGGGCTGTAACATGCATACACTGTAATACAATGGCATACACGTCATTTACACAGTGTATCAATTAAATCTCAACTAAGTATTTATGTGAATTCTATCTTAGAGGGTGATGAAGCCGGATCTTCATCAAGAGTCTAGACGACCTCAAATTAACTTCGTCAGTTAACGTGAAGAATTGTTAACTGGGATTGAGAATGTGTAGCTGGAATAGCGCCAAATATCCTGCACAAAGAAGCACAGGTCAGAGGTCCCGGGGGGTTGGCCCCGGGAAAAACCCTCCGACGCTCAAGTCAGTTTGGGCCATATCTCACTGAGATTTGTAATTCAAAGGGTGAGTTAGGAGTTTATCACAGTGTATGCCGAGGAGCAAAAGATATGGATTTGCTTTTGAGTATGAATGTATGAATTCCGGATTGAGATCTTTTTTCTCTTTTTCTTTGTCTTGGTTGGCTTGCTTTCATAAATCTTTTCCCTGTCGTTATCTCCTGATAGTGGAGTGTGGAGAGGACGCTTGCTTGGGACACAAAGCCTAAGGCACCGTAGGTCTCCTGATGTGATCAGTAGTCTGACTGTTGTGACTAATAGGCCGGCTGTTGTGACCTTGGCGTGTTCAGAAAGATTCACCAGCTGTAGTCATTATATTTGAGTTGCACCTCTGTTTTGAGGGTCCCACGAAGTAATATCGTGCTTGGCTCTTTTGCTGTGGTACACAGCTGAACCCTGCCGAAGTGCATGACTAGGCTTTGCCCAAGTGCCTGACTAGGCCTTGCCCAAGTGCCTGACTAGGCCTTGCCGAAGTGCAGCCGAGGCTGAACAGCCATGCTTAGGCGCTGAACTGCTGAACTGCGGTACTTGCTGAACTGTAGTATTTTTGAGTGCTGAGCTACTGGAGCTACACCGTTGACTGTTTGACTAACAGACGATTTAGTTATGGTCTATTATTTGCCCCCAGATTTTGTGTGGCTGAGCTGAACGGCGAAGGCAGACAAATCTTGCTTTAATGGACCCATGACGTGGCAATCCTTCATCAATTGCGCGGTTATCCTTTTATTTGCACAGTAATTCCCGCTTTTAATGTAAGCGCTAATTCTGATACCTCATCATTACTTCTTCGGCGGTTTCATTCTCCGAGGGAGGAAAGTGCGTAAACTTCTACCTTTCGCATTTCAAACAAAAAGTTTTGACATTTTGTCTTCTCTCACTTATAAATATAAACAATTTCCCTGATTCATTCTTTTCTTCCTCCCTTATCCTGCTCAGCTGGTTATTTTGCTGTGTTGTCGAATTGCTCTTCTCCTTCTTCTCCGAAGCTTTCCTCCGACCTTTCTTCAGCTCTTTCAACCTTACGTCTTCAACATCTTGTAAGCTTTCTTTATCTTACTCATGTCTTCATCTTCTTTTGCCTTGGGACCCATGGTACCCCCTTCTTCAGTTGTTAACTCAATGTGTACCTTGAAAAACAACGACCTTTCTGAACTATGTCAACATTATAAGGTTAACAAGAGTACTTTTGCTCCCATTCTTCCCCTTCCTCATCAAACTGCTAATGACCCTCCAACTGGCTACGAAGCAGTTTATGAGGAATTTTTTAGATCTAGCTTCAATCTTTCCATTCCAGCTCCCTTACTCCAAATACTGTTCTGTTACAAACTTAGGCTTCCCCAAATAACGCCCAAGGGACTGAAAATTATCCTCAGTTACCTGCTTTATCTAAGAGCGTCTGAGAAGAGCTTCTCACTTGCAGTTTTCAGGGAGATATTTGTATGTAATCAGGAGGGTAGTTGGTATAATTTTGATAGAAGATCTCAAATTAGTAGGGGATCTTTTGTAATAAACCTTCCCCATTCTTTCAAAGATTGGAGGGGGAATTTCTTTTTTGTTAAGAGTGTAGGGTTACCTGAAGGAATCCCTTGGAACACTGGTAGTGTAAATAACAAGAGGCCAAGTGAAAAATTTCGCAATGAAGCCTCTCAATTGCTACTTCCACCACGGGTTGTAGATTGGAAGAGAGTTAATAGGCTTATTGTAGAGGTTGCTGACCTGGAACATTTGTGCCTGAAATATAATTTTCGACCTCTTATTCCTCTTTCTTTGTGGATAGTTCAGGGTAAACGGCAACAATTTTTGGAAATCCTTGACTGGCTTTGATATTGCACCAGTGTTTTGATTGTTTTGTTCTTTGAATCTTGCAGAAATCATGGTACGCGGGACCCTTGAAAGGTTGAAGAATTTGGTCCCCAGGAAGAGAACATGGTCAGAATGCCAACCTTCCACTTCAGAACAATATTCCGCTAGCTCTTCGTTTGAAGTGCAGAAACGTCCGGGTAGAATTTTTCCCTGCTTTAGTCTTGGATGTGCTTGACTTCCATTGTAATTATTTGAATATTTTTCCCTTTCAGTTGAAACATCTGATAATCCTCCCTAAGCCGAAGCTCAGGTTCCTGCTTCAACCTCAGCTCATCTTGAGGACGGGAGCGGGGGAATTGATGCCCCCATTTCCATTCCTTCATCTCCTGCTGCTGAAGAGGAGAATGCTCCTCCTTGAGGTTGGGTTACTGATGAGGCTATGCTACCTTCGATTTTTCAAAAGAAGCCCCCGAGGTAAATGCTTCCAGGGAAGGGCCTTTTGAGGTGGAGGGGAAGCCTCCCAAAGGAAATAATCTTGAAGGGGAGCCTTCCAGGGAAAGCGCTCCTAAAGGGGGGTCCTCTGCGAGGAATACCACGGAGGGGGAGCCCTCTTCCCGACCTCGAATGTTACGCCCCGCACCCCCCGTAGGATAATTAAAGGATAAAAAGGAAATTAAGTGAATTAGTGACAATTAATGGTAATGAATTAAGGATTAAATGTTGGATTAAGTGGAATTTATGAAAAGATTAAATATTAGAATTAATTAGTATTTAATTTTAGAATTAAATATTAGAATTTAATCCTTTAAGATAAATAAGATAAAAGGATATAATTTAGAAACTCCAAATTCCACCCTTTCCATATAAAAACTGACTGAACGTCAGTTTCTCTCTTTTATCAGAAAAGGAACCGGCGCCCGTTTCCCCCCCATCAGGCGATTTTGGCATTCTTCAACCCTAGGCGGAGGACTCCTCTAGATCTTCAACCCATTCTTTGGCCGTTCTTCAATCCGTCTTCGAGTAATCACAGGCAAGTAATCATCTTATAAGTTCCTGCATTTTCCGAAAGAAAAAGGCCTATTTTTGATATCAAAATGGATCACCATGCAGTAGTTTCTTTCTGTGAATCTATATGTGCCTTATGTGCTTTGGTTTTGGATTTTGGCCATTATATGTTAAAATCATTGTTGTTGTTGATTTTGTGAGATCATGCAAAACCCAATTCCCTTGAATCCACATTGTGCTATTTGCGGTTGAAAAGGGAGAAGGGGAGGAAAGGTGAGATCTTTTGGGTTTGTTTGATGAATGATATGCGTTTTAGGCTTGGATCCGTGATTGGTTTGAGAAAGGTTTGTGTTGATGAATTAAGTATGGATTGATAGGGAGGATTAAGCTTGGAATGGTTGGAAGAAAACTGGAAATCGACTGGAATGTAGATCTGCAGTTTCTGCAGAAAACGCAATGAGAATTCTGGAAAACGCAGACATCGATCGATCGATGTATGGAGAGAGAGAGATCGAAGTGTCTCAGATGGACATCGATCGATTGACGTAAGCTGAGTGAGGGATCAATGTGTCTCAGATGAACTTCGATCGATCGATGTGAGGGTTCGAAGTCACTTCGATCGATCGATGTATGAAGGGGTGAGAGATCGATGTTCTCTAATGAACATCGATCGATCGATGTGAGGGTATGAAGTCACATCGATCAGTCGATGTGAGGGTATGATGTCCATCAGTTTTGTGGGAAAATGAGAGAAGAAAGAGGGAAGCCAGGGGACCCATTGGATGACCTTAGGGACTTCTTAGGACCTGATTGAGGTTAGTCTAAGTCTTGGCAACATGACTTAAGACGGTGAATCAAATGTGAAGACTTTGTAGGGTATTCGAATCGAACTTCAACATGAATGACCTAAGGGGTTAGGAATGAACGTATGTGGCCTTACAGAGTCAAAAGGAGGAATGAGAGGGTTCTTACGTTAGCCTTTGAGTTTTACATTCAATGTTTAGGAGATGTTGATCTGACGGGAAGAATAAGCTCGAGCGTGTAAGTGAGATGAGCCTCGTGTGACTGATTGATACGTGAACGTGATTTGAAGTATGTGATTAAAGAATGTGATTGATATGAGGAGTCTTGCATCATGGCACTTGCATTTGCATAATGTTTTGAAAAGAGCTGTGCTTCGTCACAGGGCATAAAGTTTGCGAAATGGGTTGTAATGTGTTGCGGGATGGAAATATAAGCCGTAGCACATTACAGGGTATAAAGTTGGCTGTAACGTGACATGGGATGGAAATATAAGCCATGGCACGTTACAGGGTATAAAGTTGGCTGTAATGTGACATGGGATGGAAATATAAGCCATGGCACATTACAGGGTATAAAGTTGAGCTGTGGTGCGTCATGGGATGGAAATATAAGCCATGACCCACCACAGGGTATAAGTTATGTGACCGGACATTGTGACATGCATTGCACTATTTTGAAAAGAAATTGCATACGCATTGTGATTGTGTAGTGTAGTGCATATGTTGTCATGCATCACGCGAGTCGTTATGTTATGATTGGTTTGTAACTGGATTGTCATTGAACTGCTAAGTGCGTATGAATTACGGTTCTTGTTCCGTTACGCTACTAGTTTATATTTGTTTTGAAGTTATACAAGACATGTGCCCCACTACCCCTTGAATCATATATTACTCATGTCTTGCTATATGTTGATCCCTAAGTCATATAAGTGGGTTACTTGCTAGCGTTTTTCGCTAAGGGTACTACCTTTATTTTTGCAGATGAGCCTAGCTATGATATGATCTTCATAGAGGACGATGGCGAGTGGGCCGAATGGGATGCTTAGAGTCTTATTGAGGGATAGTCGAGGATGTTGCTAGTTATTTCAGTTTCTTTCTTTCATTCGAGGATTTAGTTGGTTACCATGACACTCTTTTGTGATTTCCTTACATGTTGATGTATGAACTGGATGGTTTAGATTTTGTTTTGCACGTGTCTCCGTGCTTATTCTCTTACGTCATTGATGATGTGTATTCGAGAGATAAGACGTCTTGTAGTCTTCTCAGTAAGTTACGACGGGTGCACCAGTTCGGATTCTGCTGTCCGGGTCGGGGCGCTACATCGACGGGGCAAACATACGTTAGAGTTCAGCTTCAACAATTCTATCGGAGATCCTGGAATAGCTAGGAAATTGACAGAAGTTTCAATACTTCCTAAGGATTGGCAGATGTATGATAGTCTGGACTGGAGTACTGCCTTCAACTCATTCGCCAGTAATATGGCCCTGGTATGATTTCCTTCTGCTTTCCATCTTTCAACTTGACCCTTCATGTTCTTCCTTAACCAATTTGACTTTTGCAATACCGGGTCCAAGAATTTAACATTCTTAGACGAGCTGAAGAGCTCCATTCCAGATTCTTCAAACTCTCTGAGACCAATGCCCACCTCAAGAAGGCCTATGATGAGTTAGCTGAGGTGGCAGAACCTAATACCACAAAGTTGTCTGGGCTGGAGGCTGAGGTGATCAGTTTGAAGTCTCAAGTTGCTGCACTTACTGAAGATAATTTCGAGCTTCAGATGGTAAAGTGGGACTCAGATTCCAAGCTGGCCTCATTTATGGAGGAGAATTCCAGACTTCAAGCTGAGAAGCGGGATTCTGACGCTAAGCTGGCCGATGCCAAATCCCAAGTGATTGAGATGAAGGAGAAATTGGCCAGCGATGAGTTAGCTTCTTCCAAGGCTCAGGCTGAACTGGAATTCTACCAAAAGGAAATCAGTAATTTTGATCAAGTATTGTCCAATAGCAGGGCTGAGCTGTACCAGCAACTAGAGGCAGAGAGGAAAAGTAAAGCTGATATCCTCCAGCAATTTGAACTTCAGGCTGAGGAGATGAAGAAAACCATTGTTGAGTTCAGACAGTCTGAACTTTTCCCCGGGAATTTTTTAAAGATTCAAGGCTCAGCAATTGCTGTTGGGCAAACTTGGGCAATTGATGCTTGTTCGGAGGTCTGTCCTAGCCTGGACAAGAATCATCCTCGCATTGCCGAGCTGTACAACCCTGAGGCTGAGAACCTTCTTGAGAACCAAATTGCTCTGTTCCAAAGTGGGGTTGATCTTAGGAAAAATGAAGAAGCTGGAAAGTAGAATAAGATTTTTCCTGTAGATGATTATAGTTGTAATAGATTTTGTTTTTAATGAAAATCCATTTTTCTCAACTTATGCTATTCGGCTTCTGCCTCTCTCTTCAGCATGTGAAGTTTTATTTGCTTTGTCTGCAAATATTTGTCTTCAACTTTAAGAGACTTTACTTGCTCTATTTCGATAGTTTGCAAGTATTTCATCATCATCCAAGCCCAGTATATCCCAACGACAGCAAAAGCTATTGTTAGGGTCTGGAGAGGGTAAGCGGTAGGCAGACAATACCTCTATCCCAAGGGATAGAGAGTCTGCTTCCAGTGAGACCCCCGGCTCTACCTGCATAAATGACATGATAATAGAAATATGTTGTGCTAGTGTGTTAATGAGTAGATTCAAGAAATACAAAGAAAGGCATTTCGATATTAAAATACACAGCACTTATATATATATATACACATGTAATGTAAAACAACAGTATAACATACGCAACCACGCGGAAAGTTAATCTAAAGCGTAGATAGTGTCTTCGACTATCTATGTCCCTAAATATACTCTAAAGTGTCCCTATATATGACCTATATCTCGTTAACCTTTATCTTATGTCTCCATGAACTCCTATCCTGGACCATGTCCTCAGAGAGGTGCAAATCTAGTAATTCATGCCTTATCTTCTCATCCCATGTCAGTTTGGGTCATCCTTTACTCTTGTTTCCCTCTATAATGAGGCTTTCAATTGCTCTGACCGACGCCGTTGTCTGTCTCCGCTTGACATGCCCAAACCATCACAATCTTCCCTCCCTTATCTTATCTGCTATACTAGCCACACCTAACCTTTCTCGAAACACCTCGTTTCTGATCCGGTCTAGCCTTGTATGTCCACACATCCATCTTAACATTTTCATCTCTGCCACTTCCATCTTCTGTAATTGTGACCTCTTGATGGCCCAGCAGTCTGTCCCATATAGCATTTCCAGACGCACTGCCACCCTATAAAATTTTCCCTTTAATTTAGTTGGGAAATTTTTGTCACACAGCACACCTGAGGCCGCCCTCCATCTACACCAGCCTGCTTGAACTCGATGTGCTACATCATTATCTATGTCGCCATTCTGCTGCACAAATGATCCTAGGTACTTAAACTTACTTACCTGTGGTACCACTTGACTATCGATGGTGAGCTGGCTATCGTTACTGTCTGCTACGCCGCTGAAGTCGTAGTGCAGATACTTGGTCTTAGAACGGCTAATCTTTAAGCCTTTTCTCTCTAAAACACCTCTCCACTGCTCTACTCTCATACTCAGGGTATGTCTACTTTCTGCGACTAATACAATATCATCAGCAAAAAGCATACACCACGGTACTGCCTCCTGTATCGACTTTGACAACTCGTCAAGGACAACTGCAAAAAGGAATGGGCTCAACGCAGACCCTTGATGGAGACCGACCTCCATCGAAAAGAAGTCTGTATTCCCCACAGCCGTACGAACGGTTGTTTTTGTCCTAGCATACATATCTCTAATTATGTCTATATACTTCATAGGGATCCCTTTTGCCTCCAGACTATCCCATATCAAACTACGCGGCACACTATCATATGCTTTTTCAAGATCGATAAAAACCATATGTAAATCGCGCTTCTTCTCCCTATACTTCTTCATTAATCTCATGAGAATGTGCATTGCTTCCGTATTTGACCTTCCTGGCATAAAACCAAATTGGTTCACCGTAACCTGAGTTTCTCTCCTAATTCGAGTGTCGATTATTCTCTCCCATAACTTCATGGTATGACTTAGCAACTTAATCCCTCTATAGTTCCCACAACACTGTGCGTCTCCTTTGTTCTTATAAAGGGGGACCACAACACTCTTTCTCCACTCATCTGGCATCTTCCTTGTTTTGTAAATATGGTTAAACAGAGTAGTTAGCCATTGGACCCCTTCCTCTCCTAAATACTTCCACGCCTCAATGAGTATGTTATCTAGGCCGACTGCTTTAGCTCTTCCCATCTTCTTCAGTGCTCTCATCACCTCTCCTTGTGTGATGTTCTGACAGTCGGAGTTATTATGTTGTCGTTGTTGGTCAGTGGTGCTTTCTCGTTCTTCGCAGTCAGCACTACTGCCGTTGAAAAGATTGTGAAAGTATGCTTGCCATTTCAACTTGATGTCGTGTGCTTTGACTAACACATGTCCATCTTCTCCTTTTATAAACTTTCCGCCTCCTAGGTCCTGCCTCTTTCGATCCTTAACTTTGGCAATCTTGAACATATCATGTTCTCCTTTTGTTTCTAATCTCTCATACATCCTTTTATAAGCTGCAGTCTTTGCCTCTGTCACTGCCTTCTTCGCCTCCTTCCTGGCGATTTTGTAATTATCCTTCAATCGCACTTTTTCTTCCCCATTGGTGTATCTTAACAGCTCTCTAAAAATCTTTTGCTTGTCCTTTAATTTTTGTTGCACATCCTCGTTCCACCACCACGTCTCTTTATGTACGGACTTCTTTCCTGTTGTTACCCCAAGCGTTTCTCTCGCGGCTTGAGTAACAGTAGTCGATATAACTTCCCACATCTGATTTGTGTCATCACCTAGACGATCTAGTTTCGCAGAGATGACCTTGTCTCTGAATATATTAATTTTTTCGTTCTTCAAACTTCCCCATCGAATACTGGGTGGGTATTTTCCAACCCACTTACTCAGCTTTTGGCTCAATGTTATAACTACCACTAATAAACGGTGTTGTATCACCGCTGTCTCTCCTGGTATAACCTTGCAATCCCTCCATAACCGTCGGTCTTCACGCCTCATCAGAAAATAGTCGATCTGCGTTTGACGTCCTCCGCTGTTAAACATGATCAGATGTGATTCTTTTTTCTTAAAAAACGAGTTTATAATGCCTAGGTCATGGGCTACTGCTAGGTCTAGCAAATCTCTACCCTGTTCGTTTCTATCTCCATAACCAAACCCGCCATGTACCGCCTGAAAACCATCACTATTCTTTCCAATATGTCCATTAAAATCACCCCCGTTACAAATTCGTTCCTCCCTGGGTATTGCATTTAATGCTACATCTAAGCAATCCCAAAACCTTTTCTTCTCCTGTTTTCCTAGTCCCACTTGGGGTGCATAGGCGCAAATCACTGCTACTACCTCCTTATTTACTACTAACTTCAACACCATAATTCTATCATTATATCTAATCACATCAATCACGTTCGTGTGTAATTCTATCTTTACTAGGAATCCTACCCCAATCTTGGTCCCATCTGACCCTGAATACAACAACTTATACCCATTACACTCTTTACCTTTATTCCCTTTCCACCTAGTTTCTTGGAGGCATGTTATATCTATCTTACGTCTCTTAAGTGTATCTATAACCTCAAACAATTTACCACTTAATGTTCCTACATTCCAAGAGGCTACCCTTAGACTATCTTCATTTTTCTTCTCCTTACCTACACCCCTCTTCCTTAGACATGGTCTCACAGAAAAATCATGACGTATCCTATCAATTATTGCAACTAAAACTACAGATCCAAGGTATGCTACAGATGTATAAAGTTTGAAACTAAATGTAAACAATCAAAAGTACTTCGATTATAATAAGACAAAAATGAAATTATATCACCTGGTTGGACTGTTGCGGCACACCAAGATCCAATAGAGTAACAGAATACCTTCACTGCCAGAGTACCTTCGTAGATGTGAGCTTCGGTGCTGTTGAACTCAGATGGAGGGTGTTCCAACGGATACAAGAAAATTAACAGGGCAAAGCTGCAAGACTAAACAAGATCTCCGCCTCTTCTTTTTTCTTCTTTGACACTAAAGCCAAACATACCCGAATGATTTTTCTCCGGCCTCTTGCCGCAAGAAAAACAAAGCCTTCGGGGATCTTAGAGAGGCAGAGTTGATTTAGAAGCTGGCCGCAATCAGTTCACAAGTGCCTACAAAAGTTGTTACAAAATAGGAACCAGTTTGGAACTGCACGACGGCGAACGGTCGGTACCAGTATCTCCTTTTCTGCCTCAAAACCCACTAAGAAGACTGTAAACAACAGATTTCCCTACCTCAGAAAAAAAATGGATCGAAAATAGGCTCTATGGATATCTTCAAAAACACACATAGAGATAAAACATAAGTCTGCGCGTAATTTCTGAACTGGAACAGCAAAAACACAGATCTGAAACCTAAACAGGCAATCAAAAAAAATAAAATTTTCCGAACAAAACAGACAGAATCAAACAATATGAGAACAAAACAGTAACAAATAATAAGAGAAAAAGATAAATGAAACTGCTTATCAAGTAAACAAATATAATACAAATTGTGAACCAAAAGGACAGAATCAAAGATAATAGCCACGGAGAATTGAAAAAGAAAAGTCAAAAACCCAGAAGACACCAGTTTGATGGCGGCCGGGAAGTGAATCGCAGAGGAGCAGCCGGTCGCTAAAAAAACTATTCCAATGGTTTTAGCTTGGTCAGTAATATTGGTCACCTTCTAGTTTGCAAGTATTTGTCTTTATCAAAAGAGTATCTTTTGTACACCGGTTCTTCGCCGAAGTGCTAAACTTCAGCCTTTACCCATAGCTCTTCAGCTTTTTCATCTTTGCTGAGTTAGAATATAGGGAACTTATCCCGTAATTGAAACTTGCTGAACCCTCAATTCTACTGAGGTGAAGATGTACGGAACTTATCCCGTTGTTGAGACCTGCTCAACTTCTCAGTCCTGCTGAGTTGAAAATATGAAGAACTTATCCCGTTGTTGAGACCTGCTCAACTTCTCAGACCTGCTGAGGTAATGAATATCGGGAAACCTGTCCCATCCTGTTGAGACCTGCTCAACCTCTCAGACCTGCTGAGGTGAAAATATAGGAAACTTATCCCGTTGTTGAGACCTGCTCAACCGCTCAGACCTGCTGAGGTGAAAATATAGAGAACTTATCCCGTCCTGTTGAGACGTGCTCAACCTACAGACCTGTTGGGGTAAGAATAATGTTGGGACCTGCTCAACCTCCCAGGCCTGCTGGGGTAAAGATAGTGTTGAGACCTGCTCAACCTCCCAGACCTGCTAGGGTAAGAATAATGTTGAGACCTGCTCAACCTCCCAGACCTGCTGGGGTAAAGATAGTGTTGAGACCTGCTCAACCTCCCAGACCTGTTGGGGTAAGAATAATGTTGAGACCTGCTCAACCTCCCAGACCTGCTGGGGTAAAGATATCGGAAAACCTGTCCCATCCTGTTGAGACCTGCTCAACCTCCCAGACCTGCTAGGGTAAAGATAGTGTTGAGACCTGCTCAACCTCCCAGACCTGCTGGGGTAAGAATAATGTTAAGACCTGCTCAACCTCCCAGACCTGATGGGGTAAAGATAGTGTTGAGACCTGCTCAACCTCCCACACCTGCTGGGGTAAAGATATCGGGAAACCTGTCCCATCCTGTTGAGACCTGCTCAACCTCCCAGACCTGCTGGGGTAAAGATAGTGTTGAGACCTGCTCAACCTCCCAAACCTGCTGGGGTAAGAATAATGTTGAGACCTGCTCAACCTCCCAGACCTGCTGGGGTAAAGATATCGGGAAACCTGTCCCATCCTGTTGAGACCTGCTCAACCTCCCAGACCTGCTGGGGTAAAGATAGTGTTGAGACCTGCTCAACCTCCCAGACTTGCTGGGGTAAGAATAATGTTGAGACCTGCTCAACCTCCCAGACCTGCTGGGGTAGAGATAGTGTTAAGACCTGCTCAACCTCCCAGACCTGCTGGGGTAAGAATAATGTTGAGACCTGCTCAACCTCCCAGACCTGCTGGGGTAAAGATATCGGGAAACCTGTCCCATCCTGTTGAGACCTACTCAACCTCCCAGACCTGTTGGGGTAAAGATAGTGTTGAGACCTGCTCAACCTCCCAGACCTGCTGGGGTAAGAATAATGTTGAGATCTGCTCAACCTCCCAGACCTACTGGGGTAAAGATAGCTATGCCCCCACTTTCGTCGTGGGTGATAGGCATAAAATATTGCTTCGCGCACCATAAGGTGACTTAACTTTTTCTGGCTGAATGCCAAATAAGAATATCCAGTTGAATATAAGAAATTGATTCTCGGATAACATAAGGCTGAGCTAGAAGATATGGGATGAACCGCAGAATAGATAAACCATGATTCGATTGAATCAGGTATGGTTGCTGTTATAACAGCCTTATGTGCTCAGAAACCCGTAACCCCCTCTCATCAGGATCTGAATCATCATTACTTAGAAAACCCTGATGAGGCCCGGGTTTACAACTTCCATCTGGAGGGGGTCCACCAAAGTCTAGCCTGTTGTGGAGCCTAGACCTCGGATTATAAAAACGTTGTAGGTGACCCAGCTCAATAAGATGCCCAATCTCTTGCCCAAGCTTCCTACAATCTTCTGTATCATGCCTGATATCATGATGATAAAAACTGTACAGTCGATGATTCCTTTTGTGGACCGGTCCAGCCAGGGGCTGGGGTTCTTTCGCCAAAGATTTTTTCCTCATGTAGGAAAGAATATGGGCTTTTGAAGTCAGCAGAGAGTTCCTTTCCTTTCCTCGGCCTACCAACCGAATCTTGACAAAGCACCTTTCCTGCAACGGTGCTTTGCCTTTATTGTCAATTTTTCTGCCATGTTTAAACGACAAGGTGACTTTCTGAGTATATCTTAAACTCTGGCGGCTAGACTTTTGTTCTGGCCATCTTGCCTCGGCCATAAACTCAGCCTGGTGCCTGGGACAATAACCAGGCCGAGTGGGAGAATACTCTGTGTGCTCCAGTGGGTGAGAGCTATTGAAATGGGATCCACTGGACTTTGTTGCAGAGGCCTTTCCCTTCATCTCCCTCACTACTGCTTGGAAGACCTCTGGGTTCTGAGCCACATAGCGAATAGCTCGCTTGTGCTCTTCATATGTGAAGGCAATGGGAGTTGAGGATTCTCCCGGCTCCGTAGAGCATTGATCAGTTTGTTGCTGAGAAGACCTTTGGCTCCTCCTGGATGTCATAGGTTGCTTGGACTCTTGACCATCTTTTTTACTCATCTTTCTCTCAATAGCTTCCAAGGGCAATTAGAAAGGCTCTGAGTAATCGTTAAAAAAGCTTTGAGTAGTTGTTTTCTGGGTTAAGGGACTAAGTTGCCCTTCCTCTAGCTCCAAATGATGAAGCCGGATCTTCACCAAGGGTCTAGACGACCTCAAATTAACTTCGTCAGTTAACGTGAAGAATTGTTAACTGGGATTGAGAATGTGTAGTTGGAATAATGCCAAATATCTTGCACAAAGAAGCACAAGTCAGATGTCCCGGAGGTTTGGCCCCGGAAAAAACCTTCCGACGCTCAAGTCAGTTTGGGCCATATCTTACTGAGATTTGTAATTCAAAGGGTGAGTTAGGAGTTTCTCACAGTGTATGCCGAGGAGCAAAAGATATGGATTTGCTTTTGAGTATGAATGTATGAATTCCGGATTGAGATCTTTTTTCTCTTTTTCTTTGTCTTGGTTGGCTTGCTTTTATAAACCTTTTCCCCGTCGTTATCTCCTGATAGTGGAGTGTGGAGAGGACGCTTGATTGGGACAGAAAGCCTAAGGCACCGTAGGTCTGCTGATATGATCAGTAGTCTGACTGTTGTGACTAATAAGCTGGCTGTTGTGACCTTGGTGTGTTCAGAAAGATTCACCAGCTGTAGTCATTATATTTGAGTTGCACCTCTGTTTTGAGGGTCCCACGAAGTAATATCGTGCTTGGCTCTTTTGCTGTGGTACACAGCTGAACTCTGCCGAAGTGCATGACTAGGCTTTGCCAAAGTGCCTGACTAGGCCTTGCCAAAGTGCAGCTGAGGCTGAACAGCCATGCTTAGACGCTGAACTGCCGCACTTGCTGAACTGTAGTATTTTTGAGTGCTGAGCTACTGGAGCTACACCGTTGACAGTTTGACTAACAGACGATTTAGTTATGGTTTATCAGAGGGTTATAACATCGTCACCGTGATTATAGTATAGCACACAATATAAAATAATTGTGGGTGAAATCTTAACTTGAATTTGCTGAAAATCTACAGCATAAGGTTATTTACTGATCATCGTGATGAGGGTGAACCAGACACCGTGGGTATAATCCCAATTTCATGTTTCTTTTTTTTTTTTTTTGGGTAATTTTACATGACAGAATGATGAACTTGTCACCTTCAACACGGTATGTTATACACCGGGTCCAGATCCCCTAACTCTTTTTTTTTCCTTACCTCCTTTTGTGACCGTCCAACACGTGACACCAGGAGGTGGTGAGGTTGGATGAGGGTTGAAGCGGTATGTTATACACCGGGTCCAGATCCCCTAACTCTTTTTTTCCTTACCTCCTTTTGTGACCGTCCGACACGTGGCACTAGGGGGTGGTGAAGTTGGATGAGGGTCACCCTCATCCAACCTCACCACCCTGCTGCCACGTGTCGGACGGTCACAAGGAGGTGAGAAAAAAAAAATCCCATTCCGTTATACACCATCTGGACCGTGTAAGAATAGTATTCTAACGATGTTTTCTTTAAAAATTTAGTTGAAATTCTCTTTTTTGATTAATATTCTAAGTCTTATTCTTTATTAAAAAAATAAAAAAGAAGAAACATGCACCGAGATAAATTGAGCCCGATGCTGCAATAAATTTTTTTTTTACAGCAACTCACGAGTAATTATAAGTCAAGCTTTGTGCGATAAGAATTGAATGTCTTATTCTTTATGGGTGGAACTAGGGGTGTTAACGAACTGAGCCGAGACGAATACTAGGTTTTTGAATTCGGATTCGTTTAGCTAAACCAACTGTTTGGCTCGGTTCGTTTAGGAAATGAGTTTTAAAATTAGTTTGAGTTCGACTCGATAACACTATAACTGTTTAAACGAGACGAACAGTTCGCAAGCAGTTTGGTTCGTTTAACTAAATGAACCAAGTAGATGTTTGAATTCGGCTCGTTTAAGGTAAAAAAGAACAAACTCGAATCAAATACGAATCAAACTCAAACAGTTTGTGGACTGTTCGATTCGATTAAGAACACATAACAAAATCGGTAGAGAAAATTGACCGGCCAACGTCCATCCCTGAAATTTATTTATTTTTTGTTTTGTCTTTTGACATTATCAAAGCTACAATTTGAAAAGTAGAAAGCATTAGGGGTGAACAAAAATTCTGAAAACCGGACCGAATAACTGAACCGAACTGACCCAGACCGGTTAAAACCGAACCACAGTTTTACAGCCGGTTTACTTATAGAAGAAAAACCGGACTGTATGTTACGGTTTGGTTTCGGTTTTGACAATTATAAAACTGTAAAACCGGACTGGACCGGTTTAATATAATAAATATTAAATATTATATATAATATTTCAAAAAAACCTAGAAAAACAAAAACCTATTTAAAAAAACTACAGAAAATACTAATAGAAGCTTCTACCCTTTTCTAGGCTTCTGCTAAACCTTTCCATCACTTTACCTTTACGGTCTCTACCCTAATTTCCCATTTCCATTTTCCCCCCATTTCGTCACTCTCAGTCTCAGCCGCAGCCCGCACCCGCCGCAGGTTCCAGCCACCGCACTGCAGCCAGCCCCTCCATCTCCATTCTCCAATCTGAAACTGAATCTCAACTGGTCCTTACTCCCTCTCCACTTTCAGTCCTAGTCACTAGTCAGGTTAGTCTTCTTTACTCTCTCTACTTTTGTCGGGTCATTGCAAAAGATTCTGTTTGAAGTTGGAACGAAGACAGAGGGAGATCGTCTTAAAAGAGATCTCCGCTCTCCTCTGTTTAGATCTGTCTTCTTTCCTTGTCTTTGCTTTGTATCTGATTTTCTTCTCCTCCTGGAAAATGGGTTTCTGGGAAGCTTTTCTCAATTGGCTTCGGAGGTATGCTTTTCTTCTATTGTGTTGTTTTGAGCTCTATGTAATTTAAGTTTACCTGTCAGATTTGCATATGTTCTGCCTACTTGATGGTTTCAATTATGTGCTTGAGTATCCTGTGTCAAATTTACATCGTGGAGAGGAAAGCATAAAGCTTTAACCTTTTCTTTGCGGGTGCTTATTAGGCTTTGGTTTTCTTAAGTTATTTTTTTAAACTTGAGGTTATGTAATTGCTAAGCTTGTTTTATGCTTGTTGGAGACCCTTAGACACTAATGTTGGATAACTTACATAATGAAGGAGTCGATTAATCTCTAGCAAAAAATCGGCGAGTTCAGGGAATTATGTTATACGACGGGGCTTCAAGAAGTTGAAAATAGTCAAATGATGAATCTCATCAATTAGCCATTTTCCTACTCTATAAAAAGTTGCTTCTTTGGATCATCTCTCAAGACAAGTTATCAAGTCAGTATGTGTCATTGTTCGGTCAGCTGCATATGTTTTGATAAAAAATGTCAGATGCATACATTTCCCTGTTTGATGTTTACACTTCCTGTCTACGCATTTATTAATTGGAAATTGTTATTCTAGGTGTGGTGGCACTTGTGCATTTGAATATGTATGCTTTCTATCATTACTCTTAAAATAAGTTCCACATACTAAGTAGACTTGGGAGATTTCGTTGGCTTGAGCCGTCTTAAATTCATTCCTTGATAACATACGAGTCCAGCCTATAGCTTCTTAATTAGTGCTAGCATTCAATTTCTGGAACTGAAGAATTGGAATGACTTGTTGCTCGTATGATAGTTCCCATGCATGATTCTCTGTATTTTTTTCTCTGTGTTTTTTCAACTTTGGATGCAAAAAGGCATGAGGGCTTGGGTTTGTTATGATTTTGAATAATGGAATGTTTTTCTTCGTGGTTTTTGTTCTGCGAGGTGGAGGGTGGAAAAGAATTACGAAATATGAATTCTTTGTGTATAGCACCACAGGAAGTCTTTTGAAGGTTTGTCTCCTTTTCACTTTGTGTATATAGATTCAGTTATGGAATTTGTTGCGGTGTTTTGTTTTGATGTTACAGTGTCCACTGTCCACAGAAGGTTTGGACTGTTTGGTGGTGTCTGTTTGTTCAACCCTCACTGCTGCGTGCTGCCTCAGACGACGGTAATCTTAATCTCATATATATTTGCTGTCCACCCCACCACTGACCACTCTAAATCCTGTGTAAAGATGGAACCAGCGAGTAGCGATTGTGTAAAGAGTCAAGATGGAAAGTTTGATATCAGGTTCTTTTTTGCTTAACTAGAAAAGGTGTCTAATCTTGTGGAATTTCCTGCAGGAACATTTGGACTATGATGTGGTAAAGAGTACAAATCCGCAGTTAAAAAGAGCAACTGTGAGGATCAACATCTACAAAAAAACATCGATAGACAATACAGGTCAATTGAAAATATATGATTCAGTATTTTAGCTCTTCCATATTACTGTCTAGGTTCCACCACACAGCTGTATATTTTATGCATATATCTTGGGCAATTTTTTTGGTATGATTTCACTTTGACATAATGCTTTAAAAATATTGTTATAGTTGATCAAATACACATTTACTCAAGCATCATTTGAAGTTAAATAGACTAAGTATATTTATACATTGTTCACTGGAATTTTTTTAAAATGGTGCGAAATGTATTTTGACTAATTATTTCACTGAATACTGTCATGATTTCATTAATGTTTGACAATGGCGTTGATTGATGTATAGCAATAGCAAAAGGAATCCACACAAAGAAGCTACGAAAGCTCCCAATATCTTTTGACTTTCGTGAAGGTAAGGTGAACTGGTGATTGGTGAAGTATATTTACAAGTAAATAGTATACTTTCATAACTGCTTTATTTACAGTTTGCTATTTTTCTTGATCAGTGGTGGACTGGTGGCCGTTTCCTTTGAGCCTTCAGATCTTTAGTTTGCTATTTTGTATCTTCAAAATGGAGACACCGGAGCATAACAAGAACAAGGTAAAATGCTAAGTTATTTTCTTGTCTGAATATGTGAGCGTAGTTGATAATGTAGTGTGAAATGATTGTGTGTTTGATTTTAGGATGTAATAGTTGAAGACGACTCACCTGCTACAAATCCATTCATCAATCCGATTCCAAGTAATGTGTC
This sequence comes from Eustoma russellianum, assembly GCA_036186865.1. NCBI lineage: Eukaryota > Viridiplantae > Streptophyta > Magnoliopsida > Gentianales > Gentianaceae > Eustoma > Eustoma russellianum. The sequence goes on along the minus strand of AP025044.1, from coordinate 8,675,148 downwards.
CACTGACCCCACAACAGTCTAGTCTGTTGCCCAACCTAGTGTCACTTCGAAACCTATAGATGAAGTTGGTCCGCCCCAAAAGAGAGATAAAACCCAAGTGGTGGAGGTAGTAGTAGAGAAAGAAGCCAACAACCGGTTTAGGAGTGAAGCTTAGAAGCATTTCACCATTGTTAAAGGTTCTGATCCTATTAGGGCAACGTTCAATTATTGTGGAAAGAGCTATGCAGCTAACCCTAGTAAGAATGGGACAAGCAATTTGTTTAGCCATCTAAAAAACCAATGTACCAAAGTTCCTTGGAAAAAGGAGAAAGGACAAAGCAAGTTGACGGATTTTACACTGATAAGTGACACCTCTAGAAATAAGTCAAAAAATTTGGATTTGGTTGATATAAGAAATAAGTTGGCAAGAATGGTCATAATGGATGAGCTGCCTTTTAGCATAGTGTAGGGAGAAGGATTTAAACAATATTCAAATGCGTTAGAGCCAAAGTTTATAGTCCCTTCTCGGATTACTGTTGCTAGAGATTGTATGAAGTTATATACTGAAGAGAAAAAGAAACTTAAAAGGTCCTTGAAGGGGCGTAGAGTGTGTTTGACTACAGATACTTAGACTTCTTTACAGAATTTGAATTATATGGTTTTGACTGCTCATTATGTTGATGATGACTGGGTTTTGCAGAAAAAGATCTTGAATTTTTGTACAATAGAGAGTCACAAAGGGTCATGATTGCATGTAAGTTGGAGGATTGTTTGCATGCTTCGGGCATTGATAAGATATTGACTATAACAGTTGATAATGCTTCGTCAAATGACTTGTGTATTCAGGAGCTCTTGAAAGATTTTAAGTTCAAAGATGTCTTGCTAGGTAATAGGTTCTTTCATGTCCGATGTCATGCACATATATTGAATTTAGTTGTCAAAGATGGTTTGAAAGAACACTTTACTTCAATTGTAAGAGTGAGAAATGCATGCAAGTATGTTAGATCTTCTCCTGCTAGGTTGAGAGCATTCAGAAAATGTGCTGAAAAAGAAAAGATTGACTTGGCTCATTTGGTCATACTTGATGTTGATACTAGATGGAATTCAACCTACATGATGTTAGATCGAGCTGAAAAGTATGAGAAAGCATTTGATAGATTTTATAAGAATGATAAATTCTTTCAAGACTACTTTGATTGCTATGATTATGCCCCGGATGATGATGACTATGTTGTTGGTAAGAGCAAGGGGAAAGTCATTGGTCCTCCTAAAAAAGACGATTGGATAGTAGCTAGGCACTTTGTGACATTTTTGAAATTGTTTTACAATGTTACTTTAAAGCTTTCAACCACATTGGATGTGACTGCGAACATTTGTATACCTGAGTTGTGTAAAGTGAAGCAGAGTATAGAAGCAAAGATGAGTACTCAATGAAGTTCAAGTATGTTTCATATGGCTATGAGCATGAGTGCAAAGTACAATAAATATTGGTCAAACTGGTCCAATATCAATCATTTATTGTTTGTGGCCATTGTCTTTGATCCGCGGTTTAAAATAAGAGGTTTGGAAATTTGGTTGAGAAAAATGTTTGGCCTTGAAGCTGACCGAAAGAAGTTGGATATTGAAGATCATTTGAATGAACTATTCATGCATTATTCAAGGGAGTTATCTGGCATTGATAAGGAGGGTGATACTAGTATGAGTCCATGTGGAGGATTAACAGAATTGGAAAGTGAAGACGTCTTTGCAATTGCTGCAAGATAAATGGGAGAAGAAGACAATGATGATAAGAAGAATGAGTTGAACATGTACTTAAGTGATGGAATTGAAAAGGGTGATAGTTTAAATGTCTTAGGATGGTGGAAGTCCAATGTTCATAGATACCCAGTACTTTCAAGCATTGCAAAGGATATATTTGCCATTCCGGTCTCAACTGTTGCATCTGAACAAGCTTTTAGCACTAGTGGCTGTGTTATTGATCCTTGTAGGAGTTCTCTTAATCCTACAACCGTGGAAGCATTAATGTGTACCCAAAATTGGATACGTGGAACTGCTGTACATTTGGATATATTACAAGCTTTAGATGAAGCTGAGAAGTATGAAGACATTGCCCAAGGTAATTTTTCCTTAATCCAATCCTTTTTACTGTCACAGTTTTTCATTCAAAGTTATTACTATATCTTCTAGATGACTTGTGATTTCTTTTATTGTTTTAATTTGTTGTAGAAAGTTCAAGCTCATGCATTGCAAAGGAAGGAATTGAAGTGGACTCTGACTAAGATAACATCGTGGTGTACGGATGGTAAGATATCCTTAAATTTGTTCCATCAGAAATACTGAATCTTTGAAAGTTGTAGGGGGGTTGATGTTGCTCTGCGTTTTATTTATTTTCAGCTTAAATTGTTTGAGGTTTTACCCTACTCTAGGTTTTTACAGCTCTAGTTGAGAAATGCAAGAAATATGGTCGAGCTATGCGAATTGGTACAAACCATGGCAGCCTTTCAGATCGCATAATGAGCTACTATGGTGATTCACCACGGGGAATGGTAAGCAGTCATGAGATATCCAATGCATTTCTAACTTGACATGATCTTCCTATAGAAAGTGATTACATGTCTTTGTAACAGGAGGAATCTGCATTTGAGTTTGCCAGGATTTGTCGGAAATTGGACTACCACAATTTTGTCTTTTCAATGAAAGCAAGCAACCCAGTTGTTATGGTTGCAGCTTACCCAGTTGTTATGGTAGGACTGTTGAACTTGATTTGACATCACTATTGTATAATTGCATCAATCTGACATTGCATAAACTTAGCAATTTTAATGGCATCTATTAGGCACAATTTGAGGAGAAGCACAGACGTTATTTTGACTTCCAACGCCGAACTGGTCAATTGCCTATGCAAATGGAGGTATGAATTCTAAAATAAACATGGACCAAATGGTGCAATGTCTTAATAACTCAGTCTCCCTGAAATTTGATTTTTCATTAACAATTTTGAATGTTGAACAACAGGGTGAGGAGGTGGACTATATAGGTGTCCTTAACCGTGATGGTTCTGTTCTCATGTCTGTTTCTCTAGATCAGTTGAAGGTCTTTTTCAGCACCTGGCTTCTCTTATTTATGGTTTCTGAGTTTCTTGTCTTAACACTTCCTTGTTTGTTGAGTCCCTCTCTCCTTTAATCTCTCTTTGTTTTTCTTTCTTTTTTGTTTTTAATTTCATGTTTGTAGTCCCCAGAAAGTCTTTACAAATCATTAGCAGCAAAATTGGTGGTTGGCATGCCATTTAAGGTTACATCCTGATACTTTTGTCTATCATATTATGTTTCTTGTGTGCATTACATTGGTCTAATCATGTTGGTTGATGTAGGATCTTGCAACTATAGACTCAATTTTGTTAAGAGAACTTCCCCCAGTAGATGATAAATGTGCTTGTTTTTTCTATAAGTAAATTGAGTTGTTTATAGACCATTTTTGGGGTGCAATTTCCAGTTTTGGGGCGCAATTTCCAGTTTTGGGGTGCAATTCCAGTCGGCATATTTGAAACCGGAAAAAACCGAAACCAAACCAAACCAAACCGGACCGGTCAAACAGTTTTTTGACCGGTTTGGGCCCGGTTCCGGTTTCTTATTTTCAAAACCGTTAAAAACGGTTTGGTTGGCAACATACGCAAAAACCGGTCGGACCGGACCATGTACACCCCTAGAAAGCATTGGACTAAAAGCTAAAAAGCCCATTATATTTAAACTTGATTTAGATTTTCTTTCAGAAGCGAAAGTCCTGTACGTAGATGGAGAGGTCCGCCAGACCTAGCTACAGTGCGAAGCTTAGACGGCGCTTGAAGGGACTCAACTCCACACTCTCCCTTGTTCACCGCCTGTCACGTGGCAGCAAATGGGGTTGTGAAGGTAGATGCGGATGACACTCATCTAGCTTCACCATCCCACCTTGTTGCCACGTGACGGACAGTAAGCAAGGGGGTAACGGTGTGGAGAGTGAGTAGATCTTATCTCGCGTTTGAAGGCCCAAGTAGGAAGCTACTCTAGTGGGGGTTGGGATCTTCTCACCTCCACTTTCCTCACCCCTTTGTGACCACGCGACACGTGACAGCAAGAGAGGGTGGTGAGACTAGATGAGGGTCACCTGCATCTAGCCTCACCACCCCCCTTGCTACCACGTGTCGCGCGGTCACGCGTCACCGAACCCCCTTGCAGTGAGGGGATCCTATCCCCTCTAGTGGACCTTCCCTCCAAAAAAACTAATTTAGGGGCAGAAGCAACCGATCTAAAAAGAAGCGTGAAATTGATCTCCACTACATTTCAGTCCAAAACGACCGGCGTGCCCCTTTTTTTATCATGTCTTAAATGGGGATTACAAATTTTTTTACTAGATTATACCATATTATGTGGAGTCTTATCTCATATGAAAGAGATATTGTCCCAGACGAAGATTGAACATATGACCTTTTAATCATAGGCCTTCATCATTACCACTAGAGTAATGTCTCATTAGCCAGCGTTCCCTTTTGACATGTAACGCACAAGCGAATCACATTCTTTTTTAAAATCCAAATACCTTCTATAGCGCTATGCTCCCGAGCTCCATCCTCGGTAACGGTGCACCCGCCGTATCTCACTAAGGAGAATACAAAGCGTCACATCAACCTGTTACACGTCAGTGCTGACAAAGAAAATTTTTCTTTTCTTTCTGCGGAAACGATAAATCATGACACTAAGTTGAATTTAATGAACCTCAAGGGAAAAAAACGACATTGGTTCTAGGCTGATCAGGCCTTACAATTCAAAGTCAAATGTCTAAGCTTAAAAGTATGAAATTGTTTTCAGAGAAATGCTGAACATAAAATGTCAGTGACCCCCAAGAACATCTTAAAAAACCCGTCTCCATCCTTGCTGCAGACACATCTACGAGTCACTTAGCCCATTCCACGGTGTCAGACCCATCCTCAACGAAGATATAGTCATACTCCATCTCGGCTCCACCTGGAATAGTAGGGAGTGAGTGATGATAATCACCCAGTAGGTGCCTCTCAAAACAATACAGAGCTTACATATCCAAAAAGATATCGCCACATAATCACATAAGACAAGGTAGCACGGCTTATTCGGAAAAGTAAAACACTCTACATAGGTATACGCAAGTACGTGATGGATGCTCAAATAACGTGTCACGCGCAACGAGAATCATGTCAGGCCGTATGCTCCTAGATCTATATGCAATGCATGCTCCAGGGTCCTAACTCCAGCGTCATGGTCTCTAGCCACCACTTGCTGTTTTGGACACCCACGCCCTATAGACGCTGCATGTCGCATGACATCCACGCCCTATAGACGCTGCGTGTCGCATGACACCCACGCCCTATAGACGTTGCATGTCACATGACACCCATGCCCTATAGGCGCTGCATGTTATCCCGGTACCCACGCCCTATAGACGTTGCATGTCACATGACACCCACGCCCTATAGACGCTGCATACCTCATGCAAATGCACGTGCCATGGATGCAAGAGAAAGGATAGAAAACAGTTGGGATGTCATCCCCTGACGTCGATCGATCGAAGTCCAACTGAGGCACATCGAACCCTCACTCAGTTGACGTCGATCGATCGATGTACTCCTGAGGTACATCGATCGCTCACCTGCTGACGTCGATCGATCGATGTCCATCTGGGACACATCGAACCCTCACCTGCTGGACATCGATCGATCGATGTCGCCGTATTTCAGAAACTTCCTTCTGCAATCCTGCAGTCCATTCAGCCACACCATTCACAATTCTCTCACCCATATTTCCATACACACTTAGCAACAACAAGATCACTATAAAATCAAGAAATCAAGAATAGAAAATAAACACGTTGCAACGCACGAATAAGATCATAATTTAATCAAGAATTAAGAGCAACAACACATAAAAATACCGTTTTTTGCCTATGCAATCTTCATACCGTTTTGAGAGAATGAATAGTATGCACCTATATATATATATACGAGATGATGATCTCGTTTGGGTTATGGTTTCCTCCTCTTGAACCTTGGATCAAAGATCCTTCTTTTCCTTGTCTCTTATGGCCGAAATTTGTGATGGGGAGAAGGGAGAGGGAGGCAGCCGCCAGAAAGAGAGACTGAGAGAAAATCTTAGGTTTAGTCAACCTAAGATACAAATTGGGGGGAGTGAAAAAGGGGGTAATAGGTGAGGAAAGTTAGGGATAGGGTTGACTATTGTTTAGGATAGAATTTAGTAAATTTGAATATTTTATTCTTTTTTTTTTCAAAACATGCGGTTATAACACCTTCCACCTTCTTTTAATTTAATTTTGTTACATACAATACACCACTTGACATGTCAATTAACTAGGATTCTTTTCTACATCATATCAATATTTTGGTAACATATAAATCAATGAAAATAAACCATAATACAACATCAAACATACTACGG
>AP025044.1:8635485-8664489 GCA_036186865.1 Eustoma russellianum | reverse complement strand
TGTGATATGATTGATATAATTGTTTTGTATGTATATGTTAAATGCTCTTTAGTATTGAGAATATATTAGTGATCATATGATTGATATGATTATTTGTATGTACATGGTAAATACTCTTTAATATAGGAAATTAGTCTTTTAGATATTTTCTATAACATTATTTAGTATAATAAATTAGTCTTGTAGACCAAGCCATGTATGTGTATATATATTTATAATCAGTAATCAATAAGAATTGATCTATTCGGTACAATTTCATATGATACCAAAGCATAAGTCATTCTCTATTGGTTTTTCTCTTCACTGGTTTCAACTCCTAGTCCAATCTCCACCACCACATCATCCTCCATCATAACTCAACCTCTCTACCATTACTGAACTCTCTCTCTCACACACACGGCCGTCGTTCACCAGGACTTCGGTCCCAGGGATTGGCGACTTAACCACTCCCCCCTTCTCTCCCCTATTATCTATTATAACTCATTACTAATATCTTCTTTCTCATTGTCTTTGCTTCCTCATCTTCCTCACTCCTCTTTCTATCAACCTCAGCTCTGACAGTTCGCACCTCTGGCAAACCCCTCCTTGTTCCTTAAGTTTATTTCATACTTCAAAGTTCAAATCTCTGAGCTTCTTCCCTTCTATTCTTTTTTACTCACGTCCTTCAACTTCATCAAGATGTAGTCTTGATCTATGCTATGCCTCTTATTTACGGGTCTTTCCCTTTTTCCACTATGGTATATGTTATCAATCGCATGCCCGTCGATATATGAAAATCAATTCCTCCTATCTTCTTTTAACTCTCTCTGAAACAAAAGGAGACTTTTTTTCTTCTTAGAGTGAAAAAAAGTCCAAGAAAAAAACCAAAATTACGTTTTATTGTTCTTAGGTTTTCTTTCTTTGCTTTCCATTCTACTGCTGTTGAACTGGATTTATCCACTATTGCGTTTCACGTGGGACATTACGTGTTCGACACATCTCATCTACAACTCACTCTTAGACCTTCTCTCCACAACTCTTTCTCAAGCTCGTCTCACATGGCTACATACAAGATTTGACTTTCATCTCCAGCTCCAACTTGATGGACATATTAATGATATGATTGATATGATGGTTTGTATGTATATGGTAACTGTAATAGCCACAAAAAAAAGTGTGAATAGATAAGATATTTAAAATAATTAAATATACTATCTTAATCAATTCAAACCCCTCCCCTAAATTTTCTCACTTATTCCCCTTATCATCCCTCAAACCTCTCCCTCTCATTTTGATCTCATTAACCCTAATTCTCCCTTCACTCTCTCAAAATTCGACAGCCTCTCTCCCCTCTCTCCCTCTCAATTTTCGGCCAAAAGAAAAAAAGGAAAAGAAGGATCTTTGATCCAAGGTTCAAGAGAAGGAAGATCACACCGCCAACGTCATCACACTCTTGTAAATCAATCACTTCTCGCTAGGATCGAGGTAGGTGCATACTATTTATTTCCTCAAAACGGTATGAAGTCGTGCATAGTCAAAATGGTATTTTACGTGTTGTTGTTTAATTATTGTACAATCGTGATCTTGATGCTGTGCTCCAACGTGGTTATTTTCAGTTCTGTGTTTCTTGATGTCAACGTGATCTTGTCGATGTATCTTTCGTTGTGGCGATAGGGTATTGATCTCGTTGTATGGGATTGTTGTATGGATTGCAGGAAATTCAGAATAGGGAATTCTGAATTACGGGGACATCGATCGATCGATGTCCAGTGGCTGAGGGTTCGATGTGCCTCAGATGGACATCGATCGATCGACGTCAGAAGGTGAGGGTTCGATGTACCTCAGGAGTACATCGATCGATCGACGTCAACTGAGTGAGGGTTCGATGTGTCTCAGTTGGACGTCGATCGATCGACGTCAGGGGATGACATCCAACCATTTTCTTTCCCTTTCTCTTGCATTCATGGCACGTGCATTTGCATGAGGTATACCGCGTCTATAGGGCGTGGGTACCGGGATGACTTACCGTGTCTATAGGGCACCGGGGTCATGAGACATACTGCGTCTATAGGGCGTGGGTGTCCAAACGGTAAGTGGTGGCTAGTGACCATGATGCCTGAGTTGCATGAGGTATACTGCGTCTATAGGGCGTGGGTATCGGGATGACTTACCGTGTCTATAGGGCACCGGGGTCATGAGACATACTGCGTCTATAGGGCGTGGGTGTCGAAACAGCAAGTGGTGGCTAGAGACCAAAACGCTGGATTTAGGACCCGAGAGCATGCATTGCATATAGGTCTAAGGACATGCTGTGTGACATGATTCTCGTTGCGCGTGGCACGTTATTTGAGCATGCATCACTTACTTGCGCATGCATCTTCTGTGGATTGTTTACCTTTCGTATAAGTCATATCCTGCTGTGTTATGTGCTACGTGCTGGTATCAGTTTGGGTATGTAAGTTTTGTATTGTTTTGAGAGGCACCTACTGGGTGATTACCATCACTCACCCCTACTATTCCATATGTAGCCGAGACGGAGTATGATTATATCTACGTTGAGGACGGGTCCGACACCGTGGAATGGGCCGAGTGACTCGTAGAGATGGCTGCAGCGAGGATGGAGACGGGATTCTTATGATGTTGTTGGGATGACACAGACATTTTAATATTTAGTATTATTTTTTTGAAAACAATTTCATGCTTTTAAATTTCTAATATTTGACCTTGACTTGTAAGGCCTAGTCAGCCTAGAAATAATGTCGTTATTTTCTTGAAGTACGTTAAATTCAAACCTTTTGATGTGATTCATCGTTTCCGCGCAAAGTTAAGGAACACTTTTCTATGTCAGCACTGATGTATGACAGGTTGATGTGACGCCTTGTATTCTCCTGAGTGAGATACGGCGGGTGCACCGTTACCGATGATGGAGCTCGGGAGCGGGGCGCTACAGGTGGTATCAGAGCCCAAGCTTCAGATACGCCTCGGGAACGTGAGACTAGTTAATCACCCCTAGGATAAGTGATGATCTGTTTTCAAATGATTTTCTTAACTTAAATAAAAGTGAACTAGACTTAAGCTATGATTGGGATTTTCGGGCGGTGAGTGTCACTAGCAAGTATACATGATAGGTTACCCCTTTGTCCTCTACTTTTGCCCCTCTTCACAATACTCTAAAATCAATTTTGTCTAACGTGATTTAAATCGTCCGCAGACAATGCCTCTACGACGTGAGCCATCAGGAAACGGTGGAAATGACAGAGACGAACATCAGGGGCAAGGGGCGATCCCCCAAAACTTGGCGGATACACTGGCCAATCTGACGGCCTTAATAGCCCATCAGCAGACTCAGATGGCGCAACAATATACTCAGATGGCCCAGCAACAGGCACAGATTGCCCAGATACTCCAGCACACTCAGCAACAACAGCAACAACAACCACCGCCACCACCGCCACCACAGCAAGGCTTAAGGTTCTATTACAGGGAGATGCAGAACTCCCGAATACCAATGTTCAGGGGTACCACTCGGCCTGAGGAAGCCGAGATTTGGCTTAAAAATTTGACTGAACAGATAAGGCTCATTCAGGTGCCGCAAATCTGAAAGTAGAAACCACGACCCCGTTTCTGGAAGGGGAAGCAGAAAGATGGTGGAATGGAGTGAAGCGTAAACTGACTCCACCAGTGACTTGGGAGCAGTTTGTGGAGGAGTATAAGAATCACTACGTTCCGGGTAGTGCTATTCAGAGGAGGATGGCAGAATTCTAGATGCTGACACAAGGGTCCATGTCAATTGATCAGTATTCTGAGAAGTTTCACGAGTTGGGCTAGTACATGTCATGTATCATGGACAATGAGGAGGCCAAGATGCTAAAATTTCATACCGGTTTGAGTTTCCGCATCCAGCAAGCCATTGTGTGTGCAGAGCCCACGACATTTGAGGGGCTACTAGAGGTGTGCAGACGGGTTGAGAGGAACTTGGACAAGGCTGCTGCATTGGATAGACTTAAGAGACCCCGTGAGGATTTGCATACTGGCAGATCGGGGAGATGGCTGAAGGTGCCCCGACGCCCCCAGTCCGGGCAACCTTTCCGACCAGAGCGACAGCAGAGTGCAGGGAGTCAGGCCCCAATGATTGAAGGACCAGCACCGACTGATGCACAGCCAGTGAGAGCTGTGGCACCTGCTTCTCAGTGCACACTGTGCGGACGCTCTCACCCAGGACAGTGTTGGAAAGCTCAGCGGGTGTGTTATAACTGTGGGAAGCCAGGACATATATCTAGAGAATGCACTGCACCTGCTCAGGTAAATCCGTAGACCCAAGCGCAGCAAGGGGGACGAGGTCGGACCAGTGCTCGGGTACATGCGATAACGGATGTTGAAGTCGAGGAGTCGGGCGACGTGGTGACGGGTACATTTATTTATGTATTTAATTTCGAAGTTGGATTAAACTTTATGTGTTGTCATGGTATGTGGCGTGCTAAACCCTGAATGTGATAGGTGTAATTTTAATTAACAAAGTGCCAGCCAATGTTCTGTTCGATAGTGGGGCGAGTCACTCGTTTGTGGCAAAGAGGTTTGCTAAGAAGCTGGATGTTCTTCCCGAATGGCTTGAGACTCCCTATCGCGTACAAGCCGCTGGCGGCCAAGTACTCGTGTCCCATCGCCGTTACAAGGAATGTGGATTGGAGATTAACGGTCTGCAATTCTCTACGACCTTGATACCGATTCAAATGTACGATTTCGACATTATTTTAGGCATGGACTTCTTAGCAAGGTATCATGCAAACATTGATTGCCGGCGACTCCAAGTCAGCATGAAGACACATGAATTGGGGGGAACTATTTTTCAAGGGAACCCTAAATTTAAGAAGGCACCCCAGAAGCTTTATTTGACGGCGGCTCAGGCATTTCGAGCACTAAAGAAAGGAAGAGAAGGATTCTTGGTTTATACAATGGGTGCTGAACAAGAGGTTCCGCAGATCGACCAAATCCCTGCGGTAAAGGAATTTACGGACGTCTTCCCCGAGGAGTTACCAGGACTACCACCGGAAAGAGAGGTAGAGTTCGAGATTAATCTCATACCTGGTGCTGAACCCATATCCAGGGCACCATACCGCATGGCTCCAGCAGAGCTCAAGGAGTTGAAGGAGCAGTTACAAGAACTGCTGGACCGTAAGTTTATCCGACCCAGTGTATCACCCTGGGGTGCCCCAGTCCTGTTCGTGAAGAAGAAGGATGGGAGCATGAGGTTATGTATAGACTACCGGGAACTCAACAAGATCACCATCAAGAACAAGTATCCATTACCTCGAATTGAGGATCTCTTTGATCAACTACGGGTAACGATAAGTTAGAACTATAATTTGAACTTTTCGATTACTTGATAAAATTTCACCACTAACGAAATTTATTCCAGGGGGCTAGAGTATTTTCCAAGATCGATTTGCGATCCGGTTATCACCAGTTAAGGATCAAATCGGGGGATACGGCCAAGACCGCCTTCAGAACACGCTATGGCCATTACGAATTCCTGGTTATGCCTTTTGGACTAACCAACGCCCCAGCTGCCTTTATGGATCTAATGAACACAGTATTTCGGAAACAACTGGACAAGTTTGTTGTAGTGTTCATTGACGACATTCTGGTATACTCCCCTGACGAAGAGACTCATGCGGAGCATTTGAGGGAGGTTCTAGAGACCCTTCGAAGAAGCAAATTGTACGCCAAGTTCAGTAAATGTGAGTTTTGGCTGAAAAGCGTAGCCTTTTTGGGTCATGTGGTCTCTGAAGAAGGAATTTTCGTGGATCCAAAGAAGGTAGAGGCGATCACCGAGTGGCCTAGACCCACTAATGTGACGGAAGTAAGGAGTTTTCTCGGTCTGGCGGGATACTACAGGAAGTTTGTAGAGGGCTTCTCATCGATTGCAGTGCCTCTAAGCCGATTGACACAAAAGAAGTCAAAGTTCGAATGGACCACCGAGTGCGAGCAGAGTTTCGCTGAACTAAAAAGGAGACTGACCACAGCCCCTATTCTTGCTCAGCCCTCCGCATCAGAAGGGTTTGTCATTTACAGTGACGCTTCTAAGAACGGGCTAGGTAAATGTATATAATTTCAACTGATTTTGTATACAATTAAAGATGTGGTCTAATTCTTATATTTCAGGATGCGTGTTGATGCAAAACGACAAGGTCATTGCGTATGCTTCACGACAGCTAAAGCCCTATGAGCAGAACTATCCGACTCATGATCTGGAACTGGCAGCAGTGGTATTCGCACTGAAAATCTGGCGTCACTATCTATATGGAGTGAAGTGCGAAGTGTTCACCGATCATAAGAGTCTTAAGTATCTATTCACGCAAAAGGAGCTGAACATGCGCCAAAGGAGATGGTTATAGCTGTTGAAAGATTACGACTTGACCATCAGCTATCATCCAGGGAAAGCCAATCGAGTGGCTGATGCCTTAAGTAGGAAGTCGAGCCATGCACGGCAGGCTACTCTAGAAAAAGAGATGGCGGAATTTGATTTGGATCTTGTGGATTCTACTGCTGATATCTTGGCCGCGCTAATTATCACCCCTACCTTGGTAGACCAGATTAAGGAAGCCCAGAAGAATGATGCAACAATTAAAGAGACGCGAGAAAGAATGCTAACCAGCCAGGTGGATGGATTTCAAGTTCATGATGATGGCAGTATGTGGTACCAAGGAAGGTTGTGCGTACCGGATGTTGAGGAACTCAGGAGAGAGTTGTTGAAGGAGGCACATAATTCGAGACTGTCTATTCACCCTGGTGCTACGAAGATGTACAATGCTCTAAAGAGGCATTATTGGTGGAATGGCATGAAGAGGCATATTGCTGAGTTCGTGGAAAGGTGCCTCGTTTGCCAGCAAGTTAAGGCAGAACACCAAAGACCGGGTGGCCTAATGCGACCACTAGAGATACCCGAATGGAAGTGGGAGCATGTGACAATGGACTTCGTGGTTGGACTCCCAAAGACAAGAAATGGGAACGATGTGATATGGGTAATCGTAGATCGATTGACTAAGTCCGCTCATTTCTTGCCTATTCCCACCGGACTTACTATGGAGAGGTTGATAACTATGTACATTGATAACATTGTTTGCCTCTATGGAGTGCCAGCCAGCATAGTATCCGACCGTGATCCGAAGTTTACATCTCAGTTCTGGGCAGCGTGCCAGATGAAGATGGGGACTGAGTTGCGACTGAGCACTGCTTTTCACCCACAAACCGATGGTCAATCTGAGAGGACCATACAGACCTTGGAAGACATGTTGAGGGCGTGTGCATTGGATTTTAAAGGAAATTGGGACAGCATGCTCAAGTTAATAGAGTTCTCTTACAATAACAGCCACCACAGTGCCATAGGCATGGCTCCCTTCGAGGCCTTGTATGGACGCAAGTGTAGGTCACCTGTTCACTGGGACGAAGTTGGTGAACGTAGGTTGACGGCCCCCGAAATAATCGAGCAAACTAAAGAGAAGGTGAAACTAATTCGTGAACGTCTTAAGACGGCTCAAGATAGAAGCAAAAGTTGGCCGACACGAGGAGACGACCTTTGGAGTTCAAGGAGGGAGAAAAAGTTTATCTTAAAGTGTCACCCATGAAGGGTGTAATACGGTTTAGAGTTAAAGGGAAGCTAAAGCCGCGTTATATTGGACCATACGAGATACTTGAAAGGGTCGGAGATTTAGCATACAAGTTGGCACTGCCTCCAATGTTGGCTCAAGTGCATAACGTGTTCCACGTCTCGCAGTTAAGGAAGTACGTACCTGACCCGAGTCATGTGTTGGATGCGCAACCGCTTAAGATCAGGCCTGATGCGTCATATGAAGAGGTACCGATACGAATTCTGGACAGGAAGGACCAAGAACTTAGGAGGAGAATTATTCCCTATGTCAAAGTGCAATGGAGCAACCATCGGGAGAACGAAGCGACATGGGAGCTGGAAGAACAAATGCGCGATCGCTACCCCCATCTCTTTGAGTAAGGTACGGCAAGTTTCGGGGATGAAACATTTTGTAAGGGGGATAGGATGTTATAGCCGCAAAAAAAAAGTGTGAATAGATAAGATATTTAAAATAATTAAATATACTATCTTAATCAATTCAAACCCCTCCCCTAAATTTTCTCACTTATTCCCTTTATCATCCCTCAAACCTCTCCCTCTCATTTTGATCTCATTAACCCTAATTCCCCCTTCACTCTCTCAAAATTCGACAGCCTCTCTCCCCTCTCTCCCACTCAATTTTCGGCCAAAAGAAAAAGAGGAAAAGAAGGATCTTTGATCCAAGGTTCAAGAGAAGGAAGATCACACCGCCAACGTCATCACACTCTCGTAAATCAATCACTTCTCGCTAGGATCGAGGTAGGTGAATACTATTTATTTCCTCAAAACGGTATGAAGTCGTGCATAGTCAAAATGGTATTTTATGTGTTGTTGTTTAATTATTGTACAATCGTGATCTTGATGTTGTGCCCCAACGTGGTTATTTTCAGTTATGTGTTTCTTGATGTCAACGTGATCTTGTCGATGTATCTTTCGTTGTGGCGATAGGGTATTGATCTCGTTGTATGGGATTGTTGTATGGATTGCAAGAAATTCAGAATAGGGAATTCTGAATTACGGGGACATCGATCGATCGATGTCCAGTGGCTGAGGGTTCGATGTGCCTCAGATGGACGTCGATTGATCGACGTCAGAAAGTGAGGGTTCGATGTACCTCAGGAGTACATCGATCGATCGACGTCAACTGAGTGAGGGTTCGATGTATCTCAGTTGGACGTCGATCGATCGACGTCAGGGGATGACATCCAACCATTTTCTTTCCCTTTCTCTTGCATTCATGGCACGTGCATTTGCATGAGGTATACCGCGTCTATAGGGCGTGGGTACCGGGATGACTTACCGTGTCTATAGGGCACCGGGGTCATGAGACATACTGCGTCTATAGGGCGTGGGTGTCCAAACGGTAAGTGGTGGCTAGTGACCATGATGCCGGAGTTGCATGAGGTATACTGCGTCTATAGAGCGTGGGTATCGGGATGACTTACCGTGTCTATAGGGCACCGGGGTCATGAGACATACTGCGTCTATAGGGCGTGGGTGTCGAAACAGCAAGTGGTGGCTAGAGACCAAAACGCTGGATTTAGGACCCGGGAGCATGCATTGCATATAGGTCTAAGGACATGCTGTGTGACATGATTCTCGTTGCGCGTGGCACGTTATTTGAGCATGCATCACGTACTTGCGCATGCATCTTCTGTGGATTGTTTACCTTTCGTATAAGTCATATCCTGCTGTGTTATGTGCTACGTGCTGGTATCAGTTTGGGTATGTAAGTTTTGTATTGTTTTGAGAGGCACCTACTGGGTGATTACCATCACTCACCCCTACTATTCCATATGTAGCCGAGACGGAGTATGATTATATCTACGTTGAGGACGGGTCCGACACCGTGGAATGGGCCGAGTGACTCGTAGAGATGGCTGCAGCGAGGATGGAGACGGGATTCTTATGATGTTGTTGGGATGACACAGACATTTTAATATTCAGTATTATTTTTTTGAAAACAATTTCATGCTTTTAAATTTCCGATATATGACCTTGACTTGTAAGGCCTGGTCAGCCTAGAAATAATGTCGTTATTTTCTTGAAGTACGTTAAATTCAAACCTTTTGATGTGATTCATCGTTTCCGCGCAAAGTTAAGGAACACTTTTCTATATCAGCACTGATGTATGACAGGTTGATGTGACGCCTTGTATTCTCCTGAGTGAGATACGGCGGATGCACCGTTACCGATGATGGAGCTCGGGAGCGGGGCGCTACAGTAACTACCCTTTATTATAAAGAATAATCTTTTAGATATTCTCTAAAATATTATGCATTATAAAAAGTTAGTCTTGCAGACCGAGTCATATATGTGTATATATTTTGGTAATCACTCATAAATAAAATTGAGCCATTCACTATAATTCTATAGAATATACCACTACTGAAGTGAGTTACAATAACATCATGACAGCTTCTAAAATTAAACCTAAGACCTCTCAGCTCCGGACTACTTCAGTTTTAACTTGACTTCACTGGGCTCATGCGACTAATTAATAGTCCTATATTTGTGGGTACCAAGTTAAAAAGGATTACTAAGCATCCCGAAGAAAAATAAAAAAAAAACACACATAAAAGATAACATAAACAAACAAAATATAGAATGAGATTAAAATTTTGAATCTCATGTCATGTCATCGCCTGAAGCAAATGCTGGTCTCAAGGTTGATGAAGACGACGGCAGAAATAATCTTGTTCATGCTTTTAGTATTATCATTAACTATGACGCTTAGATTAGATGCAAGACTTGGGAAACCAAGCCCTTATATAAAATAAAAAAATGTGAATAAATCTAAGTCATATATTAATTTTAATCGTATATTTGATTAAATAATTAATCAAGTTAAGTTAAACAATACTTTATAGTTTAAATCTTCCCTCCTTGACTGATTCTCTCGACTCATTGTTCATGTCAATCATCATACGACGTATTTTTCCCTTTTTTTTTTGGGGAGGGGGAGGTGGGGGGGTCGGGATACATGAAGCTCGAACTCGAGTATTAAAATGAAAAAACATCACTCATCGGTTACACCTAGAACCTTTTTGCATCGTTATACTAGTAACATAATAACATAAGGAAGAGGAGGTTGAGATGGTTTGGGCATGTCAAGAAGAGAAAGATAACGACGTCTGTCAGAGTAGTTGAAAGCCTCATTGTAGAGGAGAAGAGAAGTAAATGCAGGCCTAAACTGACTTTGGATGAGCGAATTAGACACGACCTACTAGATTTGCACCTCTCTGAGGACATGGTCCAGGATATGAGTTCATGGAGGCAGAGGATTAAGGTTAACGATGTTTAGACAGAATATAAACACACTTTAGAGTATATTTAGAGGCTTAGATACTATCTACGCTTTAGAGTGACTCTGCACTTTTGTTTTTGTTTGTCTTTGTCTTGTATTATATGTGCATATACACGTTTGTGATTATTTTAATATCGGAAGCTTCCAATTTGTGTTTACTGAATTTCCTCAATTACACACTAGCACATCGTATCCCTGTTTTTTTGTCATTTATGCAGGTACATATAGAGCCGGGGGTTTCACTGGAAGCAAACTCGCTATCCATTGAAATAGAGGTATTATTTGTCTGTCGCTCACCCTCTCCAGACACTAACGATAGCTCTGTTGCCATTAGAATATGCTGGGTATGATTGATTGATTAATATATAGTAGTAAAAAAAATGTTTTGATATGTAAGAATGACACAAATGTGGTCATGTAGCATGATATGTTGCCATACCTATTACAGAAACGAACGCTACGAAAATCGTCACAAAGTAAGAACTTCACATTCATAGTATGGAGGGCAAAGGTGGAAAAAACTGTAAAGAAAGGATAAAGTCGGCTACTAGAATCCATGGCGGTCCAATTGCAAGGTTGCTGACCCCATACTCCGTCAATAAAAACAAAAGCATGCCTCTATCACTCCACACCTCCTTGCTCATGCTTATGAAATAGTGAAAGGTGCCTCAAAACGTGGTTCATTTAGTATTCACATAGTAGATTGAGATAAAATAATATAAAATAAAAGATCTTGATGATACGTCACAAATGCATCTGTTTTTTTTAAGTGGTTTTGTATGCACGGATAGAATAACGATCTTTGAACGTTTGACTGTAGAGAGAAAGGTGTTAATCATTGTTATTTACTTCAATAAAATCTACTAATGAATAAAATTTTGATTTTATATTATTTCCTCCACAAGGTGTTAATCATTGTTCAAGTTTCAAATGAAGAGCCACAAATCAAGACAAATTTCTCTTTTGGAGACAGTAGCAAATGTCCAATTTCACTAAGAAAGACGAATGTTCCTATGAGAAGTTTGAACTCCTTTTTGGTAGACACTAGAAAAAGTTGAATTACGACTCAAGATTGTTATAATTTGTATATAAAATAGGATGAAGTCTTCATCAATAAGGGTTAAACTATGTTGTGAGTCTTATTAACTTTCAAAGTCATTTTAGTTAAAAGGGGTATGATTTTCTATCTCATTAAATGTCTCATCTTTTAATATATATCAAGTTTCGTGCATTAATAATTAAAGGTGAATTGAATACGAATGAGAGGTATAGATTGATATGTTAGAAGATGTTATAGAAAATCACTTGCGAGGCATCCTTCCCGTTAGAAACCTAACTTGGCACATGATTGGGGTCAACTATAATGACCTGAATATTTGATTACATTTTTTCAAATACGAAATTTCGTATTAATTTGTAGATGTATGACATCCGCTGTTGCTTCGCTTTTGACCCTCTTTTTGTATCTAGATTATGTGACTATATATTTGAGAAGAAGAAAAATAGAAAATATTCACCTCATGATGTTGGCGTTTGGCATTGTTTGCTTAATTTCCCCCATCATAATCTACTCAGTTTGACACGGTAATGAGACTTGATATCAAGCTTTTCATTCTCTACCTATCGTGACCGTTGTTTTGTTTGGAATCACAAAACCAAACTGTAACATGATCTCCCTATTTTTTCTTTTCGTTTTTGTTCGTCTTTTTTATGTTTTATTACTGATGAAGTCGGATCTTCACCAAGTATCAAAGATGATCCGGATGGGTTATGCCGTTAACTACCTGTTACTTTACTGGGTATAATCACGTCTGCTGACCTGCACAGATAAAAAAGTTAGAGGACCCAGGGACTAAGGCTCCGGGTAAAAACCCTCCGACGTTCAAGTCAGTTTGGGCCATCTATGGGGGAAGTTTATACGCTGGAAGAATAAATTTATGTGGGCTTTTGGTAAACCTCATAATTTTCACTTTTACAGTGAGGAAGATGATCAAAAGTATGTTGTGGGATTTCAACTTGTCCTTCTCTCTCTTATTTTCTTCCTTTTATGTGTCTTTCCTAGCCAATGCGTATGAAAAGGTGCAAAGGAGGTGAAACGTGACGAGGCAATAACGGTGACTCTTGTTTCTGCATGCCTGTCATGTGGCACTGTGCTTTGTCAGGTTGAGCTGCATTGGACACCTGGCAAAGAGTCTAACCTGGCAAAGTTAACTAGGGTAAACTCCAGGGGTGGCCGAGGCCGAGGTCGAACTTGATTCCTTAGGATAATTACAAATTGCATGTGCATATTACTGACCAGGAATGAGCATCTTACGGAGCAGGAGTGCACATAGCCGATGTGCACACAACCGAGGTGCACATGGTCGAAGTGCCCATAGCCGAGGTGCAGACGGCCGAGGTGCACATAACCTTTCCGTCAGTTTGACTGTTTACTGTCCGGCGGAAGTGGTAGTTGTTGTATCTAGCAGCTGAGCTCTGGGCTCATCATTCTACCCCCAGATTTATCTTGACCGAGCTGGCCGGCAAGGGCAAGGGAATCTGTTCAGGATATTGATGACGTATCCGTGGTGTATTGGGCAGCAGTCAGCATTTAGTGCTAGCACAGATCACCATAAAGTGATCATTACTTTTTCGGCGGGTGAAAGTTTCGATGGGGAGAGATTTCGAAACGTCAAGCTTTTTTGGGACTTCCTCCCTTAGAAGATCCTCTCTTTCTTCCCCATAAAACCACCGGTGCAACTTTCCATCTCTCCTTTCGAAGCTCTTTGCGCTTTCATACCTTCCGGCGAGTCTGCTCTTTCTTTCTTCCATCAAGCTCCTTTTTCCTACTCTCATCCTCTGTAATCTTCTAACTTTAACTCATGGCTGTAATTTTTTTTCTTCTTCTTCTGATTCCCAGAATAGGTCAGTGGATTCCTATTCTGGTGGTTTTGGGGGGGTTGCAGGCGAAGTCTCCCCTCTTTCTGATGGGATAGCTTCTAGCGCGGATAATCGTCCTCTGCAGAGGCTGAGCCGTGGTGGGGTACCTCCATTGATAGCTCCAATGACTGAAGTTGCCCCTGTCACAATTGACAGGGGAGCACCGTCGCTGGCAGTTGAGAGTTCAGCGTGCACTTTAAAGGCCACTGACCTCTCTTGCTTATGCAGTCTTTATGATATTGATAGAAATTTATTTCAACCTATTCTTCCCCTTTCCAATCAGTCTGCTTACGATCCTCCTGCGGGATATGAAGCAGTTTATGAAGAATATTTTAAGTCTGATTTTCGTCTCCCTATTCTTGAACCTTTGTTTCGGATTCTAGACTTTTACCATCTTAGGTTACCCCAGATCATGTCCAATGGGTTAAAGGTAGTCCTTTGTTTTCTCCTTTACTTGAGAGCTTATGGGCTTGAATTTGAATCAGAGAGTCTTTAGGAGGATGTTTATTTGTAAATCGCTAGAGAGTTGGTTCTATTTCAGTAGGAGATTCCCTGATAAAGAGTTCAATCATGCCCTGAGTATCCCCAGTTTCACCAAAAATTTGAAAGGTCGTTTCTTTTTTTGTAAAAAGAGTAGGTCTGCTTCAAGCTGTATGTTGGAAGGCAGACAGAGCAGATAATTCGAGGCCGAGCAATAGATTCTGCGATGAGGCCTCCAGGCTCTTGCATTTGCCACTGACAGTTGATTGGCGAAAGGTGGACAGGTCGGTTATGGAGGTTGCCAACCTGGACCATTTGTGCTCTGGTCACCGCTTCCAACCTCCCAGCCTGAGAAGTTTAGAGATTGTTCAGGGTATGTATTGTATCTTCTAACTCGTCTTGGATCTCAATTAATAATTGGTCTGACATTATGACTTCAACTGTGCAGGAACAATGGTGATCGACACAATGTCTAGGATGAGGGCCATGAGGAAGAGGCCTAGGACAGAGGAAGGCCAATTCTCTTCGGACCGGGCTTCTGTCCATATCTCTACTCCTCCTGCCCTGGTCCCACCTGCTGAGGATGTTCCTACTGCGGCTGGTCTTTCTGACCAGTCTATAGAAATTGACCCAGGTAATCTTCCATTGGAATATTCCATTTGATTGGGTGAATGGATTTTGAGGAAAATTTTTTTTGAATTCCTTTTTTGTTATAGTTGAGGTCCCTGTTGAACCTGTTTGGGCCCCCTGCTTAGATTGAGTTTCAGCCCCTGAGACTGGAGATGGTGGTAGCTACTTCATCTTCCCCTCTCCCTATTGTTGTTGAGGCTGAGCTGGCCTCACCTGGGGCGAGACCTGACTCAGGCCCCGGAGAAGAGCTTGGGGTTCCTCCCCCTACTGAGGCTCCCTCAGAAGGGGGGTCTACTGGGGAGTCTACCCGGCGCAATAAAAAGGGCAAGGATCCTCACCCCGACCAGGGCGAATCTTCGTTTGGACATCGAAGAGGCCGCAAATGCATGTCTTTCTGGACTGATGACACAGTCAAAGACCCCCTCGTGGCAAAGAGAGTTTCAGAGATATCCATCTTGCCACGTGATTGGGAAACTTATGACGTGATGGATTGGACTACGGCCACCAATACCTTCCAGACCGACATGGCTTTGGTGAGTCTTTTGAAATTTTCTTAAGCTTTCCAGTTTACTTTGTGCTTAGAGCTTTTACTAACTGTGTACAAATGTTGCAAATGCATGCTCAGCAATTCAACTTCCTCAGGCGGACTGAAGAATGCGCAAACAGACTGTTCTTGCATGCGAGAAGAGTGCCTTTCTTCAGAGGGCCAATGAAAAAGGTATGGAAGAGTTGAAGTTGGTTCGCACCAAGGCAGAAGAACTCGATACAGAGTTGGCAAGTGTGAGGGCCGAGGTGGCTACTCTTTCTTCTGAAAATTCTGTACTTAGAGAAGGAAAAGAGGAGTCGGACACCAGGCTGGCCACTGCCAACTCTAAGGTGGATGAACTGCAAAAAACCATGGCTGAGATGGAGCAGACGTCTGCTAATACACAGGCTGAGCTAAAGTCCTGCCAGGCTGAGTTGGAAGCCTACAAAAAGAAGTGGGAAGATGAGGTGAAGAGTAAGTCAGAGCTGACCCAGCAGTTGGAGCTTCGAATTGAAGATATTAAGAAGGAAGCCATTGCTGAGTTTAGGCAATCTGACTACTTCACCGACAATCTCCTACTCCTTCAGAGCTCCATGATGGCTGCCAGCCAAACTTATGCAGTCAATGTGTGTCCAGAGGTCTTCCCTGGTCTGGACAAGAGTCATCCTCAAGTGGCTGAGCTCTGCGAGCCTGACGCCGAACAGGAGTTTCAGACTCGATTAGAACTTTTTAAGAGTGGAGCCAACCTTAGGGAGTTGTGGATCCGTTAGGAAGACTTTTGTATCATCCTTTATAGGATTTCTAAAAATAATGAATGAAATCATTTTCTGTTCTTCTACGTGCTTTGTTTTTCCAGTATCGTTTATCCCATTCTTTGCATTACAATGCTTTGACGAACGAAATCTTACAAGTTCTTGATCTCAGCTCTGCTTCATGAGCAAAGCCTCAGTTTATTTAGCCGAAGTGGCTCGTCTGCTAGGTATTTAATGTACTCATAAAACCTTCACTTGTAAAATATTTACAAGGCCCCCAAATCGGCCCTGCCAAGAGGCTCTGTTATCGCCTCAGCGTTGCTGAGGATTATGAAAGTTTTCTACACCTTGGTGCAGTTTTTCCTAGTCCTGCTAGGTTTGATGAGGTGCATGTACACTGTCATGCTCTACCTCTGCCCTCTATGTCAGAGGGCTTATGAAACATGTTCATATAATTTACCCTCAACAGGCATGTGCCTCGGACCTGCCGAGGTCTTATTGGGATACCTGTCCCATTCAATCACCGAGCTCTGCTCAGGCCCTTCGTTCCTACCGATGTGATTTTGGATTATGCTTAAACGCTTGTTTAAAGGAGAACCAACAACGCTCTATAATTACAAGTACATCACTGATGGAAAAGTCGTAAATGGGAAGAGTGCCAAGTTCGTGGTAGAGTCCGGCCTTCCAGAGTCTGTAACTTGTATGCTCCTGCAGAGCGTACCTCAGCTATGCGATAAGGACTTTCCCACTAGAGTTGAAGGTTCCCGTTGATACCACATGACTGACGTCATTGTTGCGCATGATTAGATCTCCCACTCGATAGGATCTTGGCCGCACCCGCGAGTTGTAGTATTGGGCCATTAAGTTCTTATACTGGGTCATGCGAATATGAGCTTATTTCCTCTTTTCTTCCAACTCGTCCAGGTTCAAACGTAGTTCTTGTTCATTAGTTCGAGCAGAATAGTGGTCTACCCGAGCAGAGGTGGACCCAATTTCTGCTGGAATAAGAGCTTCTGTTCAATAAACTAAGGAAAATGGAGTTTCCTTAGTCGAACTAGATGGCGTGGTTTGATAATAGAACGCTGGGGAGCTCATCCACCCAATTCGCCCCGGCTTCGTCCAAACACTTTCTTAGGCCGTCCTTGATCACCATGTTCGCGAGTTCCACTTGGCCATTGGCTTGAGGATGTGCTACTGAAGTAAAAAGCTGCTTAATATGTAAGTCAGTACACCAACTCTTAACAAGATCTTCAGTAAACTGCTTTCCATTATCCGAGATCAAAACTTATGGTAAGCTGAAGCGGCAGATGATACTTTTCCATAGGAACATTTTTACCTGAGCCCCTGTGATAGTGGCTAAGGGTTCAGCTTCCACCCACTTTGTGAAGTAGTCAATGGCTACCAGCAGAAATCTGATCGAGCTAGGAGCTCGGGGCAAAGGACCTACAAGGTCGATTCCCCATTGTGCAAAGGGACAAGGGCTGGCGATGGCGGCAATCTCTCAGCTCGGCAAGTGGGAGGTCGGGGCATGAGCCTGGTAAGACTGACATTTCCTGACTATCTCTTCCGCATCTCAGCATACCGTAGGCCAGTAATATCCAGCCAAATAGCATTTACGAGCTAATGAACGCGCACCTGAGTGAATTCCACATATTCCCATGTGCAACTCCCGAAGAATATAATCCCCTTCTTCTTCGGGTACGCAGCGCAACCATGGATGTGAGAAAGATTTTTTATACAAGTGATCATTAAAGAGAGCATACCTTGAGGATTTTAGGCGTAGACGCCGAGCTGTAGGTTATCCTCAGGTTGGGTTCCATGCTGCAAGTAGTTAGCTATCTCGTCCATCCATGTGTTACGATAATCATATTGCATCACTTTATTGGCATCAAATGCACGATGCTTTACTAACTCCAAAACAATCTTTTTTCCTATCGTGGCCGAGGTGGAAAAAGCTAGCCGGGATAGTGCATCAGCTCGCTTATTGGCTGAACTGAAGATATGTTCCACGTTGAAGTGCTCGAATGTCTCACTAAGTTGTTGCACCTTGGTCAAGTATCACCTCATGTTATCCTCCTTGGCCTCATAATCCCCATTGATTTGCGAGACGATCAATTGTGAGTCACTTCGGGCGGTGACTCGCTGCGCTCCCAATTTTCGGGCAAGGCTCAATCCGGCTATCAGGGACTCGTACTCAGCCTCATTATTGGTTCAAAGTCAAAATGCACAGCATATTCTAACTCCTCTTCATTTGGGTTAATTATTAAGAGACCTGCCCCACTTCCTTCTTTGGAAGAGGAGCCATCAACATACAAGATCCAATTACTTGTTGGGGAAATGTCTTCTTCAAGAGATATACCTTCAGCTAAGAAATCTGCCAAGGCTTGAGCCTTGATCGAGGTTCGTGACTTGTACTCAATGTCGTACTCTGCAAGTTCCATAGCCCATTTGGCAGCTCGTCCAGAAGTGTCTAGTCGGGTTAGAATTTGCTTCAGGGGTTGATCTGTCACTACTATAACGGGATGAGCTTGGAGGTAAGGTCTGAATTTTCTCGCAGCCACTATTAGTGCCAAGATTATTTTTTTCGCATTAGGGTAACGCACTTCAGGCCCATGTAAAATTTTACTGGCGAAATAGATCGGCCTCTGCACATTGTCCTGCTCCCTGAGCAGAACTACGCTTACTGCCTCGTGGCATGTTGCTAAATATATGTACAAGACCTCACCAGGAAGGGGGAGGTTAGCATCGGCACCTCGGCCAAGTGTGCCTTCAAATCGTCAAATGCCTTCTGACATTGATCATCCCACTTGAAAGCAGTTATCTTTTTCAAAACTTGGAAAAAAGGAAGTGATCTCTCGGCAGATTTAGAGAGGAATCTGCTCAGGGCGGCTATCCTGCCAGTCAACCTCTGGATTTCTTTGATGTTCCGAGGTGGATGCATGGTCTTTAAAGCTTCAATCTTGGTAGGATTAGCCTGCACCCCGTCTTTGGAAACTATGTATCCTAGAAATTTTCCAGTACGCACTCCAAAGGTACCCTTTTTTGGGTTCAATCTCATGCGTGAGTTTCTTAATATAACAAAAACCTCTCACAAATTTTGGATATACTGATCAAGAGTCCTGCTTTTGATGAGCATATCATCTGTGTACACCTCCATAATTCGGCTAATTTGTTCACTGAACAATGAGTTCACCAAACGTTGGTAAGTTGCCCCAACATTTTTCAGACCGAATGACATGCTGACATAACAGTAAGTGCCAGACTCCGTGATGAACGATGTCTTTTCCTGATCTTTCTTAGCCATTATAATTTCATGGTAACCTTTAAATGCATCAAGAAAATAAAAAATCTCATACCCCAGAGTAGAGTCCACCAACCTATCAATTTTAGGCAAGGGATAACAGTCTTTTGGGCACGCTTTATTGAGGCCGGTGTAGTCAACATACATCCGCCACGTCTGATCTGGTTTAGGGACCACCACAGGGTTGGCCAACTATATCGGGTATAAGACCTCCACAATGAATTTCGCCGCAAGGAGCTTTTTGACCTCCTGTTCAATCACCTTATTTCTTTTAGAAGCAAAGTTTCGCTTCTTTAGTTTGATATGTTTCACGTGGGGGTCAACATTAAGTGTGTCCTCGGCCAGGCTAGATGGAATCCCTGGCATATCCTCCATCGTCCACGCGAAGATCATAGCGAACTCTCTTAGCAGCGATTGAAGCCGGGCCAACAGCTTGGCAGGCATCCACGTCCCAATCTTAATAGTGTTGTCGTGTCGGAGAGGATCAAGGATGAACTCCTGGACTGCGTCATCTGAGTGTAACCGCTCTTCAGCTGGTGGAATTAAATCATCTAAGCTGACCTGTTAAATGACACCACTACCTTAGGTGGCAACGGTGTAACAGCTCTGCGCCATTGGTATATCACCCTGAATCGTCACCACCCCAGCCGGGGTGGGGAACTTCATACTAACATGTAAGGGTGATACCACAGCTTCTAGGGCCACCAAGGCTGGTCGGCCCAGCAAAATATTATATGCCGACCTTTCCTTCATCACCATAAAATCTATCCACAGACAACGATATGCTGGGGGTCTTCCAAAGATGACGCTGAGGGTGATCAGCCCTGCTGGCCGAACCGCAGTGCCAGTAAAGCCATACAGTGATGAAGTTATTGGCCTCATTAAGGAATCTAATAGACCCAATTGTTAATATACACTATAATACATCACATTCACAGCGCTTCCGATATCCACATACACCCGTCGTATCTCCAATATTTTATTTGGAGCTAAGTGTATGAATAGGTCTATCACTAGACCAGTGTTGTTAGAGTTCGGCGGGATGAAATCTTCTGGCCCATAGGTCAATTCCCTGGTTAACCTGGCCTTCTTGGTGGGTGGACCAGACAAGGTTCCTGCCGAGCTGAGCTCTCCTTGGCTTGGTTGAGGTGGTCCTCCCGCAATGGTGTAGATGATGGAATTGACTTGGGGCTGCACGTTGGCCTCGCTCCTCATCATCATCCGACCTGGTGCGCCGAGGTGGTGTCTCAGGCCGGCATTTATCCTTCTGGGGGCTCTTGCGAAAGTTAAACGATTGCGGAGGCACGAGCGGGGGTCGTAAAATTGCTTCAAGTGACCCTATTCTATCAACTTTCGAATCGCTTGAGCCAGATGCTGGCAATCTTCTGTATCATGGCCGATGTCACGATGATACTGGCAATACAACTTAGGATCTCTCTTATCCCTCGGACCAGCCAAAGGTTTTGGGTCAGTCCTTAAGCCGTCCTTTTCCATGACCGACAGAATTCTATCTTTGGAGGCCAAAAGGGGCAGACCCTCTCTGTCACCCTTACCTCGGCCGCCCATGCGATCGAACGCAGTGCACCAATCACGATCTCTTCCCTCACGTCGATCTCCTTTCGATCTAGACCGACCTTCCCACCGAGGCCCCTACTCGACTTCTTTCTTTAACCTGTTTGCCTCTTCTCCTCGGGCAAATTGGTGCTCCTTTTCAAGACATTCCCTTAGTGATGTGGATCCTTCTTCAGTCAGTTGGGAGAAGAGGCGACCAGCTCTGATGCGGTTGATGAAAGCCGTCGCTTTAACTCCTTTATTTCTGTCACTAACCTGCAGCGACTCATCCGAAAAACATTTCATATATTTCAACAATGACTTCTCGGGACCCTGTCTTAAGGTCATCAAGTGCGAAGAATTCTTAACAAAGGGAGCAATAGATACAAACTGAGATTTAAACTTTTGCGCCAACTGTCTAAAAGATTCCACTGACTGCGGTGGGAGTTCTTGGAATCATC
Organism: Eustoma russellianum; assembly: GCA_036186865.1. Classification (NCBI taxonomy): domain Eukaryota; kingdom Viridiplantae; phylum Streptophyta; class Magnoliopsida; order Gentianales; family Gentianaceae; genus Eustoma; species Eustoma russellianum. Next base: position 8,642,956 of record AP025044.1, on the reverse strand, counting down.
TTCTAGCCTTCCCACGCAAATACATAGGGAAAGTCTTGCAATGCAGCGGGTCCGGGACATTCTTCAAACTCATAGCTGTCTGAAACTGGAAAAGATGGTCAGTGGGATCTGACGTCCCGTCATAGGTATCCATCTTTGGCACCTTAAAATTATCCGGTGTCAAGTATTCTGCGATGTCCCATGAGAAGGGACTCTCCTGAATTATCCTTACATACTCCTACCGGGGCTCTCCATGGTGGCTTTTCGGCCAGTGACGATCTTCAACCTCTTGTGGTACGCTCTTGAAGGATCGGGGCCTCACACCTAGACGCTGTCTGGGCAAGGACACCGATTCTACTGTTGGGGCTCTAACACTGCCCCGTCTAGCGTCTGCCATGAACCCTTAAGGAGACGGAAAGGACTGTTGATGGGCCTTCTCCCTTAGATGAAAAGGGAGAAGATCTTCCTCCATATCCTCGACCCCTGGACGCTTTCCTTTAAGCCGCTCCACTATGATCTCGAACACCTCTAAATTGTCCGCCACATACTTCATGGCTTTCTCGCGCTTCTCCATCGTTACTTCTGGAGCATGCCTGACATCTTGTTTTAGTCCCCTAGAAACCTGCATCGGCGGATCAGAATGAACATCTTTACGATGACGGGGGTTGGGGGACTCTCCCAATCCTTCACATGGTCCTCTCCCCATATTAAGGGATGGAATCTAACTTACGAATTTTAGCAGAACGCCAAAATGTTTAACATAGTGGAGGTTCAGGGTCCTTCCTCTAGCGCCAATTTGATGAAGTCGAATCTTCACCCAGTATCAAAGATGATCTGGGTGGGTTATGCCGTTAACTTTCCGTTACTTTACTGGGTAGAATCCCGTCTGCTGACCTGCACAGATAAAAACGTTAGAGGACCCAGGAACTAAGGCCCTGGGTAAAACCCTCCGACGCTCAAGTCAATTTGGGCCATCTATGGGGGAAGTTTATACGCTGGAAGAATAAATTTATGTGGGCTTTTGGTAAACCTGGTAATTTTCACTTTTACAGTGAGGAAGATGATCAAAAGTATGTTGTGGGATTTCAACTTGCCCTTCTCTCTCTTATTTTCTGCCTTTTATGTGTCTTTCCTAGCCAATGCGTGTGAAAAGGTGCAGAGGAGGTGAAACGTGACGAGGCAATAACGGTGACTCTTGTTTCTGCATGCCTGCCATGTGGCATTGTGCTTTGTCGGGTTGAGCTGCATTGCACACCTGACAAAGAGTCTAACCTGGCAAAGTTACCTAGGGTAAACTCCAGGGGTGGCCGAGGCCGAGGTTGAACTTGATTCCTTGGGATAATTACAAATTGCATGTGCATATTACTGACCAGGAATGAGCATCTTACGGAGCAGGAGTGCACATAGCCGATGTGCACACAACCGAGGTGCACATGGCCGAAGTGCCCATAGCCGAGGTGCAGACGGCCGAGGTGCACATAACCTTTCCGTCAGTTTGACTGTTTACTGTCCGGCGGAAGTGGTAGTTGTCGTATCTAGCAGCTGAGCTCTTGGCTCATCAATTCCAGGCTAGGAACCATTGGAGACACGAGGAAATCGAACACGACAGGAAGCCATTCTTTTTCTTTTTTTATGTGGGAATTAGTGATCATTGAAGAAATAATTTCATTAAGATAGAAGAATGGCTATGGTGGTTTCCGTTATATCAACGTTAAATGGACAGATCCATTTAGCAAATACAACTCAAGAAGTTGAAAGTGACATCAGTTTAATAAAAATAAACATGTAAATTCAAACTTTTTTTGTGGTACACCGAAAATGGGTAAATGACTGTTTTCTTTATGGCCTTATGCAAATGAAATAGTTATCCCTTCATCTACTAGTGGTTTTAACTTCGTCACCCCACACCCCGCCACCCCAAGCCCCAAGCCAAACCCCCCCCCCTCTCTCTACACACACACATACAAAGGGGGAAAAAAGGTATTCAGCTGATTGGTCAATACCTTGAAGAATACCAAATCTGCAGTGACTTAAACTACGAAAGTTAAAGCAAAAGTTTTGTCTAACAAACTGGAAAACAGAATTTAGTTATGTTTAGACTTTTGCCGATTGTTAGTTAAGGGGGGAACAGAATAATACAGATTCTAAAAAGATAAAATATGATTTAATATACAAATTTTTAGTTTCACTTGATGCTTATGTATTATGACGATTAGTAGATGAGGAACTGTTAAGAGACTCATCAAATGTATTGATATTGATGATGGTTAAATGATTGCTTATTGTTTTGATTAATATGTATGTTTATAAAACTTATTAGACTGAATAGAGTTTGTTTGGACTCTTTTCAATGCATTATGTCTCTCTTCTTTAGCAGGAATTTGGAATGGGGATGAGAGGGAAAAAAAGAAAAAAACTAATAATAAATTTGATTTATGAATTGGTCAGGTGAAACTTCTCGACCGGTCGACTGTCAAAAATTCCACGGGATGTCTTTGTGCATTCCAGTTCAGTATTTGTACAATTTTTGTTATAATTTTGGTGTTTTATATTATGTTATGTGTACAGACATATTGTTGTTTTATAATTTATGTGATGTTACAGCATGAAATGTTATAATATGATGATTATCTGATGTGTATATGATGTATATGTTGAATGGTGTAGGGTCAGGTAAGTCAAGTAAAATCAAGATCCATTAGGCCTAGGTCAAAGGTCTCGTCAAGATCAAGTTAAACAGAGCCAATACTTAAGGAAATGTAAGGTTAAGGTACTAAGCTGCATAATGAGAATTAAAATCACTTTTCATTGATTGTGGTACATAATACTTCTTGAGGAAGCATGCGACCTTACTATGGTTGTGTGAATTACCGGAGTGGAAACTAAGTAAAGAAGAGTAGCACTCAGGTTAAAAGATGTAATGTGTCATCGACGTGGTACGTAGTACCTACTTGACGGAGTATTGCAACCCTACTACGGTTGTACGAAACACCAGGGTGATGCCAAAGATTTAAGAACTCAAGATTAAAGACAGGTTAGGAATGAGAGGATCTCACTTGGTACCTAAGCGTTTGGACCAAAACTGAATTAACAGCCAAACATTGATGAAACTCACTTAACAGTCAATCTTTTTGAGAAATAGCTCAGTTAGCAGCCTCGCTAACAGTGGCAAACGGTTGACTAACCGTTGACTTTTTCAGATCACTCACACGTTTTAATTAAAAAATAAAATGCATTATTTGAATAAATTGATTAAAAAAGAATTAAAAATTCTAAAAAGAGGAAAAAATAATTAAAAAATATTTAAAAAATCGAAAAAATAGAAAAAAAAGATAAAAAATAAAAAAAATACCCACACCCCAACCCCACTCACGACCCCCCTCCAAAAAAATTTTTGAAATTTTTTCAACTCACCTACATGCCCCAACCACCCCAACACACGTCCCACCCCCACCACCCCAAGGCGCCCCGAAAAAAATTCCTAAGGTGATCATGGGATTAAATTGTTGAGCAACGCAAATGAAGATATGCATGAACATCTACAATATCTCATACACGATATTGGAGATGCATACGCTCATGCAAGTCTTGATTTTTTCTTTTTGGGCAGAGGGGTTGGGAGTTGGAGTGGGGCCGGGGCGGGGGGTTGGGTGGTATGGGTGGGCATGTGCGTGAGTTGAAGAAATTCAAAAAAATTTTGGGGAGGGGGTGGGGAGGGAGCGGGGGTTGGTGGTTGGGTGGCGAGGCTGGGAGTGGGGGTTTGGTTTTTTTGATTATTTTTTTCTAATGTTTCTATTTTTTAAATATTTTTAAATAATTTCTTTACTTTCGAGAATTTTTTAATTCTTTTTTAAATCAATTTATTCAAATAATATAATTTTATTTTTTTAATTAAAAGGGGTCGCCTGATTAGTCTGAAAAAGTCAAATATTAGTCAACCATTTGTCACCGTTAGCCAGACTACTAACTGAGCCATTTCTCAAAACGATTGTATGTTATGTGAGTTTCATCAATGTTTAGCTGTTAATTGAGTTTTGGTCCAAACGTTTGATTACCTAGTTAGATTCCCTCGGTTGTAAACTATGTGCTTAGGCATTGGGTTGATAATAGGAGAGGTACAACAAGGAGCCTAGGCTAAGTGGCAAGACACAACCCTTGGGATGTAATAAGCAGGGACTTCAATTGATTACTCGAAATGGCCTATTCGTAATCTGTGTATGCAAGGACTAAACATCTTGTACCAGCTGCACTAGGTCATTTCTCCATAGGATATAATTATAGGGCCATATATAGCTAAGACCAAAATAATCAATGAATCAAGGTAAGAAGAATCAAGGTGAGAAAGAAGAGAAAAGAAATAAAGAAAAAGAAGAACATGAGCGTACGAATAGAGAAAGAAATAATCCAAGAAGTCAATGTCAAAGTGTGTGAGTCTAGAGTTAAGGAAGAAGTCAAAATATCATATGCATTGACATAAGATTAAACCTACATATAAATGAGAACATTACAGAAATGTATTTGTATGTGCATAGCTACACGGAATAGACGGTCTGATAGATCGATCTAATTTTCTTACTGAACATGATAGCTTACCTTTACTATTTGCAATGTGTAGGCTCGAAGTGGTCTAGCAACCAAAGGTCACGTTTAGTAGTATATGATATACATTCAATATAATTGTTTTATGAATAGATGAATACATGTTCCAGATTGCATAGATGTGTAGTGTAGACCGAAAATACTTAATATTAAATGCAATGAAGTGCAAAATTCCAAACAGAACTAGCACACATAGATCGAGACAACTGACTTGTCCACCGGTCGGTCCTAGGTGGTCTCGCCCCTACATCATAAAAGAAGCAAAAAATTCAACAAGATTTTGAAAGTACAAAATCAGTAACAAATTAGAATAGGGTCAAGACTTGGATCGCTGACATTTTGGCAGTAAATTAAATTAATCATCGTGGATAAATCTAAATAATCAAGCCCAAAGGTCAAGATATAGCATATGGTGTGACAATATGTAGCGCCCTGCTCCCGAACCCTAGCATAGGAAACAGTGCACCCCCCATAGTCTACTACGAGAACTACAAAGCCAAACTTCTTACACGTCAGAAATAACGTGCAAATTTTTCTGGAAACGATAATTAAAAATTCAAATTCAATTTATAAATAATCTCGATAATGAAATATATGAAATGCTTAGAGCTGATGAAACCCAATACATCAAACAGATTCTTAAAAGTCTGATAAAATAAAAATATTTATAACATCCATCAAGTCTCCAAAATATCTCGCAAAGCTCACTCGCCCCAGCTAGTGTAGTCTGCCTCGTCCTCTACGAAAATGTACTCGAACTCAGGCTCACCTGTGGAGGAAATGGTAGTAGGGATGATGATTTGGGAAAATCACCCGTAGAGTACCTGACTTTTCTCATAAAGAAACCATACTTACAAAATACATAAGCACATAAGGCAAATAATACATACATTTACCTGATCCGGTCGCAATGTAAGCACACAATAACCAATAAAATATCTCATGTATCCATATAATCCAAGTAACAGCACGGAAGTATAAAGTAAATAACTACATAAAGTAAGTCATTACACATAATAGTGCGCAACTTCATGATGCATGCCCCTACTTCTACGTGTCACACACAACAAAGGTCATGTCATGCGATATGTCCATATCTCTACCGTGAAATGCGTGCTCCCTAGGGGTTGTGGCTGTGGGATCCCCCCACCACCGGCCACCTGAAATTGGTTGTCTATAACACGTGCACTACAATTCACCATACTTGAGTGTCTGTGACCCGTGCGTCATATTCCACCATATCTGAGTGCTTGTGACCCGTGCGTCACAATCCACCATATCTGAGTGCTTATGACTCGTGCGTCACAATCCACCATATTTTGTGCCTATGACCCGTGTGTCGCAATCCATCATAAATGCAATGCTCGTGCCATGAATGCAATGCAAATTCTTTCTTTCTATTTTTCTACAGTCCGTGCACCCTTTCCTTGCCTCCTCTTGCATTTATTCCTTGGTATATTAATTGTCTAAAAGCTGACAAGTTTATATCTGCCATCAAATATACTTTATATGGCTTTTATAAATTTTCTGGCATTTTCTACTATTTTTCATTATTTTCATCTAATTTTCCTATTTATTTCCTAATTATTTTAATTCCTTAAATTAATATAACTTCAAAATTAAGTGGAGATGTTTTATTTTTAGCATATTATATTTTTTGGTATTTAATTATAATTTTTTGAAATTTATTTATATTTATCTGGAATTGTAAACTAATTTTTTAATTAATTATTTATTATTTATTCATTTTAGAAATTAATTTCTAGATTTTTTTAATTAATTTTGGTTAATGGGCTGGCCTACTGTCATGTCCGGTCCGCTGGCCATCCAGTCCGGTTCTCATCCCCTTTTCTTTTTTTGTTACTTAAAGGTGTGTCTATATATATATATATAGATAAATATGTAATTTCCTAATAGGTTAAGGAAATAGATTTATATTGAGCATATGATTCCTAATATAATTCATATTCCAATCCATTCTAGTCTAGGATAACTTTTATTTCTTGTATTTATCCCATGTTTTATTTTATGTATGTGCATATATATATTTATATACATATTAATACTATTTATTATTATTTTTTCTCCCATTAGCCTCAGTTTGCGGGCGTAACATTCCTCCCCCTTACAATAAGTTTCGTCCTCGAAACTTGTGTGCTATATAATCAGTAACTTAATGTAGTTCTACTAAATCCATTTATCTACATAAAGAGCAAGCTAATGTATCCCTTGCGTTTACCGATATGCTAACCACTTCACTTCTTTATCATGGGCTAAGGCCTCAAAATCATTCCTTGTACACCAACAGGGTAGTTTCTGATCCATTTCTCTTTGCTTATTAAAATCATAACCTAACCTTTTATCACTATGAAATCAGCTTTAGGGTATTGTCACCATACCGAGAGTTCCGTAACCCAGTCGTCAATTTATAACACACTTATGTCTGCAGTCATCAGCAACCCTCTAAAATCAGTTCTTAGATGTACTACAATCTTTAACTTAATTTTCTATAATTAGAACTCATAAACTTCCACTTGTACCACTTGTCGTGCATCATTCAGCTTATATAATTGTAATCTACAATTCCGAATTCTTAAAATCATCATATATGATGCATCTCCCTAGATAATTAACCAAACTAAGTATCCCTTGAGTACGCCAATTTGGTAATTATTGTACCTCCTCGACACATGACTAAGCCCTCGAAATCCAATTCTTATATGCTTACAATCTAGCTCTATGGTCATGCCTTTATTTTTTTCGGAGATATCATCAATAACCTAGTGTACGAAATATGTGTATGGACGTGTTTTTATTTAAATAACAATGTAATTATGCGTCATTAATTTGAAATATAGCTTTAGTTGTTTTAGAATAATATCGTTCTATTTGT
>AP025044.1:8547910-8613599 GCA_036186865.1 Eustoma russellianum | reverse complement strand
CCACCAGTGATTTTCGTCTCACCGCCTACTCTGATTCGGATTGGGCGAGCTGCCCTCTCAGACGCCGATCGGCGTACATTATTAAGCTTGGCGTAGCTCTAATTTCTTGGAAGACAAAGAAGCAATCTAGTGTCTCTCGATCCTCCGCTAAGGCTGAATATCGCGTCATGGCCTACACAACTTGTGAACTCAAGTGGTTGCTCAGCCTTCTTCATTTCTTCTGTATTCACCATAACGAACCTGTTACCATCTACACCGACAGTTAATCTGCTCTCCATCTTGCACATAATTCAATCACACATAAGCGCACCAAACACATTAAAGTTGACTGCCATTTCCCCGCAGGATGCAATTCTGGACAGCCTCATCCGTCCTTTGCATGTTTCGACCTCATATCAGCTTGTCGACATCCTGGCCAAGTCTCTCGGCACTCGAGAGTTTTGATTTCTTCTGTCCAAATTGGTCGTTTCCAATCTTCACGCACCAACTTAATGGGAAGGTGTTAAGGCCGAGCTGAGCTGATCTTGCTGAGCTCAGCCTTGTCAAAGCAAGCTGTGCTGACCTCCTGAATCTTGCGAGAGCAAGCTGTGCTGACCTCTTGAACCTCGGCCGAGCTGAGCTGAACTGACGGAATTGACCAGATCAGACCAGGCTGAGTATAGGGTTTGGATAAAGATTGCGGACATATCTGATTATATATGATTGATTCTTTGTACTTATCGCATATGCGTGATTGATTTGATCCGTATCTATCATTACCATACTCATGCATATCATTACCATAATTTGTAAATTTGATTGATAGAGAAGGTCAATTTATACGCTATAAATTCATAAAGTGGAATAAGAGAAAGAACGGATTTCGTTTGCTAAAATATTGGTTTTACACATTTCTAGCTCTTAGGGAGAAAAAAAAGGGAACATCGATAGCTTTGTTGGAAAAAGTACTTAAAAGTAATTTAAATCTTGTGATCCAACCTTGTATAATGTTATGTAACCTTTTGATAGGAGATTGGATGAAGTTTGGAGTGTTTTATGAACAATGGAAGGAAATGGGGGTGTTCCAAACACTTTAAGCGCCTAATGTAGGCGTTCGAAGTGTTCTGGAACATTTCCAGATCACTTGAAGCGCCTCATGTGGCGTTCGAAGTGTTCGGGGATACTTCCAGAACACTTCGAACGCCTTGTAGGCGTTCAATGTCACATGAAGCGCCTAATGTGATTTTGTACAGTCGTTCAATGTCACATGAAGCGCCTAATGTCATTTTGTACAGTCGTTCGAAGTGACATTAGGAGCCTAATGGGTCGTTCGATGTCACATGAAGCTCCTATGTCATTTTGTACAGTCGTTCGATGTCATTTTGTACAGTCGTTCGAAGTGACATTAGGCGCCTAATGGGTCGTTCGAAGTGACATTAGGCGCCTAATATCACCTGACTGTTCACAAAAGATGCATCTTCTCCTCCAAATGACATCTCCTTTCATCTCTAACGTCCATGGCCGATCCTAGGGAGAAATAAGCTGCAGAAAAGGGTCTTTTAAACCTGTTTTTTGAAAACCAAAAGCCTATAAATATTGGGCTTTGATATTTTCAACATATACATGAAAAATACTTGAAAACTTGTGAAATTTTCTGCAGTACTTTCTTCTCACATTCTCTCTACTATCAATCTCTTCTACTATCAAGTTCAAACTCTCTCTAGTAGAGCAAACTAAAGAGAGTAAGCCGTTATATCTTGGGAAGCATTAGCCATTGTAGTCTACCTTGCTCACCGGTAGAGGCTAAATTGCTTTAAGGACAGAGTTATCCCGAAACTCGTCTCGGCTTTCATTGTCTTTCTTGTTTGGTTTTCTTGTGCCATATACATATTTTCCAACAATCTTAAAGCAATTTCCTATGGCAACCAAACAAGCTCTTCCGGATATGACAAAATTGGAGCCATTTGATGGCAAGTTCTATAAGAGATGGGCGGCCAAGGTGCTGTTTTTCCTCGAGATGCTCTCTGTTTCATACGTGCTCAAGATGGACAAACCTACAGATGAAACAGAGGCACGCAAGTATGATTCCGACAATACAACTTGCAGAGGTCATATTCTACACTTTTTGTCAAACTCATTGTTTGACATCTATGTCAAGTTTACTTCGGCTAAGGAGATATGGTCAGCACTTGAAAGAAAATATGGTGCTGAGGATGTAGGTAAGCGCAAATACGTGGTGAGCGAATTTTTGAAGTTCCAGATGGTTGATCATGTTTCAATCAATGATCAAATCCATCATTTCCAACAACTGGTGGATAATCTGGAACAAGAAGGAATCAAGATCGATGAGACCTTTCAGGCTGCAGCGTTACTTGAGAAACTTCCTCCTTCTTGGAGCAAATACAAGAAGAGAGGAAAGCATGATGATGCCAAGTTGTCTCTAGATGCTGTAATCAAACACATACGCATCGAAGAGAACAACAGGATGGAAGATGAGTCTCACCGTGAAGAGGGCGTCAAAGCCAATGTTGTGGAGCATGCTGCGAAGAAGCCCAAGTTTCACTACAACAACGACAGCTACAACGGTGGAGGTAAAGGTAAGAAAGTTGCTGTGCAGGGCCACAACAAGATGAAAGGAGTATGCTGGGTGTGCGGAAAACCAGGACACCGAGCAGTCAACTGCAGGAAACGGAAGGGTCAGCCAAGCAACCAGGCGAATTTGATAGAGGCCAAGGGAGCAGCAGACGACATCATCGCAGCGGTCATCTTAACAGAGGTAAACCTTGTTGGTGGCACTACAGAATGGGTGGTAGACACGGGTGCTACCAGGCATATTGCTACCAGTAAAGACCTATTCTCTGAATATAAAGAAATAGGCAGTGATGAACAGGTCTTCTTGGGAGATGCACATAGTACCCAAGTCCTCGGAAAGGGTAAGGTGCTTCTCAAGTTGACTTCTGGGAAGAGACTGGAGCTAAGCAATGTGTTGCATGTTCCTGCCATGCGTAGGAACCTGATCTCCGGAGTGCTGCTGAACAAGGCCAACATTAAACTTGTTCTTGAGTCTGATAAACTTGTCTTATCTAGAAATGGAGAGTTTGTTGGTAAGGGATTTTGTAATGGGGGGCTGCTTGTTCTTGACGCTATTTGTTTGTCTAACAATAAAGAAGCATCTAGTTCTGTTTACTTTACTGAGTCTCTTGATATGTGGCATGCTAGATTAGGACATGCAAACATAGGAATCGTTAAGAAACTCAAAAACATGAATATGATTTCATATGATGGTGAGAATTTTGATAAATGTGAACATTGTGTTGAGGCTAAACATCATAAGAGACCATTTAAGAAAGTGGATAGAGTTTCTCAAAAACTTGGTTTGATCCATAGTGACTTAGGTGATTTTAAGAATCACATGAGTAAAGGCGGTAAAAGATATTATGTTACTTTTATTGATGATTACTCTAGATATGCTAAGGTATATCTGTTAAGTCATAAGGATGAGACTGAGTCTATGTTTATAAGTTACAAAAATGAAGTTGAAAATCAGTTAGATTTAAAGATCAAAAGGCTTAGGACTGATAGAGGTGGTGAATATAGTACAGATTCTTTACAAAGGTTTTGTAAAGAAAATGGCATTATTCATGAGGTCACACCTCCGTATACACCTCAATCCAACGGAGTAGCCGAAATAAAGAATAGAACACTCAAAAATATGATGAATGCCATGTTGGTTAGTTCAGGATTGCCGGACAACTTGTGGGGGGAGGCAATCTTGACTGCTTGTCATATTTTGAACAGGTTACCTCATAAGAAGTTAGATAAAACTCCTTATGAGTTATGGAAAGGCTATGCTCCTAACTTAAATTACTTGAAAGTGTGGGGGTGTCTAGCCAAAGTTGGCATTCCTGATTTTAAGAAAAGTAAAATCGGGTCTAAGACAAGAGATAGTGTGTTTATCGGTTATGCTCAAAATAGTGCAGCATATAGATTCATGACTATAGATAATAGTTCAATATTTGAATCTAAAGATGCTGAGTTTTTTGAGCATATATTTCCTATGAGCAAACAATCTATTGGCGTGTCTAAATTTGAGACAGATGAGTCAATTAAATCCATAGTTGAACAAGAGATTGATGAACCTAGACGAAGTAAGAGACAAAGAACAGAGAAGTCATTTGGAAGTGACTTCATAACAGCCTTCATTTTAGAGGATGATCCCAAAACTTACGGAGAAGCAATTAGATCGATAGATTCTAAGTTTTGGAAGGAAGCCATAGATAGTGAACTTGAATCTATACTAAGTAACAATACTTGGGAGTTAGTGGACTTGCCTAGAGGGTGTAATCCTATCAGTTGTAAGTGGGTCTTTAGGAAGAAACTAAAGGCGGATGGAACAATTGATAAGTTTAAGGCTAGGCTTGTCGCAAAAGGGTTCACACAACAAGAAGGTATAGACTTCTTTGACACTTACTCACCGGTTGCTAGGATCACTACGATTAGAGTCCTAGTAGCACTTGCCTCTATTCACAAGCTTGTTATTCACCAAATGGATGTGAAAACAGCCTTCTTGAATGGAGACTTAGAAGAAGAGATCTATATGAAGCAACCGGAGGGTATGATAGTTAAAGGTCAAGAACACAAAGTGTGTAGGCTTAAGAAGTCTTTGTATGGTCTTAAGCAAGCACCTAAAAAATGGCACGAGAAGTTTGATAACGCATTAGTGTCTAATGGTTATATAGTAAATGAAAGTGACCGTTGTGTGTATAGTAAGTTTAATGATTGTGATGGTGTCATTATTTGTCTTTATGTTGATGATATGTTGATATTTGGATCCAACATAAATATTGTTAATGATACAAAATCATTGTTATCTACTTTTTTTGACATGAAAGATATGGGGAAGGCAGATTTGATTCTTGGACTTAAGTTAGTGGAGAAATGTGGGGGTTACCTACTTTCTCAAGAACACTATGTTGAGAAAATATTGAAAAAGTTTAATCATTATGATGTGAAACTAGTTAGTTCTCCTTATGATTCACATGTGACATTGACGAAGAATAAATTTGAAAGTGTGTCTCAATGTGAATATGCTAGAATAATTGGTAGTGTAATGTACTTGATGAATTGTACTAGACCCGACATTGCATACGCAGTAAATAGACTTGCAAGATATACTCATAATCCCAATGAGAAACATTGGTGTGCATTAAGACGGTTATTGAGATATCTTAAAGGTACAATGAATTTAGGACTCATGTTTAGTGGTTCACCCTCTGTTTTAGAAGGCTATTGTGATGCTAATTGGGTGACAGATAATGATGAGATAAACTCCACTAGTGGATATGTGTTTACATTGGGTGGTGGATCTATCTCTTGGAAATCATGTAAACAAACTTGTAGTGCCAAATCTACAATGGAGTCTGAATTTATTGCGTTAGAACTTGCTAGTACAGAGGCTGAGTGGTTAAGGAATTTACTTGTTGATATTCCTTTGTGGTCTAAACCTATGCCTTCTGTATCTATTCATTGTGATTCTCAGGCTGCGATCGCACGTGCAAAGAACAAGATTTATAATGGGAAGATCCGGCATATCCGTCTAAGGCACAATATTGTGCGTGAGTTGATAAGTTCAGGGGTGGTAAACTTGGAGTTTGTAAGAACCAAGTTTAACCTTGCTGACCCCTTGACTAAAGGACTAAATAAGAAGTTGGTCTATGAAACATCGAGGGGGATGGGACTTATTCCATCTGTAGAGAATTCTTCATGACGGAAACCCAACCCACTATTAGTAAAGATCCTACAAACGGGGTTCAATGCGGTAAAAACAAGTCATGAAAGAGTTCTATGTTGCACTATCAAAGTGTTCCTCCCTAAGGTGTTGTTGTTGATAGTGCTCACTGTAAAAATTTGAGGGTGAGATTTTGAGAATCTCTTAATGAAAATTCATAGCCATGTTTTATGGTGGTGTGAACAGTGCACACTTGATGAATTTCACCTATATAAGTTTGGAAGTGGTGCCGCTTCCTGTGAGAGTTTGGAAAACTCTCTAGAGAGCTTATGAATCCCGAGATAGGTGCATGGCCGATATCGCACCAAAACAGCGAACTTGAAGAAGTAGATAATGGTATGTCTTCTTGTTGTTCATATAAACAATAGTGGAGTAAGATTCAAGACGAAATTCATCTTACTTCCGTTTATATAACTCAAGCTGTACTACCGACGATTCAAGACCACAAGTCATCGTATCCGTTATGTGTCATTATCTTTGGTTGATAGTAGAAAGGTTGGTTTATGGTCGTTCGTTTGTGACTATACAAGATTGGATCATGTGGGGGATTATTGGAAAAAGTACTTAAAAGTACTTTAAATCTTGTGATCCAACCTTGTATACTGTTATGTAACCTTTTGATAGGAGATTGGATGAAGTTTGGAGTGTTTTATGAACAATGGAATGAAATGGGGGTGTTCCAAACACTTTAAGCGCCTAATGTAGGCGTTCGAAGTGTTCTGGAACATTTCCAGATCACTTGAAGCGCCTCATGTGGCGTTCGAAGTGTTCGGGGATACTTCCAGAACACTTCGAACGCCTTGTAGGCGTTCAATGTCACATGAAGCGCCTAATGTGATTTTGTACAGTCGTTCAATGTCACATGAAGCGCCTAATGTCATTTTGTACAGTCGTTCGAAGTGACATTAGGAGCCTAATGGGTCGTTCGATGTCACATGAAGCTCCTATGTCATTTTGTACAGTCGTTCGATGTCATTTTGTATAGTCGTTCGAAGTGACATTAGGCGCCTAATGGGTCGTTCGAAGTGACATTAGGCGCCTAATGTCACCTAACTGTTACAAAAGATGCATCTTCTCCTCCAAATGACATCTCCTTTCATCTCTAACGTCCATGGCCGATCCTAGGGAGAAATAAGCTGCAGAAAAGGGTCTTTTAAACTTGTTTTTTGAAAACCAAAAGCCTATAAATATTGGGCTTTGATATCTTCAACATATACATGAAAAATACTTGAAAACTTGTGAAATTTTCTGCAGTACTTTCTTCTCACATTCTCTCTACTATCAATCTCTTCTACTATCAAGTTCAAACTCTCTCTAGTAGAGCAAACTAAAGAGAGTAAGCCGTTATATCTTGGGAAGCATTAGCCATTGCAGTCTACCTTGCTCACCGGTAGAGGCTAAATTGCTTTAAAGACAGAGTTATCCCGAAACTCGTCTCGGCTTTCATTGTCTTTCTTGTTTGGTTTTCTTGTGCCATATACATATTTTCCAACAAGCTCTTATAGAATCCTCAAGCAAAGAACATGACACATACTTCGCGATGATTTAGAACACGTCAAATTATGACACTGATTATTAAACTAAGACACACAATCATGGTGATTGTTTAGTTATTTGAAAATTGAAATATTGAATAAGTGTAGAAGTCGAAGTGTTTTGTTTGTAGACAGATGGTATACCGAAGATGCGGTAACTGTTTAGTCTGTTTGGACACTTGAATCATGGTGACTGTTTAGTCATTTGAAAACTGAATCACAGTAATTCTTATGTGGTCGATAACCATATGAAATAAGCGAAAATTACAGTTTGTTTTTAAAATTTGCAGAAAAACATAAATAAAAATAAAGAAATAAAGATCCCCATAGTCTATCTTAAGAAGATAGATAGGTTATTTTACATGCTACAGTGGGTCGCAGTTTCTTTTAGATCGGGTTGTGATCGTGCCAAGATTAAATTCTTATTTTATACTCCTATCCCTATTGTTTCTATTAGACCTCTGGTTAGGTTATGGGTCAATGCATTAGACACCCAGGAAATTAGCGATAGCTTTTGACAACTTCCGATCGTCGGTGAGTGGGAAGGGAGACGTGGAAATGGGAAGAATAAGAGGGTGTTTTGGATTATTAAAGAAAAATGATTATACGCAACAAATAAAAGGATAATATCAAATATATTATTATGATTTCAAAAAATTTATTATGTAAGAGGATTTAAGAAATATAAGTAAAGTATGTTATTTAAGTGCAAAAGCCATGAATCATAATCATAATTATGATTTCAAATATAATGTAGGACCAATTATTATGGCTGAATGGAAGTCCTTATCGATGGATATCAACCGACAAAATGAAAAGGAGTGCTTTATTGTCATCAAACTTAACCTCATCTATGTAACGTTCAGTCATGGAAGTTTGCAACAATAAATACAACCGGATTTGCAGGACTACTTTTAGCTGATGGCATGTGCATAAAACTTTTATTTGCAAAAATTCATAATCTGATATTAAAAGCTTCTATCATTTCCATTCTAAAAAATTAATAAAAAATATAAATCAATAATCTAACGGTGTTTTTATATCAATAAGATTTTATTGGACAATTCACACAAATTATTTATTGCAAACCGTATCAGTAACTTTTTAACTCAATTAAGTTAGATATTATATCTTAATCTATTATTTGTCTAAATAGCAATATTGCATCCAAACTGTGCCCATTCTGATTCGAACGTGTGTCCTTCAGAATTAAAACTTGAATTCAGAATTAAACGTGTGAAGACATGAATTCTGGACATCTCTAGTATTATGATCTTAATTATAGTTAAAATTTTAAAATTTCAACTATAACAATTTGACAAAGTTTTTGTTGGCGAGTGCTTCGCTCCATGAAATTATTCTATTTAGCTACTTGTGAAATATAACTTACAAAGTCTGCACTTTTTTCCTCTGATGCATAAATAATTTCAAATAATGGGATTTTAAAAGAATTTTAAATATAAGCAAATCATATATAGTGGAGCATTTTCGGTATAATAAATAACTGGCACTTACAATTCTTTGGACCAAATAAGCTCTAGGAAAGTAGTAATTCTTACGTTGCCGCATTCATTCTTCTACCATACATTTTTGCCGGAATCTTATTTTGGATATGGATTCAAGGGAGATGTCAACGGAAATTTTAAGAGTGCAAATATACATATATTCCTCCATCTCAAAAATATTATTAGGTCAGATAATTAATCAAATATCAATCGAAATTAAATTCATAAAAATATTCAACACAATATTTTGATAAAACAATCTTCATACTATTTATAACCAAATTACATACATTGACGATTTGATTAGATAATGTTTGACCAGATATGATTATATTTTTCAAACAACTGGAGTATTATTTCTTAATCAAAAATTTTACTCACCTGTTATATATCACCAATGGTATCTTTGCATTTGATTGATTAGAGAGCTCCTCACATTCGACTCCAGTTGGCGAAGCCAATAGTCTATCTAAATTAGTATTAGAAACTAGACAAAATAAAAATTATTATATATATCATTGTTTTTCCATTTAATGTACGAACAGGATGCGTTCCAAGCTTGCGTTATATTTTTTCAATTTACGGCAAATATTTTGGCCACATTTGAAACGGCAAAGCTTTGTTTGATGTTGTTTCTACTATGTAAAAACCAAATCTTTGACCGATTTTACGGGTTTATTATTGTTTCTTGTTTGTGCAACGAAGTTAGAGAACTCCTGCCTCAAGGGTATAGTTGTTGGTATTCAGGTTGATATTTGTTTCAAGAGGTCAAGAGTTCGATTTTACGGACACGTACATTGTGTGTGTTCTACTTTCGGCCTGGTTTGTGGGGTACCTTGTGTATGTCACTGCGTGAGTCCTCACGCCTAAAAGGCCGCTGGATTTTTGATTTGTATCCTCCATAATGTTTCTTGAAACTGAGACATTTAGAGCCCTCAAGAAATGGCGACGAGATTCAGTGGCGCTGATTGAGGGGGGACGCGTCAATAGGGGTCTGACACGTGTCTCCCATGTAAAAGCAAAAAAAAAAATTGAAGCCTGCTACAGTGCCACGTGTCAGGCCAGACTCGTCTTCCCTGTCAGCGTCTCCCAAACTTCACCTCAGGAAATGGCCTTTTGCGCCCCTAGGGACATACTCCAGTGGTAAGTGGCAAAGGTGATTGAGGCTAGAACCCCGACGTCCCGAGTTCGAGTCCGTGTGGAGACAATTCTTGTTGAAATATTACAAGGGTTGCCTCTGGGCTGGCTGAGTCTCGTGTGTCCTCTCCCTTTGCAGGGCTGCCGGTGGAACACATCCCTCGATTTACATCCCACCTGGCTAAGGGGCTTCTGGTACAGATGGGGGAGAACCTCTCCCTCATCAAAGGAAATGGCCTTTTGCTTCAAGTTAGAGAACTCCGACAAATGTCAATTTTCGCTTAGTCAAAGTGAGACAACAGACTACACACGTCAATTCTAATCAGTAGCCATCAAATATTTTGACAACCAGATTATGCGAAAATACAGCCAAGCTGAGATTTCTAAGTTTTGAAGAGTTCAATGGCCGTCTGCGTTAGGGCACGAGAAAATTAATTACATCACGAATTGTTTTTCTGTTCACAACTTATGTTACTATGATTTAGTAATTCTGAGCCGGAAAGTTTTTACTCTTCGGGTTTTAATGCTTATTGCTCAACTATTGGATTGCGGATTTGGGGCGCCCCGTTCGGGACTAGGGTCTCGGCACGGTGCACCATCCGTACTCTGTTACGAGAAATACAAGACATTGATAACATTCATGTGCACGTCGATATAACATGTATCAAAAATCACGGAAGCAATATAAAATGGACAAAGCTTAATCGACATGCATAAAACAGAATAACTAAATCCGAATACATCTGAAGTGTCGACAATCCAAAATCATGATACAAATCCTGAAATAGCATAAACAAAACTACATCAGCTGGGTCCATAAGTCAACATTGGTGATCTATTCTTGACTCATCCTCAACTGTGTCTGAACTGGCTCCTGGCCCTGGATATAGTAAATGATGGGGTGAGCGATAACGAATCGCTCAACAAGTATTTACGTCTAGATTCGTCATGTAGATCATGCATGGTGAACAGTAATTAAACATGAACAGTGACATAGAGTACCATGTAGTAACAAATAAAGTACAGCAAAACACATACGTATGAACAAATAAGAAGCGGAAAATAAATCACATAACAAATCATTTATATACCTTTCGTATTTATTTTTTTCTTACGTAGTGGTTAAGTCTTTATCTTATGCTTGGTCGTAAATTTCTTTTTTTTCTGTGTCTATGGCCAAGCCCTATACTGAACAATCACACAATGTCCACTAAGGTTTCTAAACATATGTCTGATAGGTTGGCTCGGGTAGACATGCGTATGCTGATATGATGAAAAGTCATGCATTGTTTTTCAGAAAAATCTGCCAAGTCATAATCATGTCTGAAATCATCGTATCAAAACTGTCACATCTGTGTTCATAACATATCGTAACTTTCACGAACTGTACACAAGACCCACCGACTGAACTCTTCGAAGAGTCAAGTACCGTCTATGAATTCCGATGGTCCAACCACGTTGTTACATCATACGTACATAGACTAAAAGGTGACACGTTATGGCGGAGATCCCGAGTCTCGTGTTACACTCAGCCATAACGTATATTGCCCCTGACGTCCTCCTGCAGGACCAGATGTCAGACAGCCCTCTGTAAACAAAACATCGCAAACATGTCATAAAGGTGGAGATCTCTTGTCCCGGACAAGGTGTTACACACGACCATCAAAAACATACATAAGTCGTATGGAGTCCGTTGATGCAAGGTACGGCTCATTAAAAATCCTTCTAAAACTTTTCATGCGATAAAATCATATTTATGTAACATGTCTTGTAAACTCTAAAACGTTTCACATGATAAACATTTTCGTAAAGATGCATCATAAGATAAAACGTGTAGCTTTTAAAATGCATTTATCGTATGCATAGAGGAATGCTCGGTATCAGATGATTTTATGCTTCTAATAATTCCATAACATAAGGCTAATGGTTGGCTCATTTATCATATTATCTTACCAGGCAAAATTATCACTTTGCCCCTCTATGTACTTTCGGTTGATACCTCTAAGATCATCCACGGTTAGCCTTTGTTTTGCCTACATTTTGTCCCAAATAATCCTTTTCATATATTTTATTTTATTGTTCTTATTAAAACAGCCCTCTTTCCTATCTTTTGCAAATGTAGAAATTACCACTTTGTCCTTTTAAGGTGGCATAGCCGAAGTGCTTCAAAACAGCCCATTATTGTGTTTTGTTACCACTTTAAGGATTTGATATCACTTTTGTTCATTTAACATACTTTTATTGCCCATTATCCATATCGTTATACACACACGCATATATATATATATATATATATGTGTGTGTATGTGTGTGTGTATTTGAGAAACTCTTCAAAATATCATCATATTCTATGGTTATGGCCACTTGGCTGAATTTACTTAAGCACACACATACAAATACATCTTGCAACTTGTCAATTAATTTACTGCATTTAGGATGAACATATATGTATACTCAAGTAATCATTAAAACATAATCATGGCATCTTTTAGCCATTTTGGCTGAAATACACATGCACACATACACACATGCTTATTCCACTTATTCGTTATGTTCTACATGCAAGTTGTCTCTATCTCTTCCTATTGTTGCATCCATTACCACAAGCACATGACTTATATATCTATGGAACACCTACACATGCTAAGCCGTGTGTATGGATGTGAACATGCAACATATAATTCTTCACTTAACGTATTTCACATACATATAAGTCTATGACTAATGAAACATTTTAATGGTGCACATAAACCCCCTCCCTATGGCCGAATTTAATAGACACACACACATACATGATTTTCCATCACTTTTAAGTACATACTAGATGAGTACCTACTTGCTCATACATACATCTTCCACTCTAACACTTTCCATGTCATGCATGTGATAAATAGCATAAAGATGAATTTGAAGACCTTGTTTATAATGATGGCCATGATGCCTATACATACATACATACATACATATATATATACATACAAACATATATATACACACACATATATATATATATATATATATATATATATATATATAAATCTTTCTTTGTAATAATGGTATTCCTCCGCCATAAGTGAAGGTGATATCTTAATAATACTGGAGACACAGAGCTCCTTCTAATTAATATATATATATATATACATATATATATATATAATATATAACACCTATATTACCATGAATTTAACATGCAAGTCACTTTTCTTCCTTTCACCATAATCATAAACATGCATATGTGTCAACATTCCATCAAGATCACTATACGAAGGACATGCAAGTACACTTTCTTTATGTTATTCATCAAGTCATCATTTTGATTTTATGCATGCATGATCCATCTTGTGATTTAAACATAGTAGACTCAATTTTTAACATGCATGAAGAAACTAGGGAGAGATACTTGCCTTTTTTTGAATTTTAGCTTAAGAGGAAGAAGATTTCTTCTTCTCATTCCTTTTGGTGACTCTCATCCTAATGGCCAAAATAGAAAGAGAAAGAAATCATTTTTTGAGATATAATGGTCAAGAAGTGACTAAGATTAATTCTTAAGAAATGTACCTTGGAAATCCTTGAAGTTTCTTACCTCTTTCACTCTACGAAACTTGTTCCACCTCCAATGGGGAGTTCACGGTTGAGAAGCCTAAAGGAGGGAAAGAAAATGAAGTCTTTTGGAAAATGAATGATAGAAGGATGTTTAGACTAGTGAGTTTGGTCCCTACTTCAAGGATTTCTACACATGCAAGTGATTTTTCTTCAAGGGAAGTTGAAGAATCATCTTCTTCCTTCTTGGCTTGGCAAGGAATTTGTAGGGGAGAGCTTGTTTGAGTGAGAAAAGATGGAGGGAAAGAAGTTTGGAATAGGTGAAATGAAAATTGTGGAGTGCAATGGAGTGCATTTCTTGCTGAAGAATGGGAGGAAGTCCTTATTTCCTCTCTTCAAACTCAAGGTTGGAGACTTAAGAGAATAAGAAGATTTTATTGTGGATGCAAGAGGGATGTTGGATTGGAGAAGGAGAGAGACATTTGCATGTAAAGATTCAAGAGAGTGAAAATGAGTGGAGAGGGGATAGGAGAGCTGTCTATATCTTGCCCCTCTTTTCTTATGGTAACCGAGATTGAGGGGGTGGGGAAAATAAAATGGGTAATTTCATCATGGCGTATGGTTGGAAAAAAGAAACAGTGATGGAACTTGTAAGGGGTGCATGAAATGTAATTGGTTGGACATGAGGTGTTAGCATAATTTTTCTTTTTTCCTTAGTGGGGTGACCTCGGGTGTGGGGGAATTAGGGAGGCTGAAACCTGCAAAAGTTTGGGAAAGAGGGAGTAGAGTTGTCTTATAGTGGATTTGGGAAAAGTGAAGACAAGATGGGTGTAAGAAAAGTGGAATTTGTGTAAGAAGAATATTGGTGGATAATTGCTCTTGTTTCCTTCCTTCTTTAGTGACCGAAATTGGAATAGTGGAGAGGAAAAGTACAAGGATACTTTATCTTGTCTTGAAGGGGGAAGAAAATGACAAACGTTATAAGAATGCATGCACTTCCCCTCGTTGGAGTAATTTAGGGGTGTAAGAAAAAGGAGTGAAGATGTATAAAAAGGAAAAAGAAAGGACAAGTGGTTATCTTACTCCTTTGCTTGGAGTATGGCCGAAAAATACAAGGCTAGGGGGATGAGGAAATACAACATTCCCCTCTATCATTTGTCGTATGTCCTATTTTTCTTTTATGTTTATTTAATTGAAAAGAAAAGTTTATGTCTCAATTATATACCTATTTAAATTAATTGTTTAAGTATCGCAACTATCTAAGGTTATGATATATTTGTTTTGGTGTTTAGTAAAATTTTATTTCTACAGCTTCATGCAGTGCGACGATCTTATTATGATTTTGTTGTAATTTCCTTCGTTCTCTTTGTCAACTAGCCCGGGAGTGTGGGTCGTAACATTCCTCCGCCTTATAAAAAGTTTCCTCCTCGAAACTTGTATGTTTAATCTTAATCCACCGATTAGCATTACTCTACCAATTTCACCCTTATTATGTGCCCTGAACCTCATTCAATGTCCTGATTTGGCGTTTGGACATGCTTTTCTAGAATCAAAACTTACGTGGCTCTATGTTGGAAATTTTGTGTAATTGTTATTGGGTATCATCCAGTTTTGGGGAGTCTGTTAAGTTACTTGCTTGGGGTATACTAGCCTCCGTACTTCTAAGGTATTATTCCGAGTAATTATGCTTCCAGGTGTGATCATTTCAAACTATTTCTGAATGAATCCAATTTCAACCCTAACAATAATGAGCCGAATAAATCATGAATTTTTTCATACTTGTTGCAATATCCGGCATCCAGGATATCTGTGTCTGGCAGCTTCTAATCCTGAGTATCGGTCCATGATGGCCCTTCTTGCTGTTGCACCCTTCCTAGTAAATCTCTTCTCCTCCTTGGGCAATTTTTCATCATATGTCCTGTCTCACCGAATTGAAAACACACATCTGTCCCTATGCGGCATTCGCTAGTATGCTGCATCTAGCATCTTTGGCATATCGGAATTGCTGATGCCGATCTCCACTATCGCTGGGACCGATGCCTACTGGATGATGGCTGTTGAGGTCGTCTTCCTGCTCTCTGCATATACGGGTCCTATCTCTCAGTCCGCTCATCTATGTCACTCCGAGGTCTCCTGTCCCTAGCCTCTCGGTCTAGTAACACAATAATGCGCTCCACTTGGTAGCAATCTTCCAGTAGTTCTTTGAAATTGCATTTATGTGTATCAACTAACCAATTCCAGATCCGAGGATTTAGGTCATGCCTGAACCTAACCATCTCAATTCTTTCATCACCCATTATCTCGGAACATAGCGACCAGGTGAAGAATCGCCAGAAATACTCAGAAACTGAATCATCTGTTTCCTGTCACGGTGTGTCGAATTCCCTTATCCTCTGTATGATCAGTGCCAGAGAAAGATAAAATCTGCAGAATTCCTCCAAAAACTGCGTCCAAGTCACTGGTCGAGGCAGTGGTTGGATATAAATCTTCCACCATTGACTGGCTCTACCCACCAAGAATGGCAGAACATTCTGTGCCTTCACCTCTTCAGACACCTGTGCTAGCTGAGAGCCCTACTAATGCACCTCCAGGAGCCTCCTCATTTCAATCTGTACACACAAGAAATGTGTGCACAATTAAAAATCTTATAGTTAGATGTTTCTTGCATAGGCATGTCCAAGACAAGCCTACAAGTGTCATTTAGATACTTGGTGTGTTTGAGTCTTGTTTGGTTTTGCAGGATTTAGGTGTCTTATTGCTCAAGACTAGGTCTAGGACATGCATTGAGCCCTTAATTATGTTTATAGTTATTTATTTGTGTTTTTTAAGTGTTTGTAGGGCTTTCATGAGCTTTCATGGACGTTTGCATGAAGAAGAAGCAAAGCTGAAAATGAGGATTTTCGTGCGCGTGACACAGCTCTGGGTTTTTGATCATATCTTTGTGATCGTTAATCCAAATACCGTGATTTTAGTTGGATATGAAATCTAATATACAGGGCTACAACTCTTATTTCTATCACTTTTCTCAAATTCAAAGCCGAAGATATCTAGATTTCGTGATAAAATTAAGTGATGATAAAACTCATATCTTGATGACACCTGAATTTCAAACGGTTATATCTCTTCCAATACTTATCCAAAGGAGGTAATCTTAGAGCCTAAATTCAAGGATTTTCCAGGATCTACAACTTTAACGAAGACATCAAGAGCTAATTAAGAAGCTATAATAGCTCAAATATTGTTTCATTTCGACAGTTTTGTAAATCTATGTAACTTAAGTTTTTGGAGTTTCACTTGTATTAGGAGTCTTAAATCCGACCCTTCTTTGTTTTTAGACTAGCTTTCAGTTCTTTTATGTCTATATAAACAAAAAAACCTGGTTGATGTAAGCACCAATGATATGATTAATAAAATTGTGTGTGAATTCGACCTATTGAGGCGTTTTCCTTGTGTTTTCTTTGGTTTCACCTAAGCAAATCAAAGCTAGATCAAATCAAGGTTTGAGCAAACCTAATTGGAGAATTAAAATCCAAGGATACAGAACGACGTACTGGACTGGGAGATTCGAATTGCTCGACGTAGATGTTGTTGACATCTTTTGTCTAAGAAGGAGGTGTTTGCGCTATTGTCCCACGCAAGGACTGATCAAAGGTGTCTTTTGGAGTTGAAAGAAGAGATCGTTAATTCAATACGATCGAACACCTTCTCAATGTTATCTAACCATCTCTCTGCCTTACCTATATCTGGCTCTCTATCAAAACTGAGAACTCTAGCTGTGACCAACTGTCCGTAATAGAATCCACTGCTTCTATAAGGCCATGGCTGTGTGGATGATGGTGGTGGAGCCTGAGCGGACTCACTTATTTGGCGGAATCGGATCAGAGCCTCGAAAAATGACCAGAGTATCTCCCACGGAAATTAAGCCACCAGAGATAGAATCTGTGCCATCGGTGACGGTGTCTGCTCTGACGCTGGTGATCACCCCTATGGGAAAATTGATGGTGTCTGCCTATCGGATTGCAATGACATCCTAATTCAAACAGTTAAATTGGCACAATTAGTCGATATATCATGAAACATCTTAAGTTTTAAGGTGTTATGCATATTCAGAGGAAAGCAGTTTACTTATTATGATCCTATGTCTTAATCTATACGGTACTGATGAAAGATAGGGTTATTCTGAATATTTCCACTAAACCATTTTAATATTCCTATTCTAAGGTTGTTGCACTCAGTCTAAAATCAGGTACTTAGACTCTACTATCTCCCCTATAGTCTATGATCATCCCTAGGTTCTACGATCATAACCCATTACATGTCGTTGCTTCTTTATTTTGCCCGCTGTGGATCTAGAGCCTTTGCTCTAGTACCACATGTGGCGCCCCACCTGGGATTAGTGTCTCGGCACAGTGCACCTGCCATACTCTGCTACGAGAAATACAAGACGTCGATAACATTCATGTGCACGTCGACACAACGTGTATCAAATGTTGGACCGTGCACCTGCAATGAACACCACTAGAGGGGGGGTGAATAGTGGTTAGCGGAAATTACACTACAACCCTTTGTTAAAATCCCCTTGAAAACAGAATCTGAGACCAACTCAGATTCAGAACCCGTTTTTCAAAAATTCACAAATAATTGTACACAACTCCAAAAATTATGAAACTTTCCAGAATTAAACTTCAATGAGTTAACAAGACTCTGTCCAAAAATCAAACACAAATAAGATCGTTTGACCCTTCAAACAAATTAAAAGATTTAGATGGTCAATCTGGACAGAATTGGACAGAATGTTGCTGATTTTGAAAATAGTGTTTCTCTTTGAATACTCAACCAAAAAGGTTGATCTTTATATCAAAACACTCCTTAGGATGTGCAGATGAAGTTTCCAAAAGGCCCTGACCTCAAACAATTCTTGAAAAATACAGAATTTAACTTTTCTCAAAACTGGTCAGATTGCAGCCAGATTGGAGCAGTTATCTTGAAAAGACTGAAAGACTAACTTTTACTTGCTCAAATCAAGTGATTCTTGTTGCAAATGAAAGCTAATAGTCTGAAGTATAACTCCACCCAAAATCACGAATTTTGAAAGTGTTTAGCTATTTTTTCAAATTGTGTGAAGTTGGGTGAAAACTGCAGTCAAAAACGGGCAGAAAACAAAAATAAAGAAACAAGAGAAGAACACCGAGGATTTATCCTGGTTCGGTCAATGTGACCTACTCCAGTCCCAAGGAACACATTTCCTTGGATTTCACTATGATATGAACACCTTACAACAAGAGCCAAGCTTGATCCTTGGGTTATACACCAACCCTACTCAAGACTTGGATAATCACCTTCTAAGCAACACTTAGTTGCAATACGTCCAACACCTATTGATGTAGCCTTATAAAGATGGCTAATCAATCTTACAAATGAAGCTCAAGAGGCTTGTAGCTCACCAAAATATTAAGAACAACTTTGCTACAACAAAATACAACAACAAGAAGATGAATATGAAAGCTATAGAATGCTTGTGAGCTTCAAGTGTGTTTCATCTTCTTCACCATTGCCTCTATTTATAGTGTGATTTGAGCCTTGAAGATAAGAATGCCAATGTGTCATCATCTTCATCATCAACTCCAAATGTCTTCTCATCATTGGTTGGCTTTGTACACTTGGCAAAATAAAACACAATGATTGGTCCACCTTGACATCACCTTGTTGTCGAAAATTCCACCTAAAAAGTGACTTGGAATTATCTTGAAAATGTGAAGATAATAGCACCACAACAACTCCATCATCTTCTCAACTTTTTGGCACAAGAATAGGCATGTGAGACTTGACAATTTCAAACTTTAAAATTCAGCTTCAAGACTTCAAACTAGCCGTTGGTTTTCCAAGAATTTTACAAAAATTCCTTTTGATTTTTCTTAATAAAATAAGAAAGGATAATACCACCAAATTATCCCCAACTTCAAGTATCACAATAGGACATGTGAAGTCTTCATTTGACTTCAAAAATCTGCTGAAATTTCACCAATAAAACAATATAGCCGTTGGCTATTTTTAGTAAATTCCAAGTTGGCAATTTTGCCAACTAGCTCCTTTTTGGTTGGTCCACTTGTCTCTAACTCATAAAATGAATAATGTATCACCTCCAACTGTAAATACACGTTTTTGACCATATATATATGTGTATCAACTCAGATTTTTGAAGAAGAAATAAATAGATAACAGTTGACAATATTATGTCAACGTGTAATACCGAAATTCTCCAATATTTCTTCTTATCTGTTGAGATCATTTCCACACCTTTACACCTTTAATATCTCTGAATAATGATGATAAATGTTCTCTTATAACATATATAAGAGGGTCTTCAAGAAAAAATAGAATGTGACATCTCAAATCGTCACATATCCAGCTATAGTCAATAATATCATCGGTTGAGAGAATAAGATATATGATCACCATATTATCTTCAAAATAATAATAACACAGCTCCAGAATGAAGATAATAATATACTCAAGAGATTCCTTGAGTGAAAATACCAAAAATACCCTTGGGGGTAAAATGACCAAAATACCCCTGGTGTAAGAAAACTCCAGAAATGACCCGGATGGTCATAAATACTCATGATATCACCTTTGTCATGATAAATAGGATAAGAATACATCCTTGAAATATTTTCATCATATCATGTTCCTACAAAATTCAAAATACCAATTTTGCCCTTTTTGGTAAGTTGTAGAAACTTCTAAGGCATGTTAGTCACAAGACAAAAATAATCACCAAAAACACATAATAATCACATAATGAACACGTATAAATCATGTACAAATGAAAACAATCATTTTAACACATTTTAGAAAATTATTTCTAAAAACCCTAGACATCGATCGATGTGCAACAACCTGAGAGATCGATGTCAACTTTTTCAACTTTTACACATATAACACCATGTATGACATTTTTAAGTATTCGCCACTTAAAATCATGACTTTGAAAATTATCCAAACATATTTCTCAACATTCTCCCCCTTTTGGATGATTTTTAAAATAACCTAACATGATTTTAATGTCACAACTTATAACCAAAAATTTAAAAAGTTTAACCAAATGTTTTCAACTTTTAAATAGTATGTTGCTCCCCCTCAACTCATACTCTCCCCCTTAACCTATACTTAACTCTTAACTTATATTTGAAACTTATCATTTCATACCAAATGATGACTTAGCAACTAAAATCTAAAATCATGTGCTTATGCTATCTCCCCCTTTATTTTGCAAATCATGCAAAAGATAGAACTATACAATGGTATCGTAAGTCATCATACCTAACTTGGCTCGTAAGTTTTCAAACGTGGCTTGATTAAGGGGTTTGGTAAAGATATCGGCGATTTGGTGATCAGTTCTTATATGGTTTATCACTATGTCCTCAGTTTGAACATGATCGCGAAGAAAGTGGTATCGCACCTCAATGTGTTTGGCCTTAGAATGAAGCACCGGATTTCGGGAAAGATTGATTGCACTTGTGCTATCGCAGAAAATTGGAATCTTTTTCATTTTAATGCCAAAATCACTAAGTTGCTGTTTAAGCCAAAGTATTTGGGTAGTACATAAACTCAAAGCAATATACTCGGCTTCAGTGGTAGAAAGAGCTACACTAGCTTGCTTTTTAGAAAACCAAGAGATCAAATTGGTTCCTATGAATTGACATGTGCCGCTAGTGGATTTTCTATCTAACTTGCAACCACCATAATCAGCATCACTATATGCGTGTAATTCCAACTTAGCATTTCTATCATACCATAGTCCTAAGTGAGGTGTATGCTTAAGATATCTAAATATCTTTTTCACTGCATTGTAATGTGATACCTTAGGACAAGATTGAAACCTAGCACACATACACACACTAAACATGATATCAGGTCTTGATGCAGTTAAGTATAACAATGAGCCAATCATAGACCTATAGAGTGTGTCATCAAAAGGTTTACCATTTTCATCCTTATCGAGTTTGGTACTAACACTCATGGGGGTAGTTGTAGGTTTCAAATCTTCAAAGCCAAACTTCTTAATCATATCATTGACATACTTAAGTTGGCTAATGTGAATTCCTTGAGGGGTTTGTTTGATTTGGAGTCCTAAGAAATAATTCAACTCTCCTACCATTGACATTTCAAACTCTGACTTCATACATTCTTCGAAGTCTTTTACTAAGGTAGGGTTAGTTGAACCAAAGATAATATCGTCTACGTATATTTGAACTATTAACAAATCATTACCTTTTCTTCTTAGGAATAATGTGTTGTCTATGGTTCCCCTTTCATAATTATTCGCAATAAGAAAGTTTGCAAATCTATCATACCAAGCTCTTGGAGCTTGTTTCAAACCATATAAAGCTTTCTTAAGCTTGTAAACATGGTTAGGATTCTTTGGATCTTCAAATCCAGGGGGTTGTTTGACAAACACTTCTTCTTGGATGTATCCATTTAAGAATGCACTCTTGACATCCATTTGGAAGAGTTTAATGTTACTTAGAATTGCAATCGCAAGTAACAATGTAATTGATTCTAGTCGTGCAACGGGTGCAAAGGTTTCCTCATAATCTATTCCTTCTTGTTGATTATAACCTTGTGCGACTAGTCTAGCCTTATTTCTTGTAATATTTCCTTGTTCATCCATTTTATTCCTAAAGACCCATTTAGTTCCTATGATAGACTTGTCTTCAGGTTTAGGTACTAAGTCCCATACATTGTTCCTTGTGAATTGATTTAATTCCTCATGCATAGCATCTATCCATGATATGTCACCTAAGGCTTCCTTAACATTCTTAGGTTCTATGTGTGAGACTAAGCTATGTCCTTCAAGTTGACTTATGTTTCTACGTGTTCTAACCCCAACACTTGGATCCCCAATGATTAATTCTCTAGGGTGCCACCAATTCCTAGATTGACTAGGTTCACCCTCATCTTGTTCAAAAGTTTCACTAGTGTGAATGTTATCATATGTAATTGGATCATTAGTTGTATCATCTTCCAATTGCAAATTTTCTTGATTCATTTCATCTAAGGGTTCATGCATGTCTTGTTCAGGGGGAGTTGGTTCTAGATGATCAAGTACAGGCTCAAGTAATACTTCATCATCAAACATATTTTCAACATTTTTTTCTTGTTTATGTTGATGTTTATCACTAACTTCAAAGCATGCATTTTCATTGAATTTCACATGTATGGATTCAATTATTTTTCTAGATGCAGGATTATAACACCTATATGCTCTTGAGTTAGTTGAATATCCAACAAATATACATTCAATAGACTTTTGTTCAAATTTATCTAGATTATCCTTAGTGTTTAGCACAAAACATTTACATCCAAATACTTTAAGATAATCTATTTTAGGTTGTCTATTGTTTAGCAATTCATAAGGCGTTTTATTTAATTTCTTTCTAATAGTGAGCCTATTTATAATATAACATGCACAGTTAACAGCTTCAGTCCATAAATACTTAGGTAATTTATTTTCACACAGCATTGTCCTTGCAACTTCTTGAATCGTTCTATTTTCACGTTCAACAACTCCATTGAGTTGTGGTGTTCTAGGTGGTGAGAATTCATGTTTTATTCCATAAAGTTCACAAAATTTGATTACGTCTTTATTTTTAAATTCTCCACCTCTATCACTTCTAATTCTTTTGACATTTTCTTCGTAAATGTTTTCAAGTTGCTTGATAAGGGTTTCGATTGCTAATGGAGCATCGTCTTTGTGTGTTAAGAACAATGTCCATGTGTAGCGTGAGTAATCGTCTACTATGACACACACATAGTAGTGTCCACCTAGACTTCTTGTCCTACTTGGACCAAATAAGTCTAAGTGAAGCAATTCTAGTACATGACTAGTACTCACTTCATGTTTCGGTTTTAAGGTTTCTTTAATGTGTTTTCCCTTAATACATGTTTCACACATTTGAAAATTATCTAAGTCTAACTTAGGCATACCTCTAATTAAATTCTTTTTAGATAATTTCCTAATGGTTGAAATTCCTATATGGCCTAATCTTCTATGCCATAAATTCACATCTAAGTCATGTGATATTAGACACTTAACCTTAGCATTTAACATGTTATCTAAGGTAAGGGTATAAATATTTCCAACTCTATTTCCTTTTAAAACCGTTTCTCCTTTTTCATTTATTATATCAC
The DNA here is from genome assembly GCA_036186865.1 of Eustoma russellianum. NCBI lineage: Eukaryota > Viridiplantae > Streptophyta > Magnoliopsida > Gentianales > Gentianaceae > Eustoma > Eustoma russellianum. Next base: position 8,589,921 of record AP025044.1, on the reverse strand, counting down.
AAGAATTGGGAAGAAAGGAGACATTATAACCACAATCTATAAGTTGAGAAATACTAAGTAAATTATAAGAGAGATTGCTTACTAGAAACACATTTCGTATTTGAAATGTGTTTGGGTCCCCGATTGTTCCTTTTCCAACAACTTTTCCTTTGTTGTTGTCACCGAATGTTACCTTTCCACCATCAATATGTTCAATTTTGGTGAATAGATTGGGGTTGCCCGTCATATGCCTCGAACATCCACTATCTAAAAACCATTTGGTTTTTAGATTCTTTGACTTTGCCTCTTTCTTGCATTCCTTGCATTTTTCCTACAATGGAGACAAAGTTTTAGGTACCCTTTATTTGGGTCCTTGAATGTTAGGGGCATTATTCTTGTTTAGATAACCCTTAGGTATCCAAACTTGAATATACTTTCTAGGCACATTTTTAGCATGGTTAAAGTAAGAAGGATAAGCATATAGATGATTATTCCACATAAGTGAGGATGCATTGTTATACATGTTGCGCCATGGTTGATAATCATTATAGGATGACCGAATCTTATAATGTGTATAAGGCATGCGATTTTGTTTCTTATATGGTGCTCTATATGTATATTCATGTGTATTTCTATAAGACTTGTATGAGAGTTGCTTATGCTTAGGTTCATAAAAAGTTGGATGCATTTTATTTGGTCTAGTTGCATTTGTATACATGTAGGCATGATTTCTAGGTTGTCTAGATGCAAAATTTGGCCTAGATGTATGTTTATGCGTGTGCATATTGGTGGGTTTGTGTTGTATTTTTGCCTTGATATGAGTAGAAGAAGGTGTAGAAGAAGATGTAGCAGGCAAAGTTGATTTTGTATTATATGGCAACTTTGTACTAGATGAAACAAACTTAGTCTTTTCATTTACTTTTTCGTTTTCTTCTTTATAGCCTAGGCCGGTTTTATCATTGCCATACTTTTGTGATGAGATAAGTGTATCTAACATATTTGCACCCGATTTAAATTGTTCTATCATTTTTTCTAAGGTAAATTTAGAAGACTTAAGTTGCACTATTTCATTTTCACAATTTTCTAACTTGGATTTCAACATTTTATTTTCCATTTGTAACTTTTGTTCATCCTTCCTATATGATTCAATTTTGTTCTCTAAAGAATCAAGAGTATTAGTAGACTCTTGTTTAAGAGATTCTAGTTGATCGGAAAATTCCAAGTTGGACGTCTTCAACTTGTCATTTTCTTCAACTAGTTTCTTCTTTTCTTTAGAGAGCCTCTTACAGTGAGCATGCATTCGTAGGAATTTTTCATACATTTCATCAAATGTCATGTCACTATCAGAATCACTATCAGAAGAAGAACATACCTCGTTGGATACGAAGCACACTTGAGCTTCCTCAGTTTCGGATTCTGAGTCAGATGAGTCGCTCCATGTGCTCACCTTCATTGCTCGTTTCCCTTTTCTTGCCTTAGACTCCTTTGTCTTTGACGTTTGAGCTTCCTTGTCCTTGGCTTGTTTATTATTGTTGTTTTTATTATTATTTTTCTTTGTTGGACAATCGTATGAAATATGTCCTTTTTGACCGCATTCATAACACTTTAATTCTTTATTATACCATTTGTTTGTGTTATTTTTCTTAGATTGAAAAAAAGAAGAAGAAGAAGAAGAATTATGTTGTCTATTCCTATTTGGGCGTTTGAAAAACTTTCTAAGTTTTCTAGCAATCAATATCAAGTCATCGTCTAATTCAGTATCACTATTACTATCATCGTTATTAGCATGTGTTTCAGTTGTTTTGAAGGCTATTGACTTACTGGATGACTTAGACGATTCAGACTTTCGTTGGTTCAGTTTTACCTCATAGACTTTAAGAGACCCGATCAATTCATCCATCTTGGTGATTGACTTTGTCTCCTCGATTGCAGTCACCTTTGGATCCCATTCAGCAGGGAGACTTCGTAGCACCTTTTGAACCTTTTCATTGTTCGAAAATGACTTCCCTAAATCTTCAAGGGCATTGAAAATATTAGTAATCCTCAAATCCATAGATGTTATGGATTCGTTTGGCAACATTTTGAAAGTCTCTAATTCAGTCATAAGCATGTTTATTTTTGACTCTTTAACACCACTAGTACCTTCATGCTTTAATACAAGTGATTTCCACATGTCGTGTGCACTTGTGCAATTTGACACATATCCTGCTTCAGAAGTTGTAAGTCCATTCAAAAGTAATTGCATAGCTTTAGCATTCATGGACATTTTCTTTTTATCATCTGATGACCATTCACTTTTATATTTTTCAACCTCTTGAGTTACTCCACTAACTTGTACAACTTTCATTGGAATGTACGGCCCATCTTCAACTATAGACCATAAATCGATGTCTATAGCCATTAAGAATAGCCTCATTCTTAGTTTCCAATGAACAAAATTATTTCCATCAAAAAGAGGAGGGCGTTGTGTGGACATACCTTCCAACTCACCTTTGTGAGAAACAATAGCCATAGTATGTACCTTTGATTTGAGACAAGCAATATATTATGAATTGTTGTTTCTTGGCCTTGTATTGTTCGTACGGTGTTGAATCTTGCTTCTTTTGAGTGGTGTTGGTCTGGCTCTGATACCAAATGTTGGACCGTGCACCTGCAATGAACACCACTAGAGGGGGGGGTGAATAGTGGTTAGCGGAAGTTACACTACAACCCTTTGTTAAAATCCCCTTGAAAACAGAATCTGAGACCAACTCAGATTCAGAACCCGTTTTTCAAAAATTCACAAATAATTGTACACAACTCCAAAAATTATGAAACTTTCCAGAATTAAACTTCAATGAGTCAACAAGACTCTGTCCAAAAATCAGACAAAAATAAGATCGTTTGACCCTTCAAACAAATTAAAAGATTTAGATGGTCAATCTGGACAGAATTGGATAGAATGTTGCTGATTTTGAAAATAGTGTTTCTCTTTGAATACTCAACCAAAAAGGTTGATCTTTATATCAAAACACTCCTTAGGATGTGTAGATGAAGTTTCCAAAAGGCCCTGACCTCAAACAATTCTTGAAAAATACAGAATTTAACTTTTCTAAAAACTGGTCAGATTGCAGCCAGATTGGAGCAGTTATCTTGCAAAGACTGAAAAACTAACTTTTACTTGCTCAAATCAAGTGATTCTTTTTGCAAATGAAAGCTAACAGTCTGAAGTATAACGCCACCAAAAATCACGAATTTTGAAAGTGTATAGCTATTTTTTCAAATTGTGTGAAGTTGGGTGAAAACTGCAGTCAAAAACGGACAGAAAACAGAAATAAAGAAACAAGAGAAGAACACCGAGGATTTATCCTGGTTCGGTCAATGTGACCTACTCCAGTCCCAAAAAACACCTTTCCTTGGATTTCACTATGATATGAACACCTTACAACAAGAGCCAAGCTTGATCCTTGGGTTATACACCAACCCTACTCAAGACTTGGATAATCACCTTCTAAGCAACACTTAGTTGCAATACCTCTAACACCTATTGATGTAGCCTTATAAAGATGGCTAATCAATCTTACAAATGAAGCTCAAGAGGCTTGTAGCTCACCAAAATATTAAGAACAACTTTGCTACAACAAAATACAACAACAAGAACAAGAAGATGAATATGAAAGCTATAGAATGCTTGTGAGCTTCAAGTGTGTTTCATCTTCTTCACCATTGCCTCTATTTATAGTGTGATTTGAGCCTTGAAGATAAGAATGCCAATGTGTCATCATCTTCATCATCAACTCCAAATGTCTTCTCATCATTGGTTGGCTTTGTACACTTGGCAAAATAAAATACAATGATTGGTCCACCTTGACATCACCTTGTTGTCGAAAATTCCACCTAAAAAGTGACTTGGAATTATCTTGAAAATGTGAAGATAATAGCACCACAACAACTCCATCATCTTCTCAACTTTTTGGCACAAGAATAGGCATGTGAGACTTGACAATTTCAAACTTTAAAATTCAGCTTCAAGACTTCAAACTAGCCGTTGGTTTTCCAAGAATTTTACAAAAATTCCTTTTGATTTTTCTTAATAAAATAAGAAAGGATAATACCACCAAATTATCCCCAACTTCAAGTATCATAATAGGACATGTGAAGTCTTCATTTGACTTCAAAAATCTGCTGAAATTTCACCAATAAAACAATATAGCCGTTGGCTATTTTTAGTAAATTCCAAGTTGGCAATTTTGCCAACTAGCTCCTTTTTGGTTGGTCCACTTGTCTCCAACTCATAAAATGAATAATGTATCACCTCCAACTGTAAATACACGTTTTTGACCATATATATATGTGTATCAACTCAGATTTTTGAAGAAGAAATAAATAGATAACAGTTGACAATATTATGTCAACGTGTAATACCGAAATTCCCCAATATTTCTTCTTATCTGTTGAGATCATTTCCACACCTTTACACCTTTAATATCTCTGAATAATGATGATAAATGTTCTCTTATAACATATATAAGAGGGTCTTCAAGAAAAAATAGAATGTGACATCTCAAATCGTCACATATCCAGCTATAGTCAATAATATCATCGGTTGAGAGAATAAGATATATGATCACCATATTATCTTCAAAATAATAATAACACAGCTCCAGAATGAAGATAATAATATACTCAAGAGATTCCTTGAGTGAAAATACCAAAAATACCCTTGGGGGTAAAATGACCAAAATACCCCTGGTGTAAGAAAACTCCAGAAATGACCCGGATGGTCATAAATACTCATGATATCACCTTTGTCATGATAAATAGGATAAGAATACATCCTTGAAATATTTTCATCATATCATGTTCCTACAAAATTCAAAATACCAATTTTGCCCTTTTTGGTAAGTTGTAGAAACTTCCAAGGCATGTTAGTCACAAGACAAAAATAATCACCAAAAACACATAATAATCACATAATGAACACGTATAAATCATGTACAAATGAAAACAATCATTTTAACACATTTTAGAAAATTATTTCTAAAAACCCTAGACATCGATCGATGTGCAACAACCTGAGAGATCGATGTCAACTTTTTCAACTTTTACACATATAACACCATGTATGACATTTTTAAGTATTCGCCACTTAAAATCATGACTTTGAAAATTATCCAAACATATTTCTCAACATCAAAATCACAGAAGCAGTATAAAATGGACAAAGCTTAACTGACATGCATAAAACAGAATAACTAAATCCGAATACGTTTAAAGTGTCGAAAATCCAAAATCATGATACAAATCCTGAAATAACATAAACAAAACTACATCAGCTGGGTCCATAAGTCAACACTGGTGATCTATTCCTGACTCGTCCTCAACTGTGTCTGTATTGGCTCATGGCCTTGCGATATGGTAAATGATGGGGTGAGCAATAACGAATCGCACAGCAAGTATTTCCGCCTAGATTCATCATGTGGATCATGCATGGTAAACAGTAATTAAACATGAATAGTGACATAGAGTACCATGTAGTAACAGATAAAGTACAACAAAACACATATGTATGAACCGATAAAAAGCAGAAAATACATCACAGAACAAATCATTTATATAACTTTCGTATTTATTTTCTACTTACGTAGTGGTTAAGTCTTTATCTTATGCTTGGTCGTAAATTTCTTTTCTTTTCTGTGTCTATGCCCAAGCCCTACACTGAACAATCACACACTGTCCACTAAGGAATCTAAACATAAGTCTGATAGGTTGGCTCGGGTAGACATGCGTATGCTGATATGATAAAAACTCATGCATTGTTTTTCAGAAAAATCTATCAAGTCATAATCATGTCTGAAATCATCGTATCAAAACTGTCACAGCTGTGTTCATAACATATCGTAACTTTACGAAAAGTACACAAGACCCACCGGCTGAACTCTTAGAAGAGTCAAGTAATGTCTATGAATCCCGATAGTCCAACCACGGTATTACATCATACGTACATAGACTAACAGTGACGCGTTATGGCGGAGATTACAAGTTCCGGACGTGGTGTTACACTCATCCATAACGTATATTGCCCCTAACATCCTCCCACAGGACCAGATGTCATGCAGCTCTCCGTAAATAGAACATTGTAAACATGTCATAAAGGTGGAGATCCTTTGTCCCAGACAAGGTGTTACACTCGGCCATCAAAAACATACATAAGTCGTATGGAGTCTATCAACGTAATTTACGGCTCATTAAAAATCCTTTTAAAACTTTTCATGCGATAAAATCATATTTATGTAACATGTCTTGTAAACTCCTTTAAAACATTTCACATGATAAACATTTTCAAAAAGATGCATCGTAAGATAAAATGTGTCGCTTTTAAAATTCATTTGTCATATGCATAGAGGAATGCTCGGTATCGGATGATTTCACGCATCTAATAATCCCATAACTTAAGACTAATGGTTGGCTCATTTATCATATTGTCTTGCCAGGTGACATTACTAATTTGCCCCTCTATGTACTTTCGGTTGATACCTCTAAGATCAGCCACGGTTGGCCTTTGTTTTGCCTACATTTTGTCCCAAATAGTGCTTTTCATATATTTTATTTTATTGTTCTTATTAAAACAACCATTTTTCCTATCTTTTTGCAAATGTAGTAATTTACCACTTTGTCCTTTTAAGGTGGCATAGCCAAAGTGCTTCAAAAAATCCCATTATTGTGTTTTGTTGCCATTTTAAGGATTTGATATCACCTTTATTCATTTAACGTAATTTTATTTCCCATTATCCATATCGTTATATGTGTATATACACTCGTTTGCTTATGTTTTACCGTTGTTTTGCATTACATGTACATATACACGTTATGTGTATTTTAATATCGAAAGCCTCTTCTTTATATTCCTGAATTCCCTCACTAACACACTAGCACATCATATCTCTATTATTAGGTCATTTATGCAGATATATATAGAGCCGGGGTCTCACTGAAAGTAGGCTCTCTATCCCTTGGGACAGAGGTATTGCCTGCCTACCACTTACCCGCCCCAGAACCTAACGATAGCTTTTGCTTTCGTTGGGATATACTAGGTACGGATGATGGATGATTCCATGGTTATGGCCACTTGGCTGAATTTACTTAAGCACATACATACAAATACACCTTGCAACTTGTCAATTAATTTACTGCATTTAGGAGGAACATATATGTATACTTAAGTAATCATTAAAACATCATTATGGCATCTTTTAGCCATTTTGGCCGAAATACACATGCACACATACACACATGCTTATTTCACTTATTCGTTATGTTCTACATGCAAGTTGTCTCTATCTCTTTCTATTATTGCATCCATTACCACATGCACATGACTTATATATCTATGGAACACCTACACATGTTAAGCCGTGTGTATGGATGTGAACATGCAACATATAATTCTTCATTTAACATATTTCACATACATATAAGTCTATGGCTAATGAAACATTTTAATGGTGCACATAAACCCCCTCCCTATGGCCGAATTTAATAGACACACACACATACATGATTTTCCATCACTTTTAAGTACATACTAGATGAGCACCTACTTGCTCATACATACATCTTCCACTCTAACACTTTCCATGTCATGCTTGTGATAAATAGCATAAAGATGGAAGACCTTGTTTATAATGATGGTCATGATGCCTATACATATATATATCCTTTTTTATAATGATGGTCATGATGCCTATACATACATACACATATATATATAACACCTATATTACCATGAATTTAGCATGCAAGTCACTTTTCTTCCTTTCATCATAATCATAAACATGCATATGTGTCAACATTCCATCAAGATCACCTATACTAAGGACATGCAAGTACACTTTCTTTATGTTCTTCATCAAGTCATCATTTTGATTTTAACAAATTTATGATCCATCTTGTGATTTAAACATAGTAGACTCAATTTTTAACATGCATGAAGAAACTAGGAAGAGATACTTGCATTTTCTTTTGAATCTTAGCTTAATAGGGAGAAGATTTCTTCTTCTCATTCCTCTTTGTGACTTTCAGCCTAATGGCCAAAATGGAATTATAAAGAAATCATTTTTTGAGATATAATGGTCAAGAAGTGACTAAGATTAATTCTTAAGAAATGTACCTTGGAAATCCTTGAAGTTTCTTACCTCTTTCACTCTACGAAACTTGTTCCACCTCCAATGGGGAGTTCACGGTTGAGAAGCCTAAAGGAGGGAAAGAAAATGAAGTCTTTTGGAAAATGAATGATAGAAGGATGTTTAGACTAGTGAGTTTGGTCCCTACTTCAAGGATTTCTACACATGCAAGTGATTTTTCTTCAAGGGAAGTTGAAGAATCCTCTTCTTCCTTCTTGTCTTGGCAGGGAATTTTTAGGGGAGAGCTTGTTTGAGTGAGAAAGGATGGAGGGAAAGAAGTTTGGAATAGGTGAAATGAAAATTGTGGAGTGCAATGGAGTGCATTTTTTGCTGAAGAATGGGAGGAAGTCTTTATTTCCTCTCTTCAAACTCACGGTTGGAGACTTAAGAGAAAAAGAAGATTTTATTGTAGATGCAAGAGGGATGTCTGAGTGGAGAAGAAGAGAGATATTTGTATGTAAAGATTCAAGAGAGTAAAAATAAGATGAGAGGGGATAGGAGAGTTGTCTATTTCTTACCCCTCTTTTCTTATGGTAACTGAGATTGAGGGGGTGGGAAAAATAAAAGGGGTAATTTCATCATGGTGCATGGTTGGGAAAAAAGAAGAGTGATTGGACTTGTAAGGGGTGCATAAAATGTAATTGGTTAGAGCATGAGGTTTTGGGATAATTTTTCTCTTTTCCTTAGTGGGGTGACCTCGGGTGTGGGGGAATTAGGAATGCTGAAACCTGTAAAAGTTCAGAGAAGAGGGAGTGGAGTTGTCTTATAGTAGATTTGGGAAAAGTGAAGACAAGATGGGTGTAAGAAAATTCACCCTAAAAATCCTTCGGTTCCTTCACTGCCCACCACCACCACCGACGATTCTCCTTCACCTCCACCCCTTTCAACCTCCTCCGCCATTTAGATCCACCGATAACTTCCCTACCTCCAACCCCTAGCCCCCTCTTTCTTCCTTTCTAGCCAATAACTCCTTCACCTCTACCCTCTTCTGTTGCCATCTCCTCCGTTAAACCCACGCCTTATGGCGGGACAAAATTATTGAAAAAAGGTTGCCAGTTCCTGTCATTCCATTCAGCAGGATTCCTTTTCGATTTATGCATTGACGCTTTAAGATTTCCCATCATCTGGTTTAGCAGGAACTTCAAAAATTCATTTTTTTAATATAAAATTTAAAAAAGCTCGTTTCTGCTTATGCAGGAAGTGAGAAGAAAACTTATCTTGTTTACCTTAAAAACGGATTATTATTTCTATAATATCTCAAGAAAACTACCATAAAAATGTAATAGACTAATAAAAACAATTTTTTTTCATTATCCCGCCACTGCTACCAGATACACAAGGCAAGACTTCATAACTATATAGAGATAGGTATGAACTCCTTCTATAAGTTGTGAACGAAATAAACAAACAATTAAATAAAAAGCACCCTAGAGTAGGCAAGCAGGTAAGCTATGTGTGGTAGGCGAGTCTTAGCCTCGATTGGACAAAATGAGAACTAAATAAGCTTGTTGATGCGTTTGGTTCATAAGGATTGAACCGATCGCCGATCACTATAGATTTTCGGATACTATGGATTTTCATATAGTCTGTAAGACAAGCAAGAGTTAAAAAACCACTAGAGAGATATTTCATATAAGTCCTCTGGCCTTAAGTTATTAAGGACTTTGAGAATGCTTAGAGTAGAAGAGTGTAAGAAATGTGTATTTACTTTAATTGGCATGGAGAATATTGTCTTTTTTAGAGAAAGAACCCCCGTGGAAGAGGACTTTAAGGCGGTGACTGATATTAGAGTCTTAGTAGGATACAACAACAATAACATTACCCTATTGTCTTAGAGGCTCTCGTCTATGGCAGAGTATGGAAAGTCAGATGTATGCAACCATACTCATGTGTTAAAAACACACAGAGATTGTTTTGCGATGCCCCATAATGAAAATTGCGACAAGCTGTGTCGATCAACTGCTACTTCATAACATAAGAAACGCAACCAATTTACTAGTCATTTTGCTTTATTACACCATATTCCAACGTCAAAGAAGAATGTGTCCTTTACTCCATTGAAAATAGAAATATAGTCTTAGTAGGATATGTACACCTTTTTTGTCTCGGTATAGGAGAAGATAACTCCTATTTTTAAATGATTAGTATAAAATAGGTACATCTAATATAGACTCTATCACCTTCGTCTATATCCTTCTAGAGAAAAGTTATGCTGGTACTTATCTTTTTAGTAGGAGAAGTAACTACACCAACATCTTTGTGTCTGAAACTCTAAACTCGTAGGACAATCTCCCTTAGGTCTATGAGTCCAGTGGGACTTTGAGGCGACAGTCTTATGAGGTGATTCAACATCTTCTAAGTGGAGAGCACTTTCCTTAGGGACTTCAAGTAGGTAATACTTATACAGTCTCAGTGGGTCTATTTCTATCTCATCTTACATTAACCTGACACTTTACTTTGACCTCGTAGGACACCTTCAAGGGGCCTCGGAGTCAAATACTTGCCTCACATTATATGGGTAGTCTCATTCAGTGTATTCTTACAATATTTCAAAGAGCCTTCTACATGGCTCATGAAGTCTCTAAGTTACACATTGTTATGACCCGCATTTCCAGGTCGGTAGAAAAAGAAATAAGATAATAGAAAACAAAATGAAAATGCGATGTTGGTAAAATTTCGGTAGAATTCAAAATTTTGATTCAGGATTTAATAGGATATTGGTAGTATATATCGGGGTTATAAATGTTTGAAAAAATAACCGAATGATAAGGTAACGGATATAGAGATATACGATAAAAATAGGTAAAAAACATTTTCGAACATACTATAGGATTTAAATAAATTAGTCGGTAGCAACTTAAGTCGGTAGGCATAAATTAAATCAAATAGAAAATACATGGCATAATAATTTACATCACTTAAATTAAAAAAAGAAACAAAATAGGACATAGCAAACATTCTAGAAAAAAAAAAGAAAAAGGAAGTTTTACGTATATATATACATATGCATATATACACGCCATTTAGGAGGGAAAAGGGGAGTAGAAATTGTGGTTAGAAAAATACCCAACAAAATACCAAGTGTAGAGAATTGTGTAGAAACCAAATGATCGTATTTTGTCCCATCCTACCCACCCACACACCCTTATGACCACCCCCTCCATGCAAGTGGAAGAAAAGTTTTCTTCTCTTTTGTCTACCATTACACAACAAAACCCTATACACTTTTACCCCAATCATCATATTTTCTCCCACCTTTTCCTACATGGAAAACAAGATAAACCTTTTTATTTCCCCTACCCCTCTAGGTCGGCCAACCCCTTCAAGAAACCACAAAATTCTTTCTTTTCTTACACACTTCTTCCACTCATCACATCCGACCGTCATAACCTGCACCTAATACTTAAAAACCCCGTCATTTACCAAGGAAAAATCTTCTCTCCCCCACCCCACTCAATCTCGGCTGAAGGCTCACCAAAAGGGGGAAAATTCATTTCTTTCTTCATTCCACACTTCACAAAATTTCAACCTCTCAACCAAACACTCTCTTTCCTCTCCAAAATAAACCAAGTCTTCCAACTTCTTCTTTTTCTCCTCACTTGGCCGAAAATCACCAAGGGAGCAAGAAGAATTTCTTCTCTTTCCGTTTCGTAGCACAACACTCTTTCATCTTCAACCAAACATTTCTCCTCTTTCCTCCAAAGAAAACTCAAGTCTTCCAACTTCTATTTCTTCTCTTCATGGCCGAGAATAACAATGAAGAACAAAGGAGAAGATTTTTTCTTCTCCATTCCGCACTCCAACATCTTCATATTTCAAGCAAAATACTCCCTCTTTCTTCTTCAAGAAAACAAGTTTTCCAACACTCCTTTTCTCTCATCTAGGTCGTGAGTTCCTACATAAGGCAAAGGGAAAATTTTTCTTTTCTTCACACACATCCAAGATTAGATTCCAAAACCTTCTTCATCCAAGAAGTGAATGAAGAAGGTTGTAAAACAAAAATCAAAGGAAGAACAAGGTAAGAACTTTATGTTGTTCAAGTTAAGTTTTTCCATGTATTTGGCTTCATAAGTTGCTCACTAACTTCTCTATTTTGGGCCTTGAGACCGTGACCAACCAAGAAGAAAAAAAAGATACTTTTCTTCCAAGCCAACTGAATAAACTATCACTTTAAGTGTAAGAAAAGTTATAAAGACAAGTATTTTTCCTAGATCCTTTATGGATTTTCAAGGTTTAAGTATTTATGTTTATATCAAAGTTGGATCATCCATTTAGAATGTTCAAGTTTTCACCATACAAATATGTAAAATATATGTTTCTATGTAATATATATATATGGTATTATATACATACACACATACGGCCACAATACACCAAAATAGGGATTTTTAGGTATAAATGAAATAAAAAGAATATTCTTAGAAGACATATGTAGAAAAACGAAGAAAGAAAATGAAGTTATATGTAATGTTAAGAAAAGTGTACAAAGAATGCAACTTTGATATATTTGTTTATGTATTTCTTTATGATGATCATCAAGTATGCATCTTCTATGATATTTTGATTTTCATATGTTTTAAAATCATGTTTTTAGCATATTTACCTATGCAACATAAGCATGACTAACATGCTTGGTCACATGTGTCATTTTGATGATCATCCTTTCATGTATATACACATAACTACACAGCCTCAAGATCACTTTTGACACTCCACTTGAGTTGTTCATCCATTTTTATTTTGTTACATGTTAAGGATGTTTATAGCTCAAGAAGGTGACTTTTCATGGTTTTCATCACTTTTATGTTTCATGTATTTTTCATGTGCTTTTAATCTTGAAAATCACTATTTTGATGGAAACTATTATGTATGTAATTGCAATAAATAATAAGTCATGATATGTATATATACACACATATGCATAAGATGTGAAAAAGTGGAGATTATGTGTGTAGGTGTATACATAATAAGTTTCGGCCATAAGGCTTTTATGGGTGTAAATATATTGTGACAAGTTAAGAAAATATATATGTGAAAATATATGTATATCCACACAGCCCTAGAATAAATATAGGGTTTAAATAATTTGATTACATGTTATGTATATGTAAATGCATAATACTATAAAAATATACATATGTATTATACATGTATATATAAACAGCCTTAAGACCATTTTATGACCTAAATGACTTTATTTCATGATTATGTATACTTATATGTATAATATGTAATAATGTGTAAATTATGATATAAGTTACGTATTTTTAAGTGACATGTCAAAGAAGTTAGGAAATAAATGATATAATTCAACAGTGATGTATATGGAAAATACAAATTAACAAGTTGTATTGGGTGAAAAAATACATAAAAGGGGCTGGTTTGGTTATTATGGCCGAATGGTATCTTTTAGAGGGTAAATGTCGTATTTTCTCTAAGTTATGACATGTAGGATGTAGTTAAGTAATGGATGTTTGATGATTAAATTATAGAATGACCAAATTACCCTAAGCCGAAATTCACCATGCATGAAATGGAAGTTTGAAAAGTTATTTTTAAAGCATCACATGTTTTAAAAGTTCATACGCGTAACGAATAATAAACACGAGACGATTGATTTCAACGACACATGCTATGTTATGTTTATGTCTATGTTATGTTATGGTGCGCCGGCCTGACATCGGGACTGGAATGGTAGGTGTCAGGGGCATATGTCTTTGTTATGACCGAGTGTAACACTGGGTCCGGAACACGGGATCTCTGTCATAACGCATCACCGTTAGGACATGTACTTATATTTTATATCGTACATGTACTATATGGGGAATCATTCGATATGTCGTGCGTTATTATTCTTATGAAGAGTGCTATAGCCATTTATGAATATGCCATGTCTTCATGTTTATGAAAATGTCATGTTATGCAAGTTTATGGAAAAGTCATGTTATGTTTTATGAAAAGTCATGTTTTACGCATCATACTAGGTACATGTTACCCTAAGGTTATTTTTAGAATATCCTTAAGTTTATGATGTCATTAAGTTGATTAAGGTAGGATTTATGCATGAAAGTGTAGATGTATAAGCTTGTGACCTTATTTTAGGATATGGATTAGAATGTAAGTATGGACATATATGTGATGCATACGGACTTAGGTAGAAGATTTATTATTCCTATGTGATAATGTTAAATTCTTATGTATTGTGTGTTACTTATTAAACTTATGTTATGCCACTTTACTTGTTAAATAGAGACGTGTTTTATTTATGTTCATTATTACGTTTATCATTACTTTATTACCCCGTCTCTCATGCATGATCCACATGACGTATCTAGTAGGACTACTTGCTGGACGATTACGTTTTATCGCTCATACTTGCCTGTAAACACTTGCAGAGAACAGGGCCCCTGAGATTGGATTCGTAGACGACGAGTCTCAAGTAGATTACCCATGAGAGAGCTGTATGTTAGGACTCACCTTTTGGGGATTTATGTATTACCATGTTGTGCTTATACTATTTTGGGACATATACGTCATGACTTGTACGGATTTGACGATTTGTATATTTATGCATGTCGTATGTTTATGTTTATGTCGGTTTTGCTATATCGATTCATGTTTCATGTCGGAATACACATGTATGAATCGACGCCTTATACTTCTCGTAGTAGAGCATGACAGGTGCATGAGACCGAAACCCTAGTTTCGGACGAGACGCTACACATACGTTGGTCACATAGGTCTTTATTAAAACCTCGTTCGAGATTGTCATTACGGGTCAAGACTCAACTCGACGGGTATATTTGAAGCATCATCACTTATGGTAAATTCTACAACGTCCTTATTTTGTAATTGTTTTAATATGCGTACTTGTATTAAAAATAGATGTACGTTGATCATCATTATATGACATCATGTACATTGGTATTTACTTACAGGTAAATGTTTTGACAATAACATTCAACTTTCCTTTTCTTTTGAAGCACTAAAATATTCCACTTGATGTTAATATTCACTACATCATAAAATTTATTGCCTAGGGAAAGTGAAAAATCAAAGAAGCTCGACTCCTCGTTATCCGCAAGCGGAATCATAATCCTTCCAAAAACTTATATTCTATATGGGTTGTTTAAAAAATTCATAACCAGACCTCATTCTCTCTCTTTGTTTTTGTTGTTGAGGAAACTCATTCTCGTATATCCACATTTCTCTTCCATATAGTCCCTGTTACTCAATTTTCGTAAAAATACGAGCATAAATAATCTGTTTAAGCGGAAATTTAGAAGCCTAGGTGGTTTATTTTTTCCATTTCCTATAACCTTTTTATCCTAGAAATAATTTAAGAAATTTACTGAATAATCATTTACTATATGTAGGAATATTTGATCTCTAAATTTACACAATTATTAAGGACAAATTAGTAATTTAATTATTTTTATTATTTACTATCTTTTTGAAAGAGAG
Organism: Eustoma russellianum; assembly: GCA_036186865.1. Classification (NCBI taxonomy): domain Eukaryota; kingdom Viridiplantae; phylum Streptophyta; class Magnoliopsida; order Gentianales; family Gentianaceae; genus Eustoma; species Eustoma russellianum. Next base: position 8,574,316 of record AP025044.1, on the reverse strand, counting down.
AGTGGTACGTGTCTAACCTTGTCCATTTTAACAAGCAAAAGATCAAATCATTAAGCATAAATTGTTAAAAACAACTCACAAGCTAAAATTGAAGTGATGAACAAGAGAGATCACGAATCAAATTGACTAAAATTGGAAGAATTCGTGGAAAGCTGAAAAATGGCGCCAAAGGTGCGCTCACTTTCAAAAGGAAGAAAAGGTTGAAGATATTTTGTACCTTCTTTTACACACTTCTTATTTACAGCCTTACTAAGTATTTATACTAGCTATAGAACTAACTAGAATGAAAATAGCACGTGTAGATTAAGCTTTGATCCGCTGTGGCACACACGCACCAAACTTCAGTCCTGCCGGCAGCGTGCCAATGGAAAGCAGCGTGCCAGACACGCCTGCTGAGCCAACCGCACTTCATCCCCGTGCCAACCGTGCCAAGAACTTTAAGTATCAACCCAAGCGTGCCAAGTGCCGTGCCAAGCACACCTGACCTGCCAACCTTCCATACCACCGAACCAACCTCTCGAACAGGCTCCTACTCTGATCTGATGCACTTTTTTTGTCTTATCAGCTCAACATCTTCAACAGCCCCCTCAGTTCTGACTTCTTGTAAATATTACACACTCCCAAGGCTGAAGTCAAGAATTGCAATCTGCTTGAGCTTAAAGCTTTTGTAAACAAATCTGCCACTTGAAAGTCTGTCTTAACATGCATTGGTTTGATCACACCCTCCTGAAACTTGTCTCTAACAACATGACAATCCACTTCTATATGTTTTGTTCTTTCATGAAACATAGGATTTTCAACTATATAGATTGCACTTTTGTTATCACAAAACAACTCTGCAGGTTGATCTTGATTTACCCCTAGATCTTTCATGAGATAAAGCAACCACTGTATTTCACAAGTAGCTGCAGCAAGCACCCTGTACTCAGCTTCTAAAGATGACCTTGATACAGTAGTCTGCTTTTTAGCCTTCCAGGATACTAAGGCATCACCAAAGAACATACAATAACCTATGATGGACCTCTTGGTCTCTGAGCAACCACCCCAGTCAGAATCAGCATGTGCCTTAAGTAACTTTGACCTGAACTGGAAAACAACAAGCCTTGTCCAGGACTTCCCTTCAAATACCTCAGCAACCTGTTTACAACTTTCATATGCAACTCTGTAGGGGTGTCCAAAAATTGGCTCAACTGCTGAACACTATAAGATATGTCAGGTCTAGTAATCGTGAGGTATAAGAGTTTACCAATAAGCCTTCTATACTTTGGCACATCAGGAAACAAGGGTGAGTCATTATGCTCAAGCTTCAGATTTTGTTCTATAGGAGTCACTGCAGGTTTGGCACCCAAGAACCTTGTTTCTTCTAACAGCTCCAATGTATATTTTCTTTGGCATATCATAATCCTCCCCTGAGACCTTGCCACCTCAAGACCTAAAAAGTATTTGAGGGTGCCTAAGTCTTTAATCTGAAATGTAGAATGAAGTTGATCTTTGAGATTGTATCAAAATCAAAGTCACTGGCCACTATTATGTCATCAACATAAACCAGTAATACTATGAAGGAACCTGAGCACTTCTTTGTAAACATAGTATAGTCAATCTTGGACTGTTGAAATCCCTGAGACAATAAGAAAAGAGTGAGATTCTCATTCCATTATCTACGTACCTGTTTAAGGCCATACAAAGACTTCTGAAGTTTACAAGCAGCATTAGGTATAATGCACTCAACTCCTGGAGGTAAGGTCATATAAATTTATTGATACAAGTCACCATGAAGAAAAACATTATTGATATCCAGTTGATGCACATGCCAGTTATTCACAGCTGCCAAAGCAAGTAGCAGACGGACAGAAGTCATTTTAGCCACAGGAGAAAATGTATCCACATAGTCTATACCTGTTGAGTATAGCCCTTGGCCACAAGCCTAGCCTTATACCTTTCCATCATGCCATCAGCCTTTCTCTTTATCTTATACACCCACTTATATCTAATAGGCTGTTTTCCAGGTGGCAAGAGAACAATAGTCCAAGTAAGGTTGGCTTCCAAGGCTGTTAGTTCAGCCTGCATAGCCTCCTGCCAAGGGACAAAAGTAGCTGCCTGTTGATAAGTAACAGGTTCCTGTTCAAGACTGAGATTAAGAGTGTATGCTTGATATGCAGGAGGCAGACCTTCAAAACAATGATAAAGATGTATGGGATATGGTGTGGATGAAGAGACAAGTGACTGACAAGAGGACTGAGGAGAGGAAGATAGTCCACAATAATAGTCCTGCAGGTAGGAAAGAGCCTGTCTAGGTCTAGCAGGTCTGTGATCTAAAGCTTCAGGTGAAGTTACCTTAGCAGGCATTATAGGAGGCAAATGTACTTATAACTGTGTAACTGGTATCTCACAAGGTGTAGGAGAATTATCACTGGAAGATGCAGAAGTCGGCTCAACTGAGGATGACTCAGAATTTGGTGACTGAGAAACCTCTGGAGTGGGAGGAATGATGTGCAAAGAGTTCAACTGAGGAGGAGTTTGAATAGAGGAGGTAGGATGGTCTGCCAACCCCTGAGCAACTGGACTTAAGATGCTGACATTGGCGTAGCATCAGAAAATGGAAAAGACTCTTAATGAAATAAAACATCTCTTGAAACAAATACTGACTTATCAGCAATACTTTGAAGAATGTACCCCTTTCCATTCATGGGTATCCCAAAGAACACACAGGGTATAGACTTAGGCTCAGACTTAGGCTTCTATGGACTATGGTCACAAGCAAAAGCTAAACACCTAAAAACCTTCAAATGACTGTATGTAGGCTGTATATGATTAAGTATCTCATATGGAGTCCTATGCTGGAGAACAAGAGATGGGATAAGATTGATCAAGTATGTGGCATGCTGAAGACAAAAACTCCAATATGATATAGGTAAGGAAGCACGAAATCTAAGAGCTCTAGCCACAACAAGCAAATGCTGATGCTTCCTTTCTACTACCCCACTCTGTTGAGGAGTGTAATTACATGTGATTTGATGAACAACCCCATGTTTCATGTAAAAATCAGACATCTTAAACTCAAGCCCATTATCACTTCTAATCACTTTGATATGAGCATTAAACTAAGTAGAGGCATAATGAAAAAACTTTGCAAAATTGATCTAACTTCAGACTTTGCCTTTAACACGTATATCCAAGTATACCTAGAACAATCATCCACAATGGCCAAAAAGTATTTCTGATCACACATGGTGGGATGTATATAAGGACCCCATATATCCACATGAATTACATCAAAAGGAAGCTTAGAGCTAGTAACAGAAGTAGGAAAAGGAGTTCTCTTTAATTTTGCTAATGGACAAACAGTACATTTATTTTCTAAGCTGAAAGAGGGAACATCTGGATACGACTTGTGTATTTCTTGAATCCTAGCAGATGAAGCATGTCCAAGTCTAGCATGCCAAAGATAAGAATTTGACTCCAAGCTGGTTGAGGAAAAAACAGAAGGCAACAAGGAACACTTTGAAGCTTCAGTTTGAACAGACAAACTGGAATCATGAAGATAATAAAGCCCACGACACTTTCTAGCTGAACCAATCATCCTCCTAGACAACTGATCTTGAATAAAGCAACAAGAGTCATGAAACGAAACAAGCTGATGGGGGGAATCTGTGAGCTTATTTAGTGAAACAAGATTAAAAGAAAACGAAGACACATGTAAAACATCCTTCAGAACAAGGTCACTACTCAGCCTGACTATACCTCTATGAGTAGCATCCACTGTAATATTATTTTGCAACTTAATAGCAACATGATCAATGGAATACTAGGAATTGAACAAAGGCAGAGAAGAAGAGATGTGGCCAGTGGCACCTGAATCCAAAATCCATACACAATCAATATTCTCAGAATGTCTACCTTTAGGCATGTCAACCTGTGCAGTCATCACAGCACCATGCATTTCATTATTCACGGTTGATCCTACAATATTGTCATCATCATCCAACAATTTTAAAAGTTTGTTAAACTGTTTAGGTGTAAGACCAGAAGTCTGCTGTGCCAATATACCAGCAGAATTCAGAGACATCTGATCATCATTGCTAAGTCCAGCCTTCTCATCAATTACTTCAGATACATTCACTCGATTTCTAAACTTAAATCCAGGTGGAAAACCATGCTTCCTGTAACATCTATCACTGGTATGTCCAATCATACCACAATGAGTACATTGTAGCCTCTTGTTCCCTTCCTGATTAAACCTTCCATTTCCCCTTCTATACGTTTGTCCCTGCCTTTTATTACTAAAGGCATTAGCCACAAAGTTTTCCTGCTCATCATTATTACTCATTAAAGCCGTCGGGGCATTGGAGAAACCAACTGAAGTATTACTGTTGACTAACTTCCTTTCAAATTTCAAAGTCATAGCAAATATAGTTTTGATATCAGGCATTGGTGTCATCACAAACACCTGTGATCTCACAGCATCGAATTCTTCATTTAGACCTTTCACAAACTTTATGATATAATCATTTTCAATGAACTGATTCACCTTTCTAGTAATATCACAAGTGCATCTGAGACAATCACACTTTGGAATAGATCTTAGCGCAGTCAATTCTTCCCACAGCATTTTCAGATTAGTAAAGTAATCGTTAACACTAAGATTCTCTTGCTTCATAGCATAGAAATCAGACAGCAAATCAGCTAATCTAAACGGATCACCACTACCATATCTCATGGTTAGATCATTCCAGACATCTAACGCATTATCATACCACAAAATACTTTGCGTAATCGAAGGAGAAATGCAATTCATGATCCATGACTGGATCATGGTGTTTACCTGCCTCCAAGCTTCAAATTGAGGATCATTCTGCGCTGGTTTTGGCATAGAACCATCAATGAAGCACGTCTTATTTTTCACCAACAACGCCATTTGGAAAGTCTTGCTCCATGAATGAAAGTTATGCGGATTGAGTGGTGGTTGAACTAGTACGATCGCAGGACTATCATTTGGATGCAAGTAATATGGATTGTTTGATTGATTTTCATTGCTCAAATGATTGTTACGAGAACTAGAGGAAGGCCATGATCAACTCGAAATCATGAACTATTCAAATACGGAACAAAATTTGCAGAGGAAATTTAAGCTACATCGATCAGAGAATCAATGGCTCACAACCAGAGCTCTGATACCATGTTAAAAACAAGTCACAAGCTAAAATTGAAGTGATGAACAAGAGAGATCACGAATCAAATTGACTAAAATTGGAAGAATTCGTGGAAAACTGAAAAATGGCGCCAAAGGTGCGCTCACTTTCAAAAGGAAGAAAAGGTTGAAGATATTTTGTATCTTCTTCTACACACTTCTTATTTACAGCCATACTAAGTATTTATACTAGCTATAGAACTAACTAGAATGAAAATAGCACGTGTAGATTAAGCTTTGATCCGCTGTGGCACGCACGCACCAAACTTCAGTCCTGCCGGCAGCGTGTCAATGACAAGCAGCGTGCCAGACACGCCTGCTGAGCCAACCGCACTTCATCCCCGTTCCAACCGTGCCAAGAACTTTAAGTATCAACCCAAGCGTACCAAGTACCGTGCCAATCACACCTGACCTGCCAACCTTTCATGCCACCGAACCAACCCTGCAACAGGCCTCCTACTCTGATCTGATGCTTTTTGTTTTTTGTCTTATCAGCTCAACATCTTTAACATAAATATCACACAATAATTTGTTCAGATAGTAGCTTTATTCGCCACTATGCTTATACAGCCGCACCAAAACCTTTTCTTTAGTAGGAGAATCATACTATTTTCAGCTCAAATCTATTTGATTGAAAAAGTACTGGTGACTGAAACTATGATCTTAAAGTCTGAGCTACCTTTGAAAGCATGATTGTAATTACTATTTTACTTTTAAGCACTAATTGTGTTTGTTGATTTGATTTGCGCAATCTGATTCGGAAAAGTTAATACAATACGTAATCAAGTAAAAGAGATTATCTCACATGATTAAAAGGCTGATTAAGGAAGTGTATAAAATCAAAAACCATTATTATAATAGTGGAGGGAAACGTATTTAGGTTGAACACACTTGACATGACATGCATCTACCACGTATTAGAAACTATTGAACAATAAAAAGTGATATACTTGAAGCTCTAATATGCACAAATGATAGATTGACTTATGCCTAATCATTGGCATTTAGAGTTGGAATAATATAAATTCTCGAGGAATATTTTTAATATACTTCATATGTTAGCTTATTGCTACTAACTTTTTCTTTATTTATTTAAAAAATAAGTAATTCTTGAAACCGGAGTTTCATTTTAAGGGTCTCTAATTCAAATTATTCAAAAGGCATTTTTTTGCCATCAAAACCGAAAAAATTATATATGGATAAAACCTCATACATGTTAAAGTCTATGGGCTAAAAGAGTTTTTCTTTTGTTAAAACTAAAAAGGAAAGTGTACCGTAACTGCAAATCAATCATGCGCAATCTTAGGGATGTAGAAATTTATTGTAATTAATAGGCAGATATTGTGATTAATTTTGTAGTTATCACATTACTATGTATGTAGAGGTTGTAGTCCTATAAATCCATTGTAAAGGAGTATACGAAAATCATTGAGAAATAACAATCAAGTTTTTCAAACTATTTTTCTTCATGGTATCAGAGCAGGCTTTTCTCAATCAAAGCCTACTGTGATCTCTGGGCATACCGTTGGCTCAGAAGTTTATTCATCATTGCCATACCCTACCTTACCTTTGATCAAGTGATCATATTTGCCGTGACTGAGCATCTTCAGGCTCAGATATATACTCCTCATTGCCGTCGTATACCTTTTCTCTGCCCCTGACCAAGATCATCCAATACCTGCAAATAGAAAAAATAAACCATGTCACAGATTCCAGATACCAACAAACCAGATACCTCTGAAAACAGGCCTAGCCTTCCTGCAAATTTTGATTTTTCAGAATAGTTTGTCCGTTTTCTACAACAAAGCATGAATCTGCAGCCACCTTCGGCTGCATCCGGCAATCTTGTCCTAAAAGTCAAGCTTAACAGCGTGAATTACAACCTCTGGAGCAGGTTGATGAAAATAGCTATAGGGGGTAGGGGGAGAAGTGCTCCTATCACTGGGTTACCATCTCCACCTGCACCTACTGACCCCAGATATCAAAACTGGGAACAAAGTGACCAATTGGTCTTTACCTGGCTTATTGACAACATTGATGACAGTTTGGTCAACAATGTGTCAAAATACTCAACTGCAAAAGCTTTGTGGGACGGGTTAGCAGTAACTTACGGGTCTGGGAGTGACCCGTTACAAATTTTTGATCTTCATAAACAATGCTACACGATTAAGCAAGGGACCCAAACATTAGAGGCTCTGTGGGATCAATTTCAAGGCCTCTGGATGAGTATTGACTCCATGGACCCAAATCCCATGGAGTCACCGAACGATATTGCCATTTACACGAAAAAAATTCAAGAACGGAGATTATACCAACTCTTACTAGCCGTAGATGACCGATTTGCGGACACAAAAAGGGACATTCTGAAACGTGACCCTCGCCCCACAGTGGAGATGGCCTATAATGAACTCCGGCGATCAGACGTGCAGCATAGGGTGTTGGTCCCATCAGATCGAGGATCATTATCTGGGACGGAGATTGGCCATGGATTAGTGATGAAATCACCATCAGACCAAAGCAAGAAGCGGGACAGTCAGGTTCCCCGCTCTGAAAAATCATCACGGCGGGGAAAGGAGGACAGATCCAACCTAGAATGCAGCCACTGCAAAAAGAAGGGACACATTCGAGAGAAGTTCTTTAAACTCCATGGTTACCCAGACTGGTGGGAGGAGTTTAAGGCAAAAGCACAGGCATCAGTTGCTCAAGCTGTCATCAACGAGGAAGAAAGCTCCAGAAGCAACAAGAAACCCGCAGAAACAGAGGAGAAAAATGAAGAGGCAGGAGCAGCCGCCAACAAGATGGACGGCAACGAAAGAGGTACAAAGTTAAGGCAAACAAACCCTAACCCGCTTAAATACTCCCAGTCATCAGAAATTGTTTATTTACCCCCTATAGTTCAGAGAAATTTTAGTGATGCATGTTTATTTCTTGAAACGTATGATAACACCCGTGAACTTTTCATAATTACGTCCGGCCCCCCTGATATTCCACAAAATCCGTCCTGCACCCCTAATTTACCCGTTATGACAGATTCGGTCCGTGAAGTTCCATCAACTACAAACCGGCCCCTATTATCTCCATAATTACCAAATCCACCTATAAATGTCACTCCATGTAGCGCCCCGCTCCCGAGCCGTAACATCGGGAACAGTGCACCCGTCGTATCTCACTAAGGAGAATACAAAGCGTCGAATCAATCTCTTACTTGTCAAAAATGACGTAGAAATTTTCGCGGAAACGTAAGCCATAACATATGTTAAACTCCAATAATCGTCATTACATTGCTAAATAAAAATTCTGGGAATAAAAGTAGTAAAGTAGTATGTAGAAAATCCTCAAAGTATAAACAAGAATAAAACAGCTGCAGAGTCCCCTCATATCCTAGCTGCAGCTCTTAACCAGACCACTCCGCTACGTCCGTCCCGTCCTCAACAAAGATGTGCTTGTAGTTCTCATCCAGCTCACCTGGGAAGTAGGGGTGAGTGACAGAAATCACCCAGTAGATGCCCGCCTCAAACAAATACAAAACGTACATACCGAAATGATATAGCCACATAGCACATAAACATGATATAACACATAGCACATAAACATGATATAACACATAGCACATAAATATAAGATAACTTGCATAAGATAAAGTAAATGCGGTAAGTAAAGCACTCCACATAAAAATGCGCAAGTACGTGATGCATGCTCAATTAACGTGTCACACGCAACAAGAATCATGTCATGCAATATGCCCTAGACCTATATGCAATGCATGATCCCGGGATTGACTGGATGCCTGTAGCCCGTGCACTAAAATCCACCCTTGCGGATGCCCGTGGCCCGTACACCACAATCCACCCCAACCGATGCTCGTGGCCCGTGCACCACGATCCACCATAATCAAGTATCCATGGCCCGTACACCATAATCCATCATAATCACATACTCATGGTCCGTACACCATGGTCCACTCCACTCGAGTGTCTGAGACCCGTACATCTCAGCCCACTCCCAATGCAATGCACGTGCCATGAATGCAACAATAAAATCGCCTGGGGCCCGTACGCCCATCCTCACCAACTCCGGCACTCAACACTAATCGTCTGGGGCCCGTACGCCCATCCTCACCATCTTCGGCACTCAATATTTTGTTTCATAAAATTTACGAATATTGGAAAGTAGTTATTTAGCATTCCTTTTATTTTTACTTAGCTTGTATTAATTTTTCAGAATTTTCTACTAATTTTTCCTTATTTAATTCCATTTATTACTAATTATTTTTAATTACTTACATTTCTCAAAATTCATAAATTAAGTGGAAATAATTTAATTTTAACCTTTTATATTTTCTGAAATTTATTTAGAATTTTCTGATAATTAAATATATTTTTCTGGAATTTTAAACTAATTTTAATTAATTATTTATTATTTATTCATTTCAGAAATTAATTTCCAGATTTTTTTTTTCTGCTTTGGTTGGCCTGCTACCTGGTCCGGTCCGCTGGCCATCCGGTCCGGTCCGGCAGCCTGGCCGGTCCAACAGTATTTTCTTTTTTTATTTTTTTTTATTTCCTTCTAACCTCCATAAAATCTTCGTTTTAACTCCGATTAACCTCAAACTAGTTGCGTTGGACTCGTTATAACGCGACGTAAATTTTGAAGGTGGACACGTCATCACGTGTTCGGACGCGCCGTCAGGGGCCGCGCGTGGGCCCCACGCGCCACCCCCTGAAACGCGTCTGTCAGACCCGTTTTTTTCGATTTTCAACCAATCCGTACCTATTCCGGGCTAGATGAAGTTATTCTAAGGCCAAAACGAAATTTTTAAACATGCCTAACTATGAAAAAACCTAATCTTTTGAGTTGATTTACAAGTGTTTCCGCCCTAATCCAATCATATCATCAAATTCATATTCATACGAGTACATAGCAGCAATTAAACAGTTACCTAATGCTTTTTCAAATATAAACGAATACAAATCAATATTTTAAATAATTAAAATAATAAAAAAACAAAGAATCACATAAAATATCATCTAAGCATGCAAGGATCGTATCCATTTGAGGGGGGGAGAGACACCTACTTCGATTGACGATAGCGCAAATAGATTCGACGGACTAAAACTTGGGTTCGGTGTCTCGCCTTCCTTCTTCTTCTCTCTTTTTCTTTCTCTCTTCTCCCTCTTTTTTTTCCTTTTTTTTCCTTGCCATGCGTGTGTGCGTGTGTGTGGCTGAGTGAAGATTTTTTTTTTGGTCGTAGTGTTTGCGTGTATGCGTATATATGGTGGGGGAGTTAGGATAGATTTTAGATTTTCCCATTTGGTTTAGGTTTCCTAATGTAACTTAATCTTTATCTAGTTTATATTTATATTTATTATCATCATTACCTTTTTATTATTATTATTATTTTATTTAGTAATATTAATATATACGCATATCTACTATATATTTTTTATTTTTATTTTTCGGCCATAACATCCTACCCACCTTACAAGAAGTTTCGTCCTCGAAACTTGACGTACCTTATTCGAAAAGCTGTGGATATCTCTCTCGCATTTGCTCCTCAAGCTCCCAAGTCACCTCGCGCTCGGTGTGATTGGTCCACTGCACTTTGACATAAGGGATGACTCGGTGCCTCAACACTTGGTTCTAGCGATCCATGATCCTGATATTAGTCTCCTCATAGGTCATGTTCGGTCAAATTCTCAACGGTGCCGCATCTAAAACATGGCCCGGATCTGGAACATATCTCCTCAACTGAGAAGCATGAAATACGCTGTGAACCTGAGCCAAGCCAGGGGCTAACGATAATCGGTAGGCCAAGGAAACGACCCTCTCGAGTAAACCTTCATAGGCAACACTCTCAAGTAAACCTTCTCGCCCACACCGAACTCTAAAGGACACCTCATTGAATCTGTCCAACTCTTGCTTCTATCTTGCGCAATCTTGAGCCTATCACGTATCAACTTTACTTTCTTTTCCTAGTCTGTTCGACCAACTCAGGACCGGTTATAGTGCGCTCGCCAACCTCGTCCCAATGAACAGGGGATCTGCACTTACGTCCATAGAGCGCCTCAAAGGGTGCAATGCCGATGGCACTGAGGTGGCTATTGTTGTAGGAGAACTCAATTAACTTGATCATACCGTCCCAGTTCCCCTTGAAGTCCAATGCGCACGCTCTCAACATATCCTTTAAAGTCTGAATGGTCCTCTCCGACTGTCCGTCGGTCTGAGGATGAACGCATTGCTCAAACGTAGCTCTGTTCCCAACCTTCTCTGACAAGCTGACCAGAATCGAGAGGTGAACATCGAATCACAGTCTGAGACGATACTGACTGGGACTCCATGTAGGCTAACAATATCATCAATATATAACGTCACCAATCTTTCCACGGTCATATCACTAGGCACGGGAAGGAAGTGAGCAGTCTTCGTCAATCGATCAACAATCACCCCGATCATGTCGTTGCCGTTTCTTGTTTTAGGGAGTCCTACTACAAAGTCCATCGTCACATGCTCCCACTTCCACTCCGGTATCTCCAACGGCAACATCAAACCTCCCGGCCTCCAATGCTCTGCCTTAACTTGCTGACAAAGAAGACATTTCTCTATGAACTCAGCGATGTGTCTTTTCATCCCACTCCACCAGTAGTGTTTCTTTAGATCATTATACATCTTTGTAGAACCTGGGTGAATCGACAATTTCAAATTGTGCGCATCTTTCAATAGCTCCTTCCTCAGGTCCTCAATATTAGGCACACACAACATTCCTTTGTACCAGATACTGCCATCGTCATGAATCTAGAAACCCTCAATCAGACTGGTCAACAACCTCTCTCGGATATCTCTGAGCGTCACATCCTCCTTCTGCGCCTCCTTAATCCGCTCAATCAGAGATTATGTAATAACCAAGGCCGCCAAAATGTTAGCAGTGGAATCAACAATGTCAATATCAAATTTGGCAATCTCTTTCTCCAGTGGCGTCTGTCTGGCATGATTAGACTTTCTACTCAAGGCATTTGCAACTCGGTTTGTCTTCTCCCAGATGATAACTGATGGTCAGGTCATAGTCTTTCAGTAGCTCAAGCTGTCTCCTCTGATGCATATTCGACTCTTTCTGTGTGAATAAATACTTCAAGCTCTTATGATCTGTGAAGAATTCGCACTTTACACCGTATAGATAATGACGCCAAATCTTTAATGCAAACATCACCGCTGCCAGCTCCAGATCATGAGTCGGGGAATTTTTTTCATATTGCTTCAACTGCCTTGAAGCGTATGCCTACCCTATCTCTCTGCATTAACACGCACCCTAGCCCATTCTTCGAGGCGTCGCTGTAGATGACAAACTCTTTAGTGCCTGAGGGCTATGCCAATACTGGTGCGGTCGTCAACCTCCGCTTCAACTCTGCAAAGCTTACCTCACACTCAGAGGTTCATACAAACTTAGTCTTTTTTTTTTCTATCGACTCAGTGGTGCTGCAATCCTCGAAAATCCTCTACGAATTTGCGATGATAACCGACAAGGCCAGGAAAACTGCGTACCCCAGTGACATTAGTAGGTCGGAGCCATTCTGTATCTATCTTCTTTGGGTCAACAGAAATGCACTCCTCAGGAATCACGCGGCCTAAGAAAGTCACACTCTCTAACCAGAACTTGCACTCGTTGAACTTTGCATACAATTTTTTTCTTCCTAAGGGTCTCTAATACCTCGTGCCAGTGTTCAATATGCGTCTCCTCATTAGGTGAATACACCAAGATGTCGACGATGAACACTATCACACAATGGTCATACTGCTTCCTGAATACTGTGTTCATCAAGTCCATGAAGGCCGCAGGTGCATTCGTCAGTCCAAAAGGCATCACAAGAAACTCGTAGTGCCCATATCGAGTGCGGAACGCAGTTTTTGTTATGTTTTCTGCCTTAATCATCAACTGATGGTAGCCTGATTGGAGGTCAATCTTCGAGAACATTTGGCACCTTTCAACTGGTCAAATGGATCGTCGATCATCGGTAGTGGATATTTATTCTTTATCGTGATCTTATTTAGCTCACGATAGTCGATACATAACCTTGTACTGTCGTCCTTCTTTTTCACAAACAACACTGGTGCTCCTCAAGGAGAAACACTAGTCCTGATAAACTTCCTGTCCAGTAACTCCTGCAACTGCTCCTTAAGCTCTTTTAACTCTGCTGGTGCCATCCTGTATGGTACCTTCAAGATCGGCTCAGCTCCGGGTATGAGGTCGATCTCGAACTCTACTTCCATACTCGGTGGTAAACCTGACAGCTCGTCAAGGAAGACATCCTTAAAATTTCGTACCACTGGAATATCCTCAATCGATGGAGTCTCAGCACTGGCATTTAGAACAAACACAAGAAAACCCCCGGCTTCTTTCTTCAATGTCTGAGAGGCCTGTGCTGCAGTCACGTAGATTTTTTTTTCTGGATGACTTTTTCAATTTGACATCCCCCTGGAAGATAGTCTCTCGCTTATCCGGTGTCTGCATACTGACGTGTCTCTGACGGCAGTCGATGGTAGCACTATATCTTACCATGAAATACATGCCCTGAACAATGTCGAAATCCTTCATCTGGATCGGGATCAGGGTTGCGGAGAACTCAAGCTCATTAATCTCCAAGTGACATTTCTTGTACTGATAGTGGGATACAAGCACCTGGTCGCTAGCGGCTTGAACACGATAAAGGATCTCGAGATGTTTTGATAGAATACTCATGTTCTTGGCGAATCTCCAGGCAACGAACGAGTGGCTGGCACCACTATCAAATAGGACGTAGGCTGGGACTTTGCTAATTAACATCTCACCTATAACTACATCCCCGACCTCCTCTACCTTAGTGTCCGTCATAACATGCACACGAGCGTTGGTCCGCCCCTTTACTTTCTATTGCATCTGACTTGATGATGGAGGGGGTGATTGTGCTGGTGTAGGGCACTCTCTGGAATAGAGTCCATCTGGTACTCCTCCTTAAACTGGGTCCATGTCGGCGGTGGAGTCAGCCTGCATGTCACACACTGCTGCCATTGATCGGTATCACACTCTAAGAATGGTACAACCACATCAACCTTTAGGCCATCCAGAACTTGCATCAACTGCTTATACACATTCTTGAGCCAGATCTCTGCTCCTCTAGTCATGTTGTACCCCTGAACATAGGTATCTAGCAGTTCTGCATCTTCTGGTAGAAAAAAAAATCGAAGCCCCCTGGGGTGGTGATGTTGGTGGTGGCTGCTGCTGCTGCTGCTGTAGGTGAGCCATCTGTATCTGATGCTGCGCCATCAATGTAGTCAGCGTGGCCAGGGTATCTGCAAGGACCTGAGGAATGGTCCCCTGACCCTGCTGATCATCATCATCGTGTCCTCCGTTTCTAGCTGGCGGCTCGCGTCGTGGAGGCATTATTCAGAATTTGAGTTCATGAAATGAATACAGATTTGTCGATAATAAGTTGAAAGGTGGAACGCGGATAAATTGATAATTAGACAAGAAAAGCTCACCATCGGCACACACCTCCCATAACCCGATCATAACTTAGGTCTAAAATCATCTCTTAAGTCTACTTTGTTTATTAGGGGTAAAATCGTCATTTTACAAAAGATCATAACTTACGTCTAGTGATCTAGTTAATCCTGCGTTTCCGAGGCGGATCTGAAACCTAGCTCTGATACCACCTGTAGCGCCCCGCTCCCGAGCCCTAACATCGGGAACAGTGCACCCGCCGTATCTCACTAAGGAGAATACAAAGCGTCGAATCAATCTCTTACTTGTCAAAAATGACGTAGAAATTTTCGCGGAAACGTAAGCCATAACATATGTTAAACTCCAATAATCGTCATTACATTACTAAATAAAAATTCTGGGAATAAAAGTAGTAAAGTAGTATGTAGAAAATCCTCAAAGTATAAACAAGAACAAAACAGCTGCAGAGTCCCCTCATATCCTAACTGCAGCTCTTAACCAGACCACTCCGCTACGTCCGTCCCGTCCTCAACAAAGATGTGCTCGTAGTTCTCATCCAGCTCACCTGGGAAGTAGGGGTGAGTGACAGAAATCACCCAGTAGATGCCCGCCTCAAACAAATACAAAACGTACATACCGAAATGATATAGTCACATAGCACATAAACATGATATAACACATAGCACATAAACATGATATAACACATAGCACATAAATATAAGATAACTTGCATAAGATAAAGTAAATGCGGTAAGTAAAGCACTCCACATAAAAATGCGCAAGTACGTGATGCATGCTCAATTAACGTGTCATACGCAACAAGAATCATGTCATGCAATATGCCCTAGACCTATATGCAATGCATGATCCCGGGATTGACTGGATGCCTGTAGCCCGTGCACTACAATCCATCCTTGCGGATGCCCGTGGCCCGTACACCACGATCCACCCCAACCGATGCCCGTGGCCCGTGCACCACGATCCACTATAACCAAGTATCCATGGCCCGTACACCATGATCCATCATAATCACATACTCATGGCCCGTACACCATGGTCCACTCCACTCGAGCGTCTGAGACCCGTACATCTTAGCCCACTCCTAATGCAATGCACGTGCCATGAATGCAACAACAAAATCGCCTGGGGCCCGTACGCCCATCCTCACCAACTCCGACACTCAACACTAATCGTCTGGGGCCCGTACGCCCATCCTCACCATCTCCGGCACTCAATATTTTGCTTCATAAAATTTACGAATATTGGAAAGTAGTTATTTAGCATTCCTTTTATTTTTACTTAGCTTGTATTAATTTTCTAGAATTTTCTACTAATTTTTCCTTATTTAATTCCATTTATTACTAATTATTTTTAATTACTTACATTTCTCAAAATTCATAAATTAAGTGGAAATAATTTAATTTTAACCTTTTATATTTTCTGGAATTTATTTAGAATTTTCTGATAATTAAATATATTTTTCTGGAATTTTAAACTAATTTTAATTAATTATTTATTATTTATTCATTTCAGAAATTAATTTCCAGATTTGTTTTTCGGCTTGGGCCGGCCAGCTACCTGGTCCGGTCCGCTGGTCATCCGGTCCGGTCCGACAGCCTGGCCGGTCCAACAGTATTTTATTTTTTTTATTTATTTTTTTATTTCCTTCTAACCTCCATAAAATCTTCGTTTTAACTTCGATTAACCTCAAACCAGTTGCGTTGGACTCGTTATAACGCGACGCAACTTTTGAAGGTGGACACGTCATCACGTGTTCGGACGCGCCGTCAGGGGCCACGCGTGGGCCCCACGCGCCACCCCCTGAAACGCGTCTGTCAGACCCGTTTTTTCGATTTTCAACCAATCCCTACCTATTCCGGGCTAGATGAAGTTATTCTAAGGCCAAAACGAAATTTTTAAACATACCTAACTATGAAAAACTCTAATCTTTTGAGTTGATTTACAAGTGTTTCCGCCCTAATCCAATCATATCATCAAATTCATATTCATACGAGTACATAGCAGCAATTAAACAGTTACCTCATGCTTTTTCAAATATAAACGAATACAAATCAATATTTTAAATAATTAAAATAATAAAAAACAAAGAATCACATAAAATATCATCTAAGCATGCTAGGATCGTATCCATTTGAGGGGGGAAGAGGCACCTACTTCGATTAACGATAGCGCAAATAGATTCGACGGACTAAAACTTGGGTTCGGTGCCTCGCCTTCCTTCTTCTTCTCTGTTTTTCTTTCTCTCTTCTCCCTCTTTTTTTTTCTTTTTTTTCCTTGCCGTGCGTGTGTGCGTGTGTGTGGCTGAGTGAAGATTTTTTTTTTGGTCGTAGTGTTTGCGTGTATGCGGATATATGGTGGGGGAGTTAGGGTAGATTTTAGATTTTCCCATTTGGTTTTGGTTTAGGTTTCCTAATGTAACTTAATCTTTATCTAGTTTATATTTATATTTATTATCATCATTACCTTTTTATTATTATTATTATTTTATTTAGTAATATTAATATATACGCATATCTACTATATATTTTTTATTTTTATTTTTCGGCCATAACACTCCAATACCAGAAATACCTTTACAATCAAATTGCAACCAAACCCTTGTGTCTAAATGTCATAATACCCACGGGACCCCACAGTGGATCTTTGACTGTGGGGCCACTGATTCTATGACCAATGACCTCAATGATCTTCTCACTCATACCCCTCCAACCAAGACACATGTCGAAACCGCAAACGGAGCTTCTGTTCCGGTTGTGGGTGGCGGATCTATAAAAATTACCCCAAACATCACTCTCAAGAACTGCCTTTATGTCCCTTCATTGTCTACAAAACTCCTATCAGTCAGTCACATTACTAAAGAATTAGACTGTATTGTTATGTTGTATCCTAATTTTTGCCTTTTACAGGACATTCATACGGGGGCGATCATTGGGCGTGGTACTGAACGCCAGGGTCTGTACTTTGTTGATGCTGTAGTGCAACACGGACGGTCCAATCTTGCCACCGGAGCGGTCACCAGGCAGGTGTGGTTGTAGCATCACCGGTTAGGGCATCCATCGTTTACCTACTTGAAACATTTGTTTCCCACTTTATTTAATTCCCAGAAACTTGACTTTACCTGTGATACTTTCCTCCGAGCTAAACACACTCGGGCGTCTTATTCTGCCAATAATACTCGTGTTGATCGTATATTTACACTAATACATTCTGATGTGTGGGGCCCTTCACCCTACAATACTCCTCTTGGGTTTCATTACTATGTCATATTTGTTGATGATTTCTCTCGCATGACTTGGTTATATGTCTTGAAAAACAAATCTGAAGTTACTCAAAAATTTGTGCATTTTTACAATATGATACTCACTCAATATGAAACCAAAATACAAATTCTCCGATCTGACAACGGGGGGGAATACATTGAAACAAATTTGAGTCTCTTTTTCCAAGAAAAAGGTATCATTCACCAGACCACCTGTCCCCACACTCTAGAACAAAATGGTGTTGCTGAACGAAAAAATCGTATTCTCCTTGAAATGGCTAGAGCCATGATGTTCGACTCTCATGTCCCGATGAGTTTTTGGCCGGAGGCAGTATCCACAGCCACTTATCTTATCAACCGACTACCTACCAGAATTCTTGACTACAAGACTCCCATCAAAGTTTTATCTACCCAACACACTATCCCATCCATTTGTGCCCTTCCTCCGAGAATATTCGGATGTACTGTCTTTGTTCACATACCTAAACACGAACGTACCAAACTTGACCCCTGCTCCGAAAAGTGCCTATTTGTTGGTTATGCTACCACCCAGAAGGGTTACCTCTGTTATAATCCTCGCACCCGTCGTATCCATATAACCATGAATTGTACTTTTCTTGAATCCGAATATTATTATACCCCCCAATCTCGAGCTCAGGGGGAGAACCGAGACGATGGATCTCTCGATCGGTTGGTACCACCACCCACCTGTTCGACGACTGCACCAACAGGGCAAGTAGGTGGCGCCGACTGCATAGCGGCTCCCAACAATGTACAACTTGTGGCATCAGTACAACCCGAGGATCCGCTACCAATGAATGACACACCAGAGGTAACAGTTTTGGATACAAGTAATATACTGTCTAATGATTCTAGTAATTCTGGCATTACCCCCATCATGAACACAAATACTCCTGATTCTGGCATTCCTGATCATACCCCGGAAGTAAATATGCATACTAATATTTCATCTGAGCAACAGGCACGAGTATTACCCCCCAGGGCAAAACGAGGAGTTCCACCTAAGAGATATTCTCCAGAACGAGTATCCAAAACAACACAATATCCAGTGAATATGCTTATGGATGGGGTATCTGATGTTGCTAAGAGCTTCTTTGTGTCACTATGTTCTGAAAAAATCCCACACAATGTTGATGAAGCTTATGCAGACCCAATGTGGAAGGCGGCCATGATAACTGAAATGACAGCACTAGAAAAAAACAACACATGGGAGAAGTGTGTCATACCACCTGGAAAAAGAACTGTTGGGTGTCGCTGGGTGTTCACCATTAAGTATAAAGTTGATGGAAGCATTGAAAGATACAAGGCTCGTCTGGTTGCAAAAGGCTATACACAAACATATGGCGTTGATTACTCTGAGACTTTTTCACCTGTGGCTCGAATTGACACTATCCGGGTACTGTTCTCAGTCGCGGCAACTCGAGAATGGCCTCTACACCAGTTTGATGTGAAGAATGCTTTTCTACATGGAAATCTAAAAGAGGAAGTATATATGGACCCACCTCCTGGTTTCTCTGACAGCTTTAAACCACGAGAAGTCTGCAAGCTAAGGAAAGCCCTGTATGGTTTGAAACAATCTCCGCGAGCATGGTTTGGCAGGTTCACTGAAGTAATGAAACAAGATGGCTACCGCCAGAGCAATGCTGATCATACGCTATTCGCCAAACAAAGAAAGGGGTTGGTAACGTACTTAATCATTTATGTAGATGACATGGTAATCACAGGAGATGATACTGAAGAAATATCACGCCTTCGCAAGTATCTGTTCACTAAGTTCGAAATGAAGGACCTAGGAAAATTGAAGTACTTTCTGGGTATCGAGGTTTTGAGATCGAAAAAAGGGATTTATATTTCACAACGAAAGTATATCTTAGATCTTCTTGCAGAAGTCGGGATGCTTGACTGCAAGCCTGTTAATAGTCCAATGGCAGTAAATCTGAAAGTGCAAAGTATTGATGGAGATGAAGTCAACCCTGCAGACAAAGGCCGGTACCAGCGTCTTGTTGGTAAGTTAATCTATTTATCACATACACGGCCTGATATAGCATTTACAGTTGGAGTAGTGAGTCAGTTCATGCACAGTCCGCAAAAGCATCATATGGATGCAGTAATACGTATATTGCAGTATTTAAAGCATACACCAGGAAAGGGCATCATATTTCAGAATAATGGACACCTGAATATCCAAGCATATACAGATGCTGACTGGGCTGGAAGTTTAGTAGATCGAAAATCTACTTCAGGGTATTTTATGCTGGTAGGCGGTAACTTAGTAACTTGGCGAAGAAAGAAACAAAAGGTAGTTGCACTTTCCAGCGCAGAGGCAGAGTTCCGTGGAATAGTCAAAGGAATAACAGAAATATTATGTGTTCAAAAACTGTTCAAGGATATTGGCCTACCCGTTAATCTACCCACACCGCTGTTCTATGATAATAAAGCGTCTATTAGTATTTCAGAGAATCCAGTACAGCATGATCGTACCAAACACGTGGAAATTGATCGTCATTTCATCAAAGAGAAGCTGGAGGGTGGACTTGTTGAGTTACCATTTGTTAAATTGGAGGACCAGTTAGCTGACGTATTGACTAAGGCCGTCAATGGAAGATCGTTCGAGGCAATATTGTGCAAGTTGAATGTTGTGGACCCTACCATTCAACTTGAGGGGGAGTGTTAAAACTAAAAAGAAAAGTGTACCGTAACTGCAAATCAATCATGCGCAATCTTAGGGATGTAGAAATTCATTGTAATTAATAGGCAGATATTGTGATTAATTTTATAGTTATCTCATTACCATGTATGTAGAGGTTGTAGTCCTATAAATCCATTGTAAAGGAGTATACGAAAATCATTGAGAAATAACAATCAAGTTTTTCAAACTATTTTTCTTCATCTTTAAGTCTGTAGACTCAGCATGTCTAGCATTGAATAGTAAAAGATTTCAAGTGAAGGATTGTATTTCATTCACACTTCATGTATGATGTTTACATGTAATTAAATAACTAGTACAACAAGAGTTTAAAGCTAGCTAAGGATTACAATCCTAACCAAAAGATAAGACGAATTTGGTGTAACTAAAGTTGTTACAACAAAGTATTAACAAAATACTAACTAAGTTTGTTAGTCTAGCTAGCATTAGTTGATGAGGATAACCAAACCCTAGCTAGGGCATTAGTTGATGAGGATAACACTGACGTGCTGTGTGCCCCCGTTTTTTGACAGTACTGACAAATAACTCCAGATTGGGAAGAGTTCCGGGAAGGCCGGGTGTTGGCCGATGACTGACCATACACGGACGGCGTACCCGGGTTGGGTGACGGCTTGCCAGAAAACCCACGGCCGCCACCCTGCTTTGATCCGCTGTGAGAGCCAGTTGTGTGGCGGCCTGGCTTCATTTGCGTGGTGTGAACAGTGACTACTGCACCACTACGCAATTCCTCCCGCTTAAGAAACGCTTCATGTTCGACTAACTTGTCATGAAGCTCCTCAAAGGTAATGGACGTATCACGTGCACGAATAGCTGCAGCAATTTCCTTAAAATTGCTACTGAGTCCATTAAGGGCGAAGATAGAGAGGTCATCATCACTAAGATGAGTATCAACAAGAGCTAACTCATCAGCAATGCTCCGTATGGTCTGAAGATAATCAGCAACAGATTGAGTCTCACATGTGATATTAGTGAGACGTTCCTTAAGATTCATGATACGAGAACGAGACTTGTTAGCGTACAAGCGATGGAGTTTCGTCCATGCATCACGAGATGTGGTGGCGGTGGCAATTAAAGGTACCACCCCTTCGGAAACAGAGGCCAAAATGGCATGAAGAAGCAACTTGTCTTGCCGAAGCCAGATAGCAAAATCTGGATTAAGCGATTTGGCACCATCTTGAGCAACCGTGTACTGGGCAGGGCACGGTTTGTTCTCATCGAGAAAACCCATGAGATCGTAGCCATACAAGAGGGCATCAAACTGAGCTCGCCAGGAAGGAAAGTTACTCCTGTTTAGCTTAATAGGGAGTTGTGCAGCGACATTGATTGCAATGACTCCATCAAGGGAGTTAGTCTTGGCGGCGGCGGTGGTGTCATCCATGGCGTCGAAGAACAATACTCGTGGGAGTCAAAACTGCTCTGATACCATAAAAGATTTCAAGTGAAGGATTGCATTTCATTCACACTTCATGTATGATGTTTACATGTAATTAAATAACTAGTACAACAAGAGTTTAAAGCTAGCTAAGGATTACAATCCTAACCAAAAGATAAGACAAGTTTGGTGTAACTAAAGTTGTTACAACAAAATATTAACAAAATACTAACTAAGTTTGTTAGTCTAGCTAGCATTAGTTGATGAGGATAACCAAACCTTAGCTAGGGCATTCGGCGGCTGCTACACATGAGTTGGCCGAATCCTTAACAAATAGACTAACGTAAGAGGATCTATCAAAAAAAAATACTCCCTCTATTTCAAAAACATTACGGTAGTATCTTTGAAAATAACTTTTAAAAAGAGGGGTAAATGCAAAAAATGGAAAAAGGCTAAAAAAAGTTGACTTCTTCTTTCCCAAAGTCGTACGAGTCGATGAAAAAAACGACGACAAGAAGTAACAATTTTGAAGATAAGATATCGAGTCATCTAATGGTATTTTTTTCAATCAGAATTTGGATTTGGAACTAAATAATCGAGAAAGTAAGCATAAAAAACTCAGCGACTTTAATGGTTGAATGTTGAGATAAAAAAAAAGTAATCTAAAATAGGAGAACATGTAATGTTAGTCGAATTTAAGGCTTGTTAATCGTGAAGAAGATGTTTCTGACGTTATGTTCAAGAGCTTTTGTAAAGAATTTGTTGTTTTAAGGTAAGGGATAGCTATTCTTTGACATACCTTTTGTTATTTTTACATACTTGTGGATGAATCTGGGTTTGATTAATGGCAAAACAAACGTAGAAGATTGTAATTTCATGTTTCAGTTAACTCGTACAATTGATTTTGATATATGAAAATCGATTTTGAGAGTAAGAGAGAATCTAAAGTTTTGGTCTCCATAATCGATGTTGAGATATGAAAATCGATTTTGGTGACTAAAGAAAATTTAAGCATATCAATGTACTTTGTTTTAGTCGCAACTTAAAATATAAAATTTGAATTTAGGTGAGTGAAGATGTATTGAAAACCTTTTTCTAATATCTATAACTTGGGTGCTTTGAGATAAGCCAAAAAATAGTCTCTAAGAAGGTCAAAACGAGTACTTGCCTGCAGGATTATATGTGTTATATTACTTTATCTGGTAAGAACAATGTCTAGAACTACAAAGCTCAAAATAGGGTGAACCCAAAGACATTGGATTCTCGTTCCATCTCTTCAATATCTTTGTTAAGGAGAAGTTCTAATTCCTTCCTATAGAGGGTCAAAGGTTAGGTATAAATTACAACAAATATATGGATGTTTGACTTAAGAATGCCTAAGGGTTGAATTCATACATATGACCTTAACAATATTCTAAAATGGATGAAGAGATATAAATGAAGGTCATGTGATGATGTTTAAAATAACACATGCCAAGCAACGGTGTGACCTCTGACAGGTGAACACAATGAAACATGGCATGCAATTGCATGTCTTCTGATATGTAAGAATGCTAAATGTACGTGTCATACAATGGTATGACATCTCACATGTAAGAATAATAAATGTAACGTGTCATACAACTGTGTGACTTCTAATATGTAGTAAAATGATATGTTATGTACAATAATATGTTTAAAGTCAAGTTAATGAAATGATAAATTATGCCTTGAGAAATGATATATTGTGGTGTAATGAAAGGATACATTAAGCCCTAATGAATTGATATATAAATGAATGTGCATGAAATTATGAAAGAATAAATGAAGGATTGAGTATGATGCATGGATGCATGTTACCAATGAGCTAAAAGAAAGGCTTGTGCTATATGTACTATATGTATGTACGTCTTGTATGCCATTAAAACTATGATGTTTAAGGAATGGTAAGAGGAAGATATAAATAGTGAAAGTTGTTAAGAGTTTTCTATTTTTTATTGAACACGCGAGAACTTACCTTTTGTATTTACATAATTTCAGATGATGATATAGATAATGCTACATAGGATTGAGATTTTCTAGATGCTTACGTTTATGTTCTTCATTTGATTTACTGAGATGATTTATATGTTTTGAGGATGTAATCTATTGACAAGATGATATTTGAGTTAATTTAATGGGATAATGCTATTTAAATTTTAACTTTATACATTCCCATTGATATTTACACAGTCTAGGAGGCTTAACGTTCTTTGAAAAGTGAATTATTAGGGCGTTGTCGGTATACCTATGATATTAAACTAAGGATATGAAGTTACACTAGTTTATTTAGACGTAGTTTACTACGTCCGCACTAAAATAAGACAATATTTTCAAGACGAAAGGAATATAGTGTGTCACTTTATGTGTTTTGACATTTGTAAGTATATGTGTTGTATATGATTCGAGTGTTGTATATTATCAGATGTTAGTATCGTGTGAAGTTTTATGGTTATAAGTCATCATTTAGTTCATAGAAAAAAAAAAGCATCTTATTTACTTATATATTGTAAGTATGAACCAACAATTTGTTTTTACTTATGATATCATGAAAATATAAATTTATCCATCATAAAATTAAATACCAAATGATCCATTCACACTAGTTTTGAAGTAAAAATTGCTAGATTAGAGCTCTTTTTTTAACTTATAATATTGTAACACCTATTTGCTGTCTTCAGGACGTCACTAATTTCAACTACCAGACAAAACCATATCCGGTGAAATTTCTGCATTTATGACTGTCATCATGAAATGGATAAAACAAAAAAAACTTTTGTAAATTTTTGGAGCAAATCTCAACTCGATTATCAACTAGACTATGTCCTGGAGGCAACTTTGGTAAACTTTGTGTGGACGCATAAACTTTTGACGATATTTTACAAATTTAAAAGACGGATGATTTTTTGATTTACATATTTTAAACAATTGTATTAAATTGTAGCAGGAAAGACCATAGACCTAGTAATTTGATTTTTTTACTAGAAGAAACTTCGTAACACCAATTACTAATGTCACGTGATTTTTAGATAAGGAAATGCTTTCGTTTTTGCTGGAATGGAAAACTCACTTCCAGTTTCCTTGTCTTAATTTTAAGCCGTCTTAAAAGTTTATCCATTTTTAATAATCAACTTATTAATATATTTTTTGTTTCTTTTTTGAGGGGAATTCATGTTTAGTTTCACATATATTAGAAATAATAAATTAATGAACAAATAATACATCAAATGTTAAAAAATGATTATTGAACAAAGCTTTAATAAATAAGACAATAGATTAAATAATAAATTGTCCATACACATATCCCAAATAGAATTATGAAACTATAACGGAAGAAGTAACTACCAACAAGAACCTCTCTACACATATATTGTTTTAAGGCATTGAAAATATGAAACATACATCGTCCAAAGTTGTATGGTATATATATTTTTTTTAGAAAATAATATCTAAATTATTTATCCATTCAAAACAGATATCAGCCTACTAGCCACTAATAGGAGGGATAAGTAGGAGTATGATTCAAACGAACTCTTCCTCTCTTCCACGTGATTAACCAATAATCAAGCCTCTTATGCCATTGGAGAAAGTAAAAAATATAGTAGTTTTATTAAGAAAACTCAATTTTATCTCAGGTTTAAAAATAAACGCATTTGTATATATGGTTGTTTTACCAAAATCGTCTAGTGAAATACATGGCGGTTTTGACAAACCCCCCATATGTGAATCTGAATTTCGATATTTGGCGGTTCTGTTAAGATCGACGTACCGCCAAACACACGGCGGTTTTGTTAAACATCCATGTTCTCCGTGGTTTTTACAGAACCGCCCTGTGCTGCTCATTCCTACAAAACCAACTCAATTTCTCAAACATAAAACAAACACCTAATATTGTGATAAAAAAAAATATTTTGCAGCTTATCTAATCCAACCAAAATGTCATCTTCACTATCTCCAATGATTTATGGATTGTTGCATTTAAAAGGTAAAGTTTTGCAATCAGAACACAATGGAGTTGGTTATGATATGAATCCAACCAAAATAATGAGGATTTTGCGTACAATGTCATACTCAGATTTTCTCTAACGAGTCAATACAAGGCTTGGATTTGTTGTAGATGTGGTCGTGATTTATCTGGTTTGTCGTTGCCCTTTATCAAAGCTGATGCCGGATACTTTTTACATCCTACTCGTAGTTTCGATGACGAAGATCTCGAGTTTGCTTATGAAATTCTGATGCATTAGTGTAAATATTTCGGTTGTGGAGATTTACATGAGTGTTCGTGGTATCCCCCATAATAAATCCATCAAACACAGGTAGTAACACATGCTATCACGTTGACAATGTT